>OX596233.1:50429913-51629913 GCA_951394345.1 Salicornia ramosissima
CTGGAATGACGTTCGTTCTGCAAACCGGGATCTCGGGAACGTTGGTTGCTTGCCCGCCCTGCGATTGCGGCTCCTGAAATGGTTCGATTCCTGGTCTCTTCTCGACTGCGGCTGGTTGGCTTTCCCTGGTTCTCTTCTTTGTAGCCTTTTCCTCCTCGAACGATGCTTGAACCTCTAAGGCGGTCTCGTACGCGTTCTGAAACGATGCTGACCTGTTGCCGTAACGTGTACCCTAATGCGAGGACTCGTCATCTTGATATACCGCTTCAGCTTCTCAGCTTCCGATGGAGATATTGCAGCGACAAATCTGGACAGCTTCGCGAACTTGTCGGTAAATGTCTGAACTGACATGGTCCCCTAAGCGAGCGTCAGGAACTCCTCTGGCTTTTGCCACCTAAGCTCGTCGGAAAAGATACGTTCTCGTAGCTTGGAGGTAAACTCTTCCCGTGTCATGGTCTTCACAGCTCTTCCCTGCGGCGAACCGTTACCAACTAGTCGTCTGCTTCTAATCGAAGGTAGTAGCTAGCGATCTGAACTCGTTTATCTTCCGGACAACCGATTGCGTCGAACCGTTCTTCCATCTCTCAAATCCAGCTCTTGCGCATCACGGGGTCAGACGTGCCATCATTGGTAGGAAGCCGATGACGAGAAATCTGATCCTGGACCTGTGGGTTATGGGCTCACCACGCTTCTGCTGCGCCACTCTGATAAAACACCGGTCACGGCTACGAATTGATGGTTCCGGCGTCGAAGTCTGAGGTTTGGCCTTGGGGGCGTCATCCTGTACGTACACACTTAAACATTCCTATTGTTAGTTCACACAAAAGCACATAGTAACGTCGGAGGACGTAAACGAGCAATCCGATCGAACGAAGACGACTGGGAATTCTGGACTCGCATGCTATTCTGTGCCAAAGTAAGAATTGCGTCTTCTAAGTTGCGACGACGACGGCAGGAACTTGAAGGTCGTGGGATCGACATCCTGAAACAACAATCGCGTTAAGAAATACACGACATACGAAACGGCGCCAACGCGAAACGAAAACGATAAATCGTCTTAACCCTGGCTTCTACCCATGGTTCACTCATCCAGGTTTTCCATATTAGGCTAAGGTTCACTCGGGTTCATAAAGCGCTCAACTTTCGAAGTTACTTGTGAAGAAGTAACTTAGGGTCAAACCTATGGCTCTGATACCAACTGTAACGACCCGACTTTTTAGCTTGTCGATTTACGAAGGGAAATCGACATTCGGATCATTACTTAATCATATTAACAATATATCAAATGAAATAAATGGAAGAATTGACTTTTATTAAAATAACTCCTAAAAACCATAATAAATCCAATATTCATTATTACATCATAAGTTTGGTAATACTGTCCCAACATGCTGGGATCGTAGAATAAACTAAGTAAATGTTTAAGTAGTTCTGGACAAACTAGAAAACTTAGAATAAAGGCCTAAACTCTCAAGCCCATCCGGCGAAGCCCGCTCTAATCTGCTGCAACATCACCTGAAACTGAGGGGGGGGTCCACCGTCAGTGGCGAGTAACTAGGCTGTCCCATTTAATCGAGGGACCACCAAACACATAATATCATAGAAAATATCATAAAAACTATAAAAGATTTAATACATGCTTTACACAAAGATACACAAATTCCGTATATACGTACGTATAATAATACGTATAAAAGTACGTATAAAATACGTATAAATACCCCTGCAGAAATACGGTTAGAATACGTATGATCTACGTATAATGTACGTACAATCAACCCTGCAAATACGGTTAGAAATACGTACAAAAATACACTCAACATTCATACATACATGCATCCTTACTCGCATACATACATACCCATAAATACAGAAATACACAGCGGAAGACTTAACATACTAAACTTATACCTTATACTATACATCTTAAATTATCCCAATCCTTAACTTATACTTAACCCTTCTTAAATTATATCATTAATAAATCTTAATCATATCTTATCATCATAACTTATCATATTCTTATCATCATGACTTATCATATTCTTATCATATCATATCATATCATCATAAATCATATCTTAATCATATCATATCATGTCTTTCTTATCACATTAGATCATAACATATCTTATCATCTTTTGAAATCATCTTATACTTCATCTTATGATTTCATCTTATCAAATCGTATGATCGTAATATAATATCTTTGTTGGACCGGTCACTAATAACTCGTTATGGATCTCGTGTTTCACCATAACTCCCTAGAACATGCCGGGAGGAGCTCGTGTACTCAATCCCATAGCGGATCCCGTGTTTCACCGCTAAGTCTAAGCTATGGCCATAACTTCCTGGTAGCGACTCGCAGATACGGTTACCAGACGACTACATGTTCTAAGGTCAAACTACTCGGGGGAACTCATGTGTTCGTCCCATTGAGTAGTGGTTCTGACTTAACCCACTAATGACTCGTGTATCATACAGGTGGGTGTCCATATTGTATCTTATATCTTCAATTAATTTAATCATATCATATATTAGGATAATACTAGGTGACCGTAATAGGAAATGAAATGTTCGGAGTCCCAGGAAAGAGAGGTGCGGCACGTATATTGGCCACCTTAAATACCAAGTCTTTCCTAGCCAGGGACCGAGACATAACATGTATAGCTATTACTCTGTTTCCTTTCTTATCCCTAATAATATCTTATACTTCTCATATTCTTATAACATATACTATTCCTTAATACATATCATATACTTATAATCCTATCCTTTCGGATACTAACCTTAATATTATATCATATATTATTTGTAACAATATCCAAATATTTATATTAATATTACTAATATTATTTTCGGTCCTCCTAATAATAATACTAATAATATCTTTTTATCCCTTCACTTTACAACTTATCCCTAATAATTATTTTGTCCATAACTTTTATTATTAATTATTTCCTAAATTAATAATAATAAAATTTAATCAAAAATTGACTAATTCATCAATTCTACACGGCATTATTAAAAATATAACAATAATTAACTATTTTCTAGAATTAATTTAGTTAATCAATATAATTACAAAAATTACCAAAATAAGATAAAAATCATATTTTTCAACAACATTCATCAAGATTAACATAAAAATAATATTTTTAACCCTTCTTTTAACTTCTATACACTTGACAATTAGAAGGTAATAACAAGATTTAATTTTTAATTCAAGATTTATCAATATAATTCAATACTATCAAGATTCATCATAAAAATCATATTTTTAGTTCCCTTTTAATACTTAGGTCACTCGAAAATTCAAGAATGAATAATAGCATATTTTAATAATTCAATTGCCCTATTTTATACAATCTGATTTTTAAAGAATTAAATTAAAAACGACCATCTAAAGATCTCTAAAAATCTGGAAATTTTTATGGGAGCTAAATATGGGTTCAAGGATTAACGTGCATAAATTTCGTCTAAAAATAACATCTTTTACTATTTTTAAGTGATTTTATAACTAACCAGTCAGATTAGGCTGAATTCGGTTTCAGAATTTTATGCCATATCAAACGATCTTTAAAAATTACGAAAATTTAACACAAGCTGTAAAACATTATCACTGACTTCCATATAAAATTTCGTAGCATTCCGAATTGATTAAGTACACTAATAAATTCGTAAACCTATTCTGGACAGTTTTACCGGTTTGAAAGATTAAATTTTTATAAATAATAAACGGACGAATTTTGCCACGAAATAAATCATGGTTAATAATCAAACAGTAAACCAGATACCATGAAAAATTCATCAAGAAATAACAAGATTTGATTGGTAAATAAATTATACAAGATCATACATAAAATCAAGAAAATACATAAAAATCAATCATGAAATTCATGCTTCATGCTCGACATGTTCATATGAAAACAATATTAAACTTCCTACAATTTTCATGCTTCAATTCCTAATTAACTATGTGAATAGCTACCCGTAGATTAAATAGAAAAGCAAAGTTACCTGGATTCGCTTAAAATCCCAAAAACTCGAACAAATAAATTCACTTTAGTGAATTGTTTCACACGGCTCAAAGGAGGAAGAAAAAGGGAGAATGAATATTTTAGGGTTCTTTGTGAGTAATGCAAAATAGGAACCAAAAGTATAAGCTAGATCCTATTTATAAAATAAAAGAAAGAAGAAGCAAAAATAAATAAAAAAAAAATAAAAAAAATAAAAACAAACCCATACTTGGTTGGGGGGTTGCCGTGAGTGAGGAGAAGAAAGAGGGGGTTTGGTTAGTTTGTTCAACAAACTTTTGAATGGGTAAAATCAATTAATTAATTTAATTGTCCAAAATCTATAATTAATATTAATTAATCAAATCAATATTAATGTTGGCCCAAATTAAAAGAGAGAACCGGCCATGGTAACAAAAGAAAGGGAATTGGGTCTTTGGCCCAATTTGAAGAAAAGATTGGACTAGGATTTAATAAATTAAATTATTTAACTAATCTAATTAATTAAATAACTTAATTATCAAATAAATTCAAAGAAATTAAAATGGACCAAATTGAAAGTAGGGGCCGGCCAAGTGGTATAAAAGAGAAGAATTGGGTCATTGGCCCAATTTTAGAATAAAGGATAGGAAATAAGATAAAACAGTCCAAAAATAATGGGCCTTTTGGACTTAGAATTAAGACATATCATTAATAACCGCGAAATTTTCTGGCCCAAAATTCCGGGTCGTTACACTCAAGTCAAGAATACATATAAAAGAAGGTAGGAAAAAAGAGTCTTATCCCGGATTCTTCTACCCGTCACTCTTCCTCCCTTTACTTAAATCTTAATTTTAGGGTTTATCACTCGGGGAATAGTAAAGCTCTCAACTCCCGGGTTTAACTCAAATCCTAAAACTTCACTTAGAACCTATTCGGCTCTGATACCAACTGTAACGACCCGACTCGCTTAAACCGGCGCGGAAGAAACCGACGAGTCGAGTAGTTATAAACTACAACTCAAAACCTAAGAAATTAAAACTAATTCCTCGAAATATTATTAATAAACCACAAACGTACAAATACCCACAAGTTTGTACATACTAATCCCAAAAGTCAAACTAAACATACTAAAAATACAAGTAAACTCCAACTACATGTCAGAGTTATAAGCAACGTAAAAGAGTCCATACAATAACGTATAAAGTCTATGCAATACGTCAATACTATCTATAAACAACTGTAATGGAAAATTACATCAGGAAATAGAAACAATAAACGTCGCTCGCCCAACCCAAAGTTAAGCAAGAGTATCGTCATCAGAAATACCTGAAAAATATACAACAGTCCACCATCAGTGACGAGTAACATAACTGACTCACCCTAATGGGAATACACATGTACATTGTACAAATCAAATAACCAATATCAAATCAATAGTCAAAGTACGAGAACAACCCAAAACGTGAACTCGACTCGAATCATCCTAATCAACTATCTTTGGCGCAATCATTCATATTCTAGACCGGACTGTGCTCGTACGGACGCATCTTACGCATCCGAACTTTCTACTATGCTCGGATTTGAGAATCTTACTCCCAAACCCCATGAAACCAATCTTACTGGAAATCCATGTCCCGTGAAACCAATCTTACTGGAAATTCACTAAGATCACATAGTATGACTCCAACTATCCCAATACCGCGGATGGAATAGGGGCAACGTCTTAACCCAAATACAATGAATCTTACTCAAAGTATCAGGCGTCTAAAAATGAAATCAAGCTAAATTAATCATTAAATCTTTTAATCATCTTAATCATATTATTCATTTTATATCCCAACATAACTAAATTAAGTTCAAGAATTGCCTCTAGCCTTGATTCTTGAAATTAACTAGTTAAATCATCGAAGTTATTCTCAAGAACTGCCTCTAGCCTTAATCTTGAGTCTAACCAATCATAAATCATCATTCTATAATCATTCTTTAATCATATTAGACACTTTCTTTAACTTTCTTTATCATTTAAACCTCTTTCTTTAACTTTCAAGATTCAACCAAGAACTCGTAAAGACTCATGAAGAACTCATAAAGAACTCATAAAGAACTCATAAAGAACTCATTCAAGATTCAAGATCTTCAATCAAGAACTCAATCAAGATTCAAGAACTCAACCAAGAACTCATCCAATCATACATACCACACGCATATCATCATCATCATCTTTTCGAAATTTACCAACTTTTACTCATCCAAAATTCATCAAACTTTAACATAATATTCATGATCATAAAACAACATATAATCAATCATAATATCATGAAAAATCATCTTCAAAACACCATATAAGCACATAAAAATCAGATTTATAAATCATACATGAAATCATAGATATTCATCAACAATCAACCCAAACATGCATTTAATCTACACTATAAACATAGTATACCAAAAAGGTTGAGAAAGTATGTTACCTTATTGAAGATTACACACAAATTCAACACAAACACTTGCTGCCCGGAACACTCATACACACGGCCTAGCAACGCGGTTCCATTTGCACACGAACACAACAACCAAGATGCCACCATGCTGCCACCACGCTGCCCAGTCAGCACCACACGGCTGCTGCCCAGTCAGGCCACACGGCTGCTGCCCAGTCAGCACCACGTCCAGCCACGGTCCAGACACAAACCAGCCACGAAACAACCTCGAACCAGCCACGATTCATCCACACGGCTGCCTTGCACGAGCACCCACGAACACCCATACAAACCATGCCCAAAACCACACCAAACTAGCAATCTTGAATGAAATTGTTGGGGTTTAGAATATGTTTTAATACTTAAAGATCAAAGGATACATAATCTTTAAGTTTTGGTTTAGAAAAGATGATGAACAATTTTGGGTGTTCATCTAATCAAAAATGGCGTGAGGGTGTAAGGCAAAATGGAGAGGAAGTTTGCCTTTAAAAGAGATGGCAAAGGATGATTGATTTAGCAAATGAACAAATACCCTTAAGGCCTTACTAACTCCTCTATTTATAGAGGTTAGTGTAGGTGTGAATGCATGGCAAGTGGCAAATCCTTGCCATGAACAAGAGGGGAAAACCGGCCATGGGCTTAATAAAATGGGCTCAAAATTCACTTGGGCCATTTGCACTAATTCATGACTAATCATGATTAATTTTGCACTTGGCCCAAAACTAATTAATTAATTAGAAAATTAAATAATAAAATTCTAATTAATTTAAATAAAATAAAATTAAGAAATACTAAACCATTAAATAAAATGGTTACACAATAGCAATTAAAATAGTCTAAATAAATTTAGACCATGCACCGGGACAACCTAATCACTAGCAAACCAACACGAAACTAGCCCAAAATCTGGGGCGTTACAGGTAAGCCCGAATCCTAGGCCTAATTCTGTTAGGGCTAGGTGTACGCCAGATGCTCTCTGGCTAATAAAGAGCTGCCACGTGTCAAGTTTTGACCAGGTCTCCATGGGCTCGGCCCATACGCTAGCCTAACCGGCCTAGCAAGAGCCCTAACTGGGTAATCTACGCCTATATAAGGATCAGTCCTATCACCTTTTCAGGTACGCAATTCATAATTCACAATCACATTACTCGGACTCTTACCCCCGATATCTGACTTAGGCATCGGAGGGGCGTTCCCGGGTTCCACCCCCCGGGGTAGCAATCTTTGTTCGTTTTGCAGGTTGCAGCCTCATCGAGGGAGCATCCAGAGTACACGTCATACACCAAAGATCGTTGACTATTCAACAGAAGTTCCAGAACAGGAACAGATTGGCGCCGTCTGTGGGGAAAGCAGAAAACAAAAGTCATCGCTAACACTAGAGCGAGGGCATCTCGATTAAACCAGCCAGAAGAAAATCCCCGAAATTCGCCTAACCGGCAAGAAGTGCATGTCACGGACGATAACTCGTCCAACAGGGCAAGTGATCGTCATCGCCGCGAGGAGAAAATGGTTTCACGGAAGGACTTTCAGGACATCGTAACGGCGATGAACGATAGGTTTCAAAGAAGTCTGCAAGAACTGCGGGATAGCATACCCGCCATGATTGGGAAACTGAGGCCTCAATCCCCTACTGCTGACCCATCCAAGGGCCCCTGCCCTAGCTGGGCAGCAGGGGCACGATCGCGGAGAGATTCATGGCTTGGTGATGCACGTGGGATTATTAATTCCAGGCGTGAAGACGCCCGCACTATCATCGAGTCACGTCGGGCACAAACAGCCTCAAAAGCCAGGGAAGTCACAAATCAGAGGACGCATGTGAGTCACAGTCAGCCTCGACGATCTCCAGACAGATCTCACTACACTACCGCAAGGAATCAGAGACCGGTTGCTGCCTCCGCCCGCGGTAAAGAGGCACGCTACTCTCCAGTCCCTAACCGGGATCACGACGGGAGACAATCCCTTGTCATCGAGCCTGAACGGCCAACGGGAGGAGTCATCTTCCAAACTCCCTTCAGCCAGAGATTGTTATACACGACCGACGCCAGAAAGGTAAAAGCTCCCACCATCGAGCCTTTCTCTGGGGTGACTGATCCCGCTGAACACATGGCCGCTTATAAAGCCCAGATGGCGGTGCAGACAGGTTGTGAAGCAAGCTGGTGTAAATATTTTCCTACAACTCTTAAGGGCTTGGCCCTTACCTGGTTTACGGATCTCCCAACTGGGTCGGTGGCAAGTTTTGCAGCGTTGGAAACATTGTTCCTTAGCCACTTCGTGGCCGGAAAGAAACAGCGTAAGACAAGCATTCATCTTATGGCTTGTCAACAAGGAGAGCATGAGCTCTTAGGAGATTATCTAAAGCGTTTTAACGCTGAATTATTGCAAATACCGAACGTCGAAGACTCGGTAGCTTACGCTGCATTCATGTCCGGCTTAAAGAGGGGAAAATTTAAGTTCTCCTTGCTGGAGAATGAGGTATCTTCATATACCGACGCAATGAACAGGGCACGCAAATACGTCCAAGCGTCCGATATCAACAACCCGGTGGAAAAGTCTGATAAGAAGGACAATAAAAGGAACGAGCCCCAGAGGAGTGGCCCTAGCAGGGTGCCTTCCTCTAAAAAGGACACTCGAGATGGGGGGGAAGATTCCAGGTTCAATACCAACAGGAGAGAGATTTTCTTGGATATCAAAGACCATAATATCCTCCCAAAACCAACCCCAGTACGAACCTCTATAAATAGGAGGAATCCAAAACTCTAGTGTGAATACCACCACGAGTGTGGGCATACTACAAAGGAGTGTAGGGAGTTGAAGAAAGCACTGGGTAAATTGGCAGACCAGGGTAAACTCAACCCCTACATGGCAGAGGACAAAGGGGCTAAGAAACAAAAACGCGCTGATAGCAACGACACTGATAACTTGATCAATGTCATCGCAGGTGGGTTCTCGGTAGAAGCCCCCTCGAATAAAGCGCTCAAGAGAGATCTCAGGAATTCGACATTCCAAATCACTGAGGGAAGGGTCGAGCAACCCCCATCAGGACCAACCATGGTATTCAACGCATCTCCTCTTCGACCCACCTACTTTCCTCACAACGACCCCCTAGTGGTCGAGGTAAAAGTAGCAAACTCAAGGGTGAAGAGAGTGCTAGTGGACAGCGGAAGCTCCGCCGATATAATAACTCTGGATTGTTTACAACAGCTAAGATATGGGGTAGTTGATCTAACCCCATTGGAAAAACCCTTGTTTGGCTTCGGAGGTGGGCCCATTTTCCCTCTGGGGATCATCAAGCTCCCAGTCAGGATTGGCGAGAAAGGTGAAGGACGTAACTTGCCAGTCTCTTTTACTGTCGTTGACGTTAAGCTTCCATATAACATCATACTTGGACGTCCACTGCTGAATAAGATAAAAGCTGCCATCTCCACATATCAGCTCTTGTTGCAATATGAGACAGATAAAGGAGAAGTTGGGAAGTTGTATGGTGATCAGAGAACTGCCAAGCAGTGCTACATCAACAGCATCAAGACAGCATCACCATCGGTCGAGGTAGGACACAAAAGAAAGGAGTCAGTCGAGCCTTCTGAAGACGTATTTCTAGCTGAAGATAGCAAACAATACGCTCGACCTCGACCTATCGAGGGTCATGAAGAAATCCTCATCGATGACAATCCTGAGCACACAGTTAAAACAGGCATTGATATGGACCCCACAATGAAAGGGTCAATTGTTCAGCTGCTCAGAGAATTCCGCGACGTCTTTGCTTTTGATGTCTCAGAAATGCCCGGTATTGACCCTTCAGTAATGTGCCATGAATTACATATTAAAGAAGGATTCAAAGGAGTAAAACAGAAGTTGCGTAGGCAAAGCGAAGAAAGAAATAAAGCAGCCGCTGCCGAGGTAAAAAAGTTACTGGAGCATGGTTTCATCAAAGAGTGCCAATACTCTGATTGGTTGGCCAATGTAGTGTTGGTCAAAAAGCAAAATGGCACTTGGAGAATGTGCGTTGATTTTACTGATCTCAATAAGGCCTGTCCCAAGGATGACTATCCTCTACCAAAAATCGACAGCCTAGTCGACTCTACCGCGGGACATGCAATGTTTAGCTTTATGGACGCCAATGCCGGCTACCACCAAATACCGATGGCAGAAAAGGACCAAGCTCACACTGCCTTCATCACTAATCAGGGAGTCTACTGCTATTGTGTGATGCCTTTTGGTCTCAAGAATGCTGGAGCAACCTATTAGAAACTAGTAAATACCATCATTGCCGAGCAAATAGGGCGAAATATGGAAGTTTATGTGGATGATATGATAATCAAGAGCAAGCAAGCAGAAGACCACCCTAAAGACATCAGAGAAACACTATCGACTTTAAGGAGATATGGTATGAAGCTTAACCCCAGGAAATGTGTTTTTGGAGTAAAAGGGGGCAAGTGTCTTGGTTTTCTGGTCGATGAAAGGGGCATAGAAGCCAACCCAGACAAAATACAAGCCGTCATCAATATGCAATCCCCAAGGACAGTCAAGGAGGTCCAAAGATTAACAGGGTGCATGGCGGCGTTGGGTCGTTTCTTATCACGATCTGCTGATAAGAGCCTAGCCTTCTTTCAAGTGCTAAAAAGATCAACGTTCAAATGGGACGACGAAGCTGAAAACGCTTTTATACAGCTCAAACAATACCTTGCCGGTGTTCCAAAGCTTGTCTCACCCTTGCACGGAGAGACACTTTATATATACTTGGCCATATCTGAATATGCCCTGAGTGCAGTGCTAGTCGCTGAAAGAGAGAGACAACAACACCCGGTTTACTTCATCAGTCATGCGTTTCGAGGGGCAGAGTTCAGATATACAGAGACTGAGAAGTTGGTCTTTGCCTTGGTCATGGCTAGTCGAAAGTTGAGGCCATATTTTCAAGCACATCCAATCAAAGTCCTAACCGGACAACCAATAAGAAAGATCATCGAGGGAAAGAATCATTCAAACCGCATAACTGAGTGGGCAAACCAATTGTCAGACTTTGGGTTAGAGTATGAACCTCGTCGAGCCATCAAAGCCCAGGCATTGGCTGATTTCATTGTGGAGTGTACTAACAGGCCAAGCTCCTCAGATCCAGCTAGCTCCAAGATTTGGGAGTTGTCTACTGATGGATCTGCAACACAGAACAGAGGAGGAGCAGGGATACTGATCAAGACTGACAACGGCGATAGACTAGAATATGCCATCAAATTCAGCTTTACAGCCTCAAACAATGAGGCAGAGTACGAAGCCCTCATCCTAGGAATTCAGATGTGCATAGCTGCTGGAGCAAGGCATGTAAGAGCCCAGGCTGACTCACAATTGGTTGTAGGGCAATTCAAAGGAGAATTTGAAGCAAAAGAAGATAGCATGAAGATGTACCTTCAAAAGTTGAAAACACTCACTGCAAGGCTGGAATCTTTCAACATTAAACATATCCCTCGATCAATAAACCAGCAAGCTGATGCTCTATCGAGGCTAGCAAGTTCGGCAGAAGGAGAAGAGCCACGAGCTATTCAGTGGCAAGTCTTGAAAGAGCCAAGTATCAACGAGTCTACAAGTTGCAACAACCACCAAGGGGCAAGGACGGTCGCGGGAAAGGCCTTTCGAGCTGGATATTACTGGCCTACTCTCAAGAAAGATGCTATCCTCACCAAGGATCACCTTCTACGATTACAATCAGAATGAAGAAGAGAAGGCAATCAACTTAGACCTACTGCCAGAGACAAGAGGAGACGCCCTGCTAAAGTCTATTGCCTACAAACAAAAGATGTCAAGGCAGTTCAACCGCAAAGTATCACCTCGGACAATAGCAATTGGAGATTGGGTGTTGAGGAAGGTCGAGGCCACGGGGAAGACTGCTCTTCGAGGTAAATTAGGTCCCAACTGGGAAGGACCCTATCGAGTCCAAGCAATGATAAGGCCAGGTACATTCAGGCTCGTCAACCAAGAAGGAAAACCATTGCCAAGGCCTTGGCATGCTGATCATCTAAGGAAATTCTACACTTAGCTTTTCTTTTCATCGGGTTTTCACTTTCAATAAATCCCTAGCAGGGAATTGCTTTGTAACAAGCATTGAGCTTGGATTCTTCATTCAATAAATCCCTAGCAGGGAGTTGCTTTGTAGCAGGCATCAAGTTTGGATTTTTGTTTTCAATGAGTCCCTAGCAGGGAGTTTCGACATTCCATAAACATTATCTTTTTCTATCGATAAAGCCCAAACAGGGTCGAGTTTAATTGTCATTCTTTGAGATTAATTGATGGTTCATCGAGTTTTTGTGCAATGATCAAATGCTAATTGCTTCCCTTACCGGGCATGATCGAGCAAGGAATAACAACATGAAAAACAATAAAGCAGTAAAGAAAAGCAAATACTTAGTCAAAAAGTTGTTTGTATATATACGTTTGTTCTATTACAAACTACACAAAAAAAAGAAGAAAAAAAAATTCTAATCTAAAACAATATTCAGCTCTTCTAAGAGCTGGTTAGGGTCCTCTGAATGTGGGGGATGTTGTTGAATGGGCTGTTGTTGTTGGAGCTGCTGCTGCTGTTGACGCCGACCATTACTTCTGCCCACCACACTCTCGAGGTCGCCTCCCTCGCTTGAACTCGTGGATAGAAGGTTGGGTTTTTGTTCTGGCTGGGGAGGGGCAGCATGTGTAGAGGGCTCTTGGACGTCCTCATCCTCCAGTTCCAATTGGTTGTACCTGGACTCAAAGGACTCCCAGAACCCCGGTACTAATTCATCCATCACCCCTCTGGCCCTGCCAAGGGTGTCCGCAATAAGGACGCCTCCACCCTCAGCAGCCCCATCTAGGCTAAGGTCTGCTTTGTACCTCTCACCTTGCTCAGAGTTCAGCCATTTGTTGACCAGAGCCTGTTCATTATTTTTCATCGACTCGAGGGCTTGATCTCGAGCCTTATAAGCTTTTTTCAAGCCTTTCTTGGCTTTTGCCAAGTCCTCGGTCGCTTTGTCTTTGGCCTGGTTGGCAGCCTCCAGGTTGGAGTGGGCAGTGCTCAGCTTTGCCTCCAGGTCTGTGATTGAAGCGTGGGCAGTGGAGAGGTCATTCCTGGCAGTATCTACCTGCTCCCCCAAGGACTTCTTGGAGGCGTTGTGTTCCTCTTTCTCCCTCTCCAGATCTGCCTCCAGCTTCTCTACATCAGCAGCAGTAGGACCCTGGTCCTTGTAGTTCAGCATATACTTGGATGCACAGTGCATCCTAATGGACATCTGTACAAAGCAACCGTTTAGTCATGTGTTTTCCAAAAATAAAAAGGTCGAGATTCGGACACTTACGTCCATCCAAGCATTATGGAGATCATTGAAGACCTCCTCCCTGTCGCCTGTCATAATGTACTCCTCGTCTGAAGGAGAGTACATCGCCCTAAACACGGTGTTGAGGCGACGGTTGCGTTCCTTTTGAGTCAGGGCCGTGAAGTCCCTGTCAGCCCCGGCAGGGGTGTCCCTAGAAGGGGAAGGCCTGAGGACCTTCCCAGCATCCGTAAGAGCAGCTTCAGTCACTGCGTCCTTTTGAAACAAACCCTCACCAGAAGGGGGCGACTGAGGTAGCTCTACCTCTTTTTCTTTCTTCTTCTTCTCCTTGGGCCCCTCAGCAAAGGGATTGTGATCCCTAGCCCTTTTTATACGAGAAGACCCACCAGCAGAGGGCTTCTTCTTATGCTTAGGATCCTGTCACATAAAAGGTAAGTCATCATCGAGCCAAAACAAGGGGGCAACTACAATGCTATCGAGGTTAATAGTTACCTCAGGAGGAAGAGGGATGGATTCTTCTTTTGACTCGATTTTTCCTTTTACTAATCGAGCTTTAATAGCAGCAGCACTCATGCGGGAAGCCATCGCTGGATCAAGTTTGTCCCGTGCTAGCCCTGCAACAAAAGATGAGTTAGAATAATCATAAGCAATCTAAATGAGGAAATCAATGCTTAATAGTCAGGTGCCCCTACCCTCGGGATATGCTGGGTTTAGCCCCATAACAGACAAAAAGAAGTCTTGCTTCAAGTCGTCAGTGCTAGGAAGCCAGTTAAAGGGGACCATCACTGTCCTCCCTTTCTCCTCCCTCGCATCGAGCTCACAGTATATGGCCACCACTGCTTCCTCAGCAGACATTTGTGGCACTTGGCGGTTAAGGTGGAAGTTTGGCTCATCTTCCACCACCCTGGGGATTTTCCACCCTTCACTAGTGAAGACAAAGAAAAATTCGTGCCTAAATCCCTCTTGGTTGGTTGGCACGTTATTTACGAACCTATAGCCCCTCCTTGCTTGGAAGCTATACCAACCCTTCCCATGATCTACACTACGGCTCTCCACCAACTTAGTTAAGTTTCTCCAAAGGCGAAGGGTTGGGGGGATTCTAAGCATATTGCATATGCCAATGAAGGAGTTAATGGTGGCCCAAGAGTTAGGCACCAAAGAGGCTAAGGACAAGTTGTATTCACACAGTAGCTGTACAACAAAATCGTGTAAAGGAAACCTAACCCCCCTGACCATTGCTAGTTTATAAACAGCTACACATCCGTCAGGGGGGGAACGGACTGTTTGGAGGTTGATGGGTCGAACAACAACATAAGACTCAGGGAAATGAAATTGGGCAGCAAAGGAGCGAATGTCTCGCTTTAGACGATGGTTGAGAGTGGAGGAAATGAAAAAGTACTTTGGGCCTTTCTCAGGAGGAATTTTTGGGTAAACAAGGTTTTCATTCTCCTCTTGGCCTGAGGTAGATGGACCATCGAGGTTCATGTTTAATATACCTACACGTTTTTCATAAATGGAGTGATATATGTTAGGGTGTGCTGCAGATGGTTCCCAAGGATAGGAGATTTCTACCTCTTCTCCCCCTGACACTGACCCATCCGAGTCAGATAGTAGAGGGATGGCCTCAGGAATGTTTTGGGATTCAATCCCTTCATCGCCCTCGACCCGAAGGATCCCAGTGCATTCTAGGGGAAGAAGGGGCGGAGTACTTGACATGTCTAATGCTTAAGTTATTGAAAACAAGCAAATAAAAAAGAAAGCTACTAGACAGGACAAGGACTCACTTATTGAATTAAATACAAAGGAGAAGACTGTTACCTCGACAGAGAAACTACTTTGAAGCTTCCTAAACTGAGACAGAGAGAATACCAATGAGGAAAGCTAGAACTTTAGAGAGAGAAAATTTGAAGAGAGAGAAAATGATTGGTGAAAAATGATTAAGGATTTACCAATTTATAGGAGGTAAAGAAGGTAAAAGGGTTTTTACCTCATCACGATAAAAAGTCTGACAAAACGACATCAAATTATGAGTTCAAGAGATGAACAATATTCACTAATTCGTTGACTTTTGGTCAAACTTTCTACGACAAAAAGCCCTATTCTACATAGGCCCTCATCGAGGGAAACGGGGTGACTGGACAGGCACTCCAAGTCATTGGGGCTGATTAGCCCTTGGCTTTGGAGAAAGCTCCTGAGGCCAACGGTTAAGCCCTGCTCAAGGTAGGCACCCATCAAGGCAGATGGGAGGCTGGACAGGTATCACCCATATTCTGGGGCTCATTAGCCCTCAGATATCAGTTGATCACCTTAGGCCAAAGCCCCACTCAATGTGGGCATCCATCGAGGTAGATGGAGAACCAAACAAGGGGCTCATTAGCCCCTTGTCTTTGAAAAAACATCAAAGGATCATTAATAAGCCCTGCTCAACACAGGCACCACCAAAGAAGGTAGAAGGCTGGACAGGTGCCAACCATGCCTTGGGACTCATTAGCCCCTGAAGGTTGGCCACCTTAGGCCAAAGCTCCATCCAGCATGGTGTGACTCAACTCGTTCGAGGTAGGAGAGCTTATCGAGGTAAATAGGGAGATTCATTGGCCACCAATTTCAGTCATCACCTTTCATGGATACACCCTCACCGTCGAGCTAAAGGTATCATCGAGGCAAATAAGGAGAATCGGCAAAATACACTTAACCAAATTTTCATAAGGTTCAATGATAAGTCCTTGCCATGAAGTGTATCACCCCCATCGCGGTAAGGGAGTATCATCGCGTCAAAAGAGGTGCCTGAAAGTCATCAACACTTGGCTCCAATTGAGAGCTTATTAAAAATAGAGGGTCTTTCACGGTCGCGGAAGGAAAAGCCCTGATTTGCCTCGATGATCATTTTCCAGGATTTCTGGAAAACTTCTATCGCGGTTGGAAAGACTATCGCGTCTTTTAGCAAGACTCACCAAGTTTTACTTCAACCGCGACCGATAGAGCAACGGTCGCGGTAAATAGCCAACACGATTGTGAAGAATTCTATCGCGGTTGGAGGACCATTGCGTGTTTTAAGGAGTCTCCTAGTCAATATCCTTATCGCAACCGAGGGAAACTATGATCGCGGGGGATAGGGATGTTTTTGTTCAAACCTGATTATTGGAACCTTTTGGTCAAATGATCATCGGAGTTAACATATTATGGTAGTACGATCAAGGACTTCCCCCTTTTTTGCATCCTCATCGGGCCTTTTTTGGCCTCCAGGGAACCTTAACTCAATCGTGGAGTCGTGCGATCGCGGTTACCGCGATAGGGACCGCCCCTTATGGTAGATCAAAATTATCCCATGTTCTTTGGTCCATGGTCATATTGTGTGTATGTTCAAAAGAGGTATCTGCCTTGGAGATCTCATCGAGGTTTTATGAGGTCTCCCTGTCAACGTTTCTACCGCGACCGACGGGGACAACGATTGCGGCAGCAAAGATGGATGCCAACACTTCGAAAATTCAGGCAAACATTCAAAAGGGGGAAAAATACCAATGAGGCATGTTGGCTGCGTCCATCGAGGATCCCCCCCACACAGGTCCTCATCGAGGTTTTCAGGGGACCTCCTTGGGCTTGATGGATCGAGGTTTGTGCTTAATGTGTGAATCACCACAAGTCTCCCCTCATCGAGGCTTTTTGGAGGCTCCCATGGGGCTTAGGAAATTGGTCACCTTGATCGAAGTTCTCCCCCTCTTATCCTCGAGGTTTCCTCTTTGGGAACCCCGTCGCGGTATTTCTTGGGGATCCATGGAGGCATACACCACCAGGGTTCTGATACAAGGCGCTATAATCCCCAGCACACGAGGAATCCGTCCCTCGATCGGGGTTACCTCGATCGAAGGATCCATCTGGATAAGACTTCATTGAGCTTTTTTGGGACTTCCCATATGCTAGATCATCGAGGGTGAAGAAGTGGTCCTTAGAACAGGTCGATCGAGTTTTCCTCGATCTAGTCTTCACACCGTTCCTGCTTGGCAATGTCTATCGAGGATAGGGTGGAAACCCTCAGGAGCATGGTGGTCGAGGGTCTTCCCATCGAGGGTGCCCTCATCAAGGTTTTCATAAGGACGCACGGGTTTCAGAGCTTTGTTTTTCTGAGAATGTTCCGCTCGACATCCAACGTCCAAAGTTTCCCGTTCCACGTCGAGCGTGGGGCTAATTGTTCCGGGCCTGCCTAGGAGGTCAAACCTGTATTAGTGGGCCCAAAATCCTAGGCCCGATTCTGATAGGGCTAGGTCCACATCAGATGTTCTACAACAACTAGGATGACGCCACGTGTCATCTGACTTGGCATTCTTGGCCAGCCTAAAGCTGCCAGCCTAGAGCTGCCAGCCTAGAGCGGCCAGCCTAGAGCTGCCCGCCTGTAGCCGCCGGCCTAGAGCTGCCAGCCTGTAGCCGCCGGCCTAGAGCTGCCAGCCTGTAGCCGCCGGCCTAGAGCTGCCAGCCTGTAGCCGCCGGCCTAGAGTTGTCAGCCTGGAGCTGCCAGCCCAGAGCTATCAGCCCAAGAGGTCAAGCCCGTATTGGTAAGCCCGAATCCTAAGCCTAATTCTGTTAGGGCTAGGTGTACGCCAGATGCTCTCTGGCCAATAAAGAGCTGCCACGTGTCAAGTTTTGACCAGGTCTCCATGGGCTCGGCCCATACGCTAGCCTAACCGGCCTAGCAAGAGCCCTAACTGGGTAATCTACGCCTATATAAGGATCAGTCCTATCACCTTTTCAGGTACGCAATTCATAATTCACAATCACGTTACTCGGACTCCTTACCCCCGATATCTGACTTAGGCATCGGAGGGGCGTTCCCGGGTTCCACCCCCCGGGGTAGCAATCTCTGTTCGTTTTGCAGGTTGCAGCCTCATCGAGGGAGCATCCAGAGTACACGTCATACACCAAAGATCGTTGACTATTCAACAGAAGTTCCAGAACAGGAACAACACCCATTTTTGGCAAAAGGTGAAATTATTACGTTACGGATGTAGTATAAGAAAAACAATTAATTAATTTTATACTTACATTAGATAACATTAATGTAAAGATAAAAATTATCAAATAAGAAATATAAAAGTAAAAATGGTTTAATAACTTAACGTTATAGAAATATATCCGCTTAATAATAATAACAAAGAAGTATTTAACCCGCTGGGTTGAACTTGGTTCTAGTCAAATTTTGACAGGGATTAACAGTTTTTAAAATACGAATTTGAACGGGTCAAAATATTAAAATAAATGTCAAAGCCCGCTATTTATGGGTCAGGTTTATAGGGTTTTTTAGGTCGGGGAAAATTTTGACAATACTTTATCATAGAAATTTGATAGCCGATAGAGAATAATAAATAAACATTTTCTTTTGTTCATTGTTGTGGGATGACCAGATGAAAATGAAAAAGTTTTTTTTTTATGATTATAAAATATTTTATAATGATGCATATAATACTAATGCTTGATAGGGGTTTAAAACTATTTTCCAAACAAAAAGTGAAATACTAATGCTTGATAGGGTTTAAAACTATTGTTAAAAACTATTGATTATAAAATATTTTATATCCACCTTCACTTTTTTTTGTTTAGACAAATTAAATGAAGCATATAAAATATCATCAGTGCTTATGCATGTATGGTAGTGAGTAACACTTATATATGGTAGTTAGTAACCCCTATCAAGCATTATTAACCCCTACTACATATAATTAGTAACCCCTGTTAAGCATACATAGTAACTCCTATAACTAGTAACCCTTGTTAAGCTTAGGTGGTAACCCTTGTTGACCATGGTTATTAACCCCTATTAACAATACTAGTAACCTCTGATGACTATACTAGTAACCCCTGTTGACCATAGTTAGTAACCCTTGTGACCATACTTAGTTTTCGGTGAGTAACCCCTGTTAAGCTTACTCGGTAACCCCTTAGAACATATTAGTAACCTCTGTTGACAATATTTAGTAAACTTTGTTGATCATACTAGTAACCCCTTTGACCATATTTAATAACCCCTGTTGACCATATTAGTAACCCTATTAAGCTTAGTCGGTAACCCTTGCTAAACATCCTTTTGACCATTGTTAGTAACCCTATTGACAATACAAGTAATGTAACACCCCAAAATCTCCCTCTACGGAAATACCAAAATAATACATACAAAATATCGTAGAGATAAACTTAGGCGTATTACTGCCACGTGATAACGTAAGGCTATATTAAAATACTTTCATACTAACTTGCAGCGGAAAATTCAAATACTTTATTAATATTGAGTAAATACTTAATAATATTGTTTTTCAATAACTAATGCAATAAAGAAGTAAATCTTAAGCTAGGTGGATGATGCCCTTATTCCCCTTGGTGCCACATGTAGAAGTCTTCATTTATCATCACCTAACTACTCATCAAAATGATAAGTAGGGCCAAGCCAAAAACAAAACAAAGTACGGGTTAGCAAAATATGCTAAGTACGAAATATGCAAGATAAGTCAAAATAACTTTATTTAATAAACATGCTTTTGAAATACTCAAGTCATATTATATGACAACAATTACTTATCCAAGATGATCATTTTCCAAAGATATTCCAAACCAATAATATTGAATGTAAAAACTCAAATATTGAAAATAAAATTTTTCTATACCCCAAATTCCTCCTCTAAGTGTGCACACCCCCCAAGTTAGTATCTTTCTGTATAAAGGCTATTCTTGAGGAAAGACTAGGTCATACAAAGTCCATAGTCTTATCAACCAAATCCGCATAGTGGGATTACAAAACAATAAATAAGCTTGTAAAGCTTGTGGAGTCACAAATGAATTTTTAATATAATAAGAGTTGAGTATAAAGAAAATATACTCATATAATTGTAACCTTCCAAAATTTCTTATTTCCTTAATCTTTCAAAATGATATGACAATATCAGAAAAATATTTAGTTATTCCAAATCTTTTCATAGAATATTTTCTATGATATTATTTCCAAAATATAATAAGATTCAAATCTTTCCATAAAACATTATTTTCAAAATATGATAAGATGATTCAAATCATAAATATTATTTCCAAAATCTAAAAATTTCATGACAAAAATATAAGACTAATAAAATATAAAATAATTTTGTCATCAAAGTTTAAATTAACATAATACAAAATTAATTGAATCATAAATTATATCATGTATCATATAAAAACGTAACAATCATGTAAACGCTTTAATAAAGTATCTAGCCATTTAACGTACCTTGAATTGCTCCATACGGATATAAAGTCACGTCTTAGGAATCACATAAAAACTAAAAATTCCCTACAATTAAAATATTAACCTAATCAACACTAAAACTTATAAAACTCACAAGAACAATAACAAGACTCTTCTATATGTGCATGACTCCTCATATTTCGTAATAAAATTCTGAATTTTTATTTTTATTTTTATGACTCACTTGATTATTCTTTCATAACTCATAATAACAATAATAGTGATGATTAAATACTCAATTGATTACTTTTATTTTATTTTTATTTATTTTTATACTTGATATCAATATTAAAATAATTTTTTTTAATTTATTTAAGTATAAAAATATGTGGTTAATTTTTTTTTTTAACATGTTATAATTTAATATGAATTGATTAATTAATTAATTAATTAAGAGTAAAGGAGGGAAGCAAAACCATTGAAGGAGATGAGAGTGGCCGACTGGGTGGTTGTTTCCGCCATTGGTGGTGTGCCGGAGGTGGTTGCCGCCGGTGGTGGTGGTGGTGCGCCGGGTGATGATAAAAGAGAGACATGTAAGAGAGGGAGGAAGAGGAGAAAATTAGTGTTTTTGGTGTGAGTTAGTATTGAAATGAGGGGGTATTTATAGGCTAGTTGTATGTAAAACTTATGGAAAGTGAATAATTTTTGCTTGGTGATCAAGGAGTTTGATCATTGACTAAGAAAAAATGGTAGGTGATTATATGGAGAACATTTGCATATAATTTTAATGTATTTGTGACTAAAATTATACACCATTTTTTTCTCTTCTTGTGTTAACCGTGTAGTATAATCTAGGTGGGCTTCAAGGCTTCATTTTTTTTTTTAATACTTTTGGTCTACCTAATTGGTCTATTGGGTTTAGTTTTGGGTTTTTGAAATTTCAAGAATAGCATTTTTGGGCTTAAAATAATCTTTCAATAAAATTATCTTAATCATAAAAACATAGTAATTTGTGAAAGTAAAGCTTATTTAAGATATCCGAAAGTTACGTGTATGTATATGAAATTTCAGTTTTTATAATTTAAAACAACATTTTGACTTGAAATTTTATGTCTAAAATTTAAATAAATAATTTTAGTAGTATAAAATATATTAATTAATTATAATATTTATCTAAAATTACGGGGTACTACAAGTAACCCCTGTTAAGCATACTCAGTAACCCCTTTTAACTATACTAGTAACCCATGTTGACCATACTAATAACACCCGTTGAACTTACTTAGGCCCTGTTCTATAGGACTGAGAAAACATGAACTTAAATTAAATTAACTGAACTTAAATTAAATTAAATGATATTAAATTAAATTAAAAAAAATTAAATTAATTTAAATTAAATTAAATTTTTATTTTTATTTTTTATTTTTATTTTTATTTTTATTTTTATATTTTTTATTTTATATTTTTATTTTTATTTTTTGATTCTTTATTTTTATTTTATTTATATTTCAAAGTGAACCCTAAAATCTTCATTTTCACCGCCGGAAAATCATCGTCGAAAAACTCGGTCGAATAATCACCGTCGGAAAAGTCACTCCGAAAACTGTCGCCGGAAAAGTCATCCCGAAAATCTTGCTGAAAAACTTGGCCTGAAAATCGTCGCCGGAAAAGTCAGCTCGAAAATCGTCGCCGGAAAAGTCACTCTGAAAATTTTCGCGAAAAAACTCGGCCTGAAAATCATTGTCGGAAAAGTCGACCGAATAATCAGCGCCGGAAAAGTCAATCCGAAAATCGTCGTCGGAAAAGTCGTCCCGAAAAATCGTCGCCGAAAAATTCGGCCTGAAAATCGTCGCCGGAAAAGTCGGCCGAATAATCACCTTCGGAAAATCAGTCCGAAAATCATCGTCGGAAAAGTCGTCCCGAAAAATCATCGCCGAAAAACTCGTCCTGAAAATCGATGTTGGAAAAGTTGGCTGAATAATCAACGCCGTAAAATCAGTCCAAAAACTGTCGTCGGAAAAGTCGTCCTGAAAATCGTCGTCGAAAAACTCGGCCTGAAAATCGTCGCCGGAAAAGTCGGCCGAATAATAATCGCCGGAAAATCAATCCGAAAACCATCGCCGAAAAACTCGTCCCGAAAAAACGTCGCCGAAAAACTCGTCCCGAAAATCGTCGCCAAAAAACTCGGCCGAATAATCACCGCTGGAAAAGTCAGTCTGAAAACCGTAGTCGGAAAAGTCGTCCCGAAAACCGTCGCTGAAAAACACGTCCCGAAAATCGTCGCCGGAAAAGTCGGCCGAATAATCAACGCCGAAAATGTCAGTTCGAAAACCGTCGTCGGAAAGTGTCGAGCGGAAAAACGATGCCCGAAACTAATAGTGAAATGAACTTAAATTAAATTAAATTAACTGAATTTAAATTAAATTAACTGAACTTAAATGAAATTAAATTAAATTAAGTCAATAGAAGTCCTAAAGAACGGGGCCTTAGTAACCCATATTGACCATACTAGTAACCCTGTAGACCATAGTTGGTAACCCCTTATTGACCATAGTTAGTAACCCCTATTGATCATACTAGTAACCCAGCCATGTTAAACTTAGTCAGTAACTTAAGCTTAGTCAGTAACCCCTATTAACTATTAAGCATCCTATTGACCATATTTTTAGTTTTTTTTTAAGAAACCCTTGTTGATAATACTAGTGACCCCATTGACCATACTTAGTAATCCCCATTGACCATACTTAGTAACCCTTTTGACGATATTAGTTCCCTCATTGACCATACTACATAGTATTTACTATATGGGGTTACTAATTATTTATATTCGGGTTACTATTATGATTTAGAGGGGTTACTTACTCTGAGTCAGTGAGATTACTATGTGTGACTCGATAGAGTTATTAGGCCTGAATTTGTGGGGTTACTATTATGGTTTAGAGGGCTTACTAACTCTAAATGAGTGGAGTTACTAAGAGTGAGTCAATGGAGTTAGTAGTGTCAACGGAGTCAATGGGGTTACTAATAATGAAGATACCATCGTGATTTAGAGGGGATACTAATTATGGGTCAGTAAAGTTATTTTTTTATTTTTTTTTTGATCCAGTCAGTAAAACTATTAAGTGTGAGTCAGCGCAATTACAAGGACTTAAGTTAAATGGTTAATGTGGTTATACCAAGTATATGTCATTGGGGCTACTTATTTATGAGTTATCGGTTAATTTTTTTATATTGGAGTAAATTAATTATACATATCTACCAAATATTTATATCGGTTTACTAAGTATATTTATAAAGGGGTTACCAAATATTTTTATTGAATTACTAAGTATTTTATGGGGTTACTAAGTGTTTTAAAAGGTTAAAAGTTTAATGTTATAAAACTATATCAATATGGGTCTCTATTTGTAGAGAATTAAAAAATATAAATTTTGGTATTTTTATTTAATTTTTTGGAGTTGTATTTTTTGTAATATATGTATTTGAAAAAAAATAACAAACATATTTTCTCTCTCCTAGTAGGATTTGGAAAAGTGAAATAAGTCTGAATTTGTTGAGTTGAATTCCCAAAGGTGGGTTGCTAAACGTCGCCCACGTTTTACTTAAAATCGCCCACTCAACATAATGAAATTACTTTATTGCCCCTAACACTACATATCACTCCATCCACCCCAACTCACCTCACCATCCACTTTATCGCAACTCACCACCACCACCAACACCACCGCAACCATTCCTACCACGATCACTAACCACGACCACCAGCAACAGCACCACCACCACCAGCAGCACCACCACCAGCGGCACTACCACCACCAAATTCAAAAAAAAATAAAAAAAAATAAAAAATGAGAGGCCCAGGCCATGGTTGAGGCGTCTAGATCAGACGCCCACGCCATGGCTGGGACGTCCCAGCCATGGCCTGGGCCTCTCATTTTGTTTTTTTTTTATTTTATTTTTTTGAATTTGGTGGTGGTGGTGGTGCTGGTGGTGGTCGTGGTTAGTGATCGTGGTAGGAATGGTTGTGGTGGTAGTGGTGGTGGTGGTGTTGGTGGTGGTGGTGGTGGTGAGTTGCGATAAAGTGGATGGTGAGGTGAGTTGGGGTGGATGGAGTGATATGTAGTGTTAGGGGCAATAAAGTAATTTCAAAATATTAGGTGGGCGATTTTAAGTAAAACGTGGGCGATGAATAACAACTCCCTTCCCAAAGGTATGCCCACTTGTTTTATTGCTTCCATTACACCAGATTACAAATTTGTTGACGCACGTGTTTTTTTTTAAAATAACTAACAGCCACACAAATAAGATCTGTGTGGCTGGATGTACCAGAGACCAGCTCTTTTAAAATTACCATGTGAAATTTAAGAATTTTCGCATTTTAGATTTTAAAATGTAAAATTTAGAATTAAAGATTTTATGCACTGTACTTTTGTTTGTATTAAAGTGCATGGTTTTTATTTGAGTACTTGGACATTTACATTTCATCCCCTAACCTTAAAATCCTGAGTCCACCACTGGCTTGGGCTTTGGTATGAATAAGAGAAGACGCATGGACTTAAACAACTTGATTCTATGGAATGATTTACATTTTGTTTTCAATTTGATATATATATTTTTTTAACGAAAGTTCATATGTGCATTATCTTATTTTAAGCGAGTCACTCATTTAATGTTCATTAATATAAAAATACTTTGTTAATTTTTAATATTTTGAGAAGAACAAAAACTAAAAATAAATTTTTAATTAAATATCCTAGAAATTAAAACCACGTATTTTCAAGGTGTCAAACAAATAACTGAAATAAGTAAGGTAGTGTTTGGATATGTGGAATTTATTTCAAATTGATGAATTCAATTTTTAAATTGAAATGCTACAATTCAAATAACAATTATTTGTCTAGGTTGTTTTTAGAATTTGAAATGACATGATTTTGTTAAGTATTTGAAATACACAACATTTAGTTGTTAAGTATTTGGGTTAGGAATTGGGCCAAATCCAATTCCAAATTTTTTTACTTGTCAAACATGTAATTTAACCTAAATCCATCGTTTCAAATGAAATACTAGTATCCAAACATAGCATTATAATTCATGAAAATTTTAATTTTCCATATTAATTAGTGGCAACCAAACCACCCATAATTTGTTACGAGCTGCCGACAATGGTATATTGGTAATTTGGTATATATAGGGAGTAATCAAATAGAAGTATGATATGAATTATAATGAGGAAATTAGGAAATATCCTCATCCACAACAGTTTTTTTCTCTTATAAAGCAAGGCGGCTCTCTACACGGCTTGGGCCAAAGTTTCAACAACTGTTCAACTTTTAGTTTGGACCAAAGTGGAGATTTATTTTTTTTGGGTGGGGGGGGGGGGGGGGGGGAAGGTCATGTGGAGATGGGCCTGGGCAGTGGACCCCTTGACAACATTTTATTTCCTTTACCAGCCGAAGCACAGATTCATGGTTCCTGTTAATAGAGGTGGGCATGGACCAGACCGGTAGGATAAGCTAAGCAATGGGACCGGCTTGACCCGAACCCACAAATAACACTACACGGCATGAGAGGTGTGGTTCTGATAGAGAATATAACATATTCTTGGGCCTCAATTATCAGCTTAAGCTTTTGGTTGAAATAGTCCTTTAACATGGTATCAGAGCCAACGTGACGCAGAGTTCGCGGGTTTGAATTTCTCCTCCCTCTTCCTTCTAAGTGGAATTAATTCACGTCAGGTATGATGGGCTTGTGTTGCGTCTATATTTCAAGTCTAAAGGGTCTTTCATGTGATGGGGAGTGATAAAGAGTATAACATATTCTTGGGCCTCAACTATCAGCTTAAGTTTTTTGGTTGTAGGAAGGAACCTTTTTATGACTTGTAAGTGACCTAACTCTTCTCTCCCATATTGGATTGCCCAGTCCCGTTTCTAATATTCAATCAAATTTCACAGGTTCATTGGCCATCCACGGGCAACAAAATTTAATTTGCCACGAACCTAGCCCGAGTGTCATTTTATGAATGAAATTCATAATGAACAAAATTAATGATACTACAGTTGCTTATGATAATATAGTTTTCCAAATCAAAATACGTTCTTCAACTGTATTCAAACATTGTTTAATTTTATTTTTGAATATTTAGTAAACTATTTACCATTATAACTATATTTATAAAACATTTTGTCTAGTATTCATTTATTGTAGTACAAGTATTTTATTTGACTGACATTTCCGGACCCAATCCTTTTATGTATTAGGCACATGTAGTATCGATACTTCATTTAATTAATATACGTGTTGTCCCTATTGTCACCTAATTTTCAAATTTGTCATTTACAATCCTCCTACCGATATTTATTTTTAACCTCATCCCCGAACATAGTGCAACCTTGCCCAATCCTCTAGTTTTAGATCAAGTTTTCACATACCTGTTTTATTTTTGCACTCTTGTTTGTGTCCATTCTTATGCAACCTTTTTGCCACTGAGTAACAAGCACCAATGTGATTAAAACAGGGACTTGGAGTCTAGTAACTCGATCGACCTATGGGATGAATGTTGTTAATTGCATGTGACTATTTAAACATAAATATAAGTCTAATGGGACCTTGAATGGCACAAAGCTCATCTTGTTTGTGATAGCAAGTCACAAGGGGTTGGCATAGATTGTGATGAGACTTTTAACCCGATTGTCAAACCTGCTACTATTCGCATTGTGATGAGTCTTGCAATGGATTGCAATTTGTCAATTTATCAACTTGATGTTTAAAGTGATTTATTGCATGGTAATCTCAAAGAGATTATGTATAGGCATCAACTTCCAGGGTTTCTTCACTGTCAATTAAATTTTTCAATCAGGTTTGCTTATTTCGCAAAGCTCTCTATAGTCTTAAACGGGTTCCCCGAACATGGTACCAAAGATCGATTTGCTTCTTCTCTTCTTCACTAAAGCTTTATCATCTCCAAAAATAACAATTCTCTCTTCTATAAAAATGGTAATAACATGGCTTATCTGCTTCATTATGTTGACACATCATCCTCACCACCACCATTCGACATTGATGTTATGTGTCATCGTCTCATCTCCACCATGCAACATGATTTCCCAGTCGTGACTTGGGCTCCTTCAATTATTTTCAAGCATCTCTTCTACTCACACTCCTTCCTACATGTTCCTCTCTCAAAATAAGTATGCACAAGAGATCCTTGAAAGTGTTGGCAAGTGAAGTTACATTGTAAACCTTCGGAAACTCCGGTTAACACAAAATATAAAGTCAGTGCTAATATGGCTCATCAGTCTTCAACCCTAGTTTATATCGCAATCTAGTTGTGCCTCTTCAATACCTCACCTTCACATGCTCTAACATTGCATATACAATAAATTTGTCTATTTATGGACAACCTAAGAAAATCTCATTTTCATGCATTTAAAACACATCTTGTGTGACCTTTAGAGTACCATTTTCATTACATTTGACAATGGCGGACCTAGTAAGGAACAATCGGGTACAACCACCGCCAAAAAAATTTACCGTCCGCTTGGCGGTCAATAAATTATTATTTTTATTAAAAAAAGAAGTTTAGGCGGACACGGCCCAAACATAAAAAAACCCTCAAAAGAAACCCTAATACCCAATTACCCATTTCATTCTCTCACTCCCAAATCCCAATCTCCCGTTGCTCCTCACTCCTCAGCTCCTGTGCTCCACCGCCTCCACGTCCGAAGTCGGCACCTCGGCCACCGTCCTCGCCGTTCGCCCAGGCACTCACTCACGACACTCTCACACTCAGTCACTCACTCACGAGTCACGAAAAAGTGACAAACAGCCTTCGAGCCTCGCCACGACGCCACCTCAGGTCGGGTCCTCCGTCCTCAGCCTTCTCCCTCGCCGGCTCGCAGCTCGCCGCTTTCCCTGTCCGCCACGGCGCCACCGCGGTATGGTTCTCTCTGTTCTCAGAATCTCAGTTCTCACTTCTCAGTTTTTGTAATCTGTATTGTTTAATTTGGTTGTTTGTTTATAATGTTTAATTGTTTGTTTCAATTGTTTGTTTAATTGTTTAATTGTTTGTTTGTTTAATTGTTTGTTTGTTTCATAATTTTCATTGTTTGTCACTTTGTCATGTGTTTAAATGTTTAATTGATAATTTGTTTTATTGTTTATGTTGTTTTTATTTCTAATTTTCTGTATTCTTTAATTTGGTTGTGTTTTGTGTTTGTGTATTTGAACATTGGAATTGTTTTTTTAGTTTAGTATTTTAGTGTGATTTTATTGTAATTTTATTTTGATAATTGATAATTTGATATAATCTTAGTCTTTAGTCCTTAGTGAGTATTGAGTACTGAATAGGGCTTAAATGACTTATAAATAATTATTACTTCAAATTTCTTATGTAAAAGTTTAAGTATTAAACAATATGTATTGTTTTTTTTTTTTTTTTTTTTTTTGTGTGTGTGTATCCACCGGTTCACCCTTTTGGGATAATCCGGATTCGGAGCGCGTCCCGGGGTTAAGGTTTTAAACTCCTCCCAACGTGCTTGCGGGGATCGAACCGTGGTTCTCCCTACTAAGTCTAGCCCCTGGCACCACTAGACCAAGACAACGTTGGTTAAACAATATGTATTGTTGTGATTGCTTTATAAAGATTTTATCTTAAATGTTCGATTGTTCGGCTCCGTACCCCCATTTTTAAAATCCTGGGTCTGCCACTGTTTGACATATAGCAATTTTGTTAAGATTAAGTTAATGATGAAGTGGACCATCTAGTTCAAAACCTTTATATATGTACAAAACCATCCTATTAATATGCACTATATAAAAAAAACAATTAACCAATCAAAATTTTATACATAAAAAAGGTAAGTTTCACCTTATTTTATGGTGCTAACTAAGTGTTGTGGATTTACTAACCCAATTCTCTACCACAGACATTGGAGAAGAAGAAAATAACCTCTGATTACTCAACAACTTAACATGTTCATGATTGGCCTCTACATTCTTAGTCTTCTCATCAACCTGCAATAAGCCTTCATATTCAGCACTCTCAATCCTCTTAAGAACATCCAAAACCTCATTCATTTTTGGCCTAAACTCCTTATCAGGCTGGAGGCACTGGAATGCAAGCTCGCCTACTAATGTAGCCATCCTCTTAACCTTATAATCAAACCTGAACCCAAGTTGTGGGTCCAACAACTGGTCAAAAGTGCCATGTTGGATCTTATTTACTGCGTAGTTAGACAGGTTGATCTCATGTTTATCTCTATTCAAGTCAACTGCAGGCAACGAAGAAATCAGTTGAACTAAAACCACCCCAAAGCTATAAACATCGCTCTTATATGTCAAATGATAACATTGGTAATATTCTGGATCAAGGTACCCAGGAGTACCGAGTGGAGCAGTTGAGACATGGGTTACATCAGTTGGGAAAAGTCTAGAAAGTCTGAAATCAGCTACTTTGGCGCAAAAATTGTTATCTAAGAGAATGTTGTTGGTCTTTACATCACGGTGAATGATGTCAGAAGCGTGGAGGTAGGAGAGCGCAGTAGCTGTTTCCATTGCAATTCTTAAGCGAACAGACCATGGAAGTGATGCAGTTTTTGAGGTTTCACCGTATAAGTGATCAGCTAGTGTTCCATTCCTCACGTACTCGTACACAAGAAGAGGTTCCTTGCTGTTTAGGGAAGTGCAACCGTAGAGTGACACAAGATTTTGGTGCCTTAAACGAGTTAAAATCTTAACTTCATTCATGAATTGTTCTACTCTTTTGTAGCTCTTCTCGTACAGGCGTTTTACTGCTACTTCTCTTCCGTCTTTTAGTTTTCCTACAATGTAAAAATTTACAGCTTAGTGCTTGTTTGATTAACACGTATTCTCGATCTATTACCTGCATTTAAGATATGAAATCAACTACTAATTAAAGTATATATAGCTTACCATAATAAACAATACCATAGCCACCAGTGCCAAGTTCATTAGATTGATCAAAATTATTAGTGGCTTGTACGAGTTCACTGTAGGAAAAGAGTGGAACACCAAAGTATATTCCTCCTTTCTCTAGTTCTTTTGCACTATAGCCAAGGGAACCACTCCTCGTTACAAATATTGGCTTCTTATAATGCCAAATGGATATTATTATTGCTACAATAACAAGTACAGCTCCTGCAATGCCTATGATTGGTGAAGATCATGCAAATTAGTTGCTATACAGGGTTTAATAGCTCGTTTTTTAAACAACTTTGTTGAGTAATTAAGTGATTTTCAATTACCTAATCCTAGAATCAGTTTGAACTTTTTCTCCTCTGCACAAAAATCAAACAATTGTCAGCCTTGCAATTAATATGGTAGTATGTAATGCATTCAATAATGTATGGAAAAGAAGAAAAAAAAAATCGAAGGCCCACCTCTCAACCGGTTGTAAATTTAAAAGGAAAATCAATGTTCATTCTCATTTAATATCATCATTTCTACGTGTAATGAGTGGTAATGAAAAATAAGAAGAAAATTATATATACTGTAGTTTAAATATGAAAATATGTTTCAAGAGAAATTACAAGGTTTATTCCTTTGTTAAACTATACTTATGATTCATTATTAACATATTAGATCCGTGTCATCATACAGAAGCTGAAACTACTATATATAGTTTTTTTTTTTAGGTACATCATAATGCAAGTAATTCAACAAGATTTTGATTTGATGACAGAATCTTAATCACCTCATCAAACCCCAGAATTAGGGGAAATGACTAGTAAATCAAATTGATTTTTTTAGCAAACATCAAAACGCATTTTTGTAATTTTGTTGAAAATAAATTACCAAAACACCCCCTATAAAGTTAGTGCTCGGATCTCTGCCCCTAAAGTTTGTCAAAATTACTTGAAAATGCCATTTGAGATACAAAGTTTGTATCTCAGCTCAAATTGATTTACTGAGAGTCCTCCCAGAATTAGTCATGCATGGCTTTTTTTTTTGGCAAGAAAAGATTACCCTGTTACTTTTTCAATATGAAAAGTTTAATTTGAACTTGAACCCCCGTATATGTTGAACCCCTCGTTGGTGGAAGAGCAAATAAAAACTACTCCCTCTGTAACACTTTAATTGTAACAATTCTAAATATGGGTGTAACAAAATAACTTCAACAATTTCGTAATTTTTTCATATTTGGTATAAATTTGAATATAAAATGTCTATAATGACCCTAATTTTAAAACATAAATAAAATTATCTACATCATGTGCTTTTCTTTATCTTATATCTAATTTTATATAACTATGTGATCTCCTTTCTCTTATTTTATCTTAACAACTATCCAAATTCATACTTAACATACTCTCTCTTAAAATCTGTGTTAACCCATTTATTGCAGTGTGTTACGGAGGGACTACAAATAATTTATAAATCTAGGACTTTTTCCATTCTCAATTAGGCCCCGTTCTATAGGACTGAGAAAACATGAACTTAGGGTCCGTTTACTAGAGTGAAAAATGTTTTCACTGAATACAGTTTTTCTATTTTACATCTTTTACTTTGGATGAAAAAATAAAATGTAAAACTTTGGGTGAAAACTCATTTTACATCCTATTGGAAACATTTTCCTCCAAATTTGGGAGTAAAACTTGTTTTCCGTGCAACTAAACAATGGAAAATTTATATGAAAATGAGTTTTCTGACGTAAAATGTTTTTCATGGAAAATCACTTTACATCGAAAATGTTTTACACCAAAGTAAACGCACTTAAATGAACTGAACTTAAATGAAATGAACTAAACTTAAATTAAATTAATTGAACTTAAATAAATCAACTGAGCTTAAATTAAATTAACTGAACTTAAATTAAATTAACTGAACTTAAATAAATTAACTGAATTTAAATTAAATTAACTGAACTTAAATTAAATGAGAAAAAATATTTATTTTTATTTTTTATGTCAAAGTAAAACATATCTCATGTTCATTTTATTTTTTATGTCGAAAAATTGTCGCCAAAAAAGTAGGTAGGGAAAAATCGGCAGAAAAGTCGAGTAGAAAAACATTGTCGGAAAAGTCGCCTTGGAAATAGTCGCCGGGAAAGTTGGCACAAAAACCGTCGCCTGAAAAGTTGTCCCGAAAACCGTCACCGAAAAACTCGGCCGAATAATCACTGCCTAAAAAGTCAATCCGAAAACCGTCGCCGAAAAATTCGACTTGAAAATCGTCGCCGGAAAAGTCGTCCGAATAATCACCGCCGGAAAAGTTTGTCCGAGAACCGTCGTCGAAAAAGTCGTCCCGAAAACCGTCGCCGAAAAACTCGGCTTGAAAATCGTCACCGGAAAAGTCGGCCGAATAATCAACGCCGGAAAAACGATGCCCGAAAATAATAATAAATACTGAAATGAATTGAACTTAAATGAAACGAACTGAACTTAAATTAAATTATCTGAAATTAAATGAAATGAACTGAACTTAAATAAAATTAACCTAAATTAAATTAATAGAAGTACTAAAAATGAAGCCTTAGTCCTACCTGTAATTGACCTCTATATTAGGTTGCTCATTTGTCATATTCTATAAAAACTTATATGGAGTATAATAAAAAAACAGAGAAAAACGAAAAGATGGTCTTTAGTCAAAAACCAAGACCGATATTTTCTAACTTATAATAAAGGTCATTACTGTCTAATCTAATCTAATCTAATCTTTGTCTTACCATGAAACGAAGCTGGAGTATGTTATGAAAATAATGTTGGGAATAAAAGTATTTACCAAAGTACTGTCAAACTAATAATATTTACCAAAATACTGTCCACATCAGTCTTGTTTTTAAATTTTTTTTACGCAGCATAAATCGCTAATCCAGATAGCGATTTCTTTAACAAAATCACTATCACAAATAGCGATGCTATTGAGGTCAAAAAAAACCCAAACAATGTCTTTATTGTAGAGACCAATAACCAAAGTTGGGTTATTATTAACTTACATGGGAAATTGCTATCTTAAATAGCTATTTTATTCTATATGGTAAATCGATATCTGAGATTGTGATTTAGCTATAAATAAATAAATAAATAACATGAAAACACTCTTTTTCCTACGTGAACAGTTTTCTTATAATTATTTTTTCATTAGCAGCATTTTAACAAATATTTTTGCTCACAACAATATTTACCAAAAATGTTTTTCATTCTCTATTTTCATGACTTCACAACATACTATTTCATCATCTACATACTTTCTCTCTCCTCACCAATTACATAATTCAATAACTTTCTCTCGCCTTGCGAAAAAAATTCTCTCCCCTAACGAACACTTAAAATGGAAAGTCATTTACAATTCAACCAAACAACAGAAAACTCTTTTGAAAAATGAGTTTTCTATTTACATTGAAAATGTTTTATGTCATACCAAACGAACCCATAGTGATTACACCAAAGAAATTAAAGTATGCATCAGAGACTCCACCCCAGAAAGATCAGAAGGAGTGGCAAAGTGGTGTCCACTCCCATTTCATATCTTATTACTAGTATCTCTTTTACTCTATATGTGTAGCTCAAAAAGAACAAATTTCCTTAATTAAAAAAAAAATTAAAAAAAAAAACCCTCCACCCCAGATCTTTAAGTCAGAGTTTCGAATCCTCCTACCAGTCAGTAATATGCCAGTGTATTACTTGCCTAATAAGAAAGAAAAGAAAACATTTAAAAAAACTAAGGAAATTACATAAGAGTAGCTATTTAGCTAACCTGATTTAGAAGTACAAACTGATGATCGAGCTCCATTGATGCAATAGCATACAAACTGATCCGAACTCGAATCTTCGATCGATCCACACCTTCCACCAGACTTCTCGCACTTAGAACAATCATCAAAACTTGCATTGTATTGAGCCTCAATCAACTGCTTCTTTAAGGCACTCAAAAAAGAAACATTATCTCTACTTGTAACAATCTCATCAAACCATCTCTTAGCCACTGGAACACTAATACTACTCGTACACGAACACGACTTACTAGCCTTACTAATATCTACTGTATGGTTACCAAAGTAATATGCAATGCCGTTAGTGCCATAATTATAGGTCGAGCAAATATACGACTTTGATTTATACGATTCACACTTTGTATTGTTACAACCATAGAACAATGTTACATTCTTACTAGAATCAATTGGTTTTAGATTTGGAAGTAACGTGTAATTCTTATCTTGTAAGTAACAATAACCTAATAGGTTTTTTACGTCAAATTCTATTATATAGGAATTTGTATTGATGTTATTTACATTTAACTCGAATGAGAAATTTTGAAATATATTGAAACTAGTAATGTTACTGTCGCAACTTAGCTTGAAGTTTGGTGTCCCACAGTAGTTGGGTCGATTAGCTCCCCAAAACGGGTAGGTTATGTTTTGGATCGTACCACACGAATATGGAGCCGAACATGAGGTGTATTTTTCATTCTCACCATTTGTTGATGGAACAATAATGATGAAGAGTGTGATGGTGGTTGTAAAGAGGATGTTTAGGAGAAGTGCTATGAAGGAAGACATTTTTGTTTTGGGATTTTTGTTTTGTGGAGGTTTTGATGACACATAATTGTGTGTATGTGCTATACATTGAATTTTATGGCTTTATATAACTACAAAACAATTTGTTTGTTGCGTGCTTGGATGTTGTGGAATATAATGCCCAATAAGCACCCTAAACTACGTTACTCAGTTTAGACACGGATAAAGTGTTTATTGAGATAAGTTTCTATTCCGGCATTATATAGGAAAATAAGAGAGTGAGTTTTTAGTTGAAAATGGAGTATCTAAGTGTATCGATTAGGCTATTTTATGAAAATTTTCAATGACTTTGACCCAAAATAAAGTGTTCCCATGTCTAAGTGTCAATAATCTGACTCAGATATTTGAAGTAAAATAGATAATCTCAAGTAACAAAACTTATCACACCTAACACGGCATTTAACTTCATATGTAAATAAAGGTGTCGAAGTAACAAAAAATAAAAACCAAAAACAGAAAACTGCGACATGCTGGTTTGTACTTTTTTGTTGCCAATTTTTTAAATTAAATTAATCATAATAAATTAATATATATTTTGATTCTTTATTTATTATGTATCATATTTCATTTAATTTTTTTAAAAAAAAATCAAAAAATTAAAAATCACAACGATAACGAAGAGACACTTATCGGCTAGTAGACTAATCGTGCCGTTGAAGGCTGCGAAAGTCGTCCCTTTCAACTTCTAAGTTTACAAGCCAAAGAAAATTCCAAAACCAATTGTACTTAAAGGTCCTACTTTCACATTGAATACGAGTATAGGGCATATGCAATGATTAAACTATCATTCACACGGCATAAAAAAAAATGGCTCATTCACGACGGGTTTTTATTAATGATGAGCTTAAACTTCGTCGTAAATATCGATGTTTTGTAATCCGTAATAGTTTTGGGACTATCATTAAATTCCACCTAATACCTAACTCAAACTCTATCAAAATTGACTCATTTACGACGGATCGCGTCGGGAAAAATCATTTACGACCCCCTTTCTACAACGGGGTCACATTTTTATGACGAGAAAAATCATTTACAAACCTTTTTCTACAACGAGATCACATTTTCACGACGAGAAATGTCGTAAATAGCATCTTTTCTAGCATTGAAATTGAGATCGAAATAATCAAAAGAAAAGAAAAAGTTGTTACATATGGACATTGCTACAACTACTAAGGTGTTGTTTGGTTAAACAAAATTTATGTGGGAATTGAAAATTCATGGGAATTGAGTATTGAGGGAGTTGTTTGGTTGACAACAAAATGTAAAAATGTAGGAAATGCAAATTCATGGGAATTTCAATTCCCACAAAACATGGGAATTTAAATTTCCAAGTCTCCCTTTGGTAACTTAAAATTCCCATGATTTTTAAATGCCTTCTTAATAACCAAACAAGTTTGTTTAATTCATGTGAAATTTAGTGGAGGGTTTAAATTCCAATGAATTGTAAATTCCTATAGGAATTTAGTTCCTACATCAACCAAACAATACCTAAGTGGGTAATTTACCCACTAGTAATAGAAGCATTAAAAAACTGATCAAACAGTACATGTGAGTTGGATTTCACTTACCATTACTCTCAATTAGAACTTAGAAGTAGGTAAATTATTCAGTGGATAGACTGTTGTATATTTATTTAGAGTATAAGGGTCTTATGTAAGTTTTATGTGGGTATGGTGTAATAAAACTTGTGTATGATGATTAAACACGGAAATGAGACAGAGAGAAGTCGCGAGTCGCGGGCCTAAGTCGCGACTCGTGAGAATTGGCTGAATCAGAAAAACAAGCAAAAAGGTGCAAAAAAGGTCAGTAGCAAATCGCGACCCGCGAGGGCAAGGCTCGCGAGTCCTGGTCTTCGTCAGTTACGTGCAGTTTCTATTCTTTTGCAAGTCGTTCCACTAACCCGTTGTGGGTTTGAACGTACAGTTGTGGGCAGTTTTCTGATGCAAATGTGTGGTCTATATAAGACTCATATTAGGAGAGAGGTTTCATAAGATTTTACATATACTGAGAGTTTTGAGTGAGCTCCAAGACTTGTTTTCTTCGTTGTATCTCAAAGGTATTTTCGGTAAACTCTGCTCATATTCTATAGGGTCGAAATTAGTCTTTAGGAAAGCGTTCGCGTGCCTCGAAGGTTTCATTTCTCTAGTTTTGTGTCCATTGTTTATTTCACTAACCCTATTTTTCCTAACAATCTAAAGACTAAATTTTCATTAAGATGGTCACAATTGGTGAAGTGTTGCTAATTTTCACAAATTGGAGAAATTCGTGGTGATGGTTTTGATGATGGAAAAGGAAAAATGAAGGAGCTATCGAAACCACAAGGACGAAGAAATTGATGGAAGATGTTCACAAATTATGGCATGATTAAAGTCACTTCAAGTAAGAAGTTTCTTGTTTTATGATTTTAATAAATTATTGTTTATTGTTTCTCTATGGATTTTTGACATGTTTTCAAAGTTTATTGATGTTGTCATGTTTTCAATTAGAGATGAATTGCCATGTTTATTATACGCCAAAAAGATGATTGGTAAAAATCATGATGATCGGTAAAAGATCATGGAAATTAGCATTGCTAATGGATGAACAAAGTTTATTGTTCATGGAATTAGGTATTGCCAATGTAAATTGATAATATGAGATTTGTAATTTTGACAGTATAAATCTATGATAATTTAATCATAGAAATTTGTCAAAGGTAATACAAATTGAAAAAGATCCAGCAGTTATTAAATTGGATGTTATGATCCAAGATCCATTCGGATACCTTGATATCCATTCTTGCTTGCAAAGTGCCGGTTATTTTGATCGTTTTACTGTTGGTTACAATCAGTGGAAATCTTGATTAATGCTTAATTAATGGCTTGATTGTACTGTCTTAGTCATGTTCTTATTCCACTTTGTTGAATATGTCGGTTATTTGGTTAGTTTCTAACCTGCAGCTCCACGACGTTATGCATGGTGAGCTTTATTTGCATTATGCAGTTTATGCTTGAGTATGGTTATTTTTTTGCTATCTTTGAGTCGGTTATGAAGGTGGCATTTATTGTTAGTGGTTTGACTGACTATCTAGCACTAACTAATTTTACTCGAACTGTCCGTGTTTTTTGGTTTAAATTGACAGTTTGTTTGTTAAGGTAATGGCGCAATGTATTTTGCTTTCTTTGACTATTATTTTTCATTACCGCAATTCCGCAAAGTGCTTATTTGGTTAATTCACTTTGATTAATATTTAACTGGTTTTAACAATTATTATTGTTATGTGTAGTTAAATATGATTTTCATGACATTGAGTGTAACAAGTAAAATTAGTTCTATTTATCTTTACTTGATCTCCTTGGTATAAAGGAGCGATTGACATGAATTAATGATTAATTGTTTAAATTTAATATTCTATGGCTTAATAGAATAAAAGGATTACAATGAAGTTCACTAATGTATGTGTGGATATTGTATGATATATTGCAGTAATTAAATTAATCATGAATTTATAATCTTTTGGTTTTAAAGGGTTATGAGTTATATGTCGATATAATTTTGATCAAGGTATTTTGATCGGGCATAGTGATAATCTATACTTTGGTATTATTACTAATTATTAACAACCAATCTAAATATATATTTATGTGGTCAAGCATATAGAAAATTTTATAAGTTTCTTTGAGTTGATTATTTAGTTAGCTTAAACAATTGTGTATAACAAAATATTTTGTTAGATTGTTTTATCTAATTAAGTAAAATTCTCATGTTAGTGGTTGTTAATGACAAACGACATATGCAAATGATTAATTTGGTCAAAGTTATTATTTTATGGTTTAATATATAGAATAATAAGGATGAATTGAAATTCATGATGTAAAATATATATGCAAACATTGCATGGTTAATACTGCAATTAATTAATCATGAAGCACTAGTAAAAAAATTCTTATTTGTAACAGCTTATTTGGATCGTGTCTAAAAAAGCTTTGTCTAAAGCCCTTGGTAGAAAGGACTATCGTGGCTATGTGAAGGGACTTGGTCAATTTGGTGTCGGGGTTGGCCATCGGAAGGCGTTTGGAAATTCCACTCGTCAAGCTAGAAAATATACTCAGGATGATTTTGAGGCATTGAAACAAGAATTAAGTAAGGATTTTGAGAAGCGCTTCCAAGAAATGAGTAAGGAATTTGAGAAACGCTTCCAACAAAAGAGATTGGTTTCAACACCTAATTCACCATAGCAGCCTCTTATTATCAACGTAAATTTCTTTCAAAACATATTATGAATTTTAGTTACATACAAAATTGTAAATTGCCTAACTTTCATGCATTCTTGCATTATTGTAGGAGCTTAAAAAATGTAAACTTGCTGTGAATGATGAAGATGGTAACTTGTTAGTGGTCGCCGAAGCTACATCACACCCTATTCATGATGGGGTTGTGCGCATATCACAAGCATTGTGTTACCATTGCAAGGTGACGATCGATAAGATATTCAAGGAGCATGGCTCAGTATTTTTACCGGTGCCGCCTGAGCAAAACATCACAAAGCTTAGTGAAGCGGGTCAGTATTTTATTTTATGGCCTATGTCTTTGGTTATATTTGAAGACTCGGTTAGTATTATTATAGTTTTTTTTGTTAATTAAAGTGTAATTATGGCTGTATTATGCAATATTTAAAGTGGATATTACATTTGATTTATTAATTTTTTTTTGGTGGAACAAAGGATCACCAAACATATAGTCCGAAGAAGATAACAAATTCTAAAAGCAAAGTACGAGCGGACAGTTGGGACCCCAGGACAGAAGAGTCAAATGTACATGCACATAAGGACACCGTCGTCAAAATTGATGAATGTCTAACGGAAGAATGTTTACTGTTACACCTTCTATTGGATGAGGAGATAGACAGTTTTTGCGTTCCACTGAAGTCTCCATCTATGTATTCTCACACTGACACCAATGTTTGGGTTACACATACTGACATTTTCGAGTTTCTTAGAGGAGCGTCTTTGAATGTGTCTATCATACATGTTTACATTTTGTAAATCATCTAACCTTTGTATATGTCCAATAAATGAGCTCCTATTATGTTACGCCTCTTTCTTTTTTTTGTGGTTTCAATTATAACTGTCATCTTTGAATTTTTGTAGGTGCCTAATGGAGGAATTCATCTCCTCTATGAAAGGGAGAAATGTCACCTTCTTGTGTCCTCAAAGAATTTCAGTAGCTGAATGTACTAGAAGTTTTTTTGATGCACTTAAGTATGTGAAAGAAGCTTTCCATACTGAACTGAAGATGAAGGAGGAGCATTGCAAATTTATTTTGGCACCATATAACGAAAAGTATGTGCTATTTAATTACTTAATCATTTTTTTTGTTTGCATGATTTGTAACTCTGACCTTTGATTGTTGTATGTGATCGTGGTTATTTTAGCAACCATTAGATTCTCATAGTCATTGATCTACAGGCTGGAGTGATGCTCCATTTTGACCCTTTCGCTCAACAATGTCCACGTGAATTGAGTTGTGCGCAAGTTTTTAAATAGTAAGTGATTTATGAGCGTTGTATTACACCGTCTTCAATCCTTATTATGTTTGTTGGCTTACAAGTGTTCAACCATTTGTTTTAGTGCATACAAATAGTATAGAGCGAAGATCAAGCCATGTGATATGCCACACAATAACGTTGATTTCGTTGTTAAGCAAATGGAGGTATTTGGTGAACCTTTTTATTTTATTTACAATATAGAAGAGGTACAAGTGCATTAACATAAATTTTTTATGTAATATTGCTAGTGTCCGCAACAAAGTGGTGGGACTGAGTGTGGCTACTTTGTTATGCGGTACATGTATGAGATAGTCACCCTTTACAAAGAATGTAATGGTGATTTGGAACAGGTATGTTGAATTGGTTCTAATTTAAGCATGTTGTAGGATTTAAGAAATTTAAGCAGTTATGTTGAAATGTAATGGGAACGTAAACACTCAAAAGTAGCCAAAAATTGTTATAGTAAATGAATGAAGCTTGGAAACATCAAATAGTTAGAGTAGTGTGCACATGGGAATGAAATAGGTAGAGTAGTGTGCACATGGGAACAAAAACACTCAAAAGTAGCCAAAAATGTCGTGTTGATCATATTGTTGCCTAGAATCGTGCCAATAAATTCCAAAATGCCCTATTGTTGCCTAGAATCGTGCCAATAAGTTCTCAGCTGATCATATGAATGTTGTTGTACAAAAATGAAGATTAGAAACATGAAATATGTTGATTAGTGTCAAAATGGGAACGAAAACAACCAAAAGTAACCAAAAATGACATGCTTCACTAGTTTTCGTTCCAAAATGCCCTAGTCTTCCCAGAGTCATGCCAATAAGTTCTAAATTGATAATATAAATGTTAATGTACGTGAACAAAGCTTAGAAAGATGAAATAGGTTCATTAGTCTGGAAATGGGAATGAAAACAGCCAAAAGTAGCCGAAAATGATCTGTTTCACTACTTCTCGTTCCAAAATGCCCTAGTGTTGCCTAGAATCATGTAAATAAGTTCTAAATTGATAATAAAAATGTTATAATACATGAATGAAGCTTAAAAACATGAAATAGGTAGAGTAGTGTGCACATGGGAACGAAAACACTCAAAAGTAGCCAAAAGGTCATGTTTCACTAGTTCTCGTTCCAAAATGCCCTATTGTTGCCTAGAAATCGTGCCAATAAGTTCTCTATTGCTCATATAAATGTTGTTGTACAAAAATGAAGCTTAGAAACATGAAATATGTTGATTAGTGTCAAAATGGGAATGAAAACAGCCAAAAGTAACAAAAAATGACATGCTTCACTAGTTCTCGTTCCAAAATGCCCTAGTCTTGCCCAGAGTCCTGCCAATAAGTACTAAATTGATAATATAAATGTTAATGTACATGAACGAAGCTTAAAAACATGAAACAGGTTCATTAGTGTGGAAATGGGAATGGAAACACCCAAAAGTAACGAAAAATGACTTTTTTCACTTGTTTTCGTTCTAAATTGCCTTAGTGTCGTGCCAATAAGTTCTAAATTGATAATAAAATTGTTATAGTACATCAATGAAGCTTAGAAACGTGAATTAGGTTCATTAGTGTGGAAATGGGAACGGAAACACCCAAAAGTAGCGAAAAATGACCTTTTTTCACTTGTTTTCGTTCTAAATTGCCCTATTGTTGTGCCAATAAGTTCTAAATTGATAATAAAATTGTTATAGTACATCAATGAAGATTGGAAACATGAAATAGGTTGATTAGTGTGAAAATGGGGACGAAAACACCCAAAAGTAGCCAAATATTAATTTGTTTCACTACTTCTCGTTCGAAAATGCCCTAGTGTTGCCTAGAATCATGTGAATAAGTTCTAAATTGATAATAAAAATTTTATAATACATGAATGAAGCTTTAAAACATGAAATAGGTAGATTAGTGTGCACATGGTAACGAAAATACTGAAAAGTAGCTAAAATCGACTTGTTTCACATGTTCTAGTTCCAAAATGCCAATTTTAATGTTTAATTGTTTCAAATTATAATATTTTTATTGTTATATGGTTTAAATTGATTTGATTTACATTATTTTGAAGGATTTTGTTCGAAGAAATGATCCATACACAAAAGTGGAGATGGATGAAGTATGGGAGCATTGGGTGAGGTTTTTTCGTCCCTTTATGTTGAATTAAGGATTTTATTAGTATTGGGTTTTTTTTTTAAATTTTTTTTTTATATGTAAGTCTCTATTATTTCCTAGAATCGTTTTTGACATAATACTTATCGGACCTTTCAGTAAACTGTATTCGGTGTACTTTTTGTATGGAATTGGTGTTTGTACTACTTTATATATTGTACATATTTATATATATAAATATATATGATCAATTTTATTAATGAATATACATGGTGTATGATATATATATGTATGCGTGCCTAAAGGTCGAGTTCCAAATTGCCCGAGTGTAGCCTAGAATTATATGCTAAAGGCACAATTCGATTGTATTATAATATTAATTTATTTTATTATAATAAATATAATTTTATTTTATATTTTCCTATTTGGATCGTGCCTTTAAAATGTGTGATACAAATAGTTTGAGTATTTGTATCGTGCCTTTCAAATGCGCGATCCAAATAATTATTATTTGGATCGTGCATTTAAAAGGCACGATCCAAATAGACTAACTATTTGGATCGTGCATTCAAAGGCACAATCCAAATAGTCTCCATTTGTAACGGCTTCATTTGTAACGCCAAATGCACGATTCTAATAGGCTAAAATGCATGACGCTAACAGAGATTTTTCCACTAGTGGTTCAAGCTGACAGGATTGTGTTAGAGACCCTAGAGAAGATTTATGAGGAAATTGAGGAGGATGATCAGGAAGATGATCATGAGGATGATCAAGAGAATGAATCTGTGCAGGCTGATCAGAAGTTTTTGAAGGAGAAACGTGTCGAAACTGAGCCAAAAGTTGCTAATGAAGAGGAAGAAGTTCAGATTGTAGGTGAGGCGAAGGTTCCTCCAGTTCAGGTGTTAAGTAGAAGGTTTACTAGGTCTGGTAGCACAATCAACCAGGAGATTTCTGACTCTCCAAAGGTCACTCCCTCTAAAAATGTGAAGAGGAAAACACCTGCTCCCAAAACAGGTAATAGAAAAAAGGCTATTTGCATTATGCATTTCAAGCTATTTGTATCGTGCATTTGCAGTTACAAATGCAGCAATTACAAATAAAAATATTATTTGCATCGTGCCTTAGCCACGATCCAAATTATACTTATTTGCATCGTGCCTTAAAATGCATGATACAATTAAGTGACCTATTTGCATCGTGCATTTTAAGGCACGATGCAAATACGTCACCTATTGAGAACAAATTGTTGTTTTATTTGTATCGTGCCTTTGAAGGCACGATGCAAATAAATCATTTATTTGCATCATGCATTGGAAGGCACGATACAAATAAGATATTTGTTTGGATCATGCCATTGAAGGCACGATGCAAATGAGTCCAATTGTTTTAATTAGAATATTTTTAATTTTTTAATATTATATATAATTGTCATTGAATTATATATTAAAATGTACAAATTAATCAATTATATATAATTATCATTGAATCATACAGTACAGTACGTATACGTATACGTAGGCCGCCAAGCTAAGGTTATAATCTTTGGATTTAGAGGATTATGTATTTATGTCAATGGTCAATTTAATTATTGATGTTTGTATTCTATGATATAATAGAATTATATTTATTTGTTTCTATTGTCCATGTATTCTATTCAAATCATTTGAATAGTGACAACTTCAGCATTAAGGTTGTGAATTATTTTGTATATTTATATTAGACAAGGATTATGTATTTTTATACACAATATTTGTGATGTATAATTTCACAATTTGGTCAATTAAAGATAGATGATACTTGGCAACTAAAAGATTTAGAATTGTAGAGGCAGTGAATAACTTAATCCAAGTTTTTTCCAATGTTTATAAAGTATACATGAATTAAGTTTTTAATTACACTACAATATAGTGGTGTGTCTGAAAGAAAATGATGGTTTATTCCATGTTATTATATTCAGATTTATGTGATGGTATATGGGGTAAAGCTGTCTTAATGACATGTTATAATTTAAACTAGTTTATAATAAATTAAAAGAATATAGTAACCCCATATGAATTGTGGTTCCAAAAAGGAAACCTAACTTGAGTTATTTCAAAGTTTGGAATCCAAATATTAAATTTGGACAAAAGTGGAGTTGAGTGCATCAACATAGAATATGCGGTATAGCAAATTCTATAGGTTCCATGTTATAGAACATGTAGCATTTGGTTGCTCTATACCACCAGATGGTTAAAGGATGCAACAGGTAATTAACATTATTTATCACTTCCTAGTAGAGGTTATAACTCCAAAGTTACCAATTTTAAGAATTTGATCAATGTGATTGTGATCAGGAAATAGATGATCAAACTCAAATTGAGAATGATTCATCTAAATCATCACAATTTGGTAGGATAATATGGCTAAGGTAAAATTCATTAGCCGGTTTTTCATGTATATTTAAAGAATCAAAGTTTTTCTTTTGATAAAGGTTTCTATATGTTTCAATGTGGAAGGTGATTCTATAATTTGTTGAGATATATAAAATCTCAAGATATTCCTTACGGAATAGGATTATTTATGATGAGATAAAATATTTGGATTTTGGTTAATTTACTCCTAAAAGTAAACCTATTGGATGAAAATGATTTTCAAGGTCTATTGAAAATTGATGGACTATTGATGTGTCATAAGCCCAGTTAATGGCATTCACCCATTGCTAGTGCTTTATTATAAGTTATTTATAGTTCATGTAGTTATTTATAATCTCATGATCCATGTATTGGATGTCAAGATAGCATTCTTGAGTGATATGTTATACAACAGCTTTACATGCAACAAACGGTAAAGTTAGATGTGTAAAGTCAAGAACTTAAAATTAAGTTGATTAAATCAAGGATTTAATGACATTGTTTGTCTAATGGATTTTTATGAACAATTCAAACAAGTGTAGATATAGTAAATTGATGACCACGGTCAAGTTGTCATAATTCTACTATATGTAGATGGCATGTTCTATTTAAAAAACAGTTTTTATCCCTATGAAAGATCTGGGGGAGGTTAATGTCATCTTGGATATAAGAATTAAACACCTATATATACTGGATAAGTTATTACCAAATAAAAGGTAATGTAAACTATAGGTTGTTTAATGTAAGTAAGACGAATATTATTGCATTAGCGGTGAACAAATTGTGCAATGTTACTAGTAATACTAGTATGGAACGTTGAAAGTTAATTATTCGTCATGTATTATAAGGAAACCATATTTTGGTTTGATTTATAGTAATATGTTTTACTGTTGAAGGGAATACGAATGCAAGTTGAAAGTTATTTTTCTTCTGTTGGATGGGTGTTCCTCCATAGGGAAGGAAATATTTCTTGGGTATTCAAGAAGCAAACTTGCGGTATAGACTTTCTTTGACAATAGAGTTTATTGCTATGTAATTGGCTGGTAAGAAGCTGGATTTATAAGAAATTATAGTCAAGTTTATAAAGATGACTATGTATGGAAAAGAATCTAGCGATTTAGCTAGAGATACAATATAGTTGTGGATGGCAATCGGTATAGATTGAGGGCCCTGAAATAGTCACGAATGAAAGAATCTCAACTTGACGCCCAATAAGACGTTGGGTCTTAAGTTCAATGAGATTAATTCTTTCATTTGATGATTGGGGAACTTATTTATATCATACAAGGTAAAGATCCGGAAATAATTGTGATGGTAAAAGAGGTTGGTTTATCCTTAATAGATCTCGAGATTGTGCTTAATCATAGGGGCATGGTAAGAGATATACCTATATGAATGCGAAGTGCAGCCGCTTCAAGAAGCTAAAGGGGCATAGCTTTGATGTATTCATGAAAAGATACAGGACACATGGCTGTAATAGTGTCGGATTATTTGATATGTAAAAGTAAAGTATTTCATGCGTGTAAGATCGTCAGGTTTTCATATGTGTTGAAAATGGTTCAATTGTTAAAACAACACCATTTGGATACGAACTGTTGTATGTATCTTTGTAGGGGTCGTTTCCGTCCGCCTACGTCTCACGAGTTATTTGAATGCTCGTTAACGCCATATGTGAATACGAACTAGTAGGAGTCGCCACCGTGCGTTTTATACGGTCCACGGACACCAAAGAAATACCAATGCCAGGAGCAATTGGCCCCATATGGTCGTGCACCAGAGTATGGGTTCGGGGACAGGTTACGGGCCAATCGTGCATTGGGCCCGCCCGCCTGTGAGCGGTCTCTACTAGGTCTCTTTTTGTGGTCAAATTATTATCAATCCCGAATACATAAATATCTCAATATTATACCCTAAAGAACGCATATTACTAGGCGGGTTTAATTTATATACAAATCAAGACTAACTTTTGTGACCACTTTAAATTAAGTCAGTATTAAAAATCCTAAAAATTGAAAACAAATAAAACATGAATGAAAAACAGAAATAAAAGCAATAAATACATAACAAAATAAAAATGTGCAGGTTCAAAATGTGTTCCAGGAGAAGTGGTTTGATGTGCTGTTCGACTACACTAAATATAATAAATACTAAAAAAGAACACGATTAAAATGATGATTAAGGTACGAAATTCTGATGCGATTTGGACATTTCAATTGGTATATTTAAATTGGTCATTTTAATCGCCATTTATTATTATTTAACCAGATCGGGCTTTTATGTATGACTCTTGAATTTATGAATAAAATAATTGACTGTATTCTACACAATGTCATTTAATGATCCGAAAATTATTATTGAATTATAGCGGTTAATTGGTAATACGAGATTTAATTAATAAATTCATTTTACCACGACCGCATAAAAGAAAAAATCAAGATCCGACTACTTAAAGTGATCAAATTTAAAAGATAAAAAAAATGTAGCGATCTTTTATGACACGAGATCTAATAATAAAAATCGTGTAACATAGTTCGCATATTAAAAAGATGAATTTTTATAATTATTATTATCATTTATTGTCAGATCTACAAAATGTTAAAGAAGATCTAAAAAAAATAAAAAATGTAAGAGTCAATATTAATGTACGATCTATCAACTTACATTGATGAATTAACAATCACCACGCATATGAATCGAGATCGAAATTGATTAAATTATTAAGAAACATCATAAATGACGATTAAAACAACATTGTGAATCATGATTAATTATATCAAAAACAATATTATTATCGATTGAAACGTCCAAATTCGCATATATGCGAGCACAGTCTTTATTAATTATTTACATTATATATTCTCCATCATTTATATCAATAACCATCACTTTAATCGATTTCTTTATGATTACAAACTAAAAAAATGAAGATAGAGACTTCAAAATTCATACCTCAAGAACGCAATTAATAGATTTAACGACAGAAAATGCAATTATGTATTATCATTTTTTTTGAATTTTGAATGAAATTTTTTTTTGGAGAAATATAAGTGTAGTATAGTGGCAAGGATGATAATTGCTTTGAATCTGTCCCCAAAAGCTCGTATAAGTTCGTGTATTTATAGGCCAGAAGGAGAAAAATTGAACCCGGATGACACCAGACCTGCGCCTAGGTGCGGGTCCAGTTACATGACCTGCGTCTAGCAGGTCAATATTTGTGACGCAGGTCCAGGCTGTATCCGGGTCGATTTTTTTGCTTGATTTTGCGCGTGATTTTCAGGATTATGATCCGATTTTATTCGATTACGGAAATATTCTGTAATATTTTGATATTCCGGAATCTTCTGTGATGTCCCGGGATGTTCCGGGATGTCCCGGAATGTGCCGGAATGCCCAGAACGTTCCAGAATGTTCTAGATTCCTCCGGAAGCTCCAAAAAATTACAGAAAAATTATTAAAAATTATGAAAAAATATGAAAAATATAAAAAATACTAATATGCTTTGCGGAACAATTTTCAACATTCGTAAATGACGAAAATGCCCCTAAGCATACAAAATCGTAAAAAATCCATAAAAAGCTCTAAAATATGATAAAAAATATAGAAAAATAGGAATAAATTATAAAATTATTTTTATGATTTGTAAAAATATTTTTTGATGCAAAAAGACATTTTTATTATTTTTCATGAATATAAAACATTGAAAAATGCATGCAAAAATATAAAAAAATAACTAAAAATGAAGAAAAGTTACGAATAAATCCCGTAATCATTGCAAAACCTAACATTTGCTTTCGAGGCACTTTAAACATGGTTTAGGCAATTGTTTGAGGTATATTGTGCATTTTCATCGTCAATTCTACTTAATTGGACTTCTTGGTGTTTTCATAGTTTCATCATTAGTCTCTATATCGGGGAGACACATTTAGGTGTCTACAATCTTGCACTAGCTGGAAGTTCAAGTCATGCACACTTTCATTTATGCATGAAATTGTTTGCAGTGGAATTGTTTACTTTGTGGGTTTATACTCTAAATGGTGGAGGATTGTTGTATATTTATTTAGAGTATAAGGGTCTTATGTAAGTTTTATGTGGGTATGGTGTAATAAAACTTGTGTATGATGATTAAACACGGAAATGAGACAGAGAGAAGTCGCGAGTCGCGGGCCTAAGTCGCGACTCGTGAGAATTGGCTGAATCAGAAAAACGAGCAAAAAGGTGCAAAAAAGGTCAGTAGCAAATCTCGACCCGCGAGGGCAAGGTCGCGACTCGCGACCCTTGGTTGCGACTCGTGACTCGAGCTCGCGACTCGCGAGTCCTGGTCTTCGTCAGTTACGTGCAGTTTCTATTCTTTTGCAAGTCGTTTCACTAACCCATTGTGGGTTTGAACGTACAGTTGTGGGCAGTTTTCTGATGCAAATGTGTGGTCTATATAAGACTCATATTAGGAGAGAGGTTTCATAAGCTTGAATTCTCTTTCTCTGTCAAATTCACTGAGTGTTTCCTCTTCAATATCAAGCTTTTACATATACTGAGAGTTTTGAGTGAGCTCCAAAACTTGTTTTCTTCGTTGTATCTCAAAGGCATTTTCGGTAAACCCTGCTCATATTCTATAGGGTCGAAATTAGTCTTTAGGAAAGCATTCGCGTGCCTCGAAGGTTTCATTTCTCTGGTTTTGTGTCCATTGTTTATTTCACTAACCCTATTTTTCCCAACATAGACCAAGTATTTTCCATCACATTTTTAGATTTATGGAACCTATCGTTTGGGTTAGAACATACGACTCCTGTCCTAATCAATATTTACTCCTAATTATCTACAGTTGATGAATATTAAAAAAAAAAAGAGTATTCTAAAAAAAAATGTTGGTATTTTTTTCCTGGTACAATAAATGATTAAACTATATGAAATAATTTAGAAAAATTGATCAAACAAAACAAATAGTTAAGAAACTAAGTTGGCAACAATGCTATGCTGCTATGCATGGTTTTAAAAAGGACAAATTCTTATATGCGGCTGGTTGCATGGTTTACAAATCATGTGCCCAGCTGCATTGTTTCAAATGATGCGGCCGTTTTTAGGGGTTATAAAGTGTTTAAGTGGGGTTACAAAGTTTTTTTTTTTAGTTACAATGAGGTTACAAAGTGTTTTTGAGGTTACAAAGTGTTTTTGGGGTTACAAAGTATTTTTCGGGTTACACACTGTTTAAGTGGGGCTACAAAGTGTTTTTTGGGTATTAAGTGCTTATATTAAGTGGGGTTACAAAGTGTTTTTTTGGAGTTATAGTGGGGTTAAAATGTGCTTTTGGGGTTACGAATTATTTTGTGGGTTATAAAGTGTTTAAGTGGGGTTATAAAGTGTTTTTTTTTGGGTTACAAGTGTTTAAGTGGGTTACAAAGTTTTTTTTTTGGGTTTTACAAAGTGTTTTTTGGGGTTACAAAATGTTTTTTTGGGTTATAAAGTGTTTTTTAGGTTTAAAAATTGTTTAAGTGGGTTAATTACAAAGTGTTTAAGTGGGGTTACAAAGTTGGGGTTACAAAGTTTTTAAGTAGTTTTACAAAGTGTTTAAGTTGAGGTTACAAAGTATTTAAGTTGGGGTTACAAAGTGTTTAGGTGTGTTTACAAAATCTTTAACTTTTTAACCCTTCTGTTTGGCTTTACACATTGTGTCGCACCATTTAATAATGGTGCAACCAGCTGCACCAAAAACGTGTTGTTTAAAAAATATTATGAAAACTTAGAAGTATGTAGTATTATGTAAGTAAATGATGATATAAAGAAAAAAAATTTACTTTCTATTACTTAATGTTAGAAAAAATGTAAGTGGGAAACGGATTCACTCCGAGGCACGATATTTACACTTTCCTATTAGTTTAATTAATTTTGTCCCACTAAGATCACTGCGTTATCACGAAATAATTAATTAATAAGATACAATGGGGATGTAATTTACTTTTGTGATCTATCAAAACAATTCTAAAAGATTGTGGTTTATTTTGTGTTTCATGCCCTAAGAAAATTAAATTAGCTAGAAGTTCAAAGAGCTATAGCCAACTCTAAATTTTTTTCACACTCAACTTATGAACAACAATGACCTATTTATAGCCATCAACATGGAAGAAAATTAGCCATGACCCACGAACAAGACCATTCGAGCATATTGAAATCCCATAAAAATTGAATTAAAATTAGATAAATGTGCATACACAATTAATCTCACAATAACAATAAGAAATTAAGTGGTATTAACACCATTTTGATGCCTCATAGTCACCAAGGAATCCGAATAAAAAGCATCAAAGAAAATGAATTGACGATGAAGTAGATAGGCCCAGGTCGCGGGGCGCGAGTGTGGTCGTCGCGTGCCGCGATGGCCTTGGTCGCGGGACGTGATTTCCTTCTGTCTCGATTCTTATCTTAGCCTTATTTTTTCTTCCTAATTCCATAAGTTTAAGCCCATTTATGCATAAATGTTCCAACACTTATATGTATGTAAAAATAGATACGAGGCTGTCATCACAATTTCTATTATTTAAATGTATAGTGATTTAACATATGCATATACTTCTTCTGTTTGTTTAAAAAATGCAACAATTGAGGAGACACAGACTCTTATGCACTTTTTTATTGTGAGAGTAAAAGAAATAGAGAGTTAAAAATGGGGTATATAATGATGTGAGAAATAAGAAGAAAAGACTTACAAAAGTAAAAATATCAAAATTGTTGCATTTATGTCGAAAGGGAGGAAGTAATATACTATATTTTTTATCGGAAAAAAAATAATATGAATTTATAATCAAGTGCAAGGAGGACATTATGAATCTATACATTTACTTCTTTTTTTTTAATAGGATAATGTGTGGGATACTTGGCCTTGGAACCGGGCCTTACTGCAGGTCACCCGACCCAATTTTAGCCAACACACGCATCTGTAAGGGGGATAATAAGGAATCCTCGCAAATGCGTGCGATGAGAATCGAACCCAGGACCTCGTGCCTGAAATTCTAAAACCATAACCACTGGGCTATGACTTGATTGTCGAATCTATACATTTACTATATAAAAAGAAACCCCCAAATATAAGCATGACACCTATCATGTCTAAACGAGTCTTATATTGTCATGTATCAATTCTTAAATAAAAACTTGAAAATTCTTTCCTCATGAGAGCCTATGGCGGGTTTGTTATTTAGCAACCCAATTTTATTTTTAATTAATAATTAAAAAGGTGTAAATGAAATATCTTGGCGAGAAAGTTTTCTCCATAAGATTAACAAGTGCCCAAAAAATCCTTATTCCATAAATTTTAGATCATAACCCGTCCATTCACGATGTTATAAAAAATAATATATTATCAATAATTTATAATCTATATCTAGAATCTATAATTTAATATTTAAAACATGAATTTTTAAGGGTCACATGTCATCCATTTGTTAATCTTTGCTTCAGCTATGCCATGTGTCATTTTAAATCTTAATGACTTCTTTTTTTTTTTTTCTTTTTTCCTCAAGTCAATTTTATCATTAATAATATTAATAAAGAATAAAAAATATTCAACAACTTTATTGTTTCAACTAACTCCCACATAATATTATAAATTAATTTTATTTTTGTTCCCTTTTAAAAGGGAAAAAAAGATATAAAAAATATTAAGCAATTTTGTAGGTTTTCAATACCCGCAAAATATTACTAAAATTTTGGCGGGAAAGTTTTTAATGAGGTGTTGACAGAAATTAATTAAACACTGTTGGTTACTATTTTATTATTTTCTTCGTTTCCATTTATTTGTCCTGTTAGGAATCTTAACACCACTTATAACTTATAAGATATGAAATCTTTTAAATTACTCTCAACATATAAAACATAATATAATCATGTGGGTTTTATTTGATTGCTCTCAATAGGTACGTTATTAATATCCAAATATTATAATTTTTACACATATATAACAAAAGATATTTTTCTTTAAGAAAAAAAGATATTTGCCTAAAAAAATATTTAAGGTCAAACAAATATGAATTGAGGGAGTGGTATATAGATGAATGGATGACTATTTAGTCCTAAATTAATTTATTTTCTAGATATTATATCTTTTTTCAAAAATAATTTATTACGGCGGACTCTATAAATGTCAAAAAATAATAATTAAAAAAAAAAGCTATAAGAAACAATAACCCAAAACAAATATGAACTCTGAAGGTTGACTGGATGAAACAGAAAAAAAAAAAAGGGAAAATACGTCAGGTATTTCGTATAAAGTTTAAATAAATAAAAAGCATATTTTTATTGTTTAGATTTATTATATTAGATTTTTTTTTTAATTGTTCAACGTTACGGTCGGATAACCTGATTTAGGTCACTAAAAACAGTGGATTCATTTGTGCATTATAAATAAACCTTCCTAGTAATTATTTTCCTCCAACTTAATAATTTTTCATCCAATTGATTATTCTCTTCAACTTAAGAAAATTTTTCTCTCACACTTTTTTTATAGCATATCTCACATCCTCCCTATTTCATATTTTGATATTTATTCATTTAGCAATCCTTAAAAAAAATTCAACAGTTGCAACTTCGATTCGGTCATTCAAGTAAGTACCCTAATCAGCTCAGTGCATTATCCTATCATATACGAATTAGTAATTTTATTATGTTATATATGATGTCGTAGTATATTTTTTTGGTTATTCTTTAATTGATTTGTGTACATACGTTACAACAACTGAACAAAGTTACACTAAAATTATAGAATTATTGCTAACATCCCCATATGAGTACATATGGATTCTTGAAGGATCTTATAGTCTTCGTTGGGAAAGAAAAAAATCTTTTAAAGTCAAAATTAATGGGAGCAATTAGTTCCTTCGTTTTTACAAAGTAAACGAATTAACTATTCAATCAACAAACAAGTTATAATCAGATCAGATCAGGTCAGATCTGATAAGTTATAATTAATAAGGTCAAGTCTAATAAGTTATAATCGGTTTAGGTCGGGTTTAATACATCCTAATTACGTTAGGTCAGTTCAAATAAGTTATAATCAGGTCAGGTCGAATAAGTTATAATCAAATCAAGTCTAATAAGTTCCAGATCCAATAGGTTATGATCAGGTCAAATCAAGTCTAATAAATTATAATCAGGTCAGATCATGTTAGATAAGTTGGACATAACACACCCTAATTGATCTATGTTGTTATTTAATTGCCATTTGATTGCTACTTGATGCTTGATTGTTTTTCAATGATGAATGATCGAACTATAATGATTAACCTCATTTCCGATTACTTAGTTTCTTGATTTTAGAGGAATTATAGAATTCAGATGGAAATTACCTCAAAATTTGATCGAGTATTAAAAAAATTGAATTTGACAATGTATTTTTTTTGTTTTAAAAAAAAAAAAAGAAAAAATAAGTTTTTAAGAGCGAAAAAATAGGAATTATTCGGTTCTATTGGCTAAGACTATGGGATTTTGTGGTTTATTTTGTTAAAATTGTTATTTTATTTTAGATTGATGTTTTATTTGTTGTTATATTGTTTACTTTATTTTATTTGTTGTTATAAAATCTAAATTCCAATAAAGGTTACAACACTATTTGTTGAATAAAAAAAAATAAAAATTGATTGACATTATTTGATGCTAAACCTACGGTGTAGATTATAATTATCATGGTTTTCAGCAAATGACAAGTTCTCATATGATTTTTCTACCCTATATGATATATATGATTAGGATCATGGGAGAAGGGGTGGATTAAGTGAGATGACTTTTTATGTGAGAAAACATTTAAACCGTCGTGATCTAATGATTCAGGTTTTATTATTATTATTTTTTTTTTTAAAGTTCATGTAATTTATTTTTTTTATTGTCAAATACTAGTCAAATATACTTAGTTTTAAACCCATAAATTATGGGAAAAACAAAACAACAATAACGTCAATCTATTCCACCATTGAAACTAGCTCTCCCATCCTCCATTAAATAAAAAAAAAAATCTTTTTGTTATGTAATATATATTAGTGGATGACCATTATATCCCTATATATACTCTAGGAACATTCTGGAATTAGAATTTATTGTAAATACTATATATATATATATATATATATATACCCTTTACTGAATGAAATTATATACACGTACTTTTCTCCATTTTTATCAGCACGAAAGCTCTAAACAGTTAAGTTCTAAAATAAAACCCTTTCATCCATCGGCAGTCTCTATAAACAATCCAAACATACATTTTCATCTACTAATTGGTTAATTTGTTCTTGATTCATGAACATCAGCAAAAGGAAAGGAGTATCAGCCCCACTATCCGAAGAAGCAGCATTAGACTGAAATTTGGATCTAGCCCCATTAATTCAATTATTTTTTTTCTCTCGATTGATTAAATAGTGTATTTCTCACTTACAAATTCACCTTCATTTGCGATCAAATTTTTTTTTTTTTTTCCCTTTTCCCATCATGCCTTGATTTTTATGCCATCATTTTTTTTTATGCTTCAATTTACGATTGTTCTTGTCATTCTTTTATACGATACAAAGATTAATATCCCATAAATTGTTTTAGCTGTGAAGTTGAACAACAAAGCTGCGAAAATTTCGAAATTGATTAAAATTAAGGAATAATTACATTCATAAGTACTAACTATTGCACTTTTATTTTATAGGTACAAACTTTTGATTATTCACCAGCAGTACGAACTATTACATAAAATATCGATGACCTATAAGTTGCAACAATATTTAGGTCATATACCTATCGTTCGTGCTGCTGGTGAATAATCAAAAGTTAGTACCTATAAAATAAAAAGTGCAATAGTTGGTACCTATTAATGAATATTGGGGACGGTTTATGGGCTAGAAATGGCGCAATAGCTGCGTCAAAGTCTGCGGCGGGTGGTTGAGGATGCATGGCTTCCAGCAATATCTGGGTGGCCGGCAGTGGCTGATGGTGTTATACGTTGTGGCAGGCTGGCTGCCCTACCTGTTGTTGATGCAAGATAATACGTGATCGATATTCATTCCTATAATTAAGCAGATCAGTTTGATTTCTGAAAATCTATTTTTTATTAAAAAAATATATGTTTTTTTTTTCTATCTAAAATTTCTAGTCCTTGTTTTTTTTGTTCCTAATTGGTACTCCCTAGTTATGTTCAAATTTTTATGAGCCATGTTTAAAACTTTATAAGTCATGTTCAAAATTTTATAACCTCTGTTCTAACTTTTATAAGTCATGTTCCAAATTTATAAGCAATGTATCTTTTTGTATTTCTTTTTTAAAATTTAATTTGCTTCAAATATTACTATTTATTGTTTATAAAAAGAAATTAATTGTTTTTATTTGTTAGACAACTTAGTTAGCATCCTTCATCTTGGCTAATTTTTTGTTACTGGATATTTTCTAGTTTTTTTTATGGGTTGCTAAACGTCACCCGCATATTACTTAAAATCGTCCACAACCAAAAGTAAAAAGACAAAATTGCCCTTGATTTAAAATTACACTACAACAACTTAGATTAAATATACAACGACGTCGGACACCACGCCATGACCTCGACCACCACCATCGCCGCCACCACAACCACTACCATGGTGGTGGTTAATTTTTTTTTTAATAAGGGAAGGGGCGTCCAGATCAGACGCCCCTACCATGGTTGGGGCGTCTGATCTGGACGCCCCTCCCCTTATTAAAAAAAAAATTTAACCACCACCATGGTGGTGGTGGTGGTGGTGGTGGTGGTAGTCGAGGTCATGGTGGTGTTCGAAGTCGTTGTATATTTAATCTAAGTTGTTGCGGTGTAATTTTAAATCAAGGCCAATTTTGTCTTTTTACTTTCTATCATGGGCGATTTTAAGTAATATGCGGGCGACGTTTAACAAATCCCTTTTTTTATCCAAAATCTATTTATTTTTATTAATATAAATCTATTTTTTTGACGTAATGATCATACAATACCACAAATAAGGGTCAATTATATATGTGGCTTTTTTTTTTTTTTTGTTAAAATCGCAAGCATAAGATCTCATTGAATCGACGCTCTAGATGTATTCTCATATAAAAATCATTCTCACCTAAATAACCCTTCTCAAATGATCCTATATATAATATATATGTAATCGTTAATCGAACGTGGCCGTTAACCATGTAACCGTCACTTTTTAAAGGTAATTTACCGAATCGTTAAATTTTTAACGGTTACGGTTACCGAACCGGTAAAAGATAACGGTTACTGGTTACGGTCACGCGGTTAGAGATTTTCAAAAGGTCTAAATGTATTATTTTTAACAAATCCGCATAGCTTCTTAATCCATTGCCCCCATATGCATAACTATGATTCATTCATCATTTCAAATTTTCATTTTCCATCATTTACAATAGTTTCACGGTTAATAGTAACGGTTAACCATTTGTTAACGGTTCGGTTACGGTTACAAAAATCTAGTAACGGTTAACCAAACCATTAATCCTTAATTGTTCGTTTAGTAAAATTTTATAAATAATATTCCTTAAATTGCTTGCAGGTGTAGTAGTGCAAGTGTGATGGCAACCTTTTCCAAACTTGATGAAGACAAAGATAATACAAATCAAGATTTGATCAGTAATTTGCCAACCGATATAATTAAAATAATCCTAAAACGATTGCCACTATCAACGGTAGCCAAGATGAGCGTGCTCTCAAAATGTTGGAGGAAGTATTGGTTGTCTCATAAATACCTCATTTTTAATAGAGATTTTTGGTTTGAACAAAACCCAAATGGAGAGAATTATAAATTTAATTCTTTGTCACAAGTTAACTCCATTATTAGCAATATATTATTATATCACAACGGTCCGGTTCATAAATTTTATCTGATGACTATAAGGACATCTCGTGATGAACCAATTGAAATAAGCTACAATACAAGCCCATGGATCTCTTATCTTTCCAAAATCGGTGTGAAAAAAATTATTATTAATAACCATTGGGAAAATAATGCATATATACCATCACATATATATGCATGTAAAGATTTGGTGAAACTTAAGCTTGATAATTGCACCATGGCCCCCCCACCTAGTCACTTTAAGGGTTTTGTTCATCTTCAAAGTCTCAAACTAGCCAACATTATCTTTGAAGATCATGTTTTTAGACAATTGGTTGTTAATTGTCCAAAACTTATAAAGTTAAGCCTTGATAGATTGAGTATTGGTGAGAACAATGATCTTGTTATTATAGATATGTCGAGTCTAAAGAAGGTAAGTCTCAACGGTTGGTTCAAATCTATTGCTTTTGAAAATATGCAAAACCTCGAGAGTTTAACCATCATAGGTCAGTTTGAGTCGATTTCTTTTGACGAAGTGGTGCATTGTAATCTAAATAACATTTCAATAAATTTGAGAGGTGTGTGGATGACAACGATGGAGATGAGCCAAAAAACATATAGTATCATCCAAAGGCTCGCGATTTCATGTAGGCTTCAACGGCTTCATTTTGGGGGCGATTTCTCTAAGGTAATTTTAGTTTGTTGGAATTTTTTTTTAATGCAAAATTTCATGTCCGATCGACTGTGGCATAACTTTTAGCTAAAAATTTGCAACTTTTGACTATAAATCTATAATTTTATGTCATTTCTGTGTAACTATTTAACTTAAGTTTTATACTAAAAAGTTATTACTTTTTTAAACTGTAAGATGGTCTAATGAAAGACTTGTTAATGGTATGTTGATGGATTATATTAATGTCCTTTATATTTCCTTGTACAAGGTTTTGGTGGATGGTTGCACTTCAAAGCAACTAACTATGGCATTTGAGCACCTACAAAAGCTTAACCTTGCAGATATCGAGTTGTGGAATCGTGATGACTATTGTTTCACTATTAGCATGATTCAAAGATGTCCCTTGATCAAGGATCTAGCTATATCGGTAAGTTCATGCTTTTTCTTCTTCTGTTTATTTTATTTTTTTTATTTTTTTACTAGAGTAAATCGGTGCATTATTTAAAATTTTATGATGACGTTTTTACATCATTTTTAAAATTAAAAAAAAAAATCAAGAATGCGTTTTGTCTTATCCCGGTCAGTATATATATGAAATGTCATTTTATTTAGTGTTTTGTTGCCATATTATGTATTTTATTTAAGAAAGTACGTTTCATGTTTTTTTATTAATCAGATTGTGAAGTGATTGTCTATCCCTAACGGTCCGTTTGATTTTTGGTAATAAATTGTAGTAATAGTAATGTTCTAATGGATTTAAAGTGTAATTTTGTTAACTAAGAACCTTATAATCATGTTGAGTCCATGTAAAAACCCACATGTGAGTGTGCAAAGAGTTTGGAATTAGGGGAGTGTTGGGAATAAACTCCACATCGGAAAAATAATAAAGTTGTCTCCACTTTATATGGCTAAAGGCCTACTCCTATTACTACCATATGGTTTTGAGGTAGAACCTCCTTTGTCTTATAAAGTGGACTTGCCTTCCCCCGTGGCAGGCGCGGTCCAGACCCGTTTGTCAAATCCCCATAGAAAACATATTTTCATTCCCAAGCTTGAATTTTCTTTTTATTTTCTATTACCATCGATCCATTACCATGGGGAAGAGTAGTATTAGATGGGAATGTATATTTGTGAATAAAATTAGATAAATTGGTGTTAAACTAGCACCACAATGGAAATGAGTTTTGATTCCCCTTTCAAATCTAGTTATAAATCAATTCCTATTACCACAATTTATGTCCGGCAACCAAACGGGTCGTAATTAAAGGCTGTCAACCCTCCTAATTTCAATTTTTCACCGGTAAAAACTAATGGAATAATTACAATAATAGGAACCAACTATTACACTTTAATTTAATTATTCCAAAAATAAATTAAAACATTAATCTCATGCAATTTCTCTCACTAGCTAGTTTATTTCATATATATTATTATTAATTTATTCTAATGTATCTAAGAGAGTTGCTAAAACGTTTTTAATTCTGCTTTAACTTGTGTGATCGATTTGCACACTAATGCATTATATGTGATTGTTTATAGGTGAGTTGGAGAAGGGAGGTGATTGATGCCGGAAAACACAACCTTGAATATGATAAAAATTACAAGTCAAAGCATCTACAAAGGGTGTACATTTATAGAATTTCTGGTTCAAATATAGAACTCGAACTTATTGAATATATACTTGCTTCCTCAGTTGTACTGGAAAATTTGTGCATCTATATTCTTAATATTGATCTCCCCTCTGAGATTAAACTGTTGAAAGATCTATTAAGGATTCCAAGAGCATCGCCAAAGGCAAATCTCGAGCTTAAGAGAATGTATGGGAAATATCAACAATATTGGAATTAACGGGGTGTGATGGGAATAAATCCCACATCGGAAAAATAATAAAGTTGTATCGACTTTATAATTTATATGGCTAAGGGGTTACTGCCATGAGGTAGAACCTCCTTGTCGTGTTGCATTCCCCTGTGACGGACGCGACCCAGACCCGTTTGTCATACTTGCTTGTTTCGTGTGTGAAATGATCAGTTTTCATTTGCTAGAAGTAACTATGGCAATTAATTTGAGCATTGATAGATAGTAGTCTTTTCATTATTCTTGGATGTAATAATAAGGTTGTGTTTGGGAAAGTAGATTTCATTTCAAATACATCATTTGAATTATAGAATTTAAGTATTTCAAATGACATGGTTTACCTTGTCATTTTAAATCCTTATCTTCATTGCTTATTACCTGTTAGTTGTGGAATTTGGGCAAATTCATCATTTGAAATTCTAGAATCCAAACCAAACACACCATAGGTAGTGTTTGGATATGTGGAATTCATTTCAAATTGATGTATTCAATTTCTGAAATTGAAATGTTACAATTCAAATGACAAATATCTGTTTGGGTTGTTTTTAGAATTTGAAATGGCATGGTTTTGTTAAGTATTTGAAATACACAACATTTGCTTGTCAAACAATTGGGTTGGGAATTGGGTCAAATCCAATTCCAATTTTTTTTTACTTGCCAAATATGTAAATTGCCTCAAATCCATCATTTGAAATAAAATGCTTTTATCCACACATAGCATAGAAATAAATAAATAATTTTAGGGTGTAATTTTAACTTGTTGGCTATATAAAGCCTTCATATGTGCAATAAAATTTCAAATTTGTTGATTGAAAAAAAAGAGTTTATTTCTTTCCTCCTCTTCCATACTCCATCACCATCTTCATCAAACTCCATTAAACCTCTCCATCACATAATCCATTAATCTATCCTCCATAAAAATCTACCCAAATTCATCCATTTTCTTCCATTTCATTTGATTCATATCATCTATTATTACCACCTTTAATCATCCATCCACAAAACACAACAATTTGAAATTCTTTTTGAGTTTTAATCCCTGTTCGTAATCAAAACCGGTCACGAGCATATCAAGCATTACGAGTCTATGACTTTTTGACTAAATGTCTTCTCTTTTGAAAGCATGCAAAATATGGGTTATTCGATATGATATTGTGTACTACATTCATCTTTAAAATCTTTATTATATACAAGAAAAAACATATTCATATGGATCTTGTTAGAATATAATTTATTAAGATATGTCATAATCCCTAACATACTAAAAAGTGAGTAACCCTCGTACGTCCTCCCACATGGTTCTTCACTTCACCTTGCTCCTCCCTTATATATTCATATCCCCTGTTCCATTCCTCCTTTTCCCAACATTATGAGTCTATGACTTTCTGACTAATATATTCTCTTTTGAAATCAAAATATGGGTTATTCAGTGTGATGTTGTGTACTACATTCGTCTTAAAAATCTTTATTATATACAAGAAAAAACATATTCATATGAGTTTTGTTAGAATATAATTTATTGATATATATCCCAAATCCTTAACATACTAAAAAGTGAGTAACCCTCACGTGCCTCCCACATGGTTTTTCACAACACCACTGCTATCTTGACAACAAAGGCTCCTGATTTGGTCATAGCTTCAACAACTTTCAACGTAGCAATTTCAATAGCTTCGTTCATCATAGCTTCTCAGCAACATTGTCAAAGTCACCACACTTAACGCATTTGTAGTATGGCCTCCTAGGATTCTTCTTCGATTCAGAAACCTTGATATCATAATAATTGAAAAGCTCGCAATTACACTTCCTGAATTTCACCCAAACAATATGAGCTTCATACCTACCATCAGATGTTGATGCAGACGCAAGTGAGTTTTGCGACATACTCAGAGGTTCAGAGCAAGATGTAAAGAGAGAGAGAAGAGGATTATGTTGTTATATACTCTCTCCGTAACAAAATCACTGCAACGATTTGGCATAAAGTAGCGAGAAAAATTGTCAAATCGTTACAGTTAATATATTACGTACATATGGAGTATAAATTAGAGTTAAGTTTTGGAGGGAAATTAACCTAATCTAACCACTCACTAACGAACCTAATATAAAATTAACCCCAAAATACTTACTAAGAGCCCATTCAGTATCATTGTAGTTTTTTTTTTTTTTTTGGTTTTGGTAGTTATATGATATATGTCAAATAAAAAAAAAATCAAAATTTAGTTTAATCAATTAAGTTCATCACAACTTTGAAAACTGACAATAAAAAAAAGTGCAAACAAAATTTTCTAATTTTTTGATTTCCTATTTTAAGTATTTTTATATTTAAAAAAAATTAAAAACACAAGACAGTACTGAACCAGTTCTAAGTTTATTGTTTTAATTAGCACCATAACTCTTATTTTATTTTATTTTTATATGATCTCAGATTTATTTTTGGAAATTAAAAAAATGTGGTAAAATGTTGAGAATGGTAAATTTCCCAAATGTATCACTAGAAATTTCCAATAAAATAAAGGAATATTCTATATTCCCACTCGAATGAGCTGGCTTAAAATTTTTGATGGGCAACCCAATCAAGTACATCGTCGACACACACAAACAATTGTAGACCTTCTCAATTCACCGTAATCATCACCTAATCGGACGGCTATAAACCATCACTTCCTTCTACGCTCCTTCCTAAAACCCTCCTTAAACCTTTGGGAATCAATCAATCAATCAACTTTTGCGACCTTTTTCTTCAAGAGAAGAGTTTAATTAACCCCATTTTCTTCTTCTTCAAAAACATATAAACTCCAATCAATTTCTAACGCCATTTTGCTTGGATCATGTCAGAATCGTTAAAAATTAGTCTATCAAATAACCCAAAAGTGTGGATTTTGATCGGAATAGGAGTTGCAGGAATCGCAGTTGTAGTTTCTAGAGAGAGAAAAAGGAGAAAAGAGAAGAAGTTTCTAGACAGAGAAGATTTTGGGGCTTTTGTTGAACGTTTTGAGCTTCTCCCTTATCCGCAACCACCTCCTCCTGCTGCTCCTTTGCCTCTTTTTGGCCTTTCTTTTGCTGTCAAGGATATGTTCGTCATTTTCCTTCTTTCCAATTCGTCTTTTGTCTAATTTTGATTTAAAATTCATGGGTTTTGATTGTGTGTAAAATGGTGCAGATTTGAGATAAAGGGGAGAATAACGGGGTTTGGAAACCCTGAATGGAAGAAAACGCATGAAGAAGGAGAAAAGACTGCTTTGGTGATCACTAATTTGTTGAAGAAAGGGGCTACTTGTGTGGGGTCCACTGTTTTGGACGAGCTTTCATTTGGGTAACTTATGTTTTTAATTTTTAAAAAATCTCATTTTAGTTGTTATTTAGTGTTTGTTTGATGTTTTGGAGGGGAAATTTTGCTGCATTATTCTATGTTGTGGCTGACACTTGGTAGGGTGTCATTATTGAGTTTAATCTGCATGAATTAGCTTTAAATTGGGAGTAGAATTTAGGTGTCAGTTGGTGGCTTCGATCAAACATGGTGTTTTAAGTCATTGTTGAACTATACATTGTTTTGGTTATGAATGATTTGATTATTTCTGTAGGGGTTTGAGGAATTGATTCAAATAATAGGCCAATTTAATTAGGTGTCTGAGGGATAAATTTTGGAAATATATCCCATATTTGATCAGGGGTTTGTTGAGTTGAGTTGAGTTGAATAACAGTCCGCATTTGGTTTGAGGGATTAACTGTTACAAGGCTACATTTGATTATGGATTTGAGGATTGAGTTAAATAGACACAGTTATCCATCATCTTGCATATAGTAATGTGATAATGTGCTGTGAATTGAGTCTTAGGGGGAGGCTATTCTAGGCATAATAAGTTGTTAATAGAATTTTATAGAAGGTTCTAGCAAGATTAATTAGAGAGGGGTTATTTCTATAAATAAGAGCAACTTAGAGAGAGAAAGTTAGGCGGAATATTGAATGTATTTTGAGAGTAATCTCTTTGGGAGTGAACAAGCCACTCGAATGCTGTATTGGGAGAGAATCAAGCCTCTCGAATGCTTGATAATTATTTTGCTTAGTGTTATATCTTTTAATCAATCAGATTTATAACCATCATCTTTCATTACATATCATTTTCATCTCTTATTTAACCATCATCTTTCATTACATATCATTTTCATCTCTTATTCTCTATTTGTCATTCACATTTCTGGTCAGCTATATCAGTTCATAGCATAATGTCTCTGCCATGTCATAAGGCAGATTTCTCTTGAAATTTGGTAGTGAAGGACGAAGGTTACCATTAAGAAGGCTAAAGGAAATTCAATGCTTAACTTTCTATATTAAGAATGTGTTCTATTATGTTAATTATGGCCAAAATGGTAACTCTGCCGATAATTTTGGAATGCAAGACTGTAATGAATGCTTGGAGCTTTGGCTGGAATTTTCTTGGCATCTGTTGTATTAACTTGATTCAGCTAACCATATACAACAATAAGTGGTTCTAAATTTTTGTGCAAGTGATGAAATGTTGTTTGCTTGATGGATATTTGTTCTTCTTTGAGCTGTTTGTTTGGTCATCTCTCTCTCTCTCTCTGTCAAACACAAAAGTTACAATACGAAAAGTTTTTTTGAGGCAAAGCAGTATTGTGGTTTCAGGATTACTGGTGAAAATGTGCATTATGGAACTCCAAACAATCCGTCGACACCACTTCAAATTCCTGGGGGATCGTCTAGTGGTTCAGCCGTAGCAGTTGCTGCAAAGTTAGTTGATTTTTCTCTTGGTATGAGCCTATGAGGCCTTCTCTAAGCATTTGTAATGCTATGCCCTATAGCCCCATATTACTGGAAATGGTCAAATGGGTAATGATGACCTAGGTGTCTTAACAAGTCATTAATCATCTCAAGATTATTGCGAAAAAAAGGTGTCGTTTAAGTTTTATGTATATTAGAAAGAATTATGCAAGCACTAAAAAGTGATCTTTTGGTTTTGCCTATGCCTGCATATTGATTCCATTTTCTCTATGGACCTTGTGGTCAAAGCTCTTTTAGCATGCAATTTAGCTTTCATTTTCTTTGGGGCCTGTCTTTCTTTGTAAGAATGTGTTCGGGATCAATAGTTCAATTTAAAGTAAAATTTTGAACTGGATTGTAGAGAGTCATTATGTTCTGTGAGGCATGTAATCTGATCATACTTAGTTGTCTCTTCTTGAAACAGATATATGCTGGTCACTGTGGTCACTTAAGTAATTTAGCCACTAGGCCACCTGGTATTTTATAAAATGATCAATTTCTTCAGTTTAAATTGTCTGATGAACATAACGTTTCAGGTACTGATACAATTGGGTGTGTGAGAATTCCTGCATCATTATGCGGTATTTTCGGATTTCGCCCATCTCATGGGGCTGTATCCATGGATGGAGTACTGCCAAATTCTCAAAGTCTAGACACTATAGGTAATGAATCATCCTGCTTTAAACCTTGTTGTTTTGATGAAGCTCTGTTTTAAAATTAGCTGAGCTGGCGCTGAAGGAGAAGTTTCAAATAGCCAGTTTGGCTTGTTTGTCATGTCGACAGCTTTCTTGCACATTGAGCCAGAAATGGCAAGACTTACAACAACAATAACCCCAGTATGGTTACCATTACTTGGGTTTGGGAGGTCTATATGTATTGGACCTTGTCCTTAACTAGTTGAGTTGTTAGGAATGCTTATCAGAAAGAATAAAGAGGAACCTTTTCAAATAAAAGAGAGGCAGAGGAAGGAAAATTATTTAGTCACAAATTTGAAATTGAAGTAGGTTCTCCCTCCATTGTAGCAAGATTAGATGAGACACAACTGTAAAAGGAAGATGTAAGGGGAAATGATGTTGACTAGTAGACTTTGTTGAACAGTGAAAAGTATGAATTCAAAACTTAGGTGTCTTGCACTAGCTAGTTGATAAGATACCTGAGTACTCTTTATACTTCTTATGGGGTAATAGCTTTGCTCATTGTATCATATTGCTGTCATTCAGGATGGTTTGCTAGGGATCCATCTATTTTACATCGTGTTGGGCATGCATTGCTCCAGTTAAAGGCTGAGCCTAGGAGATCAAGACGCTTTGTTGTTGCAGATGATCTCTTTGAGCCTCAGCAAGTGTCAAAGCCTAAGACATCATACTTTGTGAAAAAGATGACAGAAAATCTATCTAAATGTAAGCTACCTCTTTTATTTTGTAAAGCTCTCTCTCTCTCTCTCAATCACAAACTTATTAAGTTCAATGCCAATGGTATTAGGTGTACAAGATACTGGATTGTGATTTAATATAGTGGTGCTGCATTTTTTGTTTTGCAGATCAGAGTCCCCATCACATAAATATTGGACAATATGTTGCTTCACATGTGCCTAGTCTCAAAGCATTTTTCAAAGAGAATTCAAAAGTGCAAAATGGAGCAGAAGCCCTCAAAGCTCTTTCATCAGTTATGGTTTTGCTTAATAGGTATCCCCTTGTAAAGCTCTTCCTAATTTACTTTTAAGATGTTACCTTAGACGATTGATCTGTCAAGAGTTTATTGTGATCCCTGCATTAAGTGGGAAACATATGGATGACTGTTCATACCCTTACCTGATTTTTCTTAAATCTTGCTTCTCTCCTCTACGATAAGGAATTGGGTATTTTAGCTGGTTAATTTGTTACTTGGTGATTAATGATGTGTGGTAAATCTGGTGTTTCTTTTGGGAATATACTGTGACATCATTGAGAATTCGTTACTGAAGTGTGTTCTATACTTCTATGTGATGTAATTACTCTGCGGAATGCTACCATCTTCTTTTTCCCTATTGTCTATGAAGCATATGCGCTGTGAGTTTGATTGTTCTCGGGGGAGACCATGGTTGTTATTCTCGTCTAGAATCTCTGTAAATTGCTAAATGTATAATTGGAAATCTTCTAACCTCAAGATATTGATAGTTGTTGGTACCTTGCTATTTTTTTAGCATACAGGTGTAATGTACAAATAAATTAATTAATTTGCTGTGAGATCTATTTTGCATTGAATTTGTTGCTAGTTACCTTTTTTTGTTGCATTGAACTACAGAAAGTAGCTTCCCTTCAAAAAAAAAACAACTACAGAAATTAGCTCATTCGTTACCTTTTTTTGTTGTCATATCCCTTGCTTCACGCATGTTTAAAATATGTTATTGCCTGTTGTCAATCTTGTTTTATTTTACTGTATTTTTTCCGTGGTTCTTTGCTTTGTCGCTTCTTATATGTGGGTGCTATATCAGTGGTGTGATTTTGATGCTTTTATTTTGTTCTGACCAGCATCTGAAATGCATGTCAGATATGAATTTAAAACAAATCATGGTGCATGGATCACATCAGTGAAACCAAAGTTGGGGCCTGATGTATCTAAACGTGTACGTACAGCAATTGATACAAATCTTACAGTGCCTGAGAATGTAAAAGTTATGTATAGAGTGAGGACAGAATTGCGTTCTGCGCTGCAGAACCTCTTGAAGGTATATCCTGCTTTCAATAACTGAGCTCCCACCCTACTCTCTGGATGAATTTCTGCACCTTTAGGCTAGTACACTTTTCTATTTGTCTATCTAATATTATAAGCAAGCAAAAACAAAACGAGATTTATGTTCTTAAATGTATATCATCATTGATCAGGATGACCTTGTTCATGCTTTTGTGTTTAAGAGGTAATTCTTTTTCCATAAAATCTGGACTGTACCAAAGAAATATATTTCAAATTGGCATGTTGGTGAATTGCTCCCCAAAATTTTCCAATTGTGCAATAGGCTCCTTATAACTTATAAATGAAGCATACTTGTGTTGAGCCAATCCAATTTCCATAGTTCAATGGGCTAACCATTCTTACCAATTCATGCCAGAAAGATGATGCAGCAACTATTAAAACTGGTAGAGGATATTTTAATATATATTAGGTATTTAACCATAATTGTGCAACATTATAAACATGCGAGAAACACAAGGTTGTGGTGTAGAAAAAAACCCAAAACTTTTTCTATATATTCGTTAGTTGCGTTTGCAATATCTTCCTTTTCAAAGTTTTATCCTATATAATGAAATTTCATTCTTATTTGTGTTTAAATATTATTATTTTTTTAATTAGTTAAAGTTCAATATCACAATTTTCAATCTTTATTAAAATTTTCATAGTTTCATTTTGTTGCACAATTTTTTTTAACAATCATTTTTACAATCTACTTACACAAAAATATATACAAATTATATAAAAATGTAATTTTTTTCTCTAAAATAGTGTATTGCACGAGTTTAACCTTGCTATAAAAATAAAACAAAAATCACTAATAACAATAGTTGTACACAAGGCTAATAACAATAGTTTTTTTCCACCTTAAATACCATTCCATGTTTATTCTATTTCAAATTTGAAAAATGTAGCTTTTCTAAAAAAATAATATTAAACACAATTACTCCATGATCCATATTACTAGAACTAATCATAACAAATTTGCATTTAAAAATTCACTTTATTTTTATTCTAACAAAAAAATAAAAATAAATCATGACACATTTAAGCATTAGAAATTGTGACGACAACTTCACACATAACCTATCATTATATCTATATTTCAAAACAGCCATTTTCCCCTTAAAATCATCTTTTACTTGTACAACATAAGTTATCATAATGTTTTTTTGTAAAAACCGTGCATCACAAGGGTTTTAGCCTTGTGTGTGTGTGTGTGTGTATCCTCTATAACTAAAAACATGCAACAATTAAACTTTTCAGGCATGTTGAGACAAAACTTTAAAAGGTTAATATTTCTAGTTATGTATTTGTAAAAATTATAAAAAAACTACATGTTAAGACGAATCCAACAAGACCCCACATTTAGAAAACAGACTTAGCATGGTTTATCTGTAACCTAATATAATTTGATTGGGACTATGTGAAATGATAGGGGTAATTTGCGAAAAATGGGACTATGTGATGGGATAGAGCTAATTTTTTAAAGATTCTCCTTGTTGAGGGACAACTTTATCTATTCTAGCATTCCAAATCCAAGTAATAAACCTGTAAATACTTTTTTCTGCTGGAACTTTTATTCATCTTCTACTCTTATTATGAGGGGAATCTGAAAATTTGAACCATGTTCCAGTTGTAAGCTACTAAGGTTAGTATGCGCCTTTTTTCCCCCCTTCAAAATGAATGGGTGAGCTGCATTTGTAAGTAGCATTATATTACTCTGTACCTTCTTTCTTTTGTTCCGACTTCGAACTTTTCTTGTTCTTTGAGTAAGGTTTTATTAAAAGGGGTTTTATTCAGACATGTAAGTCCTTAATAGTATTTGTAGATTTTCCGATCCTCCCACAGCTGCGTGTTTTTTGGTTAAATTTTCAATGCATTTTTTTCTCAGGAAGATGGAATTCTTGTTCTTCCAACAGGACCTGATCTTTCAATAAATCGCAATTCAATAAAGGGTTTGTCTGCTAAGTTTTATGATAGAGCACTAGTGTTAACTGGCATATCAAGCATGTCTGGGTGCTGTCAGGTATTGAATAATCAGGAATTTTTTTTCATTCTTTGAATTAGGTTCGGATATGGTTCAGTTTTTTTTTCCCTGCTTGGTCTTAAAATGCCACATGCTTGTAACATTGCCAGGCCACAGTTCCATTGGGACAGCTCGATGGTTTTCCAACTTCAATTTCGTTTATTGCATTTCATGGAGCTGACATGTTTCTGCTTGATACTGTGTTGAATTGCTATTCAACTCTTCAAGATCAAGTGAGACTTGTATCTGAGTTCAAGGCATTGCCAGAAACTAATAGTGACATAGATGCTTCTGAGCTGCTGAAAGAGAAGGTTAGTTTATGAAAATGTGGTAATTTAGGATTTAAAGTTGCATCTGTTTTGAGAATTTTTTGGAAGGGGATTTCTACGTGTGTGATAAATCAACATACCATTCAGATTCAGTAATTCACATCTTATTGCAATCATTCCAGTGCATATTAATGATTGAGAATTTTCCTTTGATCACACACCTTTTGCACTACATTGTGCATTGCATATTTTTTTTTTTCAAGTGGAATGAGAATCTGATGCACATTTTATTTTACGAAACTTTTGGAAGTGTTGCTGATTACATATGTGCTCATGTTAAGTATTCCTGCGTGCATGCAACTTATGGGTTTGAAAACTTTAGCCCTGAATTACTTTCGAGCTGGAGCTTTCCACCAAATGCTGCTTTCACGGATTCACCTGATGATGAATGTTGCAATTACATTGTACCCACTATAACATAGGTTAACTATATACTGTAATTTTTAAAAGCTGTGTGATAGTTCAAGTGTAGTGCGCTTACTTGAAATGGGAGATGCTACTTTCAACTCTTAGACAGGGTGCAGGGATTTTGTGATGTTATCTGCTTTGTACTTGCTTAAAAACTTGCCATTATTTCTTTTGGAAGCATAAATTGGCATTGTCAAAAGAAGTGTATTGTTTTTTATGATTCAAATTTTTATTGGCTACTAACCAACATGTAAATGTTATACTTATTCCGTTTTCAAATTCTTGCAACAATTGTACTTTTGATACTATTCACAATTTGTACTTTGACTGCAATTTATCACTTACACAAAAAGAAAAATATAGTCATGTGGGGTCTCATTGGATTCGTCTCAACTTGAAGTTTTTTATTATCTAGTATTCATAATTTTTACAAATACACAATTAGAGATTAATTTTTAATGTTTTATCTTTGCATGCGTGAAAATGCTTTTGTTGAAAGAATTTGAAAACGGAGGAAGTAACATAAATCTTTTATGATATATAATTTCTTATTTAGTTTAATTGTAACAGCATGTGCATTCTATTAAGATAATATGTGGTCCAAATATATTATCATTCTGTTTTTACACCCCTTTGACAATTACCCCCACCAAAGATGATTCAGATTTCTTTGTAATTTGTTGAACTTTTTCTTAGAATGCACTTATGAAATATGGTATTTTGTAACGCAGACCTTAATAACTTTTTTTTTTTTTGCAAGAATACACCTTGTAAAGTTTAGGTTTTATTTTGACCTACTTATTTAGCTCAAATTCAACCTAAAATCTTCCGATTTTGACGAATTAACCCACTTATTGAACATTTATATAGCATTTAGGTTGATTAAGATGATTTAGGTTCAATTAGAATTTAGAAGCAAACAAATAGGTCAACTTGTTGGAATATTGACTTTTCTATTGGAAAAATTCATTTCGTTGCCTCATAATAAAACTTGAATTTTATAAGGTGTTTTCTTACAATGTTTTCTTGTTAAGGTGCTATATTACAAAATGCTGTATTTTGAAGTGCTTCTTAAATCCTAATAAAAAAATTCTAATCTTAACACTTGTTCCTTAACTTGTTAAGTATGGGAGATTTGCAGGTGGTGAAATTCATGAAGTCTACAAGTCATTAAGCGCCTTATTTCATTTGAAAGAAAACATGTATATCTTGTAATTTATGAGAACGTACTTCGTACCTTCTTCAGCTGTGAACCTCCTAACATATTGCCTCCCTTGATTGCCGTATATGGCTTACTTTTGTCTGTGCTGCTTGTTAAATCCACATGTTTTTTATACTGGTCATTAGACTAGCCTAACACTAATTGTTATTAGTTCGTAACTATATGACTTTATTGTTGTTGCTGTTGTATAACGTTGGAGTTGCTATGTTGGTGACCTTTTATCTGTTTGCATTAAAAAAAATAGTGTTGACTATGTCCCTCTGCAGGGTAATGCTGCATATAAGGGAAAAAATTGGAATAAGGCTGTCAGCTACTACTCTGAAGCTATCAAGCTGAATGCGAATAATGCAACATACTATTGTAACCGAGCAGCTGCATATTTGGAACTTCGTTGGTAAGTAATCTTCTTTCTTTATTTGATATATATATATATATATAGCAACAATAGAGAAAGAAATCTATTTGACACCAATTTTTATCTCTTTTTGTATCAATTTCCAAATAAGTCTGGGTCTTGTGGTTGGCACTTCTATTTAACTGCTATCCACTGATTATTCTTATTCTTCTCTGTATACACTGATTGCAGCTAGTTAACTGCTATCACTTCTATTTTCCCTTTACCTTATCCTCAAAATTTGGGAAACTATAATTTTGATTTCTCATGGTTGTAGAAGTGTTTGCCATCCTTTTAGTTACTTCCCCAAAATTATACTTGTGGACTTTTGGTACAAGGTATTGAATTTATTTGGTTATTCTGTATGTGTAGCTTTCAGAAAGCTGAGGAGGATTGCACGAAAGCAATAGCACTTGATAAAAAGGTGAAAAAGCAATAGCAATTTCTGATACTTTTCAATGGTTGTCTTTTCATTTCTGTGTTTCACTCTATTATATAATGAAATATTGTTGATCATGTACCTAGGCTCGAGTTATTACTTGTGTGGGAAAAGTGCGAGTATTTTCCAACTGCAAATGATGTTGACTTTGTGATTACACTTCAAAATCCAATTATATTGGTTGACTATTCAAGGCATGGACCAAATCGTCTTGCCTTTGACTTGTAATTGCTGGAGTATAAATGATTATTCTACTAAAATATGGATATGCTTGCAGCAGATTTACAGAGTTTACTATTGATAACTGACTATCTAGAAAAATAATGTATAGAGAGACTAAAAAAGAATTGAGGACTTGACAAGTGTTGATGATGCCATTATCTTATATTCCAGCTATTCAACTTCTTAAACATTCAATCTACTTTTGAAAAGGCATTCACTCAAACTTGATTTGAATGCTTTTTGATGCTAATATTAGATGCTTGTATTGCTGAATGTGAGGCTTTCATTTCTGAATGAAGAAAATATTTAACAACAATAGCAAACACATGTTTTATGTTAATTTGGGTTATTTTTGCATTGAATATATTGCAAATTTGGGTTCTTGAATGAAATACTTAACTTTCTATTTCGCTTGGATGTGACATGCTTTATTAATCATGAATTTTGTCTACAGTATTTTGCGTTGTGCTAGCTAATTAGTACATTGTCTGTAAGGCAAGCATTTTACAGTGGTTTACTTTCTCAAAGATTTTCATTCTTGTTTCTAACTTGTGGACGCCTTCTGATTGATAATGTAACTTGCAGAATGTGAAGGCATATTTACGAAGAGGGACTGCTAGAGAATCACTTCTCCATAATAAGGATGCTGCAGAAGGTTGTATTTTCTTTTCGCTCTGTTTTTAACTTTTTGACTATAAGACTTCTCCAATGCTAGTGTCTTCCAGTTGAATTCTACGTGTTTTTATATCTTTGAGAATGGAAATCCTTGAGATTCATTCTTCAGTACTCTTTTCCTTAATGTGTCAAGTATAAACCAGCTCATTCTTTCTTTTGAGTTTTGAATATGAAGTATGTTGGGGACTTGGAAAAGCAAAAATGAACACTCTCAAACCCATAATATCTCCTGTTTAAGAAATTCCTTCTTACTCATTCTTTACTACTTCCCGTATGGTTTGGGAATGAGATTATGTTCCCGTGGAGATGGTAATGTTGTTTCACTTGCTAAATTACATAAGAATTTATTTCCATTACCACAACTAAATTTTTTGGTGGCAATGCTTGATAGCTAGAAGTTTTTTTTCTCCTTTACTTCACTGGCCAGATCCTAAAAGTGACGGGATTCTGAATCATCGTCCATGTTTCTGACAGTGTCTGTTGTTAAATAACTATACTGATACAGCACTTAGCAATTTCCTGAAAACTACCAAATTCCATGGTTAGGTCTATTGAATGCCTCCAGAGTTACCCATAGCCAAACTGTAATTCTATTTTCTGATCAATTAGTACTAGTAGTTTTCTCTACCAATCAACTTGTAATATGGCTTTGGCGCTTACAATCATCACTGTATTTGCAGATTTCAGGCATGCTCTTGTTCTTGAGCCGCGTAACAAGGTTGCCAGTGTTGGAGAAAAGCGGTTGAAGAAGCGCATGAGTTAGTTCAGGCAGGGCTTTACAAGTTCTCTTCTACTTACTGATTCAACTTCTGGCAAGAAGCCGTTTCGGAAGGCAAAATGTGAGAGTTAATTAATATGCACTTAGATCCTACAGAGTTCCCCCCCCCCCCCCAAAATTTGTGTATAAAATTTTGACATTGAAACGAATGAATTGACATTATTATCATACACGTTTTCGGCAAATCTTGAATTTTGGCAGCTTGGAGGTAGGATGCTGTGTATAGTTGCTCTTTGAATCAATAGAGATACTAATATACTATTGTGTACATGACTACATGTTGGTTGAAGAAATGAGAAAAAGAATGTCAGTAATATTTTCTATTATATGACAATTATTTTGTGTTCTCTGCACTAGTTGCAAGAAATGAGTAGCTTTGCTTTACTATTTATCGAACGACAGAAATAAGACATTGTTCTTTTGAATTTAATTTTTAAAATTTCAATTCAGTTAGTTCAGATAAATTTAGTTCAACTCAACTCCTGATTCAATTTAGTTTAATTCAATTTAGTTTAGACAAATTTAATTCAGTTTAGTAAGTTGTGCTTTGTTGGGTTGAGTTGTGCATCTATTTTCTTTATTAGGTAAAGATTCACTAGTTCATGGTATATGGCTACTAGCTCAAAAGGGAAGGGGTGGAAATGCCCCAACATGATGTTAGGGGGTGAAAATTTTAACTCTAGCCAAGAGGCTAGGAGACGGGGACAAGCCTTACTGAGCTATACCCACACCCTCACCCTCGAGTTGTGTATCTTCTTAACATTCATGCAACCTCTTGTTTCTTGCATTTGATGAATTGAATGATTGTTTAGTTTAATTGAAAATGAAAAAAGGCTAGGAATGAGAGACTCATGAGAAGTGAACAATTGTTCAAGTGATTGGATAGCAATATGTATCATAAATTCATAATATAGGGAAATCTTTACTGCTTCCTCTGTAAATGAATTCTTGCAACAAACCCCACTTGGCACGGATTTCAAAAATAATTTTGTAAGTATGTTTAAGTTGGTAGATTAGTACGGATAGGAGAGAGAAATAATATGAAGTGGTACCTTAAAGAAAGTTGGTATTTTATTGGTAAATTCGTAAAAGTAGGAGAGAGAAATGAGTAAAAACTTACCAAATAGGAAAAAGTTAGTATTTTGTTGCAAGAATTAAAAAAATCCAAAAAATACAAATGCTGCAAGAATTATCTACAGAGAAAGTATCTAAATTACATCAAGGGGTAAAAAGTCACCTAATTCTCTTTAAAAAATAATAATTACGATAAAATATTATATTTTCGGCCATTAACCAAGCAACATTCAAAGCTTTAGTAAAATGTAAATTCTTTGGTGTCATAATACTTTGGAAAGCTTATTTTTGTAAATTCTTACAATCATCGTAGTTTAGTGGAAAATATTTTCTTTTCCCTGAAAAGAAAGACACCAAGTTTTGTTATAGAATAGGAAATTTTAAAAAAGTGCTTGGTTTTTAGAGAGATAAATTCTTAATTATTTTTTAAAAATTATTCCTTTTAAATTTTATTCTTGAAAAACTATTACATCGTGGCCACCTCTTTCTTTCAATTTATTTTTCTTATCCTTATGGGCAAATAATTAATCTAATTGTTGGTCTTTTATTAATCAAAATTTCACCATAGTCTCTTTTTTAATGTGAGAATGACATTGTAGCCTTGTAGTTAGGTTAAATAGTCAATTCTTGCATTATTGCTACTTTTATTGTCCCTAAATTGTTAAATTAAATTATAAAAGAATAGAAGTATTTTTTATACGGTTATTTTTCTTTGGAGTATTTTATTTTTCGAAACTAAAATAAGGATGACCTACTACAATGATAGTTGTCGAATGGACCGGGTTGATCTAGTTGAACTTCGGAAACTTACTTCAACGGTTGAAATAAGTTTCCGAAGCAAGTCAATGAAACCAAATTCAAGACATTCAAATCGATAAAATTGTTGACTTAGATTAAGTTAATTTATGTCAAGATTTAACATTAAAAAAATTTATTACACAATTATAGAAATCATGAGGATCACATATTCATCATATAATTATCTTTATGATTGATTATACAATTACAATATAAATTAATAAATTAATAAAAGTTGGAGAGAGAAATGAGTAAAAACTTACCAAATATGTTTGGATACAAGTATTTCATTTGAAATGATCGATTTGGGTCAAATTACTATGTTTGACAAGTAAAAAAAATTGGAATTGGATTTGGCCCAATTCCCAACCCAAATGCTTAACAAACAAATGTTGTATATTTTAAATAATTAACAAAACCATGTCATTTCAAATTCTAAAAACAACCCAAACAAATAATTTTTATTTGAATTATAACATTTCAATTTCAGAAATTGAATTCATCAGGAATTTAGAAATAAAATGTTTAAAATAGTAAAAAAAAAATGACAATCATTCAAGTAATTGGGTTTTGCATGTTGGGCCCAATCATTTGGCAAAATATTCCGAGCATTATACCTTTGAACGTTTTTAAACACATTAAAAAAAATAACTAACTAATTTTGGAAATCTTGTATTCCTTATTCCCATGGCACAATCATTTTGTTCTCTTAATCCTTCTTTTTTCCCCCAATTTCTTCCCCAAAAAAATCTTTAATTTAATTTTATTAGAACAATGTTACATAATCAATGAATAGCATAATAATTAATAAGATGTATGCATTATGTAATGTTCTAATAAAATTAACTTGATTATAAGGGAATGTATGTTTGGTCCTACAAAAAGAAAAAGAAAATAATCTAGAATGATAAGATCGTTAAGTTTCACAGCATCAAGGGATTGGTTATATAGGCTAAGCTTCTCCTATGTTGGACTCCAATCGGTTTCGTCGGATCTCGGCGACGGAACCACCATGCATTGTTGGGTTCCAAAGGTGTTCAAGCAATCTAAACCAAACCTTGTTTTGGTTCATGGCTTTGGGGCTAATGCAATGTGGCAATATTCTCATATTGTTGACCATTTCATTCCCAAATATAATGTAAGTAATGTATGTTAATCATATGATCTTATAATTAATGTATGTTTGTTTGTGTTATTAGATTGTGTAAGGTTTTTTTTTTCGGAATTTAAATCTTCTGTCCCATTATTTATGTGTCGTATATGTGTATGCTGCACACTTAATTGACAAAACTACTTCCTTTTTAAGGTCAAATGATACATTTTGTTTGTAAAAATACAAAAGGAAAAATATATATCATGTGAGACATTTATATGATTTTCGAGTTTTCTAAGTTTTTAAAATTGAAAGTGAAGATATTAATGGTCGAAGAGAGCTATATCTTGTATATTCATGAAAAACTGTTTTAGAATATACAATGTTTTGCAATTAATATGCTTTTAGTATATGACGCCTTTTGTTTTTGAAAAGAAAAATTAAAAAAATTGGCATGGAAATTTTATAATCATAGCTTGGATGAGGAACCTTTGATTTTATAGATCAGAAGTGAAGGTGGAGCCATAATCCGTTTTTCTTAGTTAATCATATTTTTTTTTTTAAAATTGTTGTCCCATTTGACTTAATCTGACTTAATTATTTTGATATGGTTGTCAAAATACATATTTGACCATTAATACAAACAAATAAGAGCCTTAATTAACTACTCGTACTTCTTATATATTTAGGGATCTAAATCTTTTTAGAAAAATTAGACATTTCGGTAGTTTTCAAATTCCAAATGGGGTAACAAAAAAAAAAAGAGAAATTAATATTAGGGTGCGCCCTCTTTAGGGGCAATTAGACAAATTGAAGGCATGTCTGATCATATCTGATAAGTACAATAAGTTGTAATCAACTCTAATAAGTTTCAATTGTCTCTTTAAAACAGATCAAATAAGTTCAGTAAGTTCTAATCAGATCTAATCTAATCCAATAAGTTCAAATAATAAGTTTACATGTCATAAGGCCTTGATTCACATGTTGACAAGATGTACTATTGCAAAGTATAATGATATTATTACAGGTATATGTGCCAGACCTTGTATTCTTTGGGAGGTCCTACACAAGCCAAGAAGAAAGATCAGAAAAATTTCAAGCAAGGTGTTTGATGAAACTAATGCACCAACATGGAGTTGAAAAGATGAGCATTGTGGGGATAAGCTATGGTGGTTTTGTAGGGTATAGCATGGCTAACCAGTTTCCGGAGGTGGTGGAGAAGGCGGTGTTCTGTTGTACCGGTGTTTGCCTCGAGGCGAAGGACTTGCAAGAGGGGTTGTTCAAAGTTAGAGACTTGGATGAGGCTTGTACTATCTTAATGCCTCAAACTCCTGATAAGTTGAGACACTTGATGAGGCTTTCCTTTGTTAAGCCTCCAAAGGGTGTGCCTAATTGGATTTTATCTGACTTTATTAATGTGAGTGAGTCCATTTGCATTTAATTACTTATATGTCTATATATGTGTGTGTTCACAAGGACCAATATAGATCAAGTGCATGCTATAGCACCACATAAAAAAGTGTATAGTGTAGACCTATTAAAATGGGCATGATGCGTCGAGTGAGCTTGGTTCGGTTGGTAACCAGGTCCTCTGGTTTCCTCGGAGACCAGGCCAGGGATCCTCCAATCCCGGGTGTTGCCAGCTCGATTAATTATCCTGAGATAGGATTTGTATATTGGGGCCAGTATATGATTACCATTCGGAAATAATAATTGTTTCCACTAGATTTAGGAAGGTAACAATGTAAAGGAATTTATTTCCCTTACAAATTTGTTTCCGTTTCCCACAACCCATAGCAAACACATGGTAACAGTATTGTTTTAATTTGTGATTACGTTTCCTATACTAATACTTTGATATACCAAACGACCCGAAATAAGTTAATAATTTATGCAGGTAATGTGTAAAAGTTATGTGAAGGAGAAAAGAGAATTGCTTGATGAAATACTCAAAGATAGGCAACTTTCAAAAGTGCCAAAGATCTCCCATGTAAGTGTTTCAATTATTTGCTCTGAAATGATTGTTTAGGATTAGGAATCATTCATGCCCTATGTCTAAATTGTGAAAGGTTTTTTTTTTTTTTTTTTAATTTTAATTCGCCAACATTTTTTCTTATTAGAAGTTTGATATACTTAAGTATCCCCAACAATAATGTCCTTCATTTTCTTAATTTTTAATTATTTTTTCAATAATGTGCTGCATGATTAATGTTGGAATGCAGCCCACAATGATAATTTGGGGAGAGCAAGATCAAATATTTCCATTGGAGTTGGGCTATAGATTGCAAAGGTATGCAACTATGCATGCTCCATAGATATCTCTTAAAATTTGATTAAAACCTTACCAAAAAAATTACTTAATTTTGTTAGATCTTTTAGAAATTCTTATATATATCCAGATGTATGATACATTCAATGGTGATTTTACTCATTTTATCGTTTTTTTCTTCTCATTTTAAATTTTAAAATGAACAATAAAACACCTTGGATGTACGTAATAGCTATATGTACATTCGAATGTATAATAGACCTATTTAGATCTTTCGTTTTAGCGAATCACAAAAGTTTTTTCCACTTGCTTTATTCTTTATTTCACAATATTTTTATATCAAGTCTTTCTATTACATTGTTATCAGTAACTTTTTACCAAAAAATTATAACTTTTTAATAGTAAAATCACAACTTTTTACATAACAAGTTTAACTAATCCCACAAAGAGTTATGAGTTATGACTAGGGCAAAAAAATAAAATTTTTAAACGTTACTCTCATACCGTCATGGGAAAAGATAAATTTCTTATTTTCACCCTTCTTTACCTAGATAAATCTTATTCTTTAGATTGAACTAACTAGAATTGAATTGGATTAAACTGATCTAAATATAACTGAAAAATAAATTGGAATAAATTGAAAATAAGTTAAAATGGACACGATCTTATCAAACCCACCTAATAATTGAGAAGAAAATTATAAAATGATGAAAATTGATAAATAATTAGCTCATAAACAAAATACAAGTAACACGCTAAGTTTGATGATATACATGAATGCAGGCACTTGGGGAGTAATGCTCAGCTAGTGGTGATAAAGAATGCAGGACATGCAATGAACATAGAAAAATCAAGAGAGTTTTTACAACATTTAAAGTCTTTTTTAATTGAATCTCCAAAACCACCCCTTTCCTCATCCCTTGCCAAAGATCCCACTACCATTGAATGGTGGCAATAAACTCATATAGTTGTATACCAAATACCATCATTTGTTGTATCTATATACTTTAGTTTTATGCTTTCCAATATTTATTCAAGTTTTCCTAGCTACTATATTTCTTCAAATTATAATTTTAAAATGAAAAATTCATGCAACTATGTTGTTTAATATAAATTATGATTGGTGGCAATAAACACATAGGAAAGAATATATGATAAAAGGCTAACGACAAATTAACTCAGTCGGAAAGATCACTAACTCAATCACCAACTTTCAATAATTAAAAATAAAAATTACAATAATGACGTATATATATTGGGAATTGAAAAAAAAATCATTTAATAGGAATGCTAGGAAAACATTATATTCTCTAAACTTTGGTTTCTTGTTTTCCATGAAGATCACAAATAATACTATTTTTTTTTTCATTTTTTGTTGATAACTTAAACACAGGAGAGATGTTACCAAGATGCTTTTTGATGAAAATTTTGGATGTAGAAATTATAAAGATTATAATGAAGTCTCACTTCTTCGATCAAAACATATCTTATACTCGGATGTATCGATCTAGGGTTAAGTATACTTAATGGACTATATTTTCCTTATTGTATCAACATAGCTCAATCCTTTAATTTTAAAAAAGCAACAAATCACCATTGAGTGTACCTAACTTGAAGTCAGAAACACTTGGTATAATATAGATTTCATATAATCTCATTTTACCTTTTTAAAAGAAAAAGATACCATTGAAAGAATAAGTAATGTATGAATACCTTTTCACACTACAATGTTTGACATAATTTTTTTTAGGGTATTAGTAGAGTACATAGTAGATAGCAAATCATAGCCTTAAGGTCTGTTTACTTCAACTGAATACAGTTAAATTGATCTGAATACAGCTGAAAATAATATTTTATAAGAGAAAAAAAATTAAGAGCTAAACTGAACTGAATTACATTTAAGCTGAAGTAAAGAGGCACTTAGCTTATGCAAAGGTTATGAAAGAGATAATTTTGCAAATAGCAATCAAAAAACATTATATGCCCATTGCCCAACCTTGTAATATAAGACAAGAAAACCTTAAATTTGTGGTACAAATTATATACACGCAATTATTAATTCAATGGTACATACCTTACGAAAGTTTACCATGGAAAAGCAATAAAATAGAAAATACAACTCAAAACCAAACTAATTTGTCAACTTATAAGTTAGCTCCTTTTCATTATCCCCTACACATCCCCCATAAAACTAAAAGGAAATGCCTAGTTACTCAAAAGATCTGTATATCAAAATATATTAAATGACATTTATGTAATTTTGTTGAAAATATATTCCTAAAATACCTCCTATTTTTACATGATTGGACATATATACCCTTGAATTTCACTCAAATTACACCAATTTACCAATTGGTGTACCCAGAAAAAAAAAACCAAGCAATAATCAACCAATCAGTTAAACAGTTTCATCTCCCATGTAACTGATCACCACAAAACCAACAATCTTCTTCATTCAATCATTCCATTCCATAATCTCTTAAGAAGTAATAAAACATTGAATCATAAAAAAAAGAGGACAAACATGGGAATGATAAAGGAGAACTTATCAATGTTATCATCTCCTCTATTTGTAATCCTCCATCACCTGATCAAACCATTGTTTTTATCAGCTGATAAAGCTCAACTGTTTCTGTCCCATATATACAAACTCCTCCACCTCTTAAGAGGCCTTTTCACATCAATATTCCTCTTCCTCTTCCACCTCCTCGTCCACTCTCTAGAGACTTTATACTATCATGGCGATCAGCAGCTCACAGATAGCACTAACAGTGCTGCTGCAGAGCAAGGCTGTGACACGGCCATTGGCCGGGCTATTAGCCAGCTGCTCAGCCTCGTCAACAGCATCCCCACCAGCTCGAGGAAGTACCAAGTTGTACGTTCCTTGGTGGAGAAGTTGATTGACGAGAATAACCTTGAGGAAAGGTCTCAAGTGCTTAGACAGATCAATTGTGTTGTTCTGTCTGAAGCCTTTGGTAAGACACTTTTGCAGCTTGAAGCTGCTTTATTGGACCAAGAAAATAACTTTGGTGTTGGGCTTGGACTTGGGCCTGGTGGTTTTGGGCTTAGACGGGTTGTGAAGGCTGCAGCCAAGGGATGGTATTGGGGGAAGGAGGGTGATGGGCCTGCCGCAGAGAAGATGGCTGCTGAGCTGCTGTGGCTGGCCCAAAAAATGGAAGAAAGTGGTGGTGGAGAAGTGGTGCTAGAGAAATGGGGTTGGGCTAGGAATTTGGGTTGGTTGGCTTTGGCAGCTGAGCCAGTGGTCCAAGCTTCCTTGGTCAGGCTCACAGGTTAGATGGTGTATTACTTGTTGGAATTTATAATTAAAACTGGCCTTACTGCTATACAGATTATAGATTTGGTGCTTGAAACAGCACACCCTTTCCTTCCCCTCATTTGACTAAATGGAAGAAGAAGAAGATGATGTTTATGAATGACTAAATGGAGTAAACACTAAGTATAACTATCAAGCAAACGAGAGGCTAGATTCTCTCCCAATACAAACTTTCTAGTGGCTTATTTACTCACAAAGAGATCACTCTCAAAATACATTCAACATAACATTCCTTCTCTCTAATAATCTGTATTTATAGAAACTATTGTCTAACAAGTTATTAGTTCTTAGCATAATTCCCCATATTGGAATATTTGTATTCTACTGTGATTGATTTTGCAGAAAAAGAGGAACTATATGTGTATATGCAAGCATTGCTTCCACTATGAACTTTGTCTAACAGAAAGTTTCGAATTTTCTGCAGCCTTCTTGATTAAGCATGCTGAGGATTGGGTTAGAAAGCAACAAACTAAAGGAAGTGAAACAGAGCAACAAAAGCAAACAAAGGTTAAGATGTTAATGACATGGCTTCCTTTACTATGCCAAGCCAGCAATGCAACTGATACACCAATTTTCAGCACCAGTGAGCAAGGAGAGATTGAGAGAGCACTAGAGGGCATAATAGACAGAATTGAGGAAGCAGAAAACCAAGAGGAAGTACTGTCATTGTGGGTCCACCACTTCGCCAAGTGTTCCTCCACAGATTGGCCTAACCTCTATGGCTCTTATGTAAGGTGGTGTAAATCTTCTAGCCAGCTTCTACTGGCAGCAGGATAATGAGATTACTTTATGTGATTGTTTTACTAGTTAAGCCTAGAATTTCCACAGCAATGTGTACAGTATTTTCAGTATTCATAATTTTAAGGGCAGGTTTGGTTGCAAGTTTTTAGAATGAAATGGAATGGATGTGATACTATTAATGAACAATATAGTGTTTGGGTATGGAACCTCATACCCAATGGTTTCTCAGCCCCATGAATCCCATACTCACCTCCCCCCATAAGTTTCTCATCCTCATACCATTCCATACTTAGAGGATTATCATTCACATACCATTCCATTGTACCTTTTTAAACCAAACATGTCCTAAGCTTTCTAGCTGAAATTCTATTACTTTCATAAAACAAAAGCAATTAACGGTCCGTTTGGTTGTTGGTAATAAATTGTGGTAATGATAATAAATTTATAGTGTAATTTTGTTAAGGAGGAACCTTATAATCCCCATGTAAAATAAATTTTCATTCTAGGCTTCAATTTTGTTGGAACATTTATGACTAAATGGGCTCGGTTATTTGAACTAAGGAAAGAGAAGTTAGGCAAATAGAAACTACGAGTCCAACGGGTATCTCGCGACTCGCGAGGACCCGTCGCGACTCGTGAAAAGTTTCTGGAAAGAAGCAAGTCACGAGCCATGAGACAGAGAGGACTCGCGACTTGCGAGCCCCTCTTCGCGCCTCGCGACTTGCTTCTGGAAAATTCGAACAGTTTTTGCGACTTTTCGTATACTTTTGCCTAGGATGCTTGTACGTATTAAGCATGTGTTATAGCCTTCATTACTGATTTAAACATGTTTTAAAGTGGATTAAACTCAGAAGTTTGAAAGATAGCCTTGTGAATGGCATCTTCAAAGGTGTTAAAAGCTCTCTATTAATCACCATCAATTCTGAGTTTATGGAGCTTTATTGGTGTGTTTGTTCAGCTTTTGGAGCTGATTTCTCTTGCCCTATAAGCCTATAAATAGGCTTGCTTAGTTCATTGTTGAGGATATACAAAAATCAGAATTACATTCTCACTACAACTTGCTAGCACTTTATAATTTCTAGCTAATCTTGTGAAGTGTGACTAAACACAAACAAACACAAAACCTTTTGTTCTTATACTCTATAGATCACTTGAGTATAAGGTTTTCGTTCTCCTTTGTATCTCACTAATCGTTCGTGGTAACCCGGTGATCTCAATATATAAGGGGCGAATCGAATTAGTAGGAAAGTGCATTTCCACGCCTTGGAGAGTCAATTGTTCATCACATCCTTCATCATCACCAACAAATTTTAGGGTAGTATTTAATGGGAATGGATATTTGTGAAGAAAATTAGATAAATTGATGTTAAGCTAGCACCACCATAGGAATGAATTTTGATTTCCTTCCAAATTTTGTTATAAATTCATTCCAATTACCATCATTTATTACCGGCTATTAAACAGGCCGTTAGAGTATCGGCTATTAAGGTAGATTTCTGGTGCAATCCAACAAAAGAGGGGATGGGCAGTGATATAGGCAAGTTGTTGCAACCAATTATTAATACTGAATATATTCAATGGACATTATGTACAACTTGAAAGCATAGTACAAAACATATTTAACAAATAGAATTTTCAAGCCATGTAAAAAATGGTGAGCAGATAGCCCTTGTTATATAAAAGAATTGAACACTGATCTTGTTTTCAAAGCTTACTATCATTGTAATGATCACAAACTAAATTTTGTATTCTCAATATCAAAAACCTCAGAAGAAGATAATTGTGGCTCCTGCAGAAAAGAAAATTGAAAATTTCAAAGAATTTTCGAAGCAGCAATGAAATAAATGTCAAATGTTCATATTATTTCAAGCTGCTAAAGATTAGGATCTGAAAGAATTCAAATCAAACTTCAAGGTCCAAGCATAATAAAATGAACCTGGGATCAGATTCTCCATATGGTTAAAACTTTGATTGTAAACTTTATCATCTAGCTTTCTAATTCTGAATCCCTATGCTATGTTTGGATACAAGCATTTCATTTGAAATGATGGATTTGGGCCAAATTATATGTTTGGCAAGTAAACAAATTTGGAATTGGATTTGGTCCAATTCCTAACCCAAATTTTTAATAAGTAAAAGATGTGTATTTCCAATACATGGCAAAATCATGTCATTTCAAATTCTACAAACATACCAAACAAAAAATTGGGATTTAAATCATAACATTTCAATTTCAATCATGAATTTGAAATAAATGACACATATCCAAATGATACAAAAGGAAAAATCAAAAGAAACAAAAACCTGCCTGTGAAAATGTGCGGTGTAACAGTTTGTCAATGAACTTGGAACTGAGGCATCTTGAGGCAAAGGTTTTCAGAATGGTTTCCCGTACATAATTCAATAGTTCAAAGTAGGTCAAGGTCGGTTTGTTCAGAATGGCTTGAATGAAACAATGTGTCATGACGCCACTCATACCCGTTTTCGTAAAGGCCTGCAATTAATAACAGACATTACTGGAAAACAAAAAAAAGGCTAACAAACAGGTCATACAGTTAAGCTGGCATATCTTATACACATTATGCAATAATTATTCAAATCAGCTTATCCCAAAAGGAATTTTGGTAATGATATTATTAGAAAGAAATGACATCAGTTGTTCAATATATTTTCAACAAAAGCAGCAAGCTCAAATAATAATAAAAAGGAAGATATGGCCCTTACGTTACTGTCAGTGGCCATTTCGTCATCACGGCACGCACTAAAAGAGATGGCACGACCACCCCTTGTGCACTTCTTGGCTCTGGAAGGAGGTCTGTTGTCCAACCATTTTCTCCTGCTCATAAGCAAAGGATAGACGAAGGAAAGTTATCATCAGATATTATGATACATATCATAATCGCTCTTATTCAGAATCTGTATAAAATCCTGAAGTGGTTAAGTACACATTTCATGATGCAAAGCTTAAAAATTGCATAGACTCAAAATAAGATAATTTTGCCAGCAAGAATGTTTGAGGGAATGTGAATCAAGTGCTACCGCACATGGGTATAATATTCTTACTCTTTGAGGTCATACAAAAACTCGAGATCAAGAATGGTTCCACTATGACAAGCATCAATGATTGCATGAAGCGTTACACCCATGATTAGAGGCTTAACTATCATGGTGTTGATATCATTGTCAAGGATCATTCCTGCAGTCTTGAAATCAACAGGGCAAAGTGTTTCATCAAATCCATCAAGCTCATCATTATCAAAATCAAGCTGACGCAACCCATGTCCGGAGAAATAAAAAACCAGTGAATCCCCTGGTTTGCATCCCTCAACCAGCCATCTCATGCCTTCCTCCATGTTTGCTTTGGTAGGCACTCGGTCTAGGCCATTCTCCTCTATTATACAATGATACCACCAGTAAATAGTCAATCAGTTGTTCAAATCAGTGGCGGAGCTAGAAATTTTTTATTACGAAAGCCGAAATAATAGCACACGAAAATAATCGAATGGTAAAGAGAAAAAAATGTTAAGAATGTAGCTAATGAGCCTCGAACCCTAGTCTATAGAAGTATAAACAAGCAATGAAACCAATAAAGCTACAATATTTTTATTGTTTATTTTCACTTAAACTTAAAATATACTAACAATTTTGGGCCAAGGGGGAGGCCAAGGCCCCCGCCAGCCCCCCTGGCTCCGCCCCTGGGTCAAATTGAAGCACTTGTGTTCATCAGAAAAGCTTTATCTTAATAATGGGCAGCATTGTTTCAGAAGAATAATGTGGAGTATGTAGCCATGACAAGGGAAATCCAAAATGAAAATGACTCAAAAAATGGCTTCAAAGCTTTAAAACTAGATGTATAACTTACAGGGTAACCAAAAAATTAAACATTACAATTATGTTCTGTTTCAAATACTCACCTAGTTCCTCCAATAGTCTAGAATGAAATTAAGATTGAAGAGCTTGAATAAATGTGTAAGTTAAACACATGCCTATTTCTTGGGATAACCTAATTAAACAAATTATCACATGCTCACAAACCATCACAGAGTGTTACCTATAGCACTACAACAAAAGCAAGGATCTCATAAACAGAACTAAGGAAGTGTATATAGTTGTGAATTACCTGTAAGGACTCTAATTACATGCTCCGGAAAATGATATCGATTCATAAGAAGCTGCTTTATATTGTATACATCAGTAAGAGTTCCTTTCAGCTTGTATTTCTGCTTTCTGTAACTCACACCACATATAAGTGCTCGCTTTTCAGGCCTCGAAACAGAGATACCTCTAGGGCATGCATTTAAAACTGTAAAGGAAGCCTTTGGCATTTGTCTTGCCAAAGCCTTATATTCAGATGAACCAGAAGTGCTTCCAAAACTGTCATTTCTACAAGTGTCATGATATAGACTAGAACTTTTGATCTTTTGCAACTGTGCATCTCTCCAGCTTATTTTCTTCTGAATATTACTATAGTTTGTTACTTCAAATGTTGGCATAGAAATGAGGGAATGGCATCTAAAGCAACAAAAACTATCATTCCTTTTGGTTATAAAATGCTCTAGCTTGCAATATCCACATTGGATTGTTATTCTATCCATTTTTAGCTAGCAAATATGTTATGATGAAAAAGATATGACAAAGATTTAGAGAACATCTTATGAGATGTTAACTTCAAAACAAATCATAACTTGACATTTCCTGGCACTATGCTTCCACTTAGAAATATGGATAGTAATGCTGTCAAAATAGGTATCTGAGCATTGAGATGATTTGATATTAAATCCTGCTCTTTTACTTCCTATTTTATTTGTGAAACACTTGACATGAACATGAAATCAATCTAGGTTCTGCAGATATATCTAGCCAAGCAAAACTACTTACTAAAGTAACTCGAATCAGATGCTCCGATACCCACTTACAGCAAGACCTGCAGCATAAAGAAAGAGGGGTGTTTTAAAGATTGCAGCAATATTAAGAGAAAAGTACAAGCAAAGTTTTCGTCACTCCCCCATATCTCGCTTGATGCCTTGACATATAATAAAGGACCTTTTCAGCAACAGTTATGCCAATTTGACAATAATGGCATGCTCAAACAGAATCAAACAAAAGCTAATTGGATTCTAGAAAACCAATGCTATTTAATTCAACTAACAAAACCAAACATAATCAAAGTAATGCTAATTGAGTTTAACCAAACGGAATCAAACTAAAACATGATTGTGTGCATTCACACAATTAATTGCATAAATACATCTATCAATATTCCATTGTAGTAGCTACATAAAGTGCAATGGCCATTAATGAGCAACTTTCAACAAAAAGAGCTTTATAAAGGGCACTTTCAAATTTCCATTTCCATTTACATAAACCCTCAAAGTCTCAAACCCATTCAAAAACTTGAACAATTTTGACATCATCAGCAGCTAAGACATTGATCAAAACACACTGTAATATTTAGATTTTGATTCTGACTCTCGCGACCACCCCTCCCCTCCAAAGAAGATGAGGAAGGTACTAATCCCTCCGTTTTTAAATAGTTGAAACAAAAGAATTTTTTATATCTCACAAAAATTCCCCACATGTTGCAACTAAAAACGGATGAAGTATATATTTTTGGCAAAATTGGCTAGGGTACAACTACGGGTTAGGTGCAGCAAATAGCACAAACTAATCCGGGTGTGCCAAGTAGCATGAATTATAGGGTGAAATGCACAAATTAAGTTAAACTAACATATAATCGCCGGTAGAATCTTACCCACATTTTGAAGAAAAGATTCCAAAATCACTTAATTCAAAGTATAAAGTTAAAAATCAAGACTAAATCAAGAACTCAAACTCAGAGAATCAATTTTTTTTCTTTTATGCTTTTTAATTTCCAGAAGCATGATGATTTATGAAACACAATATAGTACGATTCTTCCTGCTAGCAACCATTAAGAAAGAATCAAACTTTAGAAAATTAATCACAGCACTCTTTTCACAATTTTTGAAGCACAAAAAATCATATATCAAATACATTAAACTTTCATGATGATTTGCAAAAAGTGATCAAATAAAAAGCCCAAGTAAAGGTGACCAATGATTTGCAATAAAGTGAAAGTCACATTGTCAAAAAGATTGATTTTAAGAACAAAATCTTCACATCAATACCCTTTAAACCCTAAAATCATGAAATAGCAAATTATGAAGAAGCAACAATTTTTTTTTTAAATAATAATAAAATATTTAATTTAAATAAATTTTTTTAATTTAAAAAAAAAAAAAAAAAAAAAAAAACATAGACCAAATTTGTGAAAAAACGTCGGCAGCAGGATTTGAACCTGCGCGGGCGGAGCCCAACAGATTTCAAGTCTGTCTCCTTAACCACTCGGACATACCGACTTAATTATAATGTAATTCAAGTAATTATTTTTAATTTAATATATCAAAAAAGTCATTTTATAATACTAACGTATTATCTGCAACGATTTGACATAAAGTAGGGATCAAAGATATCAAATCGTTGTAGTTATTACGTTACGGAAGGAGTATTTTTTTGGAGCAAATAAACAGGGATTTTATTCCATAATCAAAGAATTACAGACATACATTAATCATCACATTGAGGTAGTCGTAACCATATCGGATACCGATACGATACCGATACTTCTAGGATACCTGATACTTTACTTACTTTTAACCTTATTTTTTTTGACATGTTTTGTGATAAATTTTTTTCCAATTTTTTTCATGTTTTTAAAAGTTTTTCTTACTCCCTCTTTTTTTTTTAATTTACTCACTTCACTTTTCACACTTGCTAAGACAAAACTTTGAAGATTAACATCTTTGATTGTGTGTTTGAAAAAATTATAAAAACTAGATACTAAAAAACTACATGTTGAAACAAATCCAACGAGGCCCCACATGACTATGTTTTATCTTATGTATAAATCACAAACGATAGTCAAAGTATATTTGTGTATAAAAATAACGAGGTAGTATATTTTTATGCTAATTAAATTAAAATATTCCAAATTATATTAAATATTTTATAAAAGAGAAGGTATTGTATCAGACTGGTTTGACAGTAACGTTTCTGTCAGACCAGTCCCCTAGACCTGGACACATATGGTTGAATCTGGACTCATATGTGTTAAACCTGGACATGTATTGGTAGACCTGGTCACATATTTGTAAACCTGGACACATATTGTTAAATCTGGACACATATTGTTGAACCTGGACACACATATTGTTAAACCTGGACATGTATTGGTAGACCTGGACACATATTTGTAAACTTGGACACAAATTTTTAACCCTGGAAACATATTTGTAAACCTGGACACATATTGTTGGACCTGGACACATATTGTTAAATCTGGATATATATGGTTGAACCTGGACACAAATTGTTGAACCTGGAAAAAAATTTGTAAACCTGGTGAAAATTTGTTTAACCTAGACACATATTATTAACACTGGACACATTGTGTTACCTCTGGACACATTGTGTTAAACCTGGACACATATCTGTCTAACTTGGACATATATTGTTAAACCTGGAAATCTATTTATAAACTTGATGACATTTGTAAATCTGGTGAAACTTGTTTAGCCTGGAAAAATAATGTTAAACCTGGACAAATGTTGTTGGACCTGGACATTATTTCTTTGACCTGGACACATATTACTAAACCTGAATCCCCTCATCAGTTGTTAAAAAAATACAAGTGTTGGACGGTCCGACGGTCGGACCGTCCGACACAATACTTTCACTTTATAAAATGTCTTAATTTTTAAAGTACTCAATAAAATCTATTTGCCGTACTCGTATTCTATAATTTCAAATGAATATATTCCGTACCCGTATCATACACGAACCCGTTTCCATACTCGTATGGCCATATCCATGCATCCTAGCTAATCATTCGAGGCTGGGTCCAGAATATGCACTGATCAAAGTGACCAATCCTCTAACCATAGTCATTCCAAATTACAAAAATGAAGAAAGTTAGCTATGTTATGGGCTATGATGTATGGATACTTTAATTAGGTAGTCGTACCCATGTCGGATACCGATACTTTACTGATACTCGATACTTCATTCTTTTTTATATATTTTAAAAAAATATATATATTTTACCTTATTTTATCTATTTTTTCCGTCTTTCTATTATTTATTGAAAAAGGCTTTATAATTTGATTACTTGATTATTTGTGTTTTACAAATATAATTTTAAAGTTACCTTGAAAATTTTCATATAATTTCATATTTTTATACATTTTATATATAACTAGGTTAGCACCCGTGCGATGCACGGGTTTTTTAAAAAATAATCGGTGAATTTTCTTATGATAAATTAAGTTTTGAATGCAAAGGATGACATCATCAATTAAAAAAAAGCCTTTTATGACTTTGTAATATCAACATAATCATAGATGTGAGGTTTCCATCATATTTTTATGTTTAAATGAGTAATTTTGTATTTTATTCTTTCATATACTTTCTCCGTTTCGAAAAAAACGCAACAATTGGGGTGGTACGAACTCCTAGGTAATTTTTTGTTGTGAGAGTAAAAGGGATGGAGAGAGAAAGTGGGGTATGTGATGATGTGAGAGATAGAAAGAAAAAACTTACAAAAATGAAAGATTAAAATTGTTGCATTTATTTTGAAACATCCAAATATAGAAATTGTTGCGTTTTTTTCGAAACGGAGGAAGTATTAATTTTTTTTCTTAGAATTAAAAAAAAAATCTACATTTGAAGTTATGTGCAGTGCAAGGATGATTATTAGTTCTAATAACATGGATACTTGTGCTGCAATTCTCCGGTTTTAACTTTTCTCATTTGACATACGAAGAATTTTTTGGAAAAGCTATTTTTTAACCAAATTTGAAAAAATAAATAAACACGGAATAGTAGTTTACGTAGAAAAATATTGTAACGCTGTCATGTGTAAAGTTTAATGGCTTATATTTTAATTTATAGTAAAGTAAGTTAAAGTCGTGCAATGCAATTCAAGGTTTTGATAGAAAGATACATCTTTATATACTACGTATTTAAATTAAAATTTGTCGTAATAAGATTATAAACATGTGTTTGATTTTATGCAACAAAATAAGCTATAAAATTTTTAACAAAGATAGAATATAGAAGTTAAACATTAACTAATATATAAATATTAATATTTTAAAATTCATAAATATCAAATTTTATTAATATAGAGAAAAAAATGATAAAACTTTGGAAAGGAAAAAATTTCAAAAGAACATAAATAGAGGAATTTTATTTGATAAATAATAAAAAATATTTTTAAAAATCAATGGAAGTTTTGGAGGGAAAATGTTGAAGGAGAAATCGACATGTGTTAGTGATGATGTAAGCGGTTTTTGTTTTAATAATAGTTAGTTATTATAGATTTTCATATTCGTACATGTATCTTTATTTTTGAAAGTGATGTATTTTGTACTCGTTCTCAAACCCATACCTGACCCGTATTCATCCAACTTAGGTTATGGGTTACTTTGTTTCCATCACGATTAACAAAAAAAAGCAATAAACTCAAAATACTTTGTTTCTCATCCATGATTCTGTTGGGATATGTCTTGCAGCTCGTACCTTCAACATTCGTCACTCTTCTGTCATGCTTGTTGAATTGTCCATAATGCAAAATGGTTCATCATTTACAGTAAGCCAACTTCTTAAATGTTGAATCGAATGGGATAACCTAGCTACTAATGATGACTTTGTTTTCCTTCTAATTCTAATCCTCCCAAGTTTCAATATTAATTAATAATTGTTTGTTTGCAAATTTAATGAGAATATAACTACACTTTTTTTTTTTTATAAAAGTAATATAACATTTTTTATAAGAACAAACTAAATAAATCAAACATTGCATGTGGTTAACCTAGTCTACAACAACAACAACAATAATTCTCAAGGGCCATATGTTAATTTCTTATGAAAAATTTTCACTCTAAAACTAATGATAGCATCACTTTCCTTCTAATTTTAATACTTTTAAGTTTCAAGGCTAATTTATAATTGTTTGCTTACAAATTTAATGAAAAATTAAGAATATAAGAAGTTGAAATATGACTTGGTGGTAAGCCCCACTGTGACTAAAGTCATGGGTTTGATTTTACCCCAGCAAGAATTTCCCCTTTCTCTTTGGCTAGTAACCATTTCATAAAAGTATTACATTTTCTTACGAGAACCAATTAAATAAAGGAATCGTATATCCTACGAGCTAACTTAGGGTCCATTTACTAGAACGAAAATGTTTTCCCTCAAAACAGTTTTCATATTTTACATCGTTTACTTTGGATGAAAATATAAAATGTAAAACTTTGGGTGAAAACTTATTTTACACCCTATTGGAAACATTTTCCTCCAAATTTGAGAGTAAAACTTATTTTCGTGCAAGTAAACATTGGAAAATTTATATGAAAATGAGTTTTCCAACATAAGATTTTTTCATGGAAAATCATTTTACATCGAAAATGTTTTACACCAAAGTAAATGAACCCTTAATTAGTACTCCCTCCGTACCATATTAATGACAACAAGTCATTTTGGACGCACTTTAAGATAATGATTTAAGGGTGTAGATGAACAAATTAATCAAAATGATTTTAATACAAGTAAGATTGAGATCTTAAAGTTATTTTTATCAATTTGTTCGTTTGCACTCTTAAATCATTTTAAAGTACGCATAAAATAACTTGTTGTCATTAATATGTTACAGAGGGAGTACTATTACTGGGAAGGATATATTATCTATCAGAGCAATATCAGGTAAATCGAATTGATTTTTTTAGCAAACATATCAACCGACATTTTAAGGTAATTTTGACAAACTTTAGGGGCAGAGATTCGAGCACCAACTTTATAGAAGGTGTTTTGGTAATATATTTTCAACCAAATTACAAAAATATCATTTGATATGTGAGTTAAAAAAAATCAATTTGATTTACAGAAATTTCCCTTATCTATCATGCTACTTAGGGCTTGTTTACTTCAGATTATATTCAGTTCAATTCAGTTCAATTTAGTTCAGTTAATCCCTATTCGGTTCAGTTCAGTTCAATTCATCTCTATTTAGTTCAATTAATACACTTCTATTCAGTTCAGTTCAGTTCATCTCTATTAAGTTCTGTTCGGTTCAGTTATCTCTATTCAGCTAATGTAAACAGCCTTTAGAAGTGCTACCAATTTTTGTTCCCATCTCTTTAACAATATAAAAAAAATTCTGAAACCCTCACTCAAAACAAAAACATTTTCTATTTTCTCTCTTAATCTCCCTTTTTCCTCTCTAGTATCTACTGGACTACTGGGCTGCGGTACTCGACTCTCTACCACGCCGACGCCGGTACCCGCTACTCCCGATCTCCACCACCGCTGCACCGTGCTATAACCCCCGGCTACAGCCTCCTCACCGCGACCACGCCCATCGTCACATTCATCAGGTACAACTTTGTTTTTTTTTATAATTTAAATCTAAATTAATTAGGGCTCGTTTACATTAGCTGAATAGAGTTGAAATGAACTGAACTGAACTGAATAGAAGTCTATTAATTGAATTAAATAGAGATGAACTGAACTGAGCTGAACTGAATAGAGATTAACTGAACTAAACTAAACTGAACTAAATATAATCTGAAATAAACAAGCCCTTACTGATTGTAATTTGTTTTGAAATTAAATATTGATTGTAATTTGTAAATTTTAAGTTAATGGAGTATTAATTTGTTTTGAAGTTTTAATTGAATGTTTGAATTATTGAACATTAAGTTGTTGAATTGAATAAGTAATTTTGTAATTTAATTGTTGAATACTTGAATTTTTTTGATGTTGAATTGTTGTCTGGTTGAGCATTTGAGTAGTATTGTAGTTTAAACTTGTAAATTGTAACTTGTTTTTATTACTACTTTATTGTTTACTTGTAAATTGTAATTTGTAAACTTGTATACTTGTAACGACCCGAAATTTCGGGCCAGAAAATTTCGCGGTTATTAATGTGAATTCTTAATTCAAAGTCCGATTGGGCCATTTAAATTGGACTGTTTGTATTCTTTTTGTCCAATCTTTCTTCAAATTGGGCCAAAGACCCAATCCCTTTTTCTTTTCTTCTTCATGGCCGGCCCTCATGTCTTATTTGGGTCCATGTTAGTTTTGTTTTAATTAATTTATATTAATGATAATATTTTGGATAATTATAATTAATTAAATTAATTAATTAAACTAAATTAATTAGTTTTAACCTATTCAAAGGTTGTTGAACAACCATGCTAAACTTGCTCAACATTCCCCCCTATTGTCTCCATCTTCACGGCACACCCTAGGGAAAACTAGGGTTTGTTTTCTTGTTTTTTTTGCCTCTTTCTTTAAATAGGACCCCCTTTACATTTTTGGGTCCTAATTGCCAAATTGTTCTAAAAAAACCCTTAAGCTCACACAAAATTTTTCTCTCTTTCTCTCCTCCATTTTGTCGAGTGGAACAAAATTCACCAAGGGTGAATTGTGTTGTGATTTTGGAAATTTAAGCGAATTAAGGTAACTTCGCTTTTCTATTTAATTTAAGGGTAGCTAATCACATAGTAAATTAGGATTATATCATGAAAATTGTAGGATTTATGTTTGCTTACTTATTCGAAAATTTCGAACCATATGAAATATTGATCATGTTATTCTCTTGATGTATTCATGTAATATTTATGAATTATTATGAAATTTCTTTTGATTATTTTATGTAGTTTATTGAAATCTGAAATTGTTGAATAATTACTTGTATGAATTTATTTCTTAATCAAATCGTGTTATTTCTTCATGAATTTTTCATGGAAGTTTCTTTGTTGTTTTATTATGAATCATGAAATATTTCGTGACAAAATTCGTCCTTTTATTGCTTGAAATAATTTAATCTTTCAAACCGGTAAAACTGTTCAGAATCGGTTTACGAATTTATTAATATACTTAATCAAATCGAATGGCTACGAAATTTTAGGTGGAAGTCATTAATACTTTTTTAAAGCTTGTGTAATTTTTTCGTAATTTTTAAAGATCGTTTGCTATGGCAGAAAATTCTGAAACCGAATTCAGCCTAATCTGACCGGTTAGTTATAAAATCACTTAAAAATAGTAAAAGATGTTATTTTTAAACGAAATTTATGCAAGTTAAACCTTTAACCTATATTTAACATCCATTAAAATTTCCGGACTATTCGAGACCTTTAGATGGTTGATCTTAATTTAATCCTTTAAGATCAGATTGCGTAAAATAGTGTAATTTAAATTGTTTATATAAGTTTATGTGATTAATAGATGATTATTGTACTTGATTAAATTAAAGAATTAATTTTGGGTAATATATATAAATTTCGAGTAGATTGAATAAATAAAAATAGGATTTTTATTATGTTTTAGGTAATTATTGTTGTTAGTTGTTATTTTACATGATTATTTAATTTGATTTATTTGATGTTTGATGATTGTGTTTAATTGATTTAAAGTGTGAACTTTTGCTAAATTATATTTATATATATGTTAAGTAGGTCAAATTTATGAAAGGTGGAATTTTTATCATGTTTTTGTGCAATTTTTGGTGACAATTATTAATTATTCGAATTATGGTTAATATAATTGACTTGGTTGATTATTATATTAATGAATTTTACTTAATTATCAACTACCCCTAAAATGTCGAACAAATGGTTATTATTGACTAATTTTTAGGTTAACTATTTTGACTTATAATAATATTAGTATAATTTTAGGAACTGTCATTATTTTATTATGATTATTATATATTAAAGGAATTATAATTATTATTATTATTATTAAGTACCAGTAGGGATAAGTTACAATAAGAAGTTAATAAGATATTACTAGGGATAAGAAAGGAAACAGAGTAATAGCTATACATGTCATGTTTCGGTCTCTGGCTAGGAAAGACTTGGTATTTAAGGTGGCCAATATACGTGCCGCACCTCTCTTTCCTGGGACTCCGAACATTTCATTTCCTATTACGGTCACCTAGTATTTCCCAATATATGATATGATTAAGTAAAGATATAAGATATAATATAAAGATCGCCCCTGCGATGACGCAAAGGTCATCAATCGGGTTAATAAGATAGGACGCCCTTGCGATAACGCAAAGGTTATCAATTGGGTTTAGTCGATGCCACTGCTCACATGGGACGAACGCAAAGGTTCCCCCGCGCAGTTCTTGGTTCTAGAATATGGAGTCGTCTAGGTAGTTCTCGCAAAGGAGGACTATTTAGGAGTTATGGCCATAGCTTAGGCTTAGTTCTCGCAAAGGAGGGCTACGGGTGGGACGCAAAGGTTCACCCCGACATGTTTTAGGAAAGTTGCGAACGCAAAGGTTCGCTACGAGCTGAAGAAGACAGTCCGCAAAGATGTTAAGTTAAGATGATATAATAAGTACATATGTAAAGCTAAGAAGATATTATGTTCTTATTATAAGATTTATGCGATGATATAAGACAAGGTATGATTATATATGATAAGATATGTTATATAAGTTAAGAAGGATTATGACAAGTACGAATATGAAATGATAAGTATAATATAAGATGAGTATAATATAAGCTAAGGATCTGAGTTAATTTAAGTTGTATAATATAAGTATAAGTATTGGTATACTCTAAGACTTCCGCTGTGTATGATTTTGTATTTATGTAAGTATATATGCGTATGTATGTACATGGAAGGATTGTGTATTTTTGTACGTATTTGCAGGGTTGTTTGTACGTACATTATACGTAAATTATACGTGTTCTAACCATATCTCTGCAGGTGTATTTATACGTATTTTTATACGTACGTGTATACGTATTTCTATACGTACAGTTATACGTATGTTTATACGTACTTTTATACGTAATTTTTGTATGTGAGTGTAAAAGCATGTATTAAATTTCTTTACAGTTTTTATGTGTTTTTCTATGCTATTATGTGTTTGGTGGTCCCTCGATTAAATGGGACAGCCTAGTTACTCGCCACTGACGGTGGACCCCCCCCTCAGTTTCAGGTGACGATGCTGCGGAGTAGAGCGGGCTTCACTGGATGGGCTTGAGTAGATTAGTATTTTTATTTTGAGTACTTAGTTTTCCCAGAACAGTTTGAGACATTTACTAGTTATTCTATGTTCCCAGCATGTTGGGATAGTATTTTCCGACTTATTTTGTAGTAATGATTGTTGGATTATTATGGATAGTTAGTAGTTTACTTAATAAAAGATAATTTATTCATTCAATTAAGTTGATTTATTGTTATCTAAGTTATTAATGATCCGAATGTCGATTTCCCTTCGTAAATCGACAAGTTAAAAAGTCGGGTCGTTACAGTTGGTATCAGAGCCAAGGTTTGACCCTAAGTTACTTCTTCATAAGTAGCTTTGTAAGTTGAGCGCTTTATGAACCCGAGTGAACCCTAGCCTAATATGGAAAACTTAGTTTAGTGAACCATGGGTAGAAGCCAGGGTTAAGACGATTTATCGTTTTCGTTTCGCGTTGGCGCCGTTTCGTATGTCGTGTATTTCTTAACGCGATTGTTGTTTCGGGATGTCGACCCCACGACCTTCAAGTTTCTGTCGTCGTCGTCGCAACTTAGAAGACGCACTTCTTACTTTGGCACGGAATAGCGTGCGAGTCCAGAATTCCCAGCCGTCTTCCTTCGATCAGATTGCTCGTTTACGTCCTCCGACGTTACTATGTGCCTTTGTGTGAACTAACGATAGGAATGTTTATGTTTGTACGTACAGAATGATGACCCCAAGGCCTAACCTCAGACTCCGACGCCGGAACCATCAATTAGTAGCCGTGACCTGTGTTTTATCAGAGTGGCGCAGCGGAAGTGTAGTAAGCCCATAACCCAGAGTCATCGGCTCCCTACCAATGATGGCACGTATGACCCCGTGATGCGCAAGAGCTGGTTTTGAGAGATGGGAAAACCGTTCGACGCAATCGGTTGACCGGAAGATAAACGAGTTCAGATCGCTAGCTACTACCTTCGATTGGAAGCAGACGACTGGTTGATAACGGTACGCCGCGGGGAAGAGCTGTGAAGAGCATGACATGGGAAGGGTCCACCCCCGAGCTACGAGAACGTATCAATCCCGACGGGCTTAGGTGGCAAAAACCAGAGGAGTTCCTGACACTCACTCAGGGGACCATGTCAGTTCAGGCATCTACCGACAAGTTCGCGGAGCTGTCCAGAGTTGTCGCTGCAATATCTCCATCGGAAGCTGAGAAGCTGAAGCGGTGTATCAAAAAGACGAATCCTCGCATTAGGGTACACGTTACCGGCAACAGGTCAGCAACGTTCCAGAGCGCGTACAAGACAGACTTAGAGGTTCAAGCATCGTTCGAGGAGGAGGAGGTTACAAAGAAGAGACCACGAATCGAACCATTCCAGGAGCCGCAATCACAGGACGGGCAAGAAACCAACGTTTCCGAGACCCCGGTTTGCAGAGAATGCGAGAACGAACGTCATTCCGGAAAGAGGTGCAACGGGTTACAGTGTGATGCGTGTGCAGTCAAGGAAGGCACAAGATTTAGGCGTGACCGAAGAACAAACCAGCAGCAATGGTGAGCCGAGTACAGGTGAAAAACCGAGTCTACTACGTGACCAAGAAGAGGCGAACGCGCAGCTGACGTAACTACGTGTACGGTCTCCGTCTACGGCTGATCGTTTATGTTTTAGTTGTTCCATTGTTTTCTTACGTGAGCTTCTTTAAGTAAATTTCGAGGACGAAATTTATTTAAGGAGGGGTGATTGTAACGACCCGAAATTTCGGGACAGAAAATTTCGCGGTTATTAATGTGAATTCTTAATTCAAAGTCCGATTGGGCCATTTAAATTGGACTGTTTGTATTCTTTTTGTCCAATCTTTCTTCAAATTGGGCCAAAGACCCAATCCCTTTTTCTTTTCTTCTTCATGGCCGGCCCTCATGTCTTATTTGGGTCCATGTTAGTTTTGTTTTAATTAATTTATATTAATGATAATATTTTGGATAATTATAATTAATTAAATTAATTAATTAAACTAAATTAATTAGTTTTAACCTATTCAAAGGTTGTTGAACAACCATGCTAAACTTGCTCAACATTCCCCCCTATTGTCTCCATCTTCACGGCACACCCTATTCAAACTGTTTATTTTTAAAAAAAATGAAAGAAAGGCCCAGCCTTTGTAGGCCCAAACCAAAGTAAAAGGGAAAAAAAACATGACAAATACAGATTAGGCTTTTACATTTTCTTGTCAAAAAAAGGCTTTTACATCTAAAATCAAATTGGGGATTAGGGTTTCCTTCTCTCTCACTCCACCAGCACCACCTTCGACTAGCGATTGCGCTACTGCGCTGCAGTCGACCACCCAGCAGCACCGGTCAGCCACCGTAGTTTCTTCGAGTTTTTTTTTGTTCGACTTTGAACCCTTATTTGTTGTTCGAATTTGCATCTCTTTTCTTCAGTGATTTTATAATTTGTTCATTCCTCTTGTTCGAATTTGCTGTTCATTCTTGTTGTTTGAATTTGCTGTTCTTTCTTGTTGTTCGAATTTGCTGTTCTTTCCTGTTGTTCGAATTTGTCCCTTTTCTCTTTTTTTTTTTCTGTTTGAATTTCCATCATGGAATCATCTTGTGGTAATGTATTTTTATTGTTTAAGACAATGAATTTATATCTCTTTTGATGTTGTGTTTGTGAATTTTTTTAAGTCATTAATTTTAATTTTTTTTGCCGTCCCCAAGCCGTACCCGTTTTTGGATTTTTCCGTATTTTCCGTCCCCGTCTCTGTGCAACCTTGCCGGTAAATCATAGAAGGTACATTAGAAGAAGATACTCTCCATAAAAATACTACCTACTGTCATTGGGGCCCGGGGCAACATTTAGCTTTATTTGATAAAAATCTAATTTATAGTTTTTTAATTTGTAGGTTTTTTTTTATTACAAATTAAATTATTTCATAAACTATAAATTAATTTGTAGATAGAGAGATAGGATTTTCTCGAATAAACTGCATTCCTTCGTATAACCAAACTTGTTGAAGAGATGAAATATAACCAAGGTAAAACCTTATGATTTATTTCATTGAATTATATATATTTTTTATAACAATTTACCATATATTTTCATCAAAAAATTAAGTTTGTCTTAAACTTATTCATAAAATTTCTTAATGATATAAAATACGAAGTACATGAAAAAACATATTGAATACATTTTCTCTCTTAATTGAAAGAGAAATAAAATTTATATTTCTTATCTTACTTAATATGGGCAGATAAGAGAAAAAATAATTAAAAATGTTTTAATATTTTTAAAATTATATTTTGTGCCTTATAAATCTCAAAATCTCATTTATATAATTTTAAAAAATATTAAAATTTAAGGGAAAAAGGGGTTAGGTTGATTACTTTTATTTTTTTGTGTTTGTAATTAAGAGAAGTAACATGTTAAATCACATGAGACCACCACCTAAAAAAGAAGGAAATTTTTTCAATTACTACCAAATTTTTAGTCCACTTTGCCAATTACTACCAGTTAATTGTTTTGTTTTCAATTACTATCAATATTTGATGAAGTGCTTTGCTATTAATACCAAGCTAGGATGCGTGGATACTTCATTTAGGTAGATGTACCCGTGTCGGATACCGATACGATATCGATACTTCAATCATTTTTTGTAGTAATTGAAAACAAAAAAAAAAATAAAAAATAAAATTAAAGTCAGTGAGCACTCTAAGGACATAAATTAATTGGTAGTAATGGACAAAGTGGACCAAAAGCTTGTTGATAATTGAGAAATTTTTTCAAAAAAGAAACGTAAAATAATATCTTTGCCATTTTGTGTTTGTAATTAAGAAGAAAAAAATATTTATTTTTTGTTTATTAAAGGTGACTATGTACTCCATCTGTCCCATAATAAGTACTCCAGTTTGACTGTAGACACTATTCAGTATTCACATGATTACTTCAGATCTCTTTAATTTTATTCATATAAGGAAAAACATAGTCATATTGGATCTCATATGATTTGTCTCCACATGTACTTTCTAAATATATAATTTTTTGTTAAATATAACTCAAGATATTAATAGTTAAAGTTGTGTATCGGGTGATATGAAAAAGTAAATAGAAAAATTATTTTGGGACAGGAAGTAGTTAACTTTTTGGAACAAATGTAGCAATCCTAAAGGATGGGTGACTATTTTATTCTTATCGGTTATCGTGTTTTTTTTTTTTAACAAAAATTCGATTTTCGACAATGTTAGATAAAAGTGGTTACACCTAAAAAAAATACAAAAATTTATTGGTACTAATATACTAATGAAAACTGAAAAGCCTCTTGTTACAAAAAAAAAAAAAAAAAAAAAGGCCCAAAAATAAAAAATATCTAACCCTAAGTCCCTAACGTTTCATCTCTCCGTTTATTTCACCCTGTCCTCTCCTCCTCTTCTTTCCTCTTCTCTGTCGAACTAACTAACTGTGACTAGGTTGGGCGTGGTTTTTGTGGTGCCTTTCCTCCATTAAAGCAAGCAGATTTCCTCCATTAAAGCAAGCAGAGTTTTTGAGGTAAGATTGTTTTTCCCGTAGAATCAATTATACAATGAAGTTCATGCTTTGCTGGGTAATTTATTTTATCGCGAGATGGAAAATGAATTTCCAATCAAATATGGTTGATAGATTATGTATGTGCTGTGCTGTAGACTACAAAAATGGAGGATTTCTTACTGGGCCCAGGGCGGCCGCCCCTGTTGCCCTGGGTCAGGAACGGGCCTGCCTACTGTGACATGAAGTTGACAAATGTTCATTTGGTTTTATTTTGAAATTAGAATAATGTTCATTAATCCTTATAAGTTATAACGATCTTCATTTTGGTTGAACTAATGTACATTTGTGTGAGTAGTCACTATTGAGTACCATTCTTTTCACTCAATATGTGGTTTATTATTATTTTTTGCTTTCTCTTGGTGCGATAGAGAGCTTTCTTTCAGAGAATCCCTTTTTTGTTTATTTATTTTTGATGTGGCGTGGCATGGCATAGAGTGGAAGAAATTGATACCAAGGGTTAGTTTTTCTGGCAGATTCTGTAATGGCTATGTCAGATGAAGGGATAACTAGACTGTACAGAATTCAGAGGACAATAATGCAAATGTTGAATGACAGAGGCTATATTGTGTCGGATAGTGAGCTCAATATGTCGAAGGAGCGATTCATAGATAAATATGGTGAGTCTTTAAAGAGGGATGACCTGTCTATCCAGAAAACCAGGCGAAATGATAGCTCTGATCAGGTATTCTTTAAATTGGCCATCTACCATGTTGGCACTTTCTCATGTGAAATAGTTTAGGCACGTCTAGATATCCTCTGTCTTTTAACTTAATTCTATGTCTGGCAATTGGCTGGATTATTTTTTATGAATCATAATTTATTATTCCATCCATTTGAAGTGATAGTGATTTTGTGCTTACTGCACTTTTATTCTGTTGCAGATATATGTTTTCTTTCCGGAGGAGCCAAAAGTTGGTGTTAAGACGATAAAGAATTACACCAATATTATGAAAACAGAAAATGTTTCAAGAGCACTTTTGGTAGTCCAGCAGAACTTAACTCCTTTTGCAAAGACTTGCATCAGTGAAATATCTTCTAAATTCCACATTGAGGTTTTTCAGGTTAATATAAAGCTTGACACTTTTGAATTGCGTCCATTATACTTGTTTTATCTTATGCTATTAGACGGTTAGACCTATTTATTAAAGTGAGTTGGATAAGTGTTTTGACAATCGAGTAGTATATAGTTCTTGATTGAAATTATTGCAGTGTCCCTGGCTGTTGAATGATAGCATACAACAATTTGTTCAGATTTTTTTAATATTTTTATTAGCTATTACTATGCATAAGGCCACGTATCAACCTATGCTGTGTTTCACCTTTCTTTATGATTGTGTGAAAAGGTTTCTGTTTCCTAACATGCCATTCACGGCTTCAGGAGGCGGAAATGTTAGTCAACATAAAGGAGCATGTCCTTGTTCCTGAGCATCAATTGCTAACTGAAGAAGAAAAAAAGACTCTGCTCCAAAGGTACACTGTGAAGGAAACTCAGGTTAGTATCATGCTACTATATTTCTCCTATTGGCTAGAGCGAGAGGCAACCATGCATGAGTTGCATGTTTGCTAAAAAATTAACAAACACTAGCTTCAAAATGAACCTGTTTGCCCAATAAATTATAAGAAAATGTGCTACTGCCCTTTAATTTTATAAAGCTAACATTTACAGTCAGTTTGTATGTTGTTAATAATAGGAATGAGTTTAAATTATACTTTAGTAAAGAAGCCTTATAATCCCTGCGGAAACATCCATTACCATTAGGAAGAGTGATATTAGATAGGAATGGATATTTGTAAATAAAATTAAATGAATTCCGGCAAGAGCATCCACAGTAGAGCAAACATATAAGAGATTTGTCCATATGCCACATCACTAATATACAAACCTTTCGTGCACCAAATTTTTTATCAGCAATAATCAAACCTTTCTTAGAACAAACTTTATATAAACAATAGGCAAAACTATTCAAAGGTTTATACATGGGATCTACTATAATGAACAATCTGCTGTAAAAAAAAAAGAAACTTTTCCCAATACAAACAGTTTACTAAGTTTTAACTTGTAACCCTCTTATTGTAACTTTTGTCAAAAATAGTAGTTTTGTTGACAAACCTCAAAAAAATTGACACAAACCCATTCACAAACCTCTTATTACAAATGCTTAAGCTAGCACCACTATGGATATATATATGTATATATTTTTTTTTTCCTTCCAAATTTACGTATAAATTCATTCCTATTAATGTCATTTATAACCGGTTACCAAATAGGTTGTTAGGATACTATTTTTCTTTTTCCTTTTTTGAAGGGTAGGATACTATTTTTCAATGATGCTTAAAATCTAACATTTTATTCTCCGCCATCTTGTAAAAGCTCTATCTGTTTGTGGATGTGTTTACTTGTGAAGTAGTAGCATCTGATTCATTGCATTTTCCCGTTGTGTGTCTGGAATTCAGCTACCAAGAATTCAGATGAATGATCCTGTTGCAAGATATTATGGACTTAAGCGTGGTCAAGTCGTGAAGATTATCCGGCCTAGTGAAACAGCAGGAAGATATGTTACTTATAGATATGTTGTATGATTAATGATATAACAATAAAAAAAAAAAGCATATAACCTAATATCTTAGTTTGCTTCATCCAAGCTGTGTTGACATTGAAACATTTTTGTACTTCTTCATGTTTAACTTTTTTAACCATTTAGGTGATAATTTTTTTTTGAAAATATCAGGAAACTGTAGTCACCTGTGTCAAATATTACTCTCAGGTTCAGCTGGAATTTTTAATGCGACGTTCGACTATCGGTCTATCGCTTTTATTTGTGAATTATTTTACCATTCCATTTAATGAACAAGATGCCGAAAGACGGCTTGAATTTTATTCTATTTTCTTGCTATAATTAACATACAACTCAGTAGCTCAGTTCCAGGTTTATTTACGGAAGTTCCAGGTTAGTTGCGGATGGGTGTCATTTAAACATCAAATCTCAAAGGTGTAGTGATTGAATTTTATGTGGTTGAACTTTTTTATGCGGAAGGGGAGAAAAAGTTGAACTTTTTTATGTGGTTTGTTATTAATAGATTAATTATAAAATGAGTTGATAATGTATTATACTGTATATATATATTGATGAGAGAGAAATAGATGAACTATTTTTTAGTTAACTGTTAAGTGCTAACTATGGCCTTAGCCTCTTACGTCATCCAAGCATGGTTTGAAATGTGTGGCCGAGTCATCACAAATCGACCAAGTTGTAACGTATTTAAAGTTTGACGGATTCAAAAATGACCTTCATCTCATCTTTCTCTTAGAACCATTCATTTCTTTTACTTTTTTTTTCTAGTTCATGAGTTTATAATTTACAATCCATCAATTTTCTTTTGTAACGAATTTAAAGTTCAAAGTATTCAAAAATGCCCTTTTATCTCTCTCTTAGAACCACTCATTTTTTTACCCTTTTTCTGTTCACGAGTCTATAATTTACAACCTATCTCTTTTCTTTTGCAACAGATTTAAAAATGCCCTTCATCTCTCTCTGAGAACAACTCATTTCTTTACCTTTTTATGTTCGTGAGTCTACACTTTACAATCCACCTCTTTTCTTTATTTTTTTTTTATCAAAAGGGAAAAGAAATTATTAATGATCAACATTTAAGAAGTTGGCCATTATATTGTCCAAACGATTTTTGTGATCGATTGAATTGGCCTCACGTGACCACAATAGATCCAGTGCGCTTGACAAAATCTCCCGAAGTCAGCAGGCGGGCGGCGTGCTTATCTTGTGTGAAGTCAATCCTCTAACCAAATACGCTCCTCCTCCTCCTCTAGAGGGGCTAAATTAGCCATTATATATCGGCTGCCTTATTCCCTCCCTTTTCACAAAAAACCAAGGAAAATAAAAATGCTTCCCTTTTTTACATTTCCTCAATAAAGAAACCCCATATTTTTCCTTCAATGATTATGAGATTCAATTCAACAATCATGCTCCTGTATCCCATTTTCTAAGCCTTTTCCAAATTGAAAAACATCACTTCCGCTTCGTGACATGCTGGATAAAAGCAGCCCCACCTCCGTTTTGTCCCCCCTACCACCACTTCCCCCACCCCCGTTACGAATCACGAACCCCAAACCAGTTCCTCCTAAACCCCACCGAACCAGCATCAACATTAAGCTTCCGCAAACATGGTAACCCGACTTCACGGAGTAAACCCCGTTAGTGTTGTTTTTGTAACCTTAACTGGTCCCTTGGCCAAGTAGATCAAAGGGGCATTTGTAAAATGACTTCAGCATCGTTGTCCAATGTTCTGTTCCATACATCTTTCTGTGGTACAAATTGCTATGAATGACTGAAATAACATAGACATGAAAATTCATAAACAAACAGTTTTGGTCAGAAATGTTTATGGATTCTAATTGTTTCATATACAAGAAAAATCAAGGCTTTTCATATGAAAGAACTCAACCGGTCAGTTTTAGGATGCACAAATATCAGAAAGTGAAATCTAAAAAAATAACAACTTATACAGCCAGAAAGCTAACATTTCCATTTCGTCACCATCAATTCAAAACAATTACTAAGATGATTACAAAGATCTTTACAGCCGATGCAGACTAGAAAGCAGGAGGCAGAACCTTACCCAAGACACAAACTACCTGCACAGTGAGAAACTCAAGGAGAAATTTACTTTCAAGTTCATTGAATTGCTTGGAGATCTTAGCCCTGCATGCTGCACACATGAAACCATCTGAATCTGGCCGCGGTTCAACATCAACTATCTCATGACGAAACTCGACCCCACACCAGACACAGACAGTCATAGTCAGACCTTCCTTGTGGAAATTCTGATTGAGCTTTTGAAGCGCTATCAAGCTCTAGTCCTAAACCAATATTATTCTCCAAATCCATGCATACCTCATACAAGGAGATGGAATCTTCTTGATTCATAGCATTGAACTTGTACATCTGAGGTTCTGGTTCTATGATCAACACCAGATTCATTGTCAAGATTCTGATCAGGGCTGCATATATCTTGTACTGCCTGCTGGTGAGAACAAAAATATCAACAACAATAAAGCCTTAGCCCCAAAAATATTTGTGAACGGATAAACATAAATCAATATGGAAATCACAAAATTACGGCAAGTGCATCATAGTAACAGTTGCAAAGGAAGAGAACTGGCTCAGCACATCAAGTAAATTGCACATTGAAAAAGTATTAATGCATGCACGGTGCCCAAATAGATATATATGAGACGGAAATAGTACATACTTGATTAATAAGAAGCTGTTTTATTTTGTATACATCAGTAAGAGTTCCTTTCAGCTTGTATTTCTGTTTTCTGTAACTCACACCACATATAAGTGCTCGCTTTTCAGGCCTCCGTGCAGAGATATCTCCAGGACATGCATTTAAAACTGTAAAGGAAGTCTAATGAAAAGGGAAAAAAAACTGTAAAGGAAGCCTACGGTCTTTGTCTTGCCAAAGCCTTATATTAAGATGAACCGGAAGTTCTGTAAGCAACAACTATATAGCCATGCTAAAATTCCAAGTAATGATAATACCAAACTGCCGGAAACAAGCAGATAAGTGAACATATCTATTGAAATTTCAACAAGTAGATAATTTGTGCCTGGTAAACTCAGAAGAAAAAAGTAAAATTACTTTTAACTAACAAAAATGTAGATGGTGTGAGATAACTACTAAATTATGCAATTCAACAAATTAATCAAATATAGCACAAATGTGGAAAAAACCTGTAGAAATTATTAACATGAAATTAAAAGCAATAGGTGTTGAACCATAATTGCATTGTAGTTACCATGTCAAACTTTAATCTCTCCCGATGAGAGGAACTGGTTGCAACAAACATCAAAACAAACCCAAAAATGACCATTACTTTTTAACACGGTAATAGTTGTATATTACAAGGGTCTATAATTACCATTAAGATTATCACTGCGTAATTTTATGTATAAGAAAGCTTTCTTATCCATAAAATCCCTAGCTTTCTTATACATAAAACAACAATCAAATTAGAGGATCAAGACAAATTATCTATATCATGTTATTTGTAATGTACAAATGGTATAATAGCTTTCGTTTTTGTTGTTGAATCATCATCATATCAACACAAGCAAAACAAAGAAAATTGAAAACTATCAACACCCATTTAAAATAGACAGTACGAGCGTACGACCCTAGTGAACTCTGGGAGAAAGTATCAGGTAACAACAATATGGAAGTAAAATGAGTGGGAAGTTGAGAACAAATCGTCACCAAAGGTAATAAAAATAGGAGAAATCTGACTTAGATAAAAACGTGGATCAAGGCTAAATAAAAACATAAGCATAAAAAAATTTGAAAAAAAAAGTGTCAATGAAAAACTCACCGTTATCCAGAACCTATGGAATCTTCATCCTGAGATAGAACCCAAAAGTTTCCAAAAACCAGACAAAGTATCAAAGCTACTCCCACACATTATAAGTTTCGAAACCTATTCATTTGGGGGGCTGGGGAACTTTAATTCATGCTATTAGGAAAACACAACATTTTAAGAAGGCACACCCCAAAGTTGGGATAATCTAAAATAATCAAACGTTGGAATTATTTTAGTAAGAGTGATAAAAGTTGGGATTGTTCATGTCAATTTTTTCTAATTTGAAAAAATATGCAGAATTTGAGAAGTGTAGAACGATATTTCATTAATTTCTAAACAAAGGACGTGATCCAAGTTCAAAATTCGAAATCTACAGTATTAATCACAAATGACACCATTATTCTCTAATCACACCAGTATTCTCTAATCATGTGACAACATTGTGAGCACTTGGATAATTTTTACCATTCATTCTACAAATCTCAATCACCAAATGGTAAGAGTGAGCCTTCATCTATCAAAGACAGTTTAGGCAAAATACCAAATACTTAAGATGATGGTACACTGAAGGGGTGGAGAGCAAACATAAAGAAAACAGTAAACTAAAAATAATTGGTAAAGAAACTCACCCATGAACAAGTCGTAACTATAACACCTAATTTAAGATATGCATTTAAAAAAAATATACGTAGTATATATTTTTGCCCTTGCTACATCCTTGACCATTAATTTAGTAAATGGAAATGGACTCGAACAAGTCATGAATGATGATTAGCTTTACCAACAAAAGAAATGAGAAATGAACAGTAAAAAAATCTTAAATAAATTTGGTTAGAAGTTCACATAAAACAAAAGAAAAAACATGACGAAGCATTTAATTCAAAAACAAGTGAAGGTTTGGATACCATAAACACCTCATCATGAAATTTGGAACAAGGTGGTGGAGATTAACCCGGTCTTGATCTAGAAGGTCCAAAAATCTGCATCATCTGTACCACTATCTCTGCCCTTTTCTCTTCCTCTTTCTCTTTTCTTTGAGGAGAACAAGCAAATGAATGAAGCTCTAAAAATGGAGATAATTACAAAAAGTAAATAAAGTGTAAAATTTGATATCAAACCTAAAAAAAATTATACAGCTTATCAAAGTAACTTGATTATGTTGCTCCATTCTTCACTTGCTTGAAATTATACCCTTTAGTATCATTGACTAACCTGATTATACAACTTATCCAATTCAAACCACATATTATTATTAACAAGCATCTGTTTGACCAACACAAAACCTTACAAAAATGAGAAATAAAATGAACGCACACCTCAACAAAATTGCTAGTTTTTGGGTATCTATTTACAACCAAACGTTCAACCTGCACATTAATTCATGAAGACAAACCTCTTTAAAATTTAAAGACAATAATCAATAGAAAAACTATTAAAATTTAAATTTTAAAAAATGAAATAAAACAGGTTATTTGACTTTGGAGTTTCCGAAATCTTGCTGAGGCACATGGAGCTTTGACAGACGCGTCTTCCCTTGTTTATTCTGTAATGGTATGAACAGATTTGCCATTTTATTGTTGAAGATGAAAAGTGCTGAAAGGATAAGATTTATTCATCGCAATTCAGGGAACAAATATATCCTATATCTATGGGAGAATATTTGAGAATATTCTCTACCAGCTCCATTCTGTATATCTTTTTGTGATACAAGACGCTGTGAGTGACTGGAAATAACATAGGCATATATTTGTGTGCATAATATGAGTAAAATGCAAGAACCTGGTAAAACTAGAACATGATGAGTATCAATTAAATCAAATTTTTGGACAGTCTTGTAAGCTGTAAAAGCTAATCTTCCAAGTTCTAATTGAATCACTTTCAATAAAATTTCTTGGAGATGCATCAAGGGTTTTGTACTAAAAGAGGAATAATCAAGGGTTATGTAGCTTATTTACAACTGTAATGAATTAAAATAATTCAGTAATCAAAATTTACAAACAACCATGTAAAACAAAATGCCAGCTTTTGAAATTTTGTTCTATTTCACCCCCATTGTTTTTTATTGTTTAACCAAAGTGGCAAAATATTGCATTTTTTATATTTGAGCATTCAAAAATGAGATCATACTGTGAAGTTCATATAAAAAACTAACCAACCATAAAACCTGATACCAATGTCCACATATATGAATCACATGACCTAATGCACATGTATGTATCAGTACCATTAGGAGGAGACAAGACCATAGGTGAGAGATCACATGATAGATTGTTGATTTTCAATCCCCTTGTAAATCTTCTGCTATCAATTATCATCTCCAACTACTATTTGCTCTTTGCAACATTGTACTATCAGCACCTAAAGAATTTATCTCCATATCTTTTGCAATGACATTCAATACTATTAAACTAAAGTAAAATTAAAAAGATGAAAGGAGAATAGGAGAGAGAGATAGGGAACCTATTCACCTGACTTGAATGTTTCCCACAACGAACTTGAAGCATCCTGAAGTGGGCAGTTTTTCTTCTCCATGATCCTTTTGCTTCGCATAGGATCATAATTTCATAGCATGTCCTTAAGATTTAAATATAACACAAATTCTGCTATTATTATTATTATTACTCCTCTTCACCATCACAATAATTAGATAGCTCCATAACAGACAGATTTCTAGATCATGGAGATTTATACCAGGGACCAAGCAAGGCTATAGTAGTAGTGCTTACTGCTTAGAAGCAAGATGTCTATTCAAGGATTTTTAGCTCTAGAGAAAACCAAACAATTTTGGTCAGAAATGATTATGGATTCTAATTTTTTCATAAACAAGATCAAGGCTGTTCATATGAAGGAACTAGTCAGTTTTAGGATGGCCAAATATCAGAAAGAGAAATCTATAAAACTAACTTAGAGAGCCACAAAGCCAATATTTTCATTTCTTTACCATCAAAGCAATTTCTAACATGATTACAAAGATCTTTACAGCTTAGATGCAGACTAGAAAACAGGAGGTGGCACCTTAACTAAGACACAAACTACCTGTACAGTAATGCTTACACTAAGAAGGGGCCTAGATAAGGGAGCAATCATTTAACTACTTAACATTGTGAACTCAAAGAGAAATTACTTTCAAGTTCGTTGAATTGCTTGGAGATCTTGGCCCTGCATGCTGGACACATAAAACCAACTGAATCTGGCTGCGGTTCAACATCTACTATCTCATGAGAAAACTCGACCCCACACCAGACACAGACAGTCGTAGTCAGACATTTGCCAGACATTTCTTGTGGAAACTCTGATTGAGCTTTTGGAGAGCTATCAAGCTCGAGTCCTAAACCAATGTTATTCTCCAAATCCATAGATACCTCATAGAAGGAGATGGAATCTTCTTGATTCATACCATTGTACTTGTACATTTGAGGTTCTATGACATCTAACTTCATGTACTCAGCACCAGATTCACTGTAAAGATTCTGATCAAGGCTGCAAATATCTTGTCCTGCCTGCTGGTGAGAAAAAAAATATCATGAACAACAGAAACAAAACCTTAGTCCCAAAAATATTTGGGATCGGCTAGGCATGAATCAATATGGAAATCACAAAACTACTGCAAGTGCAAGTGCATCATAATAACAGTTTCAAATTAAGAGGACGAGATCAGTACATCAAGTGAATAGCATATTGAAAATTTATTAATGCATGTGTGATGCCAAAATGGATATATCTGGGACTGATATAGTACAGAATCTACAGATCCTATCATCCCTGATGTGCAAGGAGCATGTCTTGATAGTTGACATTATTTCATAACCCTCCAAAAGCCTTCACATTCAAGTATGGACAATAAATATTTTAGAATCAGGGGTAAAAGCCTACAATATGCATCACAGAAACCAACTACGCAAGTCCAGATAAATTAAATGCGTGAAAAACACAACCATCAGTTCTTTCATAAATTCGTAGGCCATTACCTTTTCAAATATTTCATCAAATGTTGACGAAGAATTTAAAGATGATTGAAGCACTGTGCAGCTGGAAGCATGGTTTTTACTGGAAACAGGGACAGGCTCACTATCATAATATTTTTGTTTGTGTTGAAGCTCAAAATTATGCACCTGTTCCAATTTAATCTTTTCACCAGAAGAAATAGGATCAGAAGCTTTATCCTCGCACAATAAATAATGGATATCATCAGCTCCTACAGGCTTATCCGTAGATTCTTCAGCAACAATGGATTTGCAACTTCCATTGCCAATGAAATTATCAGAAATGCCACATTCAGCATCAGATGTCATTGACGTTTCAAAATAAGAATATTTCTCATAATCTACTGTGTTACAGCTAAAATATTGTCCCTTTCTCTCTTCATCAGTTGTAGACATCTTGCTTGTTTTTGCAAGTGGATCCAATTCTGTAGACAAAGCTTCACCTTCCTTTACATCCTTTTTTATTTCACATTGATTATTAAGACAAGAAGTTGCAACGTCGATATTTTCATCAGTACTCAATATCTTTCTTGATTTACCCTGAGAATTCAATTCTGAAGACGGACAATTGCTCATTTTAGCAAGTGGATTCATTTTTGTAGACAAAGTTTTGCCTTCTCTAGCATTCTGGTTGAATTCACATTTATCAGGGCAAGATGTTGTGACACTAATTTCATCAGTCCTCGGTATCTTTCCCACTTTACCATGAGGACTCATCTCTGAAAATGAACTTTTGCTCATTTTGGCAAGTGGACTCCTTTTTGTAAGCAAAGTTTTGCCTTCCTTGACATTCTTTTCAAGTTCACATTCATCAGGATAAGAAGTTGAAACTAGGTTATTTTCATCAGTCCTAGGTATCTCTCCCATTATACCCTGTGGATTCAATGCTGAAGATAAACTTTTGTCTTCATCAATGCCTTCCCCTTCATGTTCACCAGTTAAAGAGTCTAAGTGATTAACTGCATCAGACAATGATGTCGCAATCACCCTATATGGAGGATGCAATTCTTCGGATGGTGTTTTACCTTCCTCAAGACCTTCCCTTGCAGTTTCATTAGCACGAGCACCAGAAATCTTGCTCAACATCTCACAAGGATACAACTCCGCAGAAAAAGTTTTGCCATCCCTGCAGGGTTTGTCCATATCAACTACAGTGAGGCAGGAACTTGAGTTCTCTTTAGTGTTTCGATCAGCATCCACAACTTGTGTATTTCCAGCTGCTCTAAGTCTGTCAACATTATTAGCACTTGAAGGATCTTTCTCAAACACAGGGGCACAGACGTCCTGCATTGAACTTTGAGCAATCTCAATCAAGGCATCCATTCTAGAGTTACTGATAACGGTTGACGACTTATGCATGCAGGGAGACTTTGCACTACCATTCACTTGAAAAAGTGAGCCTGCGGGTGTTTTAATAGAGCCCTTTACATGATTTCCTACATGACCCAGATAGCGGCGCCTCTCTTCAAACACCTTGTCACAAAATTGGCATCCATATTTTCCATTTTTTATTATTACCCCATCTGCTACAGATGAACCGTGCTTGCGCCTTCTTTTTCGCTTTGGGCATTCAGTTTTTCCATCTTTAATAAGTACTTTATCTCCCACAGATGAATCAAGTGTATATCGCTTTGTTGTCTTTTGGTGGAGTGCAAACATGTGCTGCAAATATTTATCCTTTTCATCAAAGCTTATATCACATGAGAGACACTCGTATAGGTCACATACTTGAACATCTGGTAGATTATCAATACCCAAAATTGAAGCATCCTTTTCATGTTCAATAGGTGCACATGTATTACGCATAGTTGCATTGGAACTGTTCAGCATAGAGTTGTCACGCTCAGAACTTAGGGACACGCGCTGTTGGATAGCAGCATAATGAAAATCTATTAATTCAGATGAGCAACATAAAATTTGCATCAAATTTGCAAAGATGAGAACTTACATTAACTGAATCTTGGAGTGGCTGACATTGAACCCTACTGTCCCTCACAAGTTTAGCATCATTTATCCCAAAATAAGATTGTAGATATGATGATATTTCTTTACAAGACGAAAACCGTTCTCCTGTTGGGCTGCAACAAGAAAATAGTTACACACTGAAAACAAAACTCGGCTTTTAGAAGAGAAAAAGTGCCCAGCAAAATCAGAATGATGGGATTCACAAGTCCATGGGATCAATCCATCAGATACACTTGCTTGATTTTAGGTTGTATGATGCATGCCCATGGAATTCATGTTGTCAGCAGGCTTCAAAAATTCAAGCTGCATAATCATTAATTCAACCCCTACCCTCCATCAAACACAGACAAAAAAATATCAATTCAGCCACTTTTATGATTCTTGGAATTGATAATTCAAGTAATTTGTTATAACTTGGGGTGAGCAAATTTACGAAGGAAGAGACAAAAATCAGAAGAAATTGAGGAAATTGAGAGTTAACACATAAAAAAATTGAGGAAAAGAGAGACCTAGATTGTATTGATTGCTATTAGCTTACAATTTTCCACAGCAATTCGAGTAGCTAGGTTATTCCCCCAAGATGTGTTAATGTGTTATAAAAAGAAAGATAACTGAATAAAATTCTTCCTTGCTTCTATCTTCTCCCTCACTTCATTTTTATTTATAGGCTTAAGCTCTACCTAAACTGGATAACCAACTTCCAAGATCCTTTCCCAAATTACCCCTGTTTTTAACCTTGCATATTTGAATCGTATGGATTAGATAGGTTTATGGCATAGTTTTAGAAATTAATGCAGGAGAGGTCACATCGCTAATGCACTTCTTCACTTCAACCCATACCACAACGGAGATATATCATAAACAAGAAAACACAAGCAATTTAGGGATTTTTTGGGGGGTACATAATTGATTTTATGTCTTCAATTGCACACCAACCTGAAGACTTTAACCAAGTTTAGTTGTTGACATACACTGAAGCAATGATAGGTTGATTTATGTAAAGATACTTGATTTCATGCTTTCCCTTTCACTTCATCCACTCAGACCATTAATCATACCATTAAAATCCCAAAATCTATTCAAGGAATTGAATCCAGTGATTCCCCATGTGTTTGATATCAAATAGTAAAATATCAAATCAAACCATAATTTACAAGATATGGTATAATTTCAAATAGTAAACTAAAAACCAATTTACAAGTAATTGAACCACAAACTGTTTTACAAGATATGGTTCGATTTCAAACTGTTTTACAAGACAATATTCAACGAATTGAACCAAGGAATTGAGCCACAAACCGTTTTACAGGATATGGTTTGTATTCAAATAATAAGACATCAAATCAAACCATAATTTAGTATATACGAGTAATAAAGTTTTATTTTATTTATTCTACAAACCTAAAGATACAATGTTTTCTCATAATATTGTCATTTAAATTTGTTAACCTTATGTTTGTACTTCGTAGTTTGCTCACAACTATACATGGTATTAAATCTTGGCCTCATTACCACATCATGACCGCATTATAACTTGTAAAGGATATTGAACTTACCGCGACCGAAAAATTAGATCGTAACGACCGCAAACCATAAGCATTGAACGCAAAAGTGGTTCTGCGACGGTTATCGAAATCGCAATCACAACTGACATTTAAAACAATGGAACATGGAACTATATGTTTTATCATTTAAGGACCTATTTAAAATTTTAGTAATATGATACACTAATTAAACAATCAGTTGGCACTTAATAGGAAGTAAAAATAAAATAAAAATTAACAAACCGCAAACCAAATGGCCCCAAACCATTTTATTAGGATTTGTTTAAGTCCAGTTTGAATACTAATATGGTTTGGTATTTTGGTTTGGTTTTGTTGAACCCCATATGGTGCACTAGTGAGTGTCTCACATCGGAAGATGAAGAGAGACTAAACTAACTTATAAGTCTAGGAGTTACTCCTCCTATTACCAATTGGTTTTAGGAAGGAACCCATCAAGCTTGTATATGGTTAGACTCTCTTTTTGTTGTGGACGCAGCCCATACCCGTATTTAACATGGTATCAGAGCCCAAGTTGTTGGTCTCTTCTAAACTGAGTCTTATTAAGCAACTGGAAAGGGTTTACCTCGACATGATGTCCCGCCCCTAAGAAGATTGTTTCTAATTGCCTTCCCAGCTAGCACTAAATTCTAAAGACATTCACTAGTAAGGGGAGTGTTGAACCTCATATGGTGCACTAGTGAGTGTCCCACATCGGAAGATGAGGAGAGATAAAACTAACTTATAAGTCTAGGAGTTACTTATCATTTTTTCACACCACGCCGAAGGCTTTAACCAAGCACAAACTCTAAAATATACTGGTTGTACATTGAATTAGTGTACAACGGATTAAAGGTTACCCTAAAAATCATAAAAATTCCCTTGACAAAATTACACTTTTTGTGTGATTTTATCAAAGGGTAATTTTATTGATTTTAGCGTAACTTTTAGACCATTGTACACTAACTTAGTGTACACCCGATGTATCCAAAAAAAATTCTTAACCAAGTTTAGTTAGTTGACATCCACTGAAGCAATAATAGGTTGACTTATGTAACAATACTTGGTTGCATATTTCTCCCTTCACTTCATCCACTCTAATCATTATTCATACAATAAGTTTTCAAAAATTTATTCAAGGAATTGAAACCAATGATTCCCCCATATGTTAATTTAACACAATGTAATCGTAGCATCTATATGCTCCGCCCTTTGCTCCTCAAATTGTCAAGTCCTTCCCTTCACAACCAAATTATCAGTGATAAGAACAGATTCTCCACCAAAAATGCATCTATAAATAATGAAGGAATTATCTATAATCTATAACTATTACTAAATCAGAACGATGCTGACATCAATGATTTTTCCCTCAAAAAAAAATTATGACGTCATTTTTATTACAATTTTATATCTTCTCACAAGTTTCAAAACTAAATAAATGTTTTCCCATCCCAAACAAATTATGACAAACATTATTTCTTTCAATTATTTTATCCTCACACAAGTTTAAAAACTAAATAAATGTTTCACTAAAAAATTAATGAGATTATAAGTACATATTTTTTCCACACATTTAATGACAACTGGAAAAAAAAATTACTTAAATCATGCAATACACGGGGCTAACCTTATGATATAAAAACCATGAGAACTCCTCAAATCAAAAACCTAAACTACACTTTTCAGAACAAAAAACTCTTGGCCTTTTGGGGGTATAAGATTTTTTTTGTTATAATTTCACACTTTTTTATTCTAACAAAAAAAAAATCATTATATAAAATAATAGAAAAATGAAAAGTTAACATTAAACCACGATATATTTAAACATTAGCAAAAAAATACTAATATAAATTAAATTTACTAATTAGTTTGTTAAAACCGTCCATCAAACAGGTGCTAAATTAGTAATACTATTATATCAAAGCCATCCAAATTCAATACCCACAAGTCTAATGCATGACTAAAACCAACGCTTTAAGAAAGATGTGTCCTTAGTTTAATTCAACACAACATATGAATGTATTTTCCTTCCGATCATCACCCCCAAATCATCTGTCATAAACTCAATCAGAAATCTAAAATAACAGAATTAGTGTAAACCGGATTAAAGCCTACCATAAAAATCATAAGAATTTCCCAATAAAATTACTCATTTTGTGTGATTTTAGCGTGAGGTAGCATTTATGAGTTTTACCATAAATTGTAGTCCTTTGCACAAACAAAATTTTTTCAAATTCAATTATAGAAGCAAAAAAATATAGATAAAGATTATCACAATCAAGCTACATGCTTCTCCTCTTCACAACCTAAATTATGATTTTCAAAGAATTATATACTAAAGTGAAAATTCAATACACAGAAGTCTAATTTAAGCCAAACACTATCACAATCAAAACTATTAACTCAACAGAGAGTAACCTAGTTCGATGCATGTTTGAAACTCCTCACAAATTACACAAATGACGCAATTCTCAGACACAAATAATGTAAAAAAAAAAAAAAATTAAAAAAAAAACCTGATATAGCGGCGACAATAAGGGGAAAAGCGACCAGCCTTACGACGTAAAGCGACGATAAGCTTCCAACCAAGAGGCAAAGCGTCGCCCAAAACAGAAGCATCAACAACCCTTGCTTTCTTCCTTCGACTACACCAGTCTCCTTGAATATCAGCCAACATTTGCAACAACTCATCCTCATTGGAATTCCCATTCGCCATCTTCCGAAGCTCTTCAACGAAGAGGCCGCCATGGCGATCTCTCTCCTCCAAAGCGGCCAAATCAACAACAACCCCATCTTTGTTAACAATGTCAACAACATCACCATCATTGTTGTTACCATTGACGATGGTGCCGTTACGGAAGTGTAGTTGTTTTTTGAGGAAGGAGATGATGAGATTGGATTCGAGGCGGTCGTGGTGTTGGAGACGGCGGTGGTGGGTGTGAGGGGAGGGAGAGTAGGTTTGCTGGTGGGTGCTTAAGGAAGGGTTGATGAGGAATTGAGAGGTGGAAATGACGTCGTTTGATGGAGGGGTACAGGAAGATGAAGATGATGAAGATGATGATGATGATGATGATGAGAGAAGAGAGAGGGAAAGGAGTTCAGAGTGAGTGAGGGAAGACATGTTAATGGGGATTGTAGAAGGTGGTTGAAGATGGTGGTTTCTGGGCGGTGGTTTCGGGGTAACTGCCATTTTTGAGTTGGTGAGAGAGTGAGTGACGGTGGTAGTAGAGTAGAGTGAGTGAGTGAGTGAAGAAGTACAAACGGAGGAGTGAATAGGGGGAGAAGAGACTAGTGTGGACTGTGGAATGTCAAATGTGGACACCTGGGTTGAAGAGAGGGAGTGAGAAACGTGACAAAATAAATAAATAAAAAAAGTCAAATCGTTGCAGTTAATATGTTATGAACAGGATATAAAAGTATAGAAAAAAATGTCAATTTGTTATGGTGTCATTAAATAATTAAGGGTTTTGCTATTCATAGCCCTAAGGGTTAAGCATAAGAATTAGCAATTGCATTAATTAATGTGAAAAATACATTGAAACTTGTTTACACAATGATTATATTAAAATTTTCCATTGAAATGTGAAATTCTTTTTATATATTGAATACATATTTCAATTTTCTATGTAATATTTTCATATAATAAATAAATAAAATATATTTATTTCACTTTTCAATAATTTTTTTACACATATTAAATGTAAATTTCAACTTTTAATGCAATTGCTAATTCTTATGCATAGCCCTTAGGGCTATGAATAGCAAAACCCAACAATTAATCGGATTAGGATAGTAGGTAATATTTCTTTGGAAAAAGTGAAATGCTTAAGAACCTTGAAATAATTTATTTTTTTTTAAAAATAGTTATAGTTTCAAATTATGGGTAATTTTGTTTTAAAATTTTAAATTATGTTACCCCTCCGTAACATACAACTTTCAACAATTGGTTTTGTACACATTTTGAGAAAACGATTTTAGGGTGTAACGAATGAATTAGTTAAAATGGTTTTAATACAAACAAGAATGTGATTATAAGTATATAAAATTATTTGACGAATTCGTTCGTTTACACCCTTAAATAGCTTCCTCAAAATGCGTGCAAAACTGCTTGTTAAAAGTTTTTTGTTACGGATGTAGTACTTCGTATTTGATAAGGAAAACACCAATGTATGTGTTGTTACTTATTACGAAGGATATATATATATAGGAATAGGATCATGTGAAAATTAACCTATTAGTTGAAAACTAAAAACTAAAGATCCTAACTAGAGATGGCGGCGGACCGGATCTGGACCGGATCCTAATGGATCCAGATCCAGATCCGTTTTTTCTACCAAGATCCATATCCGCTCCGGATCCGGCGGATCCATAGAATGAGGATCCAGATCCATATAAAACGGATCTAACACGGATCCTCTTATATTATACTTACTAATTTAGATAATTAAAACTTTTAATGCACTAAAATTGTCATTTTATCACATACACAATTAATATGTAAATTAAAACCCACTACTAACAAACTAACATCATCAACATCCTAAAATCCATACATTAAATAATCAAATTGGGTAGTATTGGGCATTTGGGTCGTATAACTTATAAGACTATCATTAATTTAGTACATGTTTTATTAAAAAAACGGATCCGCGGATCTTGCGGATCCTAATGCGGATCTATAAACAAGATCCATATCCAGATCCGCATTTTCCCAGAGGATCCGTATCCGATCCGGATTCCTGCGGATCCAAAATATGAAGATCCAGATCCTCAAAAACGGATCTGGATCCGCGGATCCGGGGCGGATCCAAGATCCATTGCCATCTCTAATCCTAACCGTTGATTAAACTTATTTTGATCTAATCCGTTGATTGATTTAAATTAAAAGCATTTCACAAACGCACTAATCTCTCCCTGAAAAACAAAAAAAGCACTCTCACTTTCCTATAAAAAAAATCGCCCCTTTCTCTCTTCCATTGAAGTTATCAGGTCTCATTGTCTCAATATCTATATGCTCACTACATCTTCAATCATCGTCCATAATCCATTTTGATAAACTCTGTGTGGTACGTATCTAACTTTGTTGAATTCAATTGTAATCATAGTTTTAGGTTTTTTTTTTTTGCAATTTCATTTTGCTTTTCCTATTTTCAAATATATGTTGAGATTATTTGTGATTTTAAATGACAATTTTTCCATTTTATTATGATTTTGATGTTAATTTGATTCTAGGTTTTTTTTTTCCCGTATTTTAGATGATATTTTCGAATACAGGTCATTTTAGATGATATTTTTGTATTTTCGTATATATTTTTTGTTTCTTTAATGTACCAATTTTCAGCATAATGTAACTATTGTTGTTCTTGTGGTTGAGGCTGCCCTCGTTGCTCCAGTTGTTAGTTGTTTGATTGTGTCAGTGGTGGTTGATTAATTGGATTTGGAGTTAGATGGCTGTCAGTGGTTAATTGGAGTTGGACTATATGATTAGGTTTAATTCTTGCAGTTAGGATTTTTTTGTTTGTGTTTATTGTTGGGGCTATTTGTTTGTTGATGTTTCCCTAAATTTATGTTAATCTATATGGATGAATGATTAGTTTCTGAGTGATGATAGACTTCTGCTTTTTGCGATAATGTTTTATCATATAATTATTAATTTTTGCCTTTTCAAGTAGCTCCGATCCCTTTTAATTAATTATTGTCACTACTAAACAATGTTGATAAATAAGGTCAGCCACTTGTTTCATCTTTTGCATCTTCTGTTGATTTTTCCATGTTTCAATTGCTCTATTTTTTTTTTTTTTCATGTAAGCTTGTAATTTGATTTTCTATTGGTATTGCTAATTAATCTCATTTGGAACTAATCAGCAACATACGTATATCAAATTGTGCAGCTTTGACCATTGAGGCATTAGAGTAAATGGTGGTAAAGGCCTTGCTTGAGAACCAAGAGTTGGAGAATCAATATACTAGAAGTACAAAAGATCTTGATTTTCATTAGTTTATCCTTGTAAATGTACCCTTTTATATTTATATGTACCACTTGTTTTGTAAAATGTACCATATAATTATTCAATAATTTTAGATGATTTCTCTATAATGCTACTTGTGTACCCCCTCTAATTTTATAATGTACCCCTTTTTGTTTAAAATTTGGTATTTTACTGGTTAACATTCTAATTTTTTTTTTACATGTTAATGTATTTGTTAAGATGAATAGGAATACATGGTGTGTTGAGAATTGTTTGTAAATTTATTGTATATAATTTCATGGTGACATGTCAATTTTTTTATTTCATGGTGTGTTGAGGAGGATCGAGAGAAAGACACAAAGAAGATTTTCAAGAAAGTTGTGGGAAATAAAACAAGTAGAAACTTGAAGAAATATTACAATCCGAAAATTTCTTCAAAAGATCTTTGTTTGCGCAAAAAGCCACCTAATGAAAAGTCAAATGATGAGGACTACATACCAGATGAAGATGATGATGTAGATGTTATTCAAGAAAGGAAAAAGTGCAGAATTGTTCAAAGTGAAGATAAATTGTCACCCAAAAATTGAAGTCGGAGATCACACTATATATATATATATCAAATTAACTCCAACAAGTATCAAGTATCACCCTATTGCTAATTAATAGAGAGTAACTGTGTTGATAAAGAAAACATTAGACATGATTAACTCCAACAAGTACTGAGTAGCATACTGCTTGTATAGAAATCATTAGAACATCACTACAATTACTATTGTTCTTAATTAACTAACACGTTTAGATTTCTAATTAACTAAAAACTAGACATTAGGTTGGTGCACAAAAGCAGCAACATATAGTCCATCCACAGCCTCAATTAAATTGTTTCCTACTGCACTTGGATGCACCAATGATCCTTCACAAATCTGCAACCAATTCAAAACCAAAACTAATTCAAACACTAATATGCTTTCTACAATATGAAAAGTAATTACTGTGGGAAGTTCCACAAACCAAGCCACGTGCTCAATTTACAATGAGATTGAGCATGTTCTCTTATTACAATGTGCTAAAATAGAAAATTACAGTGGTGACAGAAATGTACCGCTTTAGATTATAATGTGCCCCTTTATTTTCTAATGTGCCCCTTAATGTGACAGCAATATAATAATTCAAGACATTTTGAGAAAGAAAAAAAAACCTTATTCCACATTTTTTCGTTTAACTCCAACAAGTATCGAGTATCACACTATTGCTAATTAATAGAGAGTAACTATGTTAAGAAAGCAAATATTAGAGGTGGCAAAAATTACAAAGGTGGCAGAAATGTACCCTTTAGATTATAATGTACCCCTTTATTTTATAATGTGCCCCTTAATCTAGCAGCAATATAATAATTCAAAACATGTTAAGAAAAAAAAAGTTACGTCATTCCACATTTTTTTCTTTAACTCCAACAAGTATCGAGTATCACACTATTGCTAATTAATAGAGAGTAACTATTCACCAATAACACATAAACAAGATACAAACTACGATAAACACTCAACATAACCCAAAATTGAACTAATCTCTGTTTTGTTATATTGGATTTTGCAGTAAAAAAATATTTGATTAATGGATAATAATAATTGTTAATCAATCTAGTAAAAGATACAGTTTAAAAGAAAAAGGGTACATTACAATAAAAAAATGGTACATTGTAAGAGAAAATGGTACATTTTATATTTCATATGCAATGAAGAGCTATCGGTTTCGCCCAATCACGTGCCTCGTGATGACTGGAAAACGTTTGATAGGTGACAAAACTTTCACTATAGTCCACGCCATCTCCGTCGTTATTGTCCTAAATAATTTCATTAAATACGCTAATTAGTTATTAAATTTTAAAAGCATAAAACGATGCATACGAACGTGCCCTTATCGCGTTGCCCCCATGGCAGTAACAAACCCTTAACACGTTACACCCATGGAAGCAACGTGCTTGAATCACGTTAACAACCATGGGTGAACGTGTTCAAAACACGTTACAACCATTGGTTCAACATGTTAGGAACACGTTAGCACCATAGGAGCAACGTCTTAGGAACACGTTAGAACCATATGAGCAACGTGTTCAGAACACGTTAGCACCATAGGAGCAACGTGTTCAAAACACGTTAGAACCATATGAGCAACGTGTTCAGAACACGTTAGCACCATATGAGCAACGTGTTCAGAACACGTTAGCACCATAGGAGCAACGTGTTCAGAACACGTTAGCACCATTGGAGCAACGTGTTCAGAACACGTTACCACCATTGGTGCAACGTGTTCAGAACACGTTACCACCATTGGTGCAACGTGTTCAGAACACGTTACTTGAATTGGGCAAACACGTTATTTTTAAGTATGATTTTTTCTTACATAAACAAAAATTTAACTTAATACATAAAACAATTCTTAAAAAAAAAATATAACTTAATGCATTGAATAATTCAAGCAAATATGGAAATTTTTATTTATGTAAGAAAAAATCATACTTAAAAATACCTAAAGAATAATTCAAAGTAATTAAAAATGGGCAAAAAATGATTACCATTAAAATTTATAAATATAATTATCTACTAAGCTAAAAAAACATAAATAACAAGTAAAAAAGTTAACATTGATAAGTTTAACTCTTCGGCATTCACGTAATCATTGTTGTCATCCGACATTTTGCTTCTAAATAAAAATATAAATTAAACTTAGTAAATCTTATATATTTGAGGTGAATTTCTTTATAATTTTTTTTTTTAATGCAAGAAGTGAATTTCTTTGTGAGGTGAAATAATGAATGTTGAAGTGAGTTTTTTTTATAATGAATGGTGTTGTATATGAGTGGGGATTTTTTTAATTTTTACTTTTTTTTTTAAAACCAACCACACCATTTTAACAAGTGGAAGAAGGGGGGAAGTGGTCCACCATCCATGTGAAACATGAAGCATGACATTATTATTATTATTATTATGTTTATAAATTGTAAATAGGAAAATTTAAAAGATAAGATTTTTAAAAATTAAAAGGGAAAAAATTGGAGGGGGGGGGGGTTAGCTTATTACTAGGTGAGGGTGAAGGAAGGGGAGGGAAGTTAGTTTGGGTTAGATAAATAGGTGAGGGTATTTTAGGAAGTTAAGGTTAAAATACGGGCGGTATTAAGTAAATTCGGGCGGTATTTAACAAATGAGTAAGTCAAGCCTAAGTTTCACATATGTGTATCTAGACCCGACATGTACTTGTCTAGTCCCACCTGAACAAAGTTTAAAAAAGTAAGACCCGGACTCTTATGAATAGGCCGGGTCCAAGCATGTTTGGGTCAGGTCCAACACCCATTGTTGTCCTTGGTAATTTGATCGACACTTACTTAAAAAAATCCCTCTATTTGCGTCGAAATATGCGTTTTTGGCACTTTTCACCTTTTCAGGTCATTAGTGTCGGGCATTATTGAAGAATTATTGAGGAAGTGGAGTTAATATTTTACCTTACCAGAGATTAAAAAAAGAAGGAAAAAAGAAACCACCATTTAACCGCCGGAAAATTTCGTCGACAACCAGTCAATTGCGTCGATTTTCTGAACAGTTCCAGTTTAATTCACTTCTCTTCTGCAAGGTCTTAATTCACTTCCTTCTAATTTGTCCCTCTTTAATCTAATATTTAGGGGTTCTTTGTTGAGATTCTATGTATTCTGTGTTCGATTTAGGTTAGTTAATGATTGCATGTTTGTGTTTAGTAACTGTTACGATGTCATTTATTTTGAAGATAGAATTGAAGGAGTTGCGTGATTTAGAAGGGTTGGGGGGGTGTTTTTATGAGCTTGATTACTGTTGAAATTGACAAAAGGTATGTGTATGTGTGGTTCTATTTCCCCCTCCCTAATTTGTTGGTTTGGGTTTTTAGTGAGGTGGAAATGTTGCAAATTGAAAGTGAATTATGGGATAAAAAGATGGTACATTGTTTTGAAAATGAAGATAAAAAAATTATAACGATTTATAGTATGTGTAATTGCTCTGAAAAATCTTTGGTAATTGCTCTGAAAATTCTGTGATAATTTACTCAAAAGAAGGTTCTAATGCAATGAGTTTTATATATTATGTCATCTGAAATCCTGAACAACCTTAGCCTTGTTTATATTTGTGAAGATATCGCTAACAAGTGAAAACATTTTGAATGACGAGCAACATAAAGGATTAAAGGACTGCTTGAAACACAGTCCACATCACGGTTAATTGACAGGGCAATTAGATTAGCAAAGTTGCAACTAATGTCAGATTAGTGCATGTTATTAGTATTGTGTCTTGGTATTAGTCTAATTTGCTGTTCTTTATTCCATGGATTGAGATTGAGGATTGCCTACCACTGTTTCAATCAATCAATCAAAGCCTTATTCCCATAAGTGGGGTCGGCTACATGAACCAAAGTGATTATTCCGGGTATTCGTCCACAGATTTTCCTCCTCCACCCCATATGACCAAGAGCCTCAATCTCCCTCAATCCATCCGCTTCATATCTTTTCTAACTCCTTCCCACCAAGTCATTTTCGGTCTCCCCCTACCTCGTTTGAAATCTCCCTGACTTGGGGTCTCCGTGTTACATGTCCAAACCAATGCAAACGATTATATATTAGCTGGCTCGCAATATCCGCAACACCAACTTTCGTACGGATATCTTCATTTCCAATTCTATCTTGTAGGGTGTTCCCGAACATCCATCTCAACATCTGCATCTCTGTAACGGTGTAACCCCTAGTCCCCTACCTTTTGAATGTGCTCCTTCTTAGAAGCCCAACATTCTGTACCATAGAGCAACACTTCTTTTATTGCCTACCATTGTTTCTTTGGCAAAATAAGAAAGGTGTAGTTAATTAGTTATTCTACAAAATACAAAATCACTTAGGCAAATTTGATGCGCTCTGCCTGAGGCGTGCCTGGGCGCTAGGTGATAGGGGGTAGGCGCCTAACTTGGCCAAGGCGAGACGTTTGTGGCTAGGCGCAGGTGAGGCGCACTGAGGCACACTTTAGTTTTTTCCCATATTTTCCCCATGCCTTCTTAGGTGCGCCTCATTTCAATGAGGCGCACCGAGGCACACTGAGGCGCACTAAGGCACGCCTAATCTAGGAATTCAATCACCTTGGTGCGCCTTGAGCCTTTTTATACATTGGCTTCTATAATTTGGCATGTGAACCGGAAAAAATAGCGACTGCTCACTTGTCTACTAATCTGTAGATCTAGTAATGATGTTAGCAATAGCAGCATGAGAGGGAAATCTGTACCACTAGCAGGTCTACAGCCAATAGCAGCAGACTTAATTGTTATGATTAGTCGTATTAGTGCACAAGCTATTAGTAGTAGCATCAGCAATACAAAAGTTCACTGCTTTATTTGTCATAATAATAAGCATCTGAAGTTCTTAGAGTTAATGGACTTATAAAATTGCTTGAGCTTAGGATTTTCCTTGTTTTTGTTATTCTTCTCTTGGACCATTAATTATTTGGCTGTGATCTTAAGGTTTTTGTTGTTGTTGACTTGTTTCTGCAGAAGCTTAGTGTGTCTGGGAACATAATGAGTTATCGAAGTAAAAGGTCAAAAGTTGCTACAACTTCTAAAGGAAAAGATATAAAGATTCGACCAGTTGAAGATGTTGTTGCACAGGTAGTCAATGATATTGCTAATACAGAAGCGCAAGATGAGGAGACCCTACGCAGTTCTGGCTGCAATCAGAGCAAGGATCAAGTTGCAATGGACCAACTAACCCAAGCTGCTTATACTGAGGCAGATGATATTAGATCCAACTTGGGAAAAACATCTGGAAGAGAGTCCTTTGTGACTTCACAAAGGCAATCATATGACACTGACCCCTCTCCCCGATTAAAGGCTGCGCGGAGGGGGTCTTTGCATGCTCAGGATGATGGTGCTCAGCCGAACCATGGTGTTGCTCCCAGAGGAGCTCAAGCTCTAGAGACCTTTAGTTCAAGCTGCAACACTTGGATAGACGATCCTCCAATAACAGAGCCCAAACAAGCTACAACTACCGAGGTAAGTGATGCAAGGCCCAACCAGAGGAGTATATCTGGGAGACAGCTCCATACCTCTCCACCAAGTCAATTGCCTCCTGCTGACTCTCCTAGTCAGCTTAGAGGGTCAAAAAGACAGTCATCTTGGGTCCGCGAAGATTTTGAAGAACCTTCCCAGCAAGGACCAGTACAAGGGAGACGTTCAAAACCAGCTAATTGGAGTGATGATATAGAATTTGATGAAATGGAGGAGGTGGAGATGAGGGGTAATACTTTGTTTCATGCACTTTCTTATAGATGATTGGTAAAGTAATCATGTGATAATGTTAGTATTATTTTGGAGCTTGCCTTGAATATGCCTGGTCTTTGTTTGTATCAATATTGGTCTGTGTATTGCCTTCCTTAATCACTATAGTTGACTTTTTTCCTTTTTATCATTATCATAGGAAAACTATAATTCTAACTAGATAATCTTCAATACAGCATTGGTAATTTTCATGTAAAAAAATTATTTGAAAATAATTTCTTCATTCACTAGGTTTTTTTCATCAGAAAATTCCCTGCTTTGAAAATATGGCCTTGACTGGACAATGGCGTGCTTTAAATATTGTTGCTTCTCTCTTGCACAAACACTATAATAAAATTTTGTGTGCAAGTATAAATCTCATACATTTTATTCTTCAGAGTGGAATACCTCTGTATGAACTCCATAAATGAGAACATCTGCCAATCTATCCATAAATTCAGGCAAGAAGTATACAGACATACAGTAAAGCTTATGGTTTTCAGGACTATAACAAATCATGGTCCCTGATTTGTTGTTCATAGGTCCTAGATAACTGGAACAATTCAAAATTAATACAACTCTCATAAAATGCGACCTGATGGGATCTTGTATTCAAATTAAAGCTTTGTTTGATTCACCTAAAATTCATCTGATCTTATCTGAACTTATTTTTTTTTGCTCCGGTCTAATTTGCTTTGATCGGAACTGTTGTTCTTCTTATTGTTGTTGTTTGTACTATCGTTATTATTATTATTATTATTACTAATTATTATTATATTATTAATTTATTACTATTATTTTTATTATAATTATTATTACTACCATCATCATCATTATATTATTATTATTATTATCATTACTATTGTTATTATTATTATTACTGCAATTACTATTACTATTACAACTACTATAACTTTTTGTATTTGTAATTTGTTTTCTCCAATTTTAATTAAAAAAACTTATCATCATTTCCACAATTTATATACCCAAATAGTCATGCAAAATACCAAATGTGATCAACAAAGTTAAACGTATTCAAAAAGCAAAATTTGTCAATTACTACCTTAATTTTTTGTTTCTTTGACAATTACAATCTTATTAAAAAAATAAGTAATAATTTAGTACATGTTAATATTGTTATTATTATAATAACCAAAAGTAAGAATCATTTTTAGCTAGAATTTTTTTTTATACACCTGGTGTACACAATTACACAAAGTTAGTGTACAACTGAATAACCCCTTGATAAAATTACACAAAAAAGTAGTAATTTATCAAGGGTAACTTTTATGAGTTTAGGGTAACTTTTAATCCGTTGTATGGTACACCGGGTATTTTAAAAAGAATTTGTCTTTCAGCTAAAGAAAGACTTGAGATACAATCAAGTGGAAAACATCATCAATTTTTGTTTCTACATAGTAAGAAAAATCAAGTGGAGAACACCTTATATTTGTATTCCTTCTCCATACTCATTGATCTAGTAGGAGGGATTAATACAAATATAATTGGATTATCTATTTCAAGAATTTCACCATCTTTATCAATTGTTGTCATTATCATTATTTTTCTTGTTATTAATTTTATTATTACTATTGTTATTAATGTTGTTATTATTGTTGTTTTTATTAATTATTATTATTATTAATAATAAGGTACTAAAATAAGGTGAACTTATATTTGCTGATGTGAACCTATTTTTTCTAATCTGATCTGAAATAAATATAAAGGTGTGGAAACAAGGGCTATCAACCAAGGCCCTCAATAACATGCACTTGTAGATTCTGATATTGGAAATTTTTTGGTTGCAAGCCATGTGAATATGTGTGATTGGCTCATATTCAGATAATTTCTGAAAAAAACTTTTTCTGTTGCATTAATTCTTGATCAAGTTATAATTCCAATTTTAACAGATTCAGAAGGGCGACGTGGGAAGAAGGGAGGAAGAATACTTCCTCGACAAGTTTGGTCTCTTGAGTCTGGTGTGAGGTTTGTTGTTCCTGTTAATGCATTAGACCAACCAGTAAGGAAAGGGGGTCATGTACTTATTAGGTTCCTAGGAGATGTAGCAAAGAATGGAGAATTATGTCCTCTCGGTGAAGTAAACTGGCATAAGGTGGATAAAAATTGTAAAGTTGACATTATAAACTTGATTCGGGTAAGCTACTCTCTGTTATTAGATCATTTATCTAGATATTCTACTTTGGAGCGTTTTTGTTTTAGAAATTTGTTATCTCACCTTACATGCTTTCATTTGAGTTGTGGATTTAGGAAAAGTTTGTACTTCCTCCCCGAGAAGAGATTAACAAAAGTATTTTGAAACACGTGGGAAAAAAATGGAGGGCTTATAGACACGAGCTCAAGACGCAATACAAGAAGCCTGGCAGCACACAAGAAGAAGTTGCCAGCATTGTGCCAAGAGGAGTGGATGAAAGCCAGTGGATCAAGCTTGTGCATTACTGGTTTTCAGAGAAGTGTCAGGTTCACTTTTTTTTTTTTGTTTTTTTTTTGGTCCTTGCCACTAAGTTTTACTCTTGCTAGTCCTTTTTTTCCATTTTATTTGAAATGTTAATGAACTTGGATCTGCACGTGTTTATAATTTATAAGCTCTGTTCTAAGGTCTTTTTGTTCTTTTATGTGCATATGGTTTTTATTGTGTCTTTTTTACAGTTCTTATCTGCCAAGGGAAAGGAAGCACGATCTCTTCAATCGCATATCCACACAACAGGTGCTAAGAGCTTTGCTCGGATGAGAGATGAATTTGTAAGTTAGTGTTTCCAACTTTTCATTAATGATAATATGGGTCAGCAAAGCTGATATATTGCTTACATTTTTCAACTGCTTAATTTATTGTTAAGACTTTCAGGAGAAGACACATGGAAGAGAGCCTGGAGCGTTGGAGTGGTTTGCTCGAACTCATCTCAGAAAAGATGGAACTTATGTGGAGGATTCATCCAAAGATTTCTTGGTATATCTCAGCTAATTTTTGATTTGTCTACTTATTTTATAATAGGGCTATGTTGTCTTCACTTGATGTGGTTTGAATTGATAATGGGTTGATTTGATACGAATCTAGTGAGATTAGTAGCCCTGCCAAATACCAATACATGATTGAATAATACAATATCTTGGTTCATTCTATCAGGCTGAATATACTATCTTTTTTTTATCTTTTATTTTGTTAGAAAATTTTAGTAAATTTTTGTCTTTTGTTTTGTTAGAGATGCAATTTTAGAAAATATGTATGTTTTGTTAGATTATTCTAGAATTTATGTTGCTTAATAAAGGGCTGTAAGGCATCATTGACTTTAAAGTTTTGTGATAAAATTTATGAAAGTGGTTGGGATACTTATTCACCCATTCTAGCATTCTTAATTTGGTTTATATATGGTGTAGTGGATGTAATTGTAAAATTTTGTTCCATCAATTCGAAGTTAGACCCTTATTTTTTTTGAAGTCTGTTTGACCTTAGAAGAATCATTTCAGCTGTAGACTTTGCTTGTTCCTTCCCCTAGTAGCTTGAATGTTGGTCCAGAATTTTGTTTTGAATACAGTAAATCATGTGGGATCTTGTCGTATTTGTCTTATGTGTATCTTAATAATATCTAATTTTCAATATATATGTTGATACAATTATATACTGCATGTTTTGGTGATAAGAAATCAAAATCAAGATATTCTTTGGTATGTTCTAATTTGGCCTGATTTTAATATGAATAAGTTCCTGAACATAAGTTGTAAATAGCAATTAGCTATAAAAGTTAAAACACAAAGTCTTTTAGGATACACTCTTAGGATCACATAGAGTGTATATTTCTCCATTGTATCTCACTAATCATTTTGTGGTAACTCGATGATCGAATTAGGGGCGAATTTAGATTAGTAGGAAAGTGTAATTTCCACGCATTGGAGGGTTACATCCACATTTCCTAAACACATATTCTCTAACAGTATTTGGGTGGGTGGTTTTTATAGTTATTATCACAGATGATTTTGTTGTTGCCTATCATTTAGTAACCACTTCCTTAGCTTTATATCTATGGCTTCAAGATTGTTAATCATAATAATATATTGATGGTGGAGTATCTAGGTTTACTTTGGTTCATCAGATAATTTTAGTAGAGTTTATGGAAATTGCATTTTGAAACCAATCTCTTTATGTTCCTATACAATGTCAGTGCTGCTATCATCATAAGTTTTATTATTATAACTAGGACACCAAGATAGAGAAATAGAGAATGTTGTGAGTTTTTTTTTTCTTTCCCTGGGAATAGCTAATCCTGTACTACACTCTTCACTTTTTGAGCTTCAGGATATGTGGAATACTTGCCTTTTGGAATATTCTGAACTTTATGTGGTTATTTTACTGTTTTAATAGGATGCTGCTGCTGCCATAGTTGCTCAACGCGGTTCCACCTCTTCTCCCACAAAACGCATTGCCATTGAGAATCAGGTCTTTAATGAACTTATGTATTCAGATGATGAGCGATATAACCGACCCATTGGGTATGGGTTTGGAGCCAACAAAAACAAAATTTTTGGGGTTGAAGGAGAGTTGAGGAAAAGAGGATATATGGGTTCTGGTACCTCCACAGAGAAGGAGACTGTTACTCGAAATAAATTTTTGGGTGTTGGAGCAGAACTCAAAAGAGCAGAACCAAAAAGAGGTGACTACTCTGCATCAAATAATTCATCAGAAGTGGAAAAGTTGAACTTTGCAATGGCAGCTATGAGTGAGGCCAATGAGCTTATGCAAACCCGAATTCAAATGCAATCTCAGCAACTGAAAATGCAATCTCAACAGTTGCAAATGCAATCCAAGCAAATGGAAGGGCTGCAATCACAACTCCATCAAGTAACATCCTTTTTGAACAAGTTTGGAGTGATGATGAACAACCCACAAATTGATTCTTCGTGCAAAGGGGTCTCTCGTCAGAAGATCAATGGGTTCTCTCATCAGAACATCAATGTCACTGGTTCACAGGTATGCCTGCCGACTTGTTTTATCCCTGTGTTCCACTATGGTTAGTTGCAAATATGAGTCATTAATGTACTTTCTTGGTCAATACATTGCTTTTCTGCAATTCTGCCTTGTATGTTGCGCAATTCTTTTACCTCTATTTCCTGGAGGCCCATATTTCTTCTCATGTATCACCTAGCTTTATGTTCTAGTTAGGTTTTAGCAGAGAAATGTAGCTAACATTTCAAAAGTAAATTCAAATCTTTGGATGTCATTGTGTATTGAAAATCATCACAAGAAACATAAACCAGTATGTTTATATTACTCTTTCCTTTTATTGGCATTAGAATCTAGTGTGGATGAATGGCGTTGTGTCTGTGTTGGTATTGGTAATTGGTAGTATTGAAGTAGGCTTGTTTGAGAAGGGAACGGTGCACCATTCATAAGAAACTTGTCTTCTTTTTGGCTCAACTTTATTTTTACATGGTCTTAGATAGAGCAACCCAATATGAGTCCTTGCAGCCTTGCAGGGGGCTAAAGAGTTCATCAGATGTTTAGTTTTAACCCAACTATTCAGATATAGTCTTATATGTCCTTGGAATAGAGAATCTAGATTGAATCAATTAATGATAGACACAAAATGATCCTAGAGGCATAGATATTTATGAAGTTACCTTATTTTCCAAAGTTGTTCAGATTGCTGATGAATTCAATTTATGGTTGAGCTCTGGAGGTTTCACACAACTTTTTTCCAACTATATAACCATTTTCAGTCCTCTTATGTACTTTTCAGTCCATCCTCGCACTGTCTCAACTAGTGTTACATAATTCGCCTTTTAGTTCGATTCTATCATTTGCGGTTTACCCAAAATGGGCCAAAAATAGCCCAAAACCGACCATAATTCTGCCTTTTCTGTTCGCAATTCGCAAGGGTGATATGAACCGACCTGTTACTCTGTCCCACACAGTGAAGCAATCTAACAGTATACACTTCCAGCAACAGTTAACAATAATATTATAGTTGGCACTTACACAATAAACTCAGCAGAATAATGAGAACACAGAAAGTAGGAAGTAGAAGTTGATATTCAAATGATTAAGCACAACTTTCATTTAGTTGCAACTCCTTAGTGAGTGATTACAAAACATAAAGTAAGACAAGACAATTTCTGGATGATTCCACTAAAACACAACCCCCACTATTTATATGGCAAGAGACCTAAACAAAAGACCCAAACATTGTTTGGCAGCACAGCATGCAGTACAAAAGAGTGAGACAAGTGAGTGCATTGATTTGATGATTTCCCATAGTGCCCCGTTGGTTTCTACGCTTATAAGTGACAAGTATAGGAGGTCTCTCTTGGTGTGTAACAAAGGGGTTTTAGGGAATTATGTAACACTGGTCTCGACTGGAGTGACATAAGATACAGGTTGATCTAATTTAGAGTCCTAGGTATATGCCTCCTACATCTCTAAGTGCTAAAATTAGAGTTGGCCTTGTTATGTTCAACATTTTTTTGCTTTAACATTTCTTATTATTCACATGATCAACTGAATTTTCTAATACCAGTTCATTTATTATTTTCTTAAGTCTTTCATTCGTGTTGTATTTAAATTTGTTTGTAATTGTGCGTGCGAGCGTTTGTAAAGATTAAGGATACCCAGCATTGTTTTGACTGAATTCTAGACCTCAATTCAGTTGTTTAAAGAAGCTGCAGACTTACAGAGATAAATTAATTTTTCCTCTCCCTAGAATTACGATCAAATCTTTATAAGAACCTGCTTTTATTGGTTGTTAATATCATATTTCACCATTTAATTAATGAATCACATGAAGCCATCATTATTCTCCTATTCTCCTTCATTTTAAAAATAAAGACAAGAGTATATGGTCTTGCATCTTAAAGTCATAGAATAGTGGGCTTAAACCTTACTTGTTTCTTATTCTATTTTTGTAGGTTCCGGAAGCTTCATCGGACTATACTGACAGTGACTCTGGTAGTATAGAGTGGGACTCTGATTAGTGAGGCTGGCCCCGCAGCACGACATTTGGACATATGCTGCTAATGTGTAGAAGTAATCTATCAAGCTTCCCTTTTTTTTTTTGTGAGAACTTATTGTTCCATACCCGGTATTTGCCAATATCAGGGTATTTTGTCATTTTGTTTCTCCCTACTAGTGCCTTACCATGGTCAGTTGTGTCTTGGATCAAATCTATTGTGTCTTACAACAATCATATTGTCGTAGGAGGAATGTGACTGGAGTCATATGTAGTGTGTTCTATGATGATCTATCTTAGCTTAGCTTACATGTATTATATCTTATAATTTTCACATTGTATTGGAGGTCATCTTAACCAATCCTCCCGTGATCACGTTATCTGCAAATGATGTCATGTTCTCAGCCTGCCTGCTGAACAAATCCCAACAAAAACTTAAAGATCTGCTAACTTTTGCAAATTCACCTCTTTCATTGTTCTCGAGTCTTTTTCTTGTATGTGACTGAGAATGTGGATATCCTTGAATTTGCATGTCATCATATATGAAGACAGCTTCAGAATGACAGCCATTATAGTGTTTATCCCATTCCTTTTGTTTGGGCAGCAAGTTTTTCCCAATTCAGCAGTGACTCATGTTAGGTATTGATCATAAATTACAATGTACTTCTTAATTCTCTTCATCTTTTCTGGTAATTGATTTTTTTTTTTCTCATCTTGGACATGATAAAATTAAACCAGCTCAGGACAAGAAATTATGTACTCGAGACAAGATTTCTGGTAAAGATTTCTAAAAAAAGAATGGAAACAAGTTTGATTTGTCGTGTAGTTGGTATGGATGCATAGCAACTAGGGCTGCTCAAAGTGATCCGATCCGATCCGAAAAATCGGATATTTTTAACAAAAAAAAATTCGGATATCCGATCCAAACTATCCAAAAAATTTTCGGATCGGATACGGATCACGAAATTTGGATTTTCGGATATCTGATCCGATCTGAAAAATTATGGGCTTTTTTTGGGCCCTTTTCATTTGTGTATTGTGACATTGTGCTGAGCTGCCAAATAGTGGTGTGTGGCAAATGGTACTCCATAATATCTAACCTAGTAAGTCCAACTTCCCAAAGCCCAGTATAATAAGTAATAACCTTAAAAAATTATCTGACATTATACCTCTCCCTTATTCAGTCATTCTCATCTTTACCCACAATCTAAAATAAACCCACAATCACCTGCTGCTCCATAATATCCCGAAGACCGCTTTTTCGTACGAATACGACCACTACGAGTTTAAGGTGATGTCGTCGGTCTCGCTAACGCATTATCCGTGTTCATGGATCGGATGAACCGAACTTCTCATCACTTACTCGATAAGTGCGTCGTAGTCTTCTTCGATAATATCTTAGTCTAAACGAGAGACGAGTCTGAGCTTGCGGATCATCTCCGTATGGTACTAAGGATATTATGGAGCAGCAGGTGATTCGCGAATAACTCCAAGTGGGAGCTCTGTGTTCGCGAATTTGCATTCTTGGGTCGCGTACTAAAAAAGGGAGGTGTTAAGGTAAACCAGGCTAGAGCTTATAGGGGTGAAATTGTGGTCAAGAAACCGCTTTGACCTACCATATTCAACCAAAATTTGATTGTACCAAACCTATTTGATCCACCTTACGACTGATTTACGATTAACCCTGTTTTCCGTTATTAAACTTATTTTTGTGAGTACCATCATTGTTAACATAAGTATCACTATCGATTCGTTGTTGCTTCTAATTGTTAACGATATCGTTATCACCTTGTTATAGTCAATTCTTTAACGTCCATGATGCCTTCTTCATCATTCAGGACAATCTACTATATTGATCATCATCCCCTTATTCGACATCATAAGTTTTTAACCATTGATTATGAGCGTCATAATCCTTCATCATCGTCCATATCATTGTCGTCGTCAATCATGATCATTATTGTCATCCGTGAACACCCCATCATCGACGTTATCGTCACCATACATAATTGAGGCCATCATAATTCATTAACGTTATTCATGTTGGCCAACATCGTGATCAACACTGATTCACCCTTGCATCATCCACCGTGTTTTTGGCCGTCTTAATATCATCCATCATCACTCGGATTTATCGATGGATAATTTATGCCATTTACACACCATCATATCATTATTCCTATTGTAGCCATATATATATATATTTATTATTTTATAATCATAACCATCCTACTTCTCGTAAATCGATATACTTCATCGAGACGTTCTTTGATTTCTATATATAATATTCAGTATTCATATCAGAAATTTATTAACGTCCTTGCTATTCTCATCATTCAAAGGTGGGCATCGTTTCGATCCCAACATTCTAATCCAGATGTTCTAAACCTGATATGGAATTTTGAATTGATTGATTGTTTTGGAATTTTGTTCGATCATCCAAGACAAACTGGTTGCTTCCTACTTTTGGCCTTGATCGACCAATTCTAACCCGTATACCAATTTTCGACCATTTGATCGTTTTTACACCTCTAAAAGTTAAGTCTATAGTCGAAGGGAGTAGCTTGAGTATGTGACAGAGGTTCGTGGTTCTAGGTTCGTCGTTGAATCAGAGGATAGACTTTGCTCCTATCTTTACCTTCCGAGCGACGAGGAGGATCTCGAGGTCTATAGTGGTGCGTCGAAGAATGTTCAGGACTTCGACGAACGCTTTTCGATCATGCAGGCAAGACAAGCTGAGTGGCTGAAGCATCAAGTCGCGAGGATCGATTGAACTTTGGTGGGAGCCGAAGTTCCGTCAGATTTCGTCTGACTTTTTGTGTGCCGAACCCGGATAGTTGATGGTGAACAGTCTCCTTTACTTAAATTTCGGGACGAAATTCTTTTTAGGAGGGGAGATTGTAACGCCCCAGATTTTGGGCTATTTTCATATTGTTAGCTTGTCGTTATTTTTGTTACAGTGCATGGTCTAAATTTATTTAGACTATTTTTATTGCTTGAGTGTAACCATTTTATTTAATGGTTTATTAATCCTTAATTTTATTTTATTTTAATTAATTAGAATTTTATTATTTAATTTTCTAATTAATTAATTAGTTTTGGGCCAAGTGCAAAAATAATCATGATTAGTCATGAATTAGTGCAAATGGCCCAAGTGAACATTGAGCCCATTTGAGCAAGCCCATAGTCGGTTTTCTCTCTCTCTTTAGTGGCTTGATTTGCCACTTGCCATGCATTCACACCTAACTAACTTCTATAAATAGAAGTAGTAGTAAGGCATGAGGATCCATTTGCCATTTGCTCATCTCTTGCCATCACTTTTGAAAGCTAAAATACTCTCTCCTTTGCCATCTTGCCACACGCCTATTTTGGGCATTATAAACCCAAGTGTGTTCATCATCTTTTCTAAACCAAAACTTAAAGATTCTACATCCTTTGATCTTTAAGTAGCAAAACTCAAATTAAACCTCCATAATTCCAATCAAGATTGTGTGTTCGGGTTGGTTTCGGGACGTGTTCGTGTGGGTCATGTGGGGAATGGTTCGTGGCTGGTTCATGGCTGAATCATGGCTGGTTCGTGGCTGAATCATGGCTGGTCCTTGGCTGGTTCGTAGCTTGCTCGTTGGTGGACGTGTGGTGCTTGTGTGCATGGCCGAGGTGGTGCTCGTGTGATGCGTGAACTTTGGGTTCGTATGGGGTGATTCCGGGCAGCAAGTTCTTGATTGTTTACCTTGGTAATCTTCATCAAGGTAACATGCTTTCTCAACCTTTTTGGTATACTATGTTTATAGTATAGATTAAATGCATGTTTGGGTTGTTTGATGATGAATATCCATGATTTTATGTGTGGTTTATATTCTGATTTTTATGTGGTTTATATGATGTTTTGGTAATGGTTTTCATGATTTTATGATTGATTATATGTTGTTATATGATCATGATTAATGTGTTAAAGTTTGGTGAATTTTGGATAATTGGAAGGGTAATTTTCGTGTGATTCAATGGAGTTATGCGTGTGATTAAGTTGATTTGGATGAGTTCTTGATTGAGTTCTTGAATCTTGATTGAATATCTTGAATCTTGAATGATTTCTTTATGAGTTCTTTTTGAATTAATTGAGTTCTTGATGAGTATTTATGAGTTCTTGGTCGAATCTTGAAAGTTAAAGATAATGGTTAAAAGATAAAGAAAGTTAAAGATTGTGTCTAATATGATTAAAGAATGGTTAATGAATGATGGATTATGGTTGGTTAGACTCAAGATCAAGGCGCAAAGGCAATCTTGAGTATAACTTCGATGTTTTAACTAGTTATTTTCGAGAATCAAGGCGCAAAGGCAATTCTTGAATTTAATTTAGTTATGATTGAGATAATAAGATGATTAAATGATAATTAATAAGTTAGCTTGATTTCATTTCTAGACGCCCTAAACCTAGAGTAAGATTCTTTGTTTTTGGGTTAAGACGTTGCCCCTATTCCATCCGCGGTATTGGGATAGTTGGAGTCATACTATGCTATCTTGAAATGTGGATTTCCAGTAAGATTGGTTTCACAGGACATGAATTTCCAGTAAGATTGGTTTCATGGGGTTTGGGAGTAAGATTCTCAAATCCGAGCATAGTAGAAAGTTCGAATGCGTAAGATGCGTTTGTACGAGCACAGTCCGGTCTAGTATATGAATGATTGCGCCAAAGATAGTTGGATAGGATGTTGGGTCGAGTTCATGTTTTGGGATTGTTCTCGTACTTTGATTATTGATATTGATTATTTGGTTTATGCTATGTACATGTGTATTCCCATTAGGGTGAGTCAGTTATGTTACTCGCCACTGATGGTGGACTGTTGTTGTTTTTCCAGGTATTTCTGATGACGATACTCTTGCTTAGCTTTGGGTTGGGCGAGCGACGTTTATTGTTTCTGTTATTTGATGTATTCTCTATTACTGTTATTTTTAGATAGTATTGGAGTATTGTATGGACTCTTATACGTTGTTTTAGACTCTGACGTGTGGTTGGAGTTACTCGTATTTTAGTATTTCTAGTTTGACTTTTGGACTAGTATGTACAAACTTGTGGGTATTTGTACGTTTTTGGTTATTGATAATATTTTTGAGGAATTAGTTTAATTTCTTAAGTATTTTGAGTTGTAGTTTCTAACTATTCGACTTGTCGGTTTCTTCCGCGCCGATTTAAGCGAGTCGGGTCGTTACAGTTGGTATCAGAGCCGAATAGGTTTTAAGTGAAGTTTTAGGATTCAAGTTAAACCCGGGAGTTGAGAGCTTTACCATTCCCGAGTGATAAACCCCCAAAATTAAGATTTAAGTAAAGGGAGGAAGAGTGACGGGTAGAAGAATCCGTGTAACGACCCGACTTTTTAAGCTTGTCGATTTACGAAGGGAATCGACATTCGGATCATCACTTAACAAATTATACTTTAAATTAAATAAAAAGTAAATGGAGATAGTATCTTTTATTAAAAGGCTACTAAAAAAACCACAAAATCCAATAATCAAATTACATTGAAAAACTGAAAGTGCTGTCCCAACATGTTGGGATCATTAGATTAACTAAATAAAACTAAATTGTTCTGGATTTAACTAAAAACTTAAGAATGAAAGCTAATCTCTCAGGCCCATCCTGCGAAGCCCGCTCTATTCTGCTGCATCTTCACCTGGAAATATGGGGGGGGTCCACCATCAGTGGCGAGTAACTAGGCTGTCCCATTTAATCAAGGGACCGCCAAACACATAATAGCATAGAAAAATCACATAAAAACTGTAAAGAAAATTAATACAAGTTTTACACACAATCATACAATAACTCGTATAAATGTACGTATAATAATACGTATAAAAGTACGTATGGAAATACGTATAAATACACCTGCAGAGATACGGTTAGAAATACGTATATTCTACGTATAAAGATACGTACAAACCACCCTGCAGATACGGTTAGAATACATACGAAATACATACATCATTCAAGTACCCACATACGTATACATACTTGTATAAATACGAAATATAACACATCGGAAGACTTATAAAATACAATTCTTATACTTTATATTATACAACTTTACTTAGCTTTAACCTTAGCTTATATTATACTCATCTTATAATATATACTCATCGTATCATAATCATACTTAACATATTTCTCCATAACTTATATAACGCATATTCATGTCTTATCTTTTATCATCATAATCATATCGTATATTCACATCGATCTTATAATAAGGCATAATAGCTTCTGATCTTTACATATGCACTTATTATCACAACTTAACATACATCTTTGCGGACTGTCTTCTACAGCTCGTAGCGAACCAATGCGTTCGCAACTTTCCTAAAACATGTCGGGGTGAACCAATGCGTCCCACCCGTAGCCCTCCAATGCGAGAACTAAGCCTAAGCTATGGCCATAACTCCTGGTAGCGGCTCGCAGATACGGTTACCAGACGACTACATGTTCTAAGACCAAGAACTGCTCGGGGGAACCAATGCGTCCGACCCAATTGAGCAGTGGCATCGACTAAACCCAATTGATAACCAATGCGTTATCGCAAGGGCGTCCTTATCTCATTAACCCAATTGATGACCAATGCGTCATCGCAAGGGCGATCTTTATATTGTATCTTATATCTTTATTAAATCATAACTTATTATATATTGGGAAATACTAGGTGACAGTAATAGGAAATGAAATGTTCGGAGTCCCAGGAAAGAGAGGTGCGGCACGTATATTGGCCACCTTAAATACCAAGTCTTTCCTAGCCAGAGACCGAAACATAACATGTATATCTATTACCCTGTTTCCTTTCTTATCCCTAATAATATCTTAGGTAACTTTAAAACTTATCATATACTATCCTCAAACATTATCCACAAACTTATACTTTATCCATTCGGATATTATCCCAAATTAATATAACATTATCCAAAATAAATACAATCATATTAATACTAAAATAATTCGGCCCTATTATGATAATATTAATATTATCCTTTTATCCCTACACTTTACAACTTATCCCTAATAATTGTTTTAACCGCAAAATATATTATTAAAATATTCCTAAAATGATAATAAACAAAAATTAACAAACTTTGACTATATCTATAATTTCCACACGGCATTTTCGAATTCTACAACAAAATTAATTAATTTCTTAAACTAATTTAATTAATAAATTTAATTACCAAAAATACCAAACTAATAATAAAAATCTATTCACCCTATTTTTTTTATTCACTCGAAAAATTGGAATAAAAGAACAAAATAGTACAATATGATCATGCACACATAGAAATAACATTTTTCCATCTTCTTTAATCTTTGGCTCACTCGGAAAGATTCCGAGAACAAGTAGCTTTTATGGTTTATAATTGATACAAATAAATCAATTAAAATTCATCAAAAACTATCATGCTCAAAATGCTCATCCACACGGCACACATACATATATTCAAGAACAAAATTACAAATTCAAGATTTAAAGATTTATGGAATTAAATAAAGATTTAAAGTAAAGATTCACATATTTAATCTAGCATGTTCAAGATTAGCATAAAAATAATATTTTTATTTCCTCCTTTAAATTTTGTACCACTAGAAAATTCAATAATTAATAATAGTATATTTTAATAATTTAATTGCCCTATTCTATACAATCTGATTTTTAAAGAATTAAATTAAAAACGACCATCTAAAGATCTCTAAAAATCAGGAAATTTTTATGGGAGATAAATATGGGTTCAAGGACTAACGTGCATAAATTTCATCTAAAAATAACATCTTTTACTATTTTTAAGTGGTTTTATAACTAACCAGTCAGATTATGCTGAATTCGGTTTCAGAATTTTATGCCATATCAAACGATCTTTAAAAATTACGAAAATTTAACACAAACTGTAAAACATTATCACTGACTTCCATATAAAATTTCGCAGCATTCCGAATTGATTAAGTACACTAATAAATTCGTAAACCTATTCTGGACAGTTTTACCGGTTTGAAAGATTAAATTATTTCAAGCAATAAAAGGACGAATTTTGTCACGAAATAATTCATGATTCATAATAAAACAACAAAGAAACTGCCATGAAAATTTCATCAAGAAATAACACGATTTGATTAATAAATAAATTCATACAAGTAATTATTCGACAATTAGAGATTTCAAGAAATGCATCAAATCATGAAAATACATGAAAAATAAATCAAGAACACATATCATGTACTCGAAAATTATATGCAAAACTAGATTAAATTCCTAACAATTTTCATGATTTAATTCCTAATTAACTATGTGATTAGCTACCCTACAATTAAAGGGGAAAGCTAGTTACCTTAATCGCATAATCAATCCAAGGCAACTATAGGGAGGTCACGGTTTTGGAGAGAAAAGGAAGAGAAGATTTATTTGAGTTTTTGGAGCAAAATAACAATAGGACCTAAAAATAATGCAAGGGGTCCTATTTATAAAGGAAAATAGGAAGAGCAAACAACCCTAAAATATTGCTAGGGTTGCCGTGAATAAGGAAGAAGGGGGAAAGAGTTTGTTGGGTTTGCTCAACAAACTTTGATCAAGTTTAAAAAGGGTTTAAAAAAATAATTTAATTAATTTAATTATCAAAATTATATTAATCATTATCAATTAAACAAAACCAAATAACCTTGGCCCAAAAACATGGGGTGGCCGGCCATAAAAACAAAAGGAAAGAAATTGGGTCTTTGGCCCAATTTGGAAGAGAAAAGGTTGGGCTAAAAATAACACAGTCCAATTTTAATGGGCCTCTTGGACTAAAACTGAATAAATACTATTAATAACCACGGAATTTTCTGGCCCAAAATTCCGGGTCGTTACAATCACCCCTCCTTAAATAAATTTCGTCCTCGAAATTTACTTAAAGAAGCTCACGTAAGAAAACAATGGAACAACTAAAACATAAACGATCAGCCGTAAACGGGGACCGTACACGTAGTTACGTCAGCTGCGCGTCCGCCTCTTCTTGGTCACGTAGAAGACTCGGTTCTTCGCTTGCACCCGGCTCACCATTGCTGCCGGTTGTTCTTCGGTCACGCCTAAATCTTGTGCCTTCCTTGACTGCACACGCCTCACGTTATCGTAACCCGTCGTACCTTTTTCTGGAATGACGTTCGTTCTCGCATCCTCTGCACATCGGGGTCTCGGAAACGTTGGTTGCTTGCCCGTTCTGCGATTGCGGCTCCTGAAATGGTTCGATTCGTGGTCTCTTCTCAACTGCAGCTGGTTGGCTTTCCCTGGTTCTCTTCTTTGTAGCCTTTTCCTCCTCGAACGATGCTTGAACCTCTACGGCGATCTCGTACGCGTTCTGAAACGATGCTGACCTGTTGCCTTAACGTGTACCCTAATGCGAGGACTCGTCATTTTGAAATGCTGCTCCATCTTCTCAGCTTCTGATGGAGATATTGCAGCGACAAATCTGGACAGCTTCGCGAACTTGTTGGTAAATGTCTGAACTAACATGGTCCCCTAAGTGAGCGTCAGGAACTCCTCTAGCTTTCGCCACCTAAGCTCATCGGAAAAGATACGTTCTCGTAGCTTGGAGGTAAGCTCTTCTTGTCTCATGCTCTTCACAGCTCTTCCCTGCGGCGAACCGTTATCAACTAGTCGTCTGCTTCTAATCGAAGGTAGTAGCTAGCGATCTGAACTCGTTTATCTTCCGGACAACCGATTACGTCGAACCGTTCTTCCATCTCTCAAATCCAGCTCTTGCGCATCACGGGGTCAGACGTGCCATCATTGGTAGGATGCCGATGACGAGAAATTCGATCCTGGTCCTGTGGGTTATGGGCTTACTACACCTCCGCTGCGCCACTCTGATAACTCCGGTCACGGCTACTAATTGATGGTTCCGGCGTCGAAGTCCGAGGTTAGGCCTTGGGGGCGTCATACTGTACGTACAAAATTAAACATTCATATTGTTAGTTCACAAAAGCACATAGTACGTCGGAGGACGTAAACGAGCAATCCGATCGAAGGAAGACAGCTGGGAATTCTGGACCCGCACGCTGAACTGCGCCAAAGTAAGAATTGCGTCTTCTAGGTTGCGATGACGACGGCAGGAACTTGAAGGTCGTGGGGTTGACATCCTGGAACAACAATTGCGTTAAGAAATACACGACATACGAAACGGCGCCAACGCGAAACGTGAACGATAAATCGTCTTAACCCTGGCTTCTACCCATGGTTCACTCATCTAGGTTTTCCATATTAAGCTAAGGTTCACTCGGGTTCATAAAGCGCTCAACTTTCGAAGTTACTTGTGAAGAAGTAACTTAGGGTCAAACCTATGGGCTCTGATACCAACTGTAACGACCCGACTTTTTAAGCTTGTCGATTTACGAAGGGAATCGACATTCGGATCATCACTTAACAAATTATACTTTAAATTAAATAAAAAGTAAATGGAGATAGTATCTTTTATTAAAAGGCTACTAAAAAAACCACAAAATCCAATAATCAAATTACATTGAAAAACTGAAAGTGCTGTCCCAACATGTTGGGATCATTAGATTAACTAAATAAAACTAAATTGTTCTGGATTTAACTAAAAACTTAAGAATGAAAGCTAATCTCTCAGGCCCATCCTGCGAAGCCCGCTCTATTCTGCTGCATCTTCACCTGGAAATATGGGGGGGGTCCACCATCAGTGGCGAGTAACTAGGCTGTCCCATTTAATCAAGGGACCGCCAAACACATAATAGCATAGAAAAATCACATAAAAACTGTAAAGAAAATTAATACAAGTTTTACACACAATCATACAATAACTCGTATAAATGTACGTATAATAATACGTATAAAAGTACGTATGGAAATACGTATAAATACACCTGCAGAGATACGGTTAGAAATACGTATATTCTACGTATAAAGATACGTACAAACCACCCTGCAGATACGGTTAGAATACATACGAAATACATACATCATTCAAGTACCCACATACGTATACATACTTGTATAAATACGAAATATAACACATCGGAAGACTTATAAAATACAATTCTTATACTTTATATTATACAACTTTACTTAGCTTTAACCTTAGCTTATATTATACTCATCTTATAATATATACTCATCGTATCATAATCATACTTAACATATTTCTCCATAACTTATATAACGCATATTCATGTCTTATCTTTTATCATCATAATCATATCGTATATTCACATCGATCTTATAATAAGGCATAATAGCTTCTGATCTTTACATATGCACTTATTATCACAACTTAACATACATCTTTGCGGACTGTCTTCTACAGCTCGTAGCGAACCAATGCGTTCGCAACTTTCCTAAAACATGTCGGGGTGAACCAATGCGTCCCACCCGTAGCCCTCCAATGCGAGAACTAAGCCTAAGCTATGGCCATAACTCCTGGTAGCGGCTCGCAGATACGGTTACCAGACGACTACATGTTCTAAGACCAAGAACTGCTCGGGGGAACCAATGCGTCCGACCCAATTGAGCAGTGGCATCGACTAAACCCAATTGATAACCAATGCGTTATCGCAAGGGCGTCCTTATCTCATTAACCCAATTGATGACCAATGCGTCATCGCAAGGGCGATCTTTATATTGTATCTTATATCTTTATTAAATCATAACTTATTATATATTGGGAAATACTAGGTGACAGTAATAGGAAATGAAATGTTCGGAGTCCCAGGAAAGAGAGGTGCGGCACGTATATTGGCCACCTTAAATACCAAGTCTTTCCTAGCCAGAGACCGAAACATAACATGTATATCTATTACCCTGTTTCCTTTCTTATCCCTAATAATATCTTAGGTAACTTTAAAACTTATCATATACTATCCTCAAACATTATCCACAAACTTATACTTTATCCATTCGGATATTATCCCAAATTAATATAACATTATCCAAAATAAATACAATCATATTAATACTAAAATAATTCGGCCCTATTATGATAATATTAATATTATCCTTTTATCCCTACACTTTACAACTTATCCCTAATAATTGTTTTAACCGCAAAATATATTATTAAAATATTCCTAAAATGATAATAAACAAAAATTAACAAACTTTGACTATATCTATAATTTCCACACGGCATTTTCGAATTCTACAACAAAATTAATTAATTTCTTAAACTAATTTAATTAATAAATTTAATTACCAAAAATACCAAACTAATAATAAAAATCTATTCACCCTATTTTTTTTATTCACTCGAAAAATTGGAATAAAAGAACAAAATAGTACAATATGATCATGCACACATAGAAATAACATTTTTCCATCTTCTTTAATCTTTGGCTCACTCGGAAAGATTCCGAGAACAAGTAGCTTTTATGGTTTATAATTGATACAAATAAATCAATTAAAATTCATCAAAAACTATCATGCTCAAAATGCTCATCCACACGGCACACATACATATATTCAAGAACAAAATTACAAATTCAAGATTTAAAGATTTATGGAATTAAATAAAGATTTAAAGTAAAGATTCACATATTTAATCTAGCATGTTCAAGATTAGCATAAAAATAATATTTTTATTTCCTCCTTTAAATTTTGTACCACTAGAAAATTCAATAATTAATAATAGTATATTTTAATAATTTAATTGCCCTATTCTATACAATCTGATTTTTAAAGAATTAAATTAAAAACGACCATCTAAAGATCTCTAAAAATCAGGAAATTTTTATGGGAGATAAATATGGGTTCAAGGACTAACGTGCATAAATTTCATCTAAAAATAACATCTTTTACTATTTTTAAGTGGTTTTATAACTAACCAGTCAGATTATGCTGAATTCGGTTTCAGAATTTTATGCCATATCAAACGATCTTTAAAAATTACGAAAATTTAACACAAACTGTAAAACATTATCACTGACTTCCATATAAAATTTCGCAGCATTCCGAATTGATTAAGTACACTAATAAATTCGTAAACCTATTCTGGACAGTTTTACCGGTTTGAAAGATTAAATTATTTCAAGCAATAAAAGGACGAATTTTGTCACGAAATAATTCATGATTCATAATAAAACAACAAAGAAACTGCCATGAAAATTTCATCAAGAAATAACACGATTTGATTAATAAATAAATTCATACAAGTAATTATTCGACAATTAGAGATTTCAAGAAATGCATCAAATCATGAAAATACATGAAAAATAAATCAAGAACACATATCATGTACTCGAAAATTATATGCAAAACTAGATTAAATTCCTAACAATTTTCATGATTTAATTCCTAATTAACTATGTGATTAGCTACCCTACAATTAAAGGGGAAAGCTAGTTACCTTAATCGCATAATCAATCCAAGGCAACTATAGGGAGGTCACGGTTTTGGAGAGAAAAGGAAGAGAAGATTTATTTGAGTTTTTGGAGCAAAATAACAATAGGACCTAAAAATAATGCAAGGGGTCCTATTTATAAAGGAAAATAGGAAGAGCAAACAACCCTAAAATATTGCTAGGGTTGCCGTGAATAAGGAAGAAGGGGGAAAGAGTTTGTTGGGTTTGCTCAACAAACTTTGATCAAGTTTAAAAAGGGTTTAAAAAAATAATTTAATTAATTTAATTATCAAAATTATATTAATCATTATCAATTAAACAAAACCAAATAACCTTGGCCCAAAAACATGGGGTGGCCGGCCATAAAAACAAAAGGAAAGAAATTGGGTCTTTGGCCCAATTTGGAAGAGAAAAGGTTGGGCTAAAAATAACACAGTCCAATTTTAATGGGCCTCTTGGACTAAAACTGAATAAATACTATTAATAACCACGAAATTTTCTGGCCCAAAATTCCGGGTCGTTACAATCCGGGATAAGACTCTTTTTCCTACTTACTTTTGTGTGTCTGCTTGACTTAAGTTTGGATTGTTAATTCACATTTTTGTTTATTTTGTTCTTATCGTGTTACGTCTCGACATGTTCACACCTCGCCGGTCAAGTTCGGGACGACAGAGGTTACGAGCGCTCGAGGAAGCGATTCTTACGTTAGCGCACCATAGTCGACAGCCATCAGGATCGCAGTCGACGTTCGATCGTATCGCTCGTCTTCGACCACCGACTTATGATGGGGTTGCCGACCCTACGACGTTGGAGAGTTGAATCCACGAGATAGGGAAGCTCTTCGACGCTACGTTTTGTCCGAGCACGAGAAGGACCAGTTCGTCGCCTACTACTTGCGAGGAGAGGCCGATAACTGGTGGAGCATAGCTAGGAACGCGCGTTTACCCTGCATTCGATATCGTGGTACGAGTTCGTAGCTAAGGTCCAAAAGAGATTCTACCCCGACGAGTTGCGGTGGCGGAAACCAGAGGAGTCTCTTACTCTTATCCAGGGTAAGATGATAGTTCAGGCGTATCCCGATAAGTTCGCCGAGTTATCGAGGATCGCTACGTCGGTCGTTCCATTCGAGGAGGAGCGGGTCAAGCGTTACGTCAAAAAAAAAAAAAACTGGATACGAAGATTCGCATTCATATGATCAGCAGTGGAGCCACTAGTGGAAAAAAAAATTGAAAAAAATTCTTTCCATAATAACCAATAGTTATAGCAGATCATATGGATACCTTCATATTGGATTTTCCAGACTTTGCCTTTCAATCTGAACTTTGATAATAGTGGCTTTGACAGGTCGACTTCAACACTAATTCTTGTGAATTGCCCCCTAGTGGCTTGTGCAGTGTTTTGATCAACACGAAGAACTTTCCCAATTTTGTTTCCTACTTTGTGTAGAAATTCCATGTCAAAGTATTCCACAGGGAGGGATGGGATTCTCACCCAGGTAGTGAGAAATCTTATGGGGTTATCATCTAGTTGGAAGTTAGGGACCCATCTTCTTATTGTGAGATAGTTATCTTCAATTAACCAGGGACCATGGGTTAGGACATGTTGGTAATCTTCCTTATTTGTGAACCTTGCTGTTATTTCGGATGAACTACTACAAGAGGGGGGGGGTGAATTGTAGTATGGAACATGATAGTCAATTTTTGCGGAAATTAAAGAACATGAAAAGAAAATAAAGAGAAACGATGCAAGAGAGATTTAGCGAGGAAACTTTCCAGGGCCCAACTGGAAATCAAACCTCGACCCACTAGGGATTTCTCTAAAACACTTCACTATAGGGCAATAAATCAATTACAACCTATAATATTCTACTGGACCGGTAAGTTCCTCTGGGAACTTACTTCTCCATTCTCTATATTCTAGTGTTCTTTTCCCTTTTCCCCCTCTCTCTTTTTCTCTCTCTCTTTCTCTTTCTATTCTCTGTTCTTTTTCTCTTTCTCTTTTTCTTCTCTTCTTTGTTCTCACACTTTTCTCATATTCTCACCCCAATTACAAGAATTCTCTCATTCCCTTTACAAATTCCCCATTACAAGAGTTCACTCAAACTCCCTTCTCTATTCTCTAAATACAGACTCTTAATAAGATAAATACTCTAATATATTGAACATAAATCTGACTGGAACTTGGAACGGAATCTGGAACATACGATAGGAACTTTGAGTGGAACCGACTCAATATGTGGGTATAAGATGGTACGTTTTAGCTCTCCACATTATTGAAGTCTGGAACACTTTAGAAATGGTGATTCAAACAATATTTATAAGCAAAATAGGTCGTGCTCTCCAAGAAACCACTAAATACACCACTAAACCCACTCAAAGTTCTGTCAGGAGCTTGTAACTGCCCACTACATTAGCAGCCCATGTTCCCATTAACTAACAGCCACGTCCCACTACTTGTTGACTCCTATTTTTAGGACTCCATGACTGATTTTAATATCTATGTGTGGTATGACATAAACTTACATGGTGAAGAGGTTAATTCATAAACTTAACACATGCCCACTACTTCATGTAAAACCCCAATAATTTTGACTCACTAATTAAACAACCCACTAACTTAATTATTGACCCAAAAAATTAGAAATAACAAGTTAAGTAACTTACCTAAAAATAGCTTAACAAAAATAAAAACCGGTTTTTTCTTTTTTTTATTATTCCGAATTTTTTCTCTCTTTTTTTTTTTAAACTTTAAATTAATTTTAATAATAAAAATAAAACTAACAAAAGAAAAAAGAAATCAGAATTAATAACCTACCTAGTCCTAAAAATAAGGAAACTAACTTGACTACTAACTAATTCAAAATCACTCACCAACTACTCCTAAAATTAAGGGAGCACTAATTCAGTCATCTTTTGAACATTTTAAACAAATTAAAACAGTCAAGAGGTTGTTTAAACTGACCCTAAAAAGTAGCAAAAGTCGTGGACCATAATAACAACTGACTCGACACAAGTTCCTCTAGGAACATGACCCAAAGTTCCTCTGACAGACACGACTAAGTTCCAACCAGACTTAAATGCATTAATATACTTACATTTACCCTAGAACATTATATTATAACATTCATGGATGCTTCTCTTCTCTTCATCAAGTGATTCGTTGGAATACTTGAAGTTCTTCTCATGTTCCTTGCTGAATTCTCTTCAGGAACTTCTCTGATTTCTCTGTAGAAACTTGACAGCAACATCTTTGATTCATAATTCGAACCTTCACTTGAATCACCATCTTGTTTCTTCAAATGATTGAATCTTCATGTTTGAATCTTCAATGCTTATTTATTTGCTTCAACTCAGAAGCTTCTCTTGATTTGTTCCAACTCAGGAGCTTATATTGCATACATCATCAAAGATGATAGGAATCTTCTTCCTTAAGACCTATGAACTTGTTTATGCACATCTTAACACACATGTTAGTTAGATAATCATCATTTGTTCATTATCATCAAAACCGTACATAGCTCAACACTTGCCACATAATATTCATGTCCAATATCTGTTAGAGTGAGGTCACCCTTAATTTGCCATTTCTTCTTCAGCCTCCTCATCAGCTGCATATATCCCATTTTCCCTTGAAATAATTTTATGATGAGGGTGTCTCTCCATGGTCTTCTTATTATGATTTTTTCTTCTTTTGAAAGTGAGATAATTGGGCACTTGTCATCTTCAAATTGTTCCTCATCCTCTTCATCATCATCTGAAACATCCTCCTCAGTTTCTATCCGCTGATGGGTTCCTGTCCCAACATCATTTTGCCCACTGTAGGTATTCTGAATATTACCCATCCCTTGGATTAGATCTCTGAAAGTTATGCTGCCTTGTACTCCAGTTCCAGTAGTGAAATTATTTGTGTGGGTACTTGCTTCAGTGATTGAATGATTGTTGTGGTCTAATTCAATAGCCTCATTGTTTGAGAAAATCATTTGGGTGATTTTTCTTTTTGGTTTTTTCTTTGATCCATTGATTTGATCAATTTCATCAATGTATGAGACTTTTTCCTGTGGCATACTCATGGAAGAATTTTTAGAGAGAATTTTTAGACTTTTTCTGTGATTCCTAATTTCTGTAATTACAAAATTGTAGATTATAGATTAGTTAATTGTACGTTTTAACATATTAGTAAAAATTAACAAAAAGGGCCCAAGTTAGTTACAAAGTTAATAATTGTATTACTTCCCTTTTTTTACTTAGAGGTGCATGAATATACACGAGGGGAAATGTCCGGTTTCTAAAAAAAACAGTATCTCAAAATATATCCAATGTCATTTTTGTAATTTTGCTAAAAATATATTACCAAAACACCCCCCATTTGGTTGGTGCTTGGATATATGCCCCTAAAGTTTGTCAAAATTACCTCAAAATGCCACTTTTAGATACAATTTTATATCTTACCTTAAGGAACCTGATACTCCTCTACACACGAGATCTTTCTCTTTTCCCCTCTCTACTTCTTTTTCTTTTCTCTCTTACTCTCTCTGTCTCTAATTCTATTCTATGTTCCTTCTATTATGTTCTAAATGTCTATGAGTATTGTAATTTGATCCTAACTAGAGATTACACCCACATTATTGGTATCAGAGCCAGGTTCAATCCATTTGGATGTACCTTCCTATTGTTAATTACATCATTAATATGTATCAGAACTTTGTAACTAACATGGGTCCCTTTTGTTATTTACTAATCTGTTAAAACAGACTATTAACTAATATTAACTATATAATACTCCTACATCAATGTGGATATCCTTGAATTTGCATGTCATCATCATATATGAAGTTGATCGGTCCATTTTGGACCCATTTTTCGGCTTCGTTTCACTTATTTTTCAGGACTTTTAGACTTTATTTCATTGGTTTTTAGTCTTTTAGTATAGAATTAGCTTATTTCATGGTTTCATTCAATAATGTTGTGTTTTTTTTTTTGTTTTCTTGAATAATTGGGCTAAAATTGGAAGCATTTCAAGTACTCTTGCATATATAGGCTGATTCAATGACTCATATATTTTTTTCTACAACTCTTTTTCAAGTGATTCCACTTGGAGAAGATTCCTTATTCCAAGAGCTTTAATTTGATATATTATATGCTCAATTCCTCTAAGAAACGAAGGAGATATGAGCATATGAAGACCGAGTGCGCAGATCTTCACGATCGTGCAGCACTACCCTGCACGACCGTGCGACATCCAGAGAGCCCCAAATCTGTGACATGACCGTGCAACTTATAACTGCACGGTCGTGCACGCCTGCAGCACGTGTTTTTGCTCTGTTTTGGCCGTGATCTTAATACATATTTGGGGTTTTCATTTACGAATGGGGGGAGGGGACATTTAGACCATACTTAGGGTAGTATTAGAAGCTTCTCTCTCTAGATTAGAGTAGATTAGGCTAGATTTAGGCTGGATTTCTTGAATTTCTCTTTGATTTTCATGTCAATACTCTTCTCAAGGTACACAATCAATTTCTTTTGCTTTTACTCTTCTTTCATTCATATTTTGCAAGTAGATTAGTGTTTAATTACTGCATTTACTTGTTTTCTTAGTAAATTGCTTGTTTGTTGTTAGATTTAGGTTTAATTCATGTTTTCTTGCTTAGAATTCCACTTTAATCTCTTCTCCATGTTTTTCCCCAATTATGTTTGAGTAGTTAGGTTTTCTAGGGATTTGATGACTTGATTTTATGGATTTTGGAGGTTGATTATTGTAATCTATGAATGCTTGAGTTTTTTAGATTGTTAATTTTCCTAAATTTCTTGTTGTTTCTCATGTTTGCTTGGTGAAGTAATCATGTTGAGTTCTAGTGATTTTGGATATAATTTTCAAGATTGTTTTCAAGATTTTTATATTGTACTTTAAAAGTAGGAACTAGGATTATAAGAAATATTTTCATTAATAGCCAATTTATGGCAATTAATTGATGTTGTAATCTAATAAAATCAATGTTAAATTTAAAGTTTTAATAGTAGGAACTAGGAAGTGTTTTTGCATAACATTTCCCATAATATCATAAGTTTAATACATTACTAATGATTTTCGGGTCGAGTTCAAAGCATGTTGAGTTGGGTTAAGAGCGTGTTGTATTTAACGGGTTTAAAACGGGTTTGGATCATTATTTTTTTTTTTGTCAAAACCCATTATTTACGGGTCGAATTTATTGAGTTTTTCGGGTCAGGTCGAAAATTGATAGCTCTACTCGGTATAGATATTGATTACAAATTACAAAGTACTTCTTACTTCTCTATCTTTTCTGGTGAATTGATTTTTCATTTTTGTATGTTAGTACAATTAGTTTTATTTATCAAAATTCACAATCATGGTTAGTTGTTTGGTGGTTTCTAGATTTCTGCATTCAATTCATAAACTCAAGATTTGGATATATCTTGTAGTAAAGGCAGATTTAATTTATTCATCAATTTATATGGAATATGAGATAGTCTGACGATGATTATCCTTTTACAATTTTATTGGAAAAATGATTTTGACAGTTAAATTTGAAAGCACATTATTTTTCAATTCTAGAGGAGTGCCAAACTCAAAATTAAAATTTAGAATGCCAACCCTATTATTATTTTTACATGAGGTACTTTACTAACTTTTCGAAATCATTGTGAGATGAACCACCTAGTCCTGTAGCCTCTGCTGCTTTCAATTTCCACTCCATGGCCTTTCCCCTTCACTCCTCCCCTTTTCCACCTTCCATCATCTCTCTCACAACCCCTTCAACTTTCTCTCTCCTAACACCGCCCTCCTCCATCTCCATCTCCATCTCCATCTCCACCCCGATCCTCCACTCTTGACACGCGTACATGCAATTGGTTGGCTGTTCTGCAAAAAAAGGCGAGCAAATCATGGGCACCCCTTCAATCATACTCTCCAAGGTTGAGTTCCATCCACAATGAGTGAAAAACACCGCAATTGAAGGGTGTTGAAGCACCTTCTCCTGTGAACACCAACTTGATATTAACCCTCGTTCTTTGATCTCATCCCTATATTTTTTGTCGATTGTGATATCGAATCCTTCTTCGACAAGACCGGGTCGAAGTACCCATAAGAATGAGTGTTTGGTATTTGCTAATCCCCAAGCAAACTCCTCTAGTTGGTTTGGAGTTAATATAGCTAGGCTCCCATAATTAACATAGATGACTGATTTTGGACTTCTTTTGTCTAACCATTCTATGCAACTAGTATCTTCCTCCCACAAACTCGAACATAGAGGGAGAAGTTCTCGTTCGCTTGCTTGCTTGCAGAGATGTGAGAGTGGGCCAATGGTGTATAGGTTGTTGGGTATCTTGGTCTTGATTTCCTTCAAAACATCGGCTTCTAGCTCATAAAATGTATTGAAAATCAAACCTTCGGCGGTTGGAGAATTTCTTGCTACTTGTGTTAAGAAATCGAACATTGTGTCATTTGCATTTGTCGTTCGAAGAAGTGAAGGAAGGTGTTTCAGTGTAGTCCCTTCGCTTAGTCCTGAAACCCCTTTCATCTGTAAGGCAACTTATACAACAAGTATTTCTTCGAACATTGTGTCATTAACAATCAATTGGGGTGTCAAGAAATCCATTTGTAAGGCAACTTTCATCTGTAAAACAATCGAGAAGAGTGCGTGGTTAATTCTTTTAATTCGAAGTATTTCATTTAAAATACAACAAGTATAAAAGAAAATGAAAGGAGGTTTAGTTTAATTTTAAATAAGGAATTTCTTAAGCAAAAGAAATTTTAAACATTTATATATTTTCAGTTGAGATATTTATTGACTATCTAAAGCTCTTTCATTGGCCAATTAGACCTTTTATCAGATATGGGCCGAATCTCATTATGCCCTTTTATGAGATATGGGCCGAATCTCCTCCTGCATGAGTGTTTTGACAATAATTGGACTATGATCACCTTCACAATATGGTCACAATGTGTGTGGACCTAATGTCATTATCATCTTTTTAATTAAATTAATTTCAGAACTCTTTTTTTTTTTTTTGGTAAACAATTTCGTAACTCATTATTAGAAGCACAAATTTTTAACTAGTTAATTAATTGTCATTATGGCTAAGTAACTTAGTAAATTAGTAAAAGTGTTTGACATGTAAATTTTTTTTAGCCACATTAATTCATAAGGTTTTATCATATTTTATTTTCATATATTACACCAACCAATTAAAGTGGATTGACGGTTAATATCTTATATTTCATTTTGAAGGTTACACGTCTGATTCTCATGTTAGAGAATGGTTATATTCTAAATGAGATATAAAACATGTGGACATTGGTACACATATCCATCGGGTTAACAATCCACTACTAATAGAGCAATTAAATAATATTATTTATATTAAGTGAGATTTTATTATCAATGCCTTCAATAACAAAGGCTTGAGGAGAATATCAAAGTATTAAATGCTTGCATTGAAATGTGTGCCACATAGCACATAAGCTTCCTTTGGACATTATTCATGAGGTAAAGATAAGATCCAACAAGTGAGTATTATTATTGACTCCAACAAATAAGTATTATTCATGAGGTATTATCCTTCCTCCGTCGCAAATTACTTCTTACATTCTCTTTTACACAGTTTTTGAGACACAAATTTGACATGACTATATTTAGAAAAACCATAAAAATATATATTTAGAAAATATACATCGAGACGAATCAAAAGAAATTCCACATGACTATGTTTTTTCTTAGGCATATAAAACTAAGTTCAGTCAAATACCACATGTAAACAGTGCTATAAGTCAAGATATAACAAGTAATTTGGGACAGTCGACGGAGGGAGTATTTGTTTGTTTGTTGCATCTAATATGTTTCAGCGGTAATATTTAAGATAATGATACAACAAATTAATTAAAGATAACATTTTTTTTTTTAGCAAATACTTACTCTGCTACTATATAGTTGCAATGTTGTCAATTTGGGCACTATATATAATTACTTTTATAATTCGCTTTGGTGTTGTATACATGTAAACAAATATAGTCATGTGACATCTCTTTTGAATCATTTCAATGTGTACTTTATTGTAATCTAATTTTTTATAATTTTTGATAAAATGGAATTAAAGGTATACTAAGAATACAAATTATACATTGACCAGCGTGAAAAAGAAAACGCTGCAACTAATATGGATCAGAGGAAATAATATAAGATAAGCAAACAACCCTAATAAGTTTGTGAAGTTATGATGAGCAAATAGTTTAGATTATAATATGTGAAATTGGATAATTAAAATATTGTAATGGTAAGTAAGAAAGAAAGTAAACCTTTTAAAGGAAAGAGGCCTCTATTGATAAGCTCATCATATTGCAAATAGCCAAGCATGCCACAAGCACTAGTTGTACAAAAAGACATAACAGGGATGCCCAATTCTTTGGCTACTCCAACACCAAAGAACATTGTAACATCAGTGATTAAAGCAGATATTGAATTATGAGGTGAATTAGCAAGAAGCCTAATTAAGACACCCTTTAAGGCATTTTTTGTATCATCACCTCTAACGGTAAGGCTCAACTCCGGGAGGTCGGTTAAGCCGCGCTTGTTATGGGGTGGCAACCCATCTGGGATGGTTTCGAAGGCGAACCCATCATGGTCACCGAGGGTGGTGGTTGTTTTTGTGGTGGTTGCTAATTGAGCCAAACCAAACTCATTAAGTATCATGGTGATGTAAAAGCCCCTAGAATTAAGGAGTTTTGCTAGTTTCATCATTGGGTTTATGTGGCCTTGTAATGATGCTGGTAGGCAAACAACATGATGAGCCTTTTTACTACTTGCCATTGATTCAATTACTACTCTTAGCTTTGCTTTGCTTTGCTTTAGGAAGATAGAGATCCTAATATATATGGCTAAGTGGCTAGCCTTTAATTGTATTTAGCTATATATGTAGGCAATAAGCTAAGGTCAATTCAATTTGGATATATAGGGGTTGTCTTGGTGTGGTTGGGGGGACAGAGTTTTACATATAGTTTAGAGTTTTTGCCAATACAAATTCTGATTTGACTGTTTGGTAAGATAGAGTTTTAAATAAAGTTTTGTAAAAAAACTCTCATCAAAACTCTCTTTAGAGTTTAGGAAAAAGCTGGGTTGAGCAGCTTTTTAAGTTTTGGAGAGAGAAAAATTAATTGACTAATTTATCCACATATTTAAACTTAACATATTATGTAGTGATGTGCATACTACTATCATAGTATCATATTATCAACTATATATACTCAGAGTGGACGATTGTCCTAGTGGTTAGCATCTTCGAATTTCAAGCTTGATATTACGAGTTTGAATCTCATCGTACGTATATGTGATGAGGATATCATATCCTTTACTTTTAGATGTATGTATCGATGAAATTCGATTATAAATTTAAAGGTACATGCCTGAGTACTAATAAACATTAGTATAAAATTGTACTCCGTAATATATAGTCCGACTGAAGACCTCAAGCCCTAAACTTGTTCAAAAAAAAAATATGAACCACAATTCTACAAAGATATGTTGTAATCATGCTCATAATACATAATGGACAAGTTTTGTCCAATGTCCCCACGGTTAAATGATAAACAAATAAACAGTTTAATGTTGGGACCCTTGCATGTTTTACACATTTATAATTAAAAAATAAATAAATAGGGTGAGTCATTGTAGCTCCTTTGATTAGTCCCAGAACCTAGTCAATTGGGGTGTCAAGAAATCCATTTGTAAGGCAACTTTCATCTGTCAAACAATCGAAAAGAGTGATTAGGTTAACTTTGATGAACATTAGTATTAGTATAATGACGAATAAATATTATTGAAATCTATATATCTTTATTACACAAGCTAAGGGAAGCTATGGTGTCCCCCTCGAAATGTCTAAAACACCCTCTAAAATATTGTAAATATTTAAACTATATGAATATTAACTATAAAGGAAAGTATTTGTATTTTCAAAATGTAAATATTACAAAATATATAATTGTAAAAAATAAAATACAAACACCAAAATTCATATTTTTGAATTCTCTACAAATGGACACTCATATTGGTATAGTTTTTCACAAGAATATTTTAGAGTATTGGTTTTGATTTTTTACTACCGAATAACAATTAAGCTTAAAATTTGATGTACGCATACTAAATAAAAAGCTAGTATATATATATATATATAATATTAAAAGGTGATCATCGCATCGTATTGCGCCACAAAGGCGCCACGTTATTGTCCATATCATTAGTCTACATGTCATTACACAACCCAAAATTAATTAAAACAAAAGGCCTCAACAAGCATCGAACCCACAATCTAGCTCCATGTAGCCGGACTTTTTAACAGTAGTCTATATATTGTCCTTGTATTTAATAAGATGATTCTAAGTTTACAAACAACTTTCATTGATAATAATTTAGTTAGTAGTATATATATCAATGACAAAAAAAATAAAAATAAAAAGAAAGATTGCGACCCACGAGAACACCCAGGCCGAAATATTAGTTTCAGAATTAAACCAAATGAATATCCATCATCAACTTAATAAATATCTAATCATTGTCGTTTCCGTAACATATTACTAGCAACAATTATTTTTGCACGCATTTTGAGGAAGTCTTTTAAGGGTATAAACGAAGGAATTTGTCAAAATGGTTTTAATACAAACAAAAATGTGATTATAAGTTGCTAATATTAAAATTATTTTGACTAATTTCTTTCATTTACACACTTAAACCACTTCCTCAAAATAAGTGCAAAACTAATTGTTGCTAGTAATATACTACGGAGGGAGTATTTTTTATGGAGTGTTCCTTTCTCTTGAGTTCCTCGTGGTGAATAATGTACTGACGTACTGTACATTCTATTTATTGTCAAAATTGCAGTATGGTACGGCTGAATACCTAGTGCCCCAAATTATTAAAAAACAAATGATATCAACCACACAAAATATGTAATCATGCTCAGATCATAAATACTAGTAATACATAATGGACAAGTTTTGTCAAATACTCAAATGTCCCCACGTTTTTAATGACAAATAAATACTCCATCTGTTCCAAAATAAATCTTCCATTTTCCTTTTTTATATGTCCCAAAATAAATGATACCTTACTTTTTTTACTATTTTTGATATTATGGTCTCCCTATAAAATTACACTTATACCTTAACATAACATTAATTAATTTTACTTTTATTATTTTTGATATTATAGCTCACCTATAAATTTACATTTACTACTTTTGATATTATGGTCCACTTATACCAATCTACAACCTTAAAAATCACCAAATTTTTCTTTGTAGCATTTAAAACGAGACAGAGAGAATACAATAATTATTGTTACTTGGGACCCTTTGCATTCTCTACCCATTTTTTTTATGGAGTAAAAAAAAAGTTTGACAAAGTTTCAATAGTTCTGATAAAAACAGGAAAAATTGTTGATAATAAATGTATGTCAAATTGTTGATAAAAAAGTAATTAATATGTTGTACTCATAAAAAAAAAAAATTAATTTAAAAAGTCTATCCTTTAAAACTAATTTTTTTTTTAAATAACCACCAATAACATTTTTTTTTTTAAACCACCACCACTTATAAAAACTGTTGATTGTTAAGTTTTACCAAATAAAAGGTGGGCCAGTCTAACTTAACACAAATGGTAAAGTGTCTACGTGGGTTTTTTTTATATATAAAAAAAATACAAAGGTGATTTTTTTCTTTTTCAAAAGTTAGTTTTATAAGTTGGTTGTTGACGATTTATAAAAATTATAAGCTCAATAAGTTTTGATCAAATTCAAATCGATCTAATAAAGTCTAACTATTTATTAAAATCAAATTTTATTATTGTCCACGTATCAGGGACGATATCAATAGTTTTCTTAATGTGTGTGTTACACTCAATGTCAAATAATTTTTCAATTTGCCGTTTACAGTCCCCATACTCGTATTTTCTTTGTCCCCATACCCGTATTTTCTTTGTCCCTGACACAGTGCAACCTAGTTTATTAGACCCTTCGGTGAAATTATTTCTTCTATTTAGGTTTAATAAGTTGAAAGAATAGACCCCGACATAGGAGACAAACAAAACTAATAGAAAAAATTTTCCCCGTGCACTCTTTAGACAACTATGTTAATTCAAAAAACAGCATAATGAATTGTAACATAAATCAATTAAAAGAATGAAAATTCTGTAACTGGGCTGACAAAAAGAGTCAATACAATTACATACCGCTGGAGTCTTTGAGTTTTTCAGAAAATGGGGTAGACTTCTATCACAGAAGCCATCTGGAGCCCGACCCCCTCCAACTGCTTGTTGGCCAACACATGCAACCATTTGACTAATATTAATTGGGGACCCTTTTGAACCACGAACATTGTGACATTATTAATGGGCTATTCCTCCAGTGAAGCTCTTTCTTACAAACCTAGAAACATAATGTTATATAGATTATAAAACAATCTACTTAATAATTGGCAATAAAAAAAGATATGAATACACTGTACTAGTCTAAGTCATTAATTAGACACAGTATATGATGCAAAATGAAAGCAGTAGTTTTATAAGATTAAGTTGCAGAATGAATGGAATCTGTAAGGTAGGACAAAGGCTTAATGCTCTAACAAGGGGAGGATACGTACGATTAGAAACTGAATTTAATTTATTAGACGACAACATTTGCAAGAAAGAGAAGACTAGGTTGCTCTATTTTGTATGCCTAGTTATATATGCTTAGAAAATTAAACAATCAATATATATTCAATGCTTCCAGCTCGATCACTAACACCAGGCGCTGCTCTCCTTGGAGCAGTGAAGATGTTTAAAACGACTACAATTCTAAACGCTAATAATATGTTGTCCTATTTCTCACATCCATACTCACTTCACCAATGCCTGAAGCATCAAAATGAGTTGGAAGAATTATCTATCCCAACTCATCAGCTATATGTAGATCTTAAATTAAATGATTTAGAGGGAGAAAAAAAGAAAATTATCTCTCCTGCTTTTCCACGAATATTATTCAGAGTTCCAGTTATTTCTGCCTCAAGAGTTTGGGCTGCATCACATCCAGGCCTAAGAGTAAGCTTTCCCTTATTGAACGTGACTATGAATTCATCAGTCATTATAGCCATTTCGTATTGTGTCATGTTTCTGCTCATACAGATGTTTCCCAGGTTGGACATCATCAATGCCAATTGATCTGAAAATCCATGATTACCAATCCACCTAGCACTGTGGTAAAGAGTATAGCCAAAGGATACAAGGTAAGTACCATTCAAAAATTCGCATCATCTATAATCGATAACTACTACTAAAATAAGCCATTGCTAACATCATCAATGGACATGTCAGATTTATATGAAAATTTTCCCTCCAATACTAATGATGACTGCTATGGTCAAATTTTACTTAACCTGAATACAAGTTGAAAGTCGAGAAGCAAGTTAAGCCGAGAAGCAGGGGTGCAGGCCGTCGTTAGAAGAATCTAGAAGCTAATGCAAGTTCAAATTCGAATATAAAGAATAGGTCTAAAGTCAGCTAGCATGGGAGAAATAATAGCTTGCTGACGTGGCAGGAACAGGTCTCCCACCTTGGTCATGCACGTCCCTAATCAATAGGAGGTTGTTCCTATTTTTAGGGAACGGCTAGTTAGGGTATTTGATGAATAAATAGGGAAAAATCCCATTGTAAAAGGAGGTTGCTATTTTTTTACTGATCACTTACGCATTGTATTGCAAACAAAAAAATATACGTATAGCCTTTACATTCGTCCATATTCATTCTTTCGAGACACGAATATTCATTGTAATCATAAAAGAGAAATACATTAAAATAGTGGATTGGTAGACTCAAAGCTACCCACAGTTTTCCCTAAGCTTCGAGGTTTCTGCGTCACCATCTTTTCGTGTTACCCCCGTCCCCTCTTTTTTCCTTGATTCGCACTTTCCATATCACGTCCTCATTCGAATAGCATACATATTCATTTGTCACAATCCAGCTGTGGGCTGTACCAGCTTAGTCCCATACTCTGGTTGGGATTTTGCATAAACAATTTGGCGCCCACCGTCGGGCCATAGCTTGATTGTTCACTCGAAAACACCAAAAAAAAAAAAGTAGTATATACCTACTCGCCACAAAGAAAACCCAAAAAATACGCATATTATTTATTGTTTCCTTTTTTCTAGACAAAGATCATGGCTCCCGAGACATCCAGCCATGGAGCAAACGCGAAGCAGATCGAAGCAATGTCACAAGCCCTGAAAGAAACCCAAGAACAACTGAGAGTGGTCATTGAAGCGGCCAAGGCCAAAGATGAAACCGTAGCATCCTTGCAAAAAGAACTGGAATCCGTGAAAAGTAACATTCCCAAAAACAAGAAGAAATTCAGAACAGACGGCATCCCGTTCTCAACCTAAATGGCAGTTCAGACGGGGAAGACGACGAAGATAAAATACCAGAAGACGAGTCTCCCCATAAGGAGGATGACCGAAATCATCAAGAAACAACCCTAACCCCTGAAGACATACGAAACATAAAAAAAGCAGTATAAAGAGATGCAGAAAATGATGTCCAGGTCCTCTGGTTCTCACGAACACGATGTGTTCGAGAAGCAGAAACTATATTCACATAGCCCCTTCACTGTTGAGATAGTGGAAACAATACCTCCAAAAAAGATCAATATACCCTCTTGGCACGACCTCTATGACGGAACCACAGACCCTCTAAACCATGTGAACCATTATCGCCAAAAAATGATGTACTTTTTTCCTGTTGTTTTTTCCTTTTCTTCAATTTTTTCTTCATTTAATTCTCTGTTTTGTACTTTTTTTTTTCATCTAGTGTTGATTCATCTAATTTTCTGTTTTCTACTTTCTTCGATTCTTTCTTCATCTAGTTCTTATTTTCGTGACTTAGTGTATTATGTTAATTTATGAAATTAATTTAGAGTTGAGAAAATGTTTTGATTGATTTTGTTTGCAATTTCAGAAATGTGTGTTAATGAAGGAAGATATTGACAATGATGGAGATTATGTTGAGTATGAGTATGAGGAGTGTGAGGATGATGATGATTATGGTTGGATTAATTTAGGATTAAATAGCTAGATTATTTGTTAGATTAAATTTTGTGCATTATTTGTTGGATTACTGCTGAATTATTTGGTTTGTATGATTACAGCTTATATACGATGGGGTTAAAACACCATCCCCACAATTTATTTCTCTCTCATCAGTTTTCCTTGAAAACTTTACAAGCCCCTTTCTTTCTCTATGTTCCAAATATTTCAGAACAAAGGAAGTACATGGATGTGATACAATCCGACCTCCTTTCTGCGGCAATACTAAGCAGACACAGAGCCATTTCTTGCGCAAAAAATCAATGGACAATGCTACAAGCCCAGCCCAGCCCAGCCCTAGGAATTATTAACCTACGTTAGGAGGTATAAACATGTTCAGTAGAGTAGAATTAGTTAATTGCTTTAGTTAAGGGCTGGCTGTATTTTCAGTAGTAAGGGCAGTTTAGTCTTTTTCTGTTTAGTTAGATATGTCGGTTTTGTAATGTAGGAATTAAGTCTATAAATAATGCATTAGTGTGTGTGTGAAGTTTTTTAGGCAGAAATTAATACAAGAAGTAGAGCAACGACTTTGGGAGTGAATTTGGCCACTCGAAAGTCGAAAGCCAAAAAAACTAACAAATAATTCTGGATCTTAGCAGACAGTTCACTAGGGAATTATATAAACTAAAGGCATTTTACTCAAGCCTTCACTAGCTTACCAACTTTGCCAATAATCAACAAAACTATTATTTTATTGCCCAGAACAAAGTGAAAGAAGATGCACTAACAACATTTATAGCATTTACCTCAATTTTGCTAACCGATTCATGCAAGCAGCAGCAGCATGAGCACTATAGTCACGAACAAGAACAGAAAAAAGTCCAACTTTGTTGCCATTCCCTACATTATTTAGATGAACGTCAATCTTCTATACGTTGTAATGAAATATTTAGCAACTCTGACCAAATTACAATAAGACCCATCAAAACTGCATTCATAATCATAGAACTATTCTTTTGAGTTTTTCTAAATTAAACTCAAAAAGATTGAATAACGAGAAATACAATTTTTAAACTTTAACGGAAAAATACAAAAAAAAAAATTTAAATAAATAATAATCAGCCTTGCATATCTCACAATATACCGTATGATGTAAACAAAGATGTTTTCAAGAAGATATAAACTAGGTAGAACAGAGACGGAAAGCGGTCAAAACGGGTATAGTGTTGGGGTTGAAAAGGCACAAAGGGAAAAAACCATTATTCCTAAAAATAGGTACACGAAGAGAGTATTATTTTATATTAACCATTTGTAATCAATAATTAGTAAATTTATAGCCATATTAAAAATTAATATTTAGGGGGGGGGGGGAGGACAATTGTTCAGATTGTATAAGATTTGTATAGAAAACTTAAGTAAAAATATAAATATTCTCCTCACTCTATATTAATCACTTGATATACTATCGATACACATACCAAAAAAAAAAAAAAAAGAATAGATGATATGTAACTAAGTTCTTTGTTGTATCAATAGGTGTTATAGACATATAGCAACCTCAACATTCAATTTTAGATTATTTTTCGAAGGTAATCATTACTTAAGATTATTTTGAAAAATTGAATCAAAACTACAATTCTTCATTTTATTATTTCTTATAATGTTATAGCCTTGTAGGTAGCAAATTAAGAGAAATATTCATAAATGAATATCAAAGCAAGTGTATCCGACCTATAGAATAAAGACGATTACAAATCCTAAAAAAAAAAATATAACTTAGAAAAATTACTTTTAAAGGTATGAACTATGGTCGTCCTAATTTTAAAGGTATGAACTTTCGATTATTTTTGAATAGTACGCACTATGAACTACACTTGCAATAAGAGGTACGCCTTTCAGGCAACCTGCTGAATAGGTGACTTAGGCCCTGTTCTTTAGGACTTCTATTAACTTAATTTAATTTAATTTCATTCAAGTTCAGTTAATTTAATTTAACTTAAGTTCATTTTCGGGCATTGTTTTTCAGCTCGACACTTTCCGACGACGGTTTTCGAACTGACATTTCCGGCGTTGATTATTCGGCCGACTTTTCCGGCGACGATTTTCGGGACGAGTTTTTCGGCGACGGTTTTCAGATTGACTTTTCCAGCGGTGATTATTCGGCCGACTTTTTCGACGACGATTTTCGGGACGACTTTTCCGACGACAGTTTTCGGACTGATTTTTCGGCGGTAATTATTCGGCCGACTTTTCCGGCGACGATTTTCAAGGCGAGTTTTTCGTCGACAATTTTTCGGGACGACTTTTTCGATGACGGTTTTCGGATTGATTTTCCGGCGGTGATTATTCGGCCGATTTTTCCAACGATGATTTTCAGGCCGAGTTTTTCGACGACGATTTTCAGGACGGCTTTTCCGACGACAGTTTTTGTACTGATTTTCCGGTGTTGATTATTCAGCCGAATTTTCCGACATCGATTTTCAGGCCGAGTTTTCCGGCGACGAATTTTCGGGACGACTTTTCCGACGACGATTTTCGGCCTGATTTTCCGACGGTGATTATTTGGCCGACTTTTCCGGCGACGATTTTCAGGCCGAGTTTTTCTTCGACGATGTTTCGGGACGACTTTTCCGACGACGATTTTCGGATTGAATTTTCCGGCGATGATTTTCAGGCCGAGTTTTTCCGCGACGATTTTCGGGGTGACTAATCCGACGACGATTTTCGGAGTGACTTTTCCGGCGACGATTTTCAGGCCGAGTTTTTCAGTGACGATTTTCGGGATGACTTTTCCGGCGACAGTTTTCGGAGTGACTTTTCCGGCGGTGATTATTCGGCGGAGTTTTTTGACGACAATTTTCCGGCGGTGAAAAATGAAGGTTTTAGGGTTTACTTTGAAATATAAATAAAATAAAAAAAGAATCAAAAAATAAAAATAAAAAATAAAAAATAAAAATAAAAATAAAAATAAAAATAAAGTAAAAAAAATAAAAAAAATAAAAAAATTTAATTTAATTTAATTTTTTTTAATTTAATTTAATTTAATTTTTTTAATTTAATTTAATTTAATTTCAGTTAATTTAATTTAAATTCAGTTAATTTAATTTAAGTTTATGTTTTCTTAGTCCTATAGAACAGGGCCTAAGTGAGATTCTTTGAATTAAATTTATTTTAAGAAAATTAGCCTTTCTTGATCTTCCCTCCAAAGCACAACGAAATCCATCTTCTTTAAAGCTAGTTGATTCATTGAATCGAAAAAATCTAGAGAGAGAAAGTTAGAGTGAAATGCTCTTATGTAATTTTTTCGATCATTTCCATGGCAACGCTAAATGAACTGGTCTCAATAGCATGAAATTGAAACGGGGAAGAAGAAGAAACCAACAACATCGTACCACTTGCTGCTACTATGCCTAACATGGTTAACCTCAGCTCGTTCATGTCCCAATTTTGTTGCTTTTAGAGGAGGAGAAGAAGGGTCACTCCAAGACCAAATTAAACATTGTTCAGCCAACGCTGGGAGTAATTCGATCAAAGGCTGCTACCATTATAGCTAAGCTCAAGGTTCAAAGGAGATGATATTATAGAAGAGGTCCAGCAACTCCAAGACAAAGTTGTAACCCCAGCAGTGATGGCACTTGAGCTTAGAAAAATGGAGAAGAAAGTGAAAATGGGGTTATTTAAGGATTTGTACAGGAAAAATCAAAAACCTAATGGCTATAAACAAACACAACTTAGTTTTAAAAGGTGCAAGGCGCACCAAGGCGCAAACAATCGTTGGAGCCTAGGCGCGAGGCGCAAGGCGAAGGCGCGCGCCTTTTGTAGGCGAGGGTCATGTATTTATATGCTTATTTCAAATTAATTTTTTCTTTGATTGTAATTAATATCTATTAAAAAGATCCTAATAATTTAAATATTGATATTTATAAAGCTAAGGTAGTCTCAATTTGAAAAAAATCAATCATTCTTCAACTTACAACTTAAATCTAAGCTATTTTTCTCATTGCAAGTGTAGTTCATAGTTCGTATTCTTCAGAAATAATCAAAAGTTTATACCTTCAAAATTTTGACAGCCATTATCTTTAATGGTAATTTTTCCACATAACTTTAACTATCACCCTGAACATTCCTTATAGTATGCATCTGTATTACTTCGACCCCTTGTTATACTTTAAAAAAATTTGTGTCTACTCGTGTCGTGTCGGACACGATAAGATACTTGGATACTTCATTTTTACTAAAAAATTACAAGTTTTTCTCAAATTAGGGGAGTCAGATACTTGGACACCCATATCCAAGTACACACTTAATCCGTGTCTAAGTAACATAGGTATGCATTACTCCCTCCATAATAATTTGATCTTTCCACTCTTCTTTTCAATCTATTATAAATTGCTCAATTTAATGTTGAGGATGTATTCGACAAACCGTTTTCTTTTAAAAATGCTCATCAAAATAAGCACCTATATTCTCATAAAATGAGAACTTTCTTTTTGAATTCCAACAGCTATAACTGATGTGTTAGTGCAACTTGTACAAGAATAGTCTAATTTTTAACATCTACTTTACATTTATTACGAACAATTTTTAAAGCTGAAAATTTAAGAAAAAAATAAATAAGTAACAAGAGAATTACAAATCTACAATAATAAAATTTAATTTTATAAAAGATTTATCCCCCAGAACCCGTCCTTTTTTTTAATCTTTTTCAGTTTTACTTTGTTCCAAATTGTTTTTTTTACTCTTTAATTCTCTAGTTATCCATAACTTTTCCGCTCAATTAATTTTTGACTTTGCCCTAGTTTTGAATCAACAAAAGGCACATTCTCTTCAAATCAAAACTAGGGCAAATCATTGTTATTAAAATCTCAATCCCTAACTAACGATTCTATAATTCTATAATACGTGACGGATTTCAATCCTACGCTACATCGTAAATTCTGTAGGATCTTATGATATCCCTTAGATTTTTTTAGTGGTAGGATAACAAGACCCCGTTCTTTTGGACTGCAGTGAACAAAACAAAACATAAATCCAAACGAATAGGCCCAAATAATCAATTTAAGATAAATTTCAAATGTGGAATATATCAACTAAATTATTGAGAGTTTAGAAAGCGAATTGAATGATAACAAATGATGAATGATGAATGTCAAGTTGTTCTAAGGCCCGTTCTTTTGGACTGAGTAACTGAACTAAATTGAAATGAGCTGAAAAGAAGTCCAAAGAACAGGACCTCAAAAGATTCTACGATCCTAATATCTAACGATTAGATCCTATACACAACTAAAATTTAACGCAAAAAAAAAAATATGTTTAAACATACTTTTATTACATTTAAGATCATAATCTTCCGATATGATTATTGTTTAAATTCAAATTCAAAGTTGCAAAAAAAAACACTAAATGAAGATAACCAACCTTAGACAAAATACTTCCCTCCATTTTTTTTAAATGTAACATATCTAAATGGCACAGATATTGAAAGTTAAATGAGTAAGGGATAAAGTAACCAAAAAGCCCATGTGATTAATATTTGTTCGGTTAGTATTAGAGTGTTAGTTAGTTTATTTAGTAAGGGTACATGAGTAATTTCACAATAAATAACTTACTAGAATAGGAAATGTTACATCTATTTTGAAACATCCTAAAAAGGAAAGTGTAACATCAAAATAAAACTGAGGGAGTCAATATGTGTATATATATATACATACATATAGATTTAGGTTCATGTGAGAAGAGTCCTTATGGTGAGAAGGGTGAGAAGGAAGTGTGGCCCTTGGATTAAACAACCTACGGTTAAAGATTAGATTTTTTTTTCCTTTCTTTTTCTTACAGACTTTCCGATTCCCACGCACAGACCCATTTACTTCAGTACTTCCTATATATTTTAGATTCATTGTATCAATTTTTGATTCATCCTTCCCAAGCATTCATTCATGGCACAATTAAGACTCTCACCATCATCCTCCGTTTCTCTCTCCTCCCCCTGGTCCTCCAACTTCTTGAAGGCATGGAACTCAACAATGGAGGTCCCACCCTCGGTTCTCCAATGCCACAATAGTGGCAATTTCTTTAGAATTTTTTTAATTTCAGTGTATATGTGTGACTCTATTATTAAGAGTTTACAATTTAAGAAGATTCAATTCATCTTTATTTTAGATTAAAATTTAAACAAGCTTTGATATGACTTAATTTTCCTTTCCAATTCCTCATAGAAAATAGTGTTTGAAGTACCTTCTACTAATTTTTGATGTATCACAACTAAATGTTTGATGTATTTAAGATAGACATATAATGTATCTAATTTGAATTATTTGATTTATCAGAATTACACTCCATCTTAGTTATAAAAAGCGCGCGTCTAGTCGAGAGTCGAGGCGAGGCGTTGAGAAAAACACTTTTGATGACCTAGGCGACACAAATCCGGAAAGAAGGGCTTTTTTCACTTGAGGCGCTAGGCGCCAGAAGCGCTAGCTTTTAGGTTATTAGGCGCTGGCATTTAGGGTTTGGCTGTTTTATGTTAAAAAAAAAAAAAATTGTTTGTATTATTTTCTGTTTTTTCCTCTCTTTTTTTTCTGTTATGTTTTTACTTCTTTTCTTCGGTTTTTTCAATTGTTACATCTTCCTTTTTTTCTGATTTTCTGTTTTTTTTTCCTGCTTTCTTTTTTTCTTTTTTCTTTTTTTTCCCCTACCTACTTTCAGATTTTTTTTATTCACTGACATTTTTTTGGGTGTTAAATTTTTTAGTTTTAGTATAATTTGGTGTTGAATTATGTGTAGTTACTATATAGTATATACTTCGTACTACTTACTAAGTTTATTAGTTAGTGTAATTATGTTAAATTATAAATTATGAAATTAATTTAGAGTTTAGACAATGTTTTGATTGATTATTTTGCAATTTCAGAACTGTGAGGATGAGTATGAGGAGGGTGAGGATGATGATGACATGGACTTCTAGTGTTCTACACTTCTACAAAGTCATCAACCAAGCTTCTTATGTTTGCTTTCTTCTTCTATTTTATTTTCCATGTGTTTTTGCCTTTTGCGGTAGCGTATTATGAAGAATACCTCCTTATGTCTATTTCTACATTAATGATATTGTTGTTTTTATTATGTTGAGTAGTATATATGTTCTACTTTTGATCTATAAAGGATTTGGAAAAAAAGAGCACCTTGTATCCGAAACATTAGCGTTTTCGCCTAGCGCGAAGGCTCTAGGGACCCTTGGTGCCTCGTAGCGCCTCACGCTTTTTAAAACTAAGCACTCCATTGTCTTGATCTACAAACACTTTGAACTTTCGAGTTTCGGCAAATCTTTCGCAGTGATACCCCACAAAGGATTTTTTTTTTCTTCTATTGTTTAAGGAAGATGATGCACAAAGGATTTCTTCTTCCGTTGTTCACCATTATTGATGGTCTTCTTGCTATCTCTAGATTTCATTAGATGTTGTTGATGGGATGATATGCATTTTAATTTTTAAGCTTCTGCATTGCTCTGCTTCTTCTGGAATTAATGGCAAAATATTGATTTATCTCGCATGTATTGTAAATGTATCTTTATTGTATTCTTGATGTATTTGTAAGATATTTTTAGTGTATCTATGTTTCTCACACTTCTCACAACAAGCACATTTCTCACCGAATCTCAACCCTACATATATATATATATGTGTGTGTGTGTGTGTATATATATAGAGAAGTAGGCTCATGTGAGAAATGTAGTTTTGATGAGAAGGGTGAGAAACAATCACAAGTTCATAACCCTTTGATCAACAAATGAATGACTAAGATTAAATTTGATTTTCCCTATTTACTCGTTCTATAGTGTAGAGTCAATGTATCTATGTTATAAAGTCAATGTATTTTTACTCAATGTATTTAGTGTATGGAGAATGTACCTATAGTTGGTGGTCAATGTACCTCTAGGTCATATTTGATGTATTTATCTTTTCTCACATTTCTCACGATAAGAAATTTCTCACCGGAACCCAACCCTATATGTGTGTGTGTGTGTGTGTGTGTGTATACATATATGTATATGTGTGTGTGTGTGTATATACATATATGTATATATGTGTGTGTGTGTGTGTGTGTGTATATATATAAATCTGCATCGCTGATTGTTTTAAATCTAAAGGATGATGCTTAATCTTTGTTTTTTGTTAGTAAGGGCATCCTAGTAATTTAATTTGATTATTATTTTTCTGTTTTTTTTTTTAAATGTTTTCCCATAAAAAATGTTATTTTTAAAAAATAATACTCCGTATATACTTTTTTTGAAAAAAAATCTATTCGTTATTTTTATTAGAAATATCTATTTTGTTTTAAAAAATAAATATAATACCCGTGTCCGATCATCGACACTCAGAGTCTCAGACATTATTATGAAACTCAGAACCTTCACTTTTGTTCAAAATATTGAAAAGTTTTCACAAATATCCGGATCGAGCACTTGGACACTTACCCGTGTCAGACATGAGTCTCTGAGTTCGAGTAACATAGCAAATACGAAAATCTTGTACATAAATTTAGAACGGGTTGAGAGGATGTTATATTCGTATCTTAATTGAAAGAGGAAAAAACATAACTCTTTGGTAACCATCCCCTGTCAGAAAATTTAATAGATTAGTGGTGTGGCATAATCAAATGTGAAGGAGGATAGTTGAGGAAGACCGAAGACCAAAGCGAGCATGAAGTAGGATAGTTGAGAATGAGATGAGGTTGATGGGACTCGACTACTCGAGTAAAATTTAGCAAGGGATGGGGAAGATTAGAGGAGGATATATGTGGATGACTTTCGTGATACATATATTTAATTTTAGCTAGTAGAAAAAAGTGCATACCATGAATGATTTGTGTATCAAAACAATATGCATTAAATGATGGATAAGAAAAGGTAAAACACCATAAGTTGGACTTATTCCAAGTTCGCTCAAATTTTGAAAAAGTCCGGACCGGATAGGAATTGCTCCAGTAAATTTATCATGATAGTAATAATTATAAAACAGCCAACAACATTGATGTGGAAAGAAAGACCACTACCTTAAGCAAATATTTTTAGATTAATTTTAATTGATACAATACTCCTGTTAATATAGATTAATTAGTCAATAGGTAAAATTTAATTTTGCTTAAATGAATATTATTAATCATAGTCCAAATCAAGATAATAACACTTCTGACGAGAGTTTTTCTGCAAATGATAATAAACAAAAACATTGAAACTAGATACATTAATGATAGGGTAGCAGCAAAGACCAAGTACTGACCTAATGTAGCTTTTCCAAGTTGCCCGGAAATAAGCTCACTGTTGCGGAAGTAAACAAAACCATCATCAGGAGACATGGTTGGTTCTCTGCAATAAGTCCTCTTCCTTTCTTTTGTGTCTACTGTGTCGTTTGTGTCTTCTTCTGGTTTGGAAAATATCTTCTCTTTCACCATAAGATTTACAAAGAATTTCAGTTGGGCATGTGGGCGTAAAAGAACATTAAATAATTGTTTACCAGTCCAAAGCTCGATTGGCTGCAGCAAAGCAGAGGCACTTCAATGAGCAAGAAAAATCAAATCGAAAAGGTTCCTTCGAAAAGAACAGTTAGCACTGGGGGAGTTAGGCATGAAATATATAAGGCTCCATCAAAGCACATTTGAAAGGAAAAGCTCTATCATGTAGATACGATTATAGCTATTAGCATATTATTTGGGTGTTTCTAAAGAACGTCATAGATTTTCTAAAAGGACTAAAAATGTGTGGCGATCTAACCAAAAATAGTCTACCCTGCATCCATTTGGTGCTACTCTATGAGGTTGTTCATTCATTAATGAATTTATACTTTATCTAGAAGTACATAAGAGGTTTCACAAAATTATGCTGCTGGCACTTGGCATTCAACTGACTTCATTTATCTAAATTAGGGAGCTGTCTATCACCAGAAATACAATGTGAAAAGAGTGCAAATTTCTCATCCAAACTAAATGTCTTCCTCAGTAAGAGTTGTGTCTTGGCACAGAAAGTCTGCTGAAAATGAAATACTAGCGACCTATTAGCATCAAAACCCACATTTCTTTACAAACAAAGTAAACAAAGGTGTGAAAGTCAGATTTTCAATTCTGAAAGATCTGGGCCAAACAACCTGATTAGGCATCCAATCCTTCTCCAGGATTAGAAATATTTGATTCCCTGAAAACAAAAGGCATCGAAGTGTACATATAGCTTTTCACTACATTATTTAATAAACACTAAGACTATAGATATGTTTAGCTACAACAAACCTTAATTAATGCTGGTGTGATGTCCATGCCATCTCCCATATATGAACACATTAGAGAAATTGTTGCACGATCATAAAAAGTATCTTTTCTAGTAATTAAAAAATATGACGTCAAGAAGTCCTGAGTCGAAACAACCAAGATAGTTCCATTTTTTGGTGTACATAGATTGTTTTGAACCTGTAACAATTACAAAAAGCATATAGTTACTGTTGACTACCAAAAATTGGAGCACCATTGAATCAATCAAACAGCAAGCTAGAACACTGATAATGAATCACTGAACATTCCAAACAGCAAACTGGGACATTAATACTGATCACATACTCAAAAGAGATTATTGAAAGTCGTATCTAAGCCTAGACTTAGGCTCACATAAATAGGAGTAATCGATAGAAATGTGTGTTTGTCAATGAATTGAGTAAATCTCTTTTTCTCTATGGTCGATTGTTGCTATGAAAGCAAGCCCTGACTTGTTGCTGTGAGAGCTTCGAGTTAAAGCCTAGTAGAGTGTGAATTGTGACAATTCATATTCTTCATATCCTATTATGATTTTGTTCATCAGATTTGAAACACCCACAATTACATAGATAAGAAGTAAGAGTTGAAAGGATAAATATTCTAAAAATAAGATTGGATTTTTTTTACTATTAGAGCAAATGGTTGATAATTGAAGTAATTAGCAAGAACAAATCAAAATTAAAGAAACAATATAGTAAAGAGAAAAGATTTGGAAGGTGGGAAAATCCTTCAAGCAAAATACTTGAAGACTATAAAACCCATCCAAAACAAGGAGCAATTGTTGTATTGATTTATTTAGTGTTTACAAGATATTACAACTCTCTAATTACCACTTAAACAACAAGGATTACACAATGAGGAACTTCCTCACAAACCCTAGCTTTTGTTCTCTCAAATGTGTTTATGATTTGTGGATGAATAACAAAACAACCACTAGTGTGGGTAATTATACCACAAACGAAATAAAACAAGGGTTCAGCTCAACACGGACGTGTTGAACCATCCAATAACTATTAAAACCTTCTGGATCCCAGGCATCACCGACATGTCAAATACGACACTAACGTGTTAACATGTGCGGGTCAGCTTAGACAACTCAACTTGAAACGGGCATAACTTCTTCATGACACAATCAAATCAAGCATATGACCTACCATTGGAAAGCTATTGGAACAAGCTTTCACCTCCAACTTGAATCACCTGAAAATTCCATGGAGTATGAGAGACATGATCATTTGAAGTAGACCCTTAAAACATTTCCTTGCAAAATGCCACCAAGTTATCCCACATCATTTCCTCAATTGTTTATCGAGCCATAATCTAACAGTTACTTGAAGTACACCAAATATAATATAGACTTTTCTCTGGGTTTTTTTTTCTCGCCCCCACCGTTTGGTGTGAGCTACGGCGAGGGGTTGGGGATGGCCAAAGAAAGGTGCCTCGGGCAAGAAAAATGCTCCTGCACATTCTGCTAGCAATATGAGGGGAAAAGGACACTCTTGGAAAAGGCCAGGATCTTGTACATGGGCCATTGACCTGGAGGTCTCTTCTTCTGAGGAAGATGAGGATGTCATGGGGGAATAACAAACAGCCTATTCCGAAAGCTACTGGATTCTCTCAGAAGTCTGCTAGGTCTCATCAGAATGCTACTGAGCTTCAGAAATCTAATGGGTCTTATCAGATTGTTCAGGAGGAAGCTACTGGTTCGCATCCGATGGGTACACAGAATGGGATTTCATCAAGTATGGTGACTCCTGCCTCTTTTTCTGGTAGATTTCTCAATTTTGGGTCTGCCCCTAGTATAGATAAGGGAAGGGGGCGTGCGGTTTCTCTTGAAAGAGATGCTGGGGGTTCTGTCAATGTTGATCCCCAGGTGTTTGACAAAAGGTATGATCAAAGGGAAAATATTGTGAGGGATACTTCTGATCCCCCAATTGCTGAGAAGTCTGATGTTAATATGCATGACAATGTTCACAACTTCACATATATGCCGGAAAACCTTCATTAATTCATATTGAGATGGAGGACATATAGGAGGAGTTTGATTTTTGTCTTGGGGGCCAACCCTCCGCTACAGGTAATGGTGGGGTTCATTAGAAGAATTTGGGGCAAGATGAATGTTGATCTTGTTGCACCTATGGCTAAGGGTTCTTTCATGGTTCGTTCTGACAAGGGTGGGTTTAATAGGTTACTGAAGGGTTGGTTTAATTCTGATAGCAAGCCCCTTATTATTAAGCCATGAGACCCTGATGGAGTATCTATGGATGACTCACCTCCTGTAGTTCCCATTTGGGAGCAACTGCTTAAGTTGCATTTAAAGTACTAGTGGAGGAATTGCCTCTTCAAGTTAGTTGCTGGAGTTGATAAGCCTATTAAGCTGGATTCACAGACGGAAAAGAAAACCAGACTTACTTACCCTAGAGTCAAGAACTCAAGATTTAGGTGGAGGTTGGTCAAGCATTTCATGAGAGGCTGAGACTACCTCTTTCATGAATGAGAATGGTGTAGAGATTCACCAAGAGAACTACTATGAGTGGAAACCAACTATTTGTTCTCAATGCAAAAATGTTGGGCATGAGGCAGATATTTGTTGGGCTAAGGAGGCCATGAAGCAATCTCAAAAAATGTGGAAACCTAAAGCAGTTCAGAGTATCCATATAATTACTAAGAAGACTCATATTAATCAAAAGATAGTAGATGAAAATGGTTTCCTTGTTATTGAGGGAATGAGGGTGACCCTAAATTAAAACAGGACAATCCTATACTAGTTTCTACAGTAAATAGCTTTGATGCTATTGCTGAGGGAGAGGACTTTCTGGATGTACAGGAGGATTTTGATGGGATCATGGGAGGGTGAATCCTCCCCACCAAAATGGATAATATTTTCACATGGAATACAAGTGTGCTGAAAACAGAACTAACAAGTTGCAATTAAGTCTTTAATTGCTAGACATCATATCAAGCTTGTTAGCCTTCTAGAAACAGAGGTAAGGGCTAAAAACCTCAGAGCTTTGTACCTAAATATCTGTGATGGTTGGTGCAACACTTCTAATTTGCCTTGGCACAGTAGAGGTAGAATAATTGTTGCTTGGGATCCTACTGTTTTTACTTTGGATATTGTTGAGTGTTCTGATCAGCTTATTCATTGTAGAATCACTCCCATTTCTAGTGGGTTGAGCTTCTTTTGCACTTTCAAATATGCTCATAATGATGTTCGTGCTAGGAGTAAATTATGGGATAGTTTATACGCTTTCAATAGGCATATTCAGACAGGTTGGCTCTTAACTGGAGAGACTTCAATACTGTCCTTAGGAATAATGAAAAAACTGGCCTTTTGGCTAGCAGAACTAGTATGACCGAGTTTCAAGACTGTATCAGTGCTTGTGGCTTGCAAGATGTGAAATTCACAGGAAGATTCTAAACCTGGTCTAACAAGCAGGATGGAAATGATGGTGTTTTATGTAAACTACACAGAGTTCTAGCCAATGTTGATTGGATTTCTACTTTCAGCACTGCTGAGGTGCTCTTTCTCCGTGAACATGAATTTGATCATTCCCCTTCTGTGCTTAAAAGTTTTCCTGATCTGAAAGGTAATAGACCTTACCGGTCTTTCAATATGTGGAGCAATGCTGGTATTTTTCTTGATGTGGTGAAGAATGTTTGACACTCTAACATTGTGGGGCATGCCAGGTTTCAAATTTCTCAAAAATTGAAGATGCTCAAGAAAGATCTTAAACAATTTAACAAAGTCTCCTTTGGTAATGTGATCCAAAGAGATAAGGATGCAGCTAGATGCCAGGCATAATGATCCTTCTAATACCCTTCTGGTGGATATGCTTAGATGCAGGCACTTCAGATTTTTAAAAAGTGCACTTGCGTGTCTTTTCTCAAACAGAAGACTAAGGAGGAATGGACCATTGCTGGAGATAAAATACCAGGCTTTTTCATAGAGCCATAAAATCTAGATCCTCTAAGAGCAGAATTAACACCATTCAAGAAGCTATGTGTGGAGCTTTTTTGGAGCTATTGTGGACAATTTTTCTTCTTTTATGAGTAACAAAAGGCCTGTTTTGACTAAAATTAAAAAGAAAATAATCAAGCACGGACCTGTTCTCCTACAAAACCAAGAGCATTTGGAGTATCCCTGTCAACAAATACTAGGTATTGATGGTTATGGAAGTGATTTCTTTAGAGTTGCTTGGAATGTGATGGTCCTGATGTGATTAAAGTTGTGCAAGATTTTTTCAGGACAGGTTCAATGCTTAAAGAAATCAATGCCACTTCGATTTCTTTGGTCCCAAAAGTGCCTTGTCCTGCTAAAGTCTCTGATTATACACCAACAGCTTGTTGTTATGTTCTCTATAAATGTATTGCAAAGCTTATTTGTTCCATACTTAAACTTGTCCTCCCTTCCCTTGTCTCTATAGACCAGGGGGGCCCTCATTTCTGATAGACATATCATTGATAATATATTGGTATGTCAGGACCATGGTTCCAAAATGCGGTTTCGGTCGCGATCTCGGAAACGGTCGCAGTGATGCGGTAACGGAATTGATGCGTTGATCGCGGATCGCATCGCGGCTGTCGCGTATAAATTTTCATTTTAACGCATCTTATTTTTTGGGTTTTTTTATTGTTATTGGTTTTTGTTATTATAACATTAATATCACCATCATTAATATATTTAAAATAACATTTTTAAAAACAATTTTATTTTAACAATATGTTTACTAATTTTATTTAATATAAATTAAAACAAAAGATGACTATCTAAATATATTAAAATAAAAGGAAAAATAAATAAAAATTAGTAGATGTGGGTGGGTCATGTTGGGCACTAGGGCGGGGAAAACTGGGAAAGTAAGAGTTGTACTAATTTAATTATAATAATAAAAATAAGTTGCATACCAAATAAGTAAATAACCAAAGTACAGTAATAAAGAAGAACAGGAAAAAAAAACGAGATAAGTGAGTAGTGGAATAGTGGGGTATCACGTGGGAGAGTAGGGAAAGTGACAGCATGGGGGAAAGAGAAGAGAGAGGGTAAATGTAAAAGTGTAGTACTCCGTAAAACCATTTGTTGAGACCCAAAATTAAATTAAATTGAAGACGAAGAAAGAGATGAAGAGAAGAGGAAGAAAAACAATTGTACACCGCCTACATGTCGACACCATTGGCGCCAGTATTTCGATGTCGTCCTAGAATCGCCGGCAGCCACCAAGTTGCTGAAAGCTACCAGAAATTATAGCCACACCAAGCTTCAACATTTTGCAATATTAGGGTTTTTGTTTTGTAATTAGGGTTTTAATTTGGGAGTTAAATTTGAAGAGATTTAATCAATTATTTGAGGGCTTTTGTTCGGATTTGAGTTTCAAATACAAGTTAAGCTTTAATTTGATTTTTTTTCCCACTTAAATCTCATATCCCCAGTATCTTTCTTATCCATCCTTCTGTTTTCTTTGCTTCCACCAAAAATCGAGTATATCACGTTCGTTGCGGCCGTACCGTACGCATTCGTCCAAAAATGTGGTGTATTAAAATAACCCACATCAAATCGCTAAATATCGGTGCGGTAGAAATGAAATCCGAGTCAACTCGGCCGCATCGATACGACTCGGGCGCATTTTGATACCCTGGTCAGGACTTGTCAAGCACTATTCAAGGAACAATGCTCCTATGGGATGTCTATTAAAAGGTGATCTTCAAAAAGTTTATGATACAATTGATTAGGATTTTTTGCACACCTGATCGGTCCATTTTGGACCCATTTTCCGGCTTCGTTTCACTTGTCTTACAGGCCTTTTAGACTTTATTTCATTGGTTTTTAGTCTTTTAGTATAGAATTAGCTTATTTCATGGTTTCATTCAATAATGTTGTATTTTGTTTGTTTTCTTGAATAATTGGGCTAAAAAAGGAAGCAATTCAAGTACTCTTCCATATATAGGCTGATTCAAAGCTTTATATCTTTTTTTCTATAACTCTTTTTCAGGTGATTCCACTTGGAGAAGATTCTTTATTCCAAGAGCTTTAATTTGATATATTATATGCTCAATTCCGCTAAGAAACGAAAGGGATATGAGCATTTGAAGACTGAGTGCGCAGGGTCTGCACTAACCTGCACGACCGTGCAGCATCCAGAGAGCCCCAAAACCGTGACACGACCGTGCAGCTTATAACTGCACGGTTGTGTACGGCTGCAGCACGTGTTTTTGCTCTGTTTTGGTCGTGTACTTAATACATATTTGGGGTTTTCATTTACTAATGAAAGGAACTTTTAGACCATACTTAGGGTAGTATTATAAGCTAGGAAGCACGGGGTCGGCTCCGGGGCTAAAGATCCCGTACTGGGGACGGGGACGGTGCGGGTTCGGGTAAAAAACGTCTGTGGTGGGTACGCTAGGGTCATGGTGGGGACGTGGAGGACGGTGGTCGGGGATGTATCGGGGACGGCTAATTGGAAAAACTAGCGTCCCCAAGACACCAAAAAGGAGGAAAGAAAAAGGGTAAATTCTAGGGTTTTAATTGAAAAGTTATCTCTAACCACAATTCACCGGTCGTCGAAGCTAACCATCGCCGCCATTCCCATCTGCTACAGTCCCGGCGCTATCGCCGGAGTGTGCTCCATACGACACTGCATACACTTTTCAAATCCCATTTGTTCGATCTTCGATAGACCTTTGAGCTTCTCTCTGAGTTCTATCTTTCCTTTTCTTTTTCTTTTCTTTTTTTCTCTTTCTTCTTTCTTATCTCCTCTAGCAATTAGCTGTAAGGATTTCAGTTTTGATGTTTTTGGGCAACGTGGCAGGCAGATTTTTTTTAGGGTTTTATTTTTGTTACAGTACTTATTCATTGTTTATGACTTTATGCCTAATGCACTGTGGGCCTATTTACTTTTCTTTTCTTATTATTATATGCTTCTTATTTGTTACTTGTACTAATTACATAATATTTACTTACTCCCTTTGTCCCAATTTACTTGCACCAGTTTGACTTTGGGCACTGTTCATATGCGAACTTCGACTTTATTTAACTTAATATACGTAAGAAAAAACGTAGTCATGATGGATCTAGTTTAATTTGTCTCAACATATACTTTTCAAATATATAATTTTTATAATTTTTTATTATATATAATTAAAGATATTTTTATTTAAAGTTATGTCTCGGGAGATGTGAAAAAAAGAATGTAGCAAGTAAATTGGGACGGAGGGAGTATTTCCCAATTAATCTCTTATTTTAAAAATTTTGTCGTTTATTTTAATTAATATTTTTTTTTTGGATTATTCCCATTGGTATACTTGAGAATTTGTGTATTCCCAGTGGTATACTTGAGTTTTAAAAAATCCCAGTGGTATACCTACATTTTTAATGCAATTCAATAACTACTTTTAAAGGTTGTTTTAGTACATTAACAACCATAAAATTGGTTTTTTCTTTTTATTTAGTCAATGGCGGTTACCCAAAAAAACTAACTATAGTTAACCTAAGTATATTTATGGTCGAATTAGTGGTATTTAATGGCCTGAAACAGCCTTTAAAAGTGGTTATTGAATTTCATTATTTATTTAGGTATACCACTGGAATTTTTTAAAACTTAGGTATACCAGTGGGAATATGCAAATTCTCAGGTATACCAATGGGAATAATCCTTTTTTTTTCCTCTCAAAAAAATTTATATATATATATATACAAATTTTTTGCCGTCCAAGCCGTACCCGTTTTTAGAATTTTTTAATTTGTCGTTTTTCGTCCTCGTCCCCGTCCCCGTTTTTGACCCCGAATCCATCTCCGTGCTACCGAGATTATAAGCTTCACTCTCTACTTTCCCTCTCTAGATTAGAGTAGATTAGGGTAGATATAGGCTTGATTTCTTGAAATTTTCTTTAATTTTCATGTCATATATTCTTCTCAAGGTACACAATCAATTTCTTTTGCTTTTACTCTTCCCTTTCATATTTTGCAAGTAGATTAGTGTTTAATTACTGCATTTACTTGTTTTCTTAGTTAAATTGCTTGTTTGTTGTTAGATTTAGGTTTAGTTCATGTTTTCTTGTTTAGAATTCCACTTTAATCTCTTCTCAATGTTTTTCCCCAATTATGCTTGAGTAGTTAGGTTTTTCTAGGGATTTGATGACTTGATTCTATAGATTTTGGAGGTTGATTATTAGGATTCATGAATGCTTGAGTTTATTAGATTGTTAATTTTCCTAAATTTCTTGTTGCTTTTAATGCTTGCTTGGTCAAGTAATCATGTTGAGTTCTAGTGATTTTGGATTTAATTTTCAAGATTGCTTTCAAGATTTTCTATGGAGAATTTTCCAAATTACTAGAGATAATAATTGGAATTGTGGATTGATAAAAGAGTTGACATTTTCGGTTTTAAGACTTGTTAAATTAGCTATTCGAGAGAGGTTGATTTAGCTTGTTTTGAGATTTCCTAATGTCTATTCGAGAGAGAGCTTAGGATTGGATTTGTTAACTATTTTCAAAGTTTACTTGGCAATTTAATTCCTCAAAGTATAAATGGTTTTCAATGATCGAAAATCCTCCAAACGAAGTATATTCAAGGAGTTTTTTCCTTAGAGCTTTTTACATTGATTCACACATTTTTGTTTGTTTTAGTTGTTTCCTTTACTAGTTAAATTTCTGAAAATTCAAAGAAAACAAAAATAGAACCTCAATTCGCTAGATTTTCTAAAATCAACTCCAATCCACCTACTTCCTTGCGGATCAACCCTAGCTCCACTAATACTATGTATTAGTTAGTTAGGAATTATAAATTGTATATTTGATAGGCGACTAGGGCCACGACACTCTAGAAGCCGATCAACACCCTTCCGATTGCTTTTTAACTTCCCTCATCATTTAATCAAGATCCTACTTGATTGTGTTACCACTACTAGTTGGACTCTCCTCGTCAATGGTACCACTTTCTTCCACCCCAAAAGGGGCTTGAGAATGGCAAACCCTATCTCCCCTCTCTTATTTGTTCTATGTATGGAGTATCTCACTGGAAAAATGACTTGTATTGGTACTAAGAAGAATTTTAAGCTCCATCCTAGATGTAAAAGGCTCAAGTTGAATTGCTTGTGTTTTACTGATGATCTCATGCTGTTCTGTAAGGGTGATAAAAACAGCGTCAAACTTCTGCTCAAGGGCTTAACTTTGTTTGAATGTTCTTCTAGTTTGCAAGCTAATAGACACAAGTCTGAAATACTCCCTCCGTAACATATTACTAGCAACATTTTCTATTTTTAGTGGTAACATAATACTAGCAACATTTTTTCCTAATTTCATTCTATTCTATTTTTGGCAACAAAAAATAACAAATTTACATTATTACCCTTATTCATAATAATTAACACAATACTAACAAAAGTAGGCACCACATTTTTTCCCCACCTTTTTTTATTTACTTTTCTCTCGCTTACGTTTATCATTATTATACCACTTAATACCACAATTATCTTATTTCAACTAGGAGTCCATGCTAGTTCGATTGTTGCTAATAATTCGTTACGAAGGGAGTATATCATACTTGCCTAGATCCCCATCTTATTCAAGGTGTTTGAGACAGCTCAGGTTTTGCCAGTGGAGCCTGGCCTTTTAGGTACATAGGAACTCCTATTTGTAATAGAGCTCTTAACCCCTTTGAATGTCAAGCTTTGGTGGATAAAATGGTTTGTAAAATTAGAAGATAGCAGCCTAAATTTCTCCTTTGCGGGAAGACTTCAATTGGTGAATTATATCCTTATCAGCAAATGCTCATATTCGATGCAAATTATGATTTTCCGTTCTACTGTAATTAAAGAAGTGAATAGAATTTGTAGGAGCTTCCTATGAGGTAGTCACTATAATTCTGGGAAACATGGTTATATCAAATCCTAAGAAATTAGGGGGACTTGGTGTAAGGGATACATCCCTTGGAAATTTTGTTGCTGTAGGAAATATAGTGTGGCTCTCTGAAAAGAGAGATTCTCTTTGGGTGAGATGGGTACACTCTGTGTACATTAAAGATCATGACTGGTGGGCTTACAGAGCTCCTGCTTTGGGAGCTGGATATAGAAAAACATATGTCAAGCAAAGGACATTACATTGGGATGCAATGCTGTTTGGTGACCTGATTCTGATCAGCCTTATAGTATTAGCAAATCTTATAACTCCCTTCTTGTGCAAGGTTCTAGGGTGGGTTGCATAATTTCATATGGTACCTGCTTATTCACAAAAGGTTATAAGTTAGACAAAGGCTAGTGAGATTTGGCATTTGCTCTGATGCTACTTGCTGTCTATGTAAGGCTGCAGAGGAATCTCATCAACACCTCTTTATTGAATGTCCTTTCGCTCAGCAAGCTTGGCAGGAACTCTGCAGATGGCTTGATATCAGGCTTCCCACTGCTTCTATATTGCAGATTAATAATTAGTTTGCAAAGTTGTTACTGCGCAGTGGCAGCTTTTGTATACAGCTTATGGAAAGCTAGAAATTTGAAGATCTGGCAACAGAAGAGTATCAACTTAGATTCCCTTATTTTAAGAGTTAAAATTCATGTTATTAAAGGTGTAAACAATTGTTAATGGGTAATTCCCCTGTCTGGTTTGATGTTATTAAGTAACTGGAAGTATGTTTCTAATTTGTTGGTCTTGCTCTTCTTTAGTCAGTAATGAGCCTACTTAGTAGGGTTGTTACTCTAAATATGGAGCTTAGGTTGTAATCTGTTCTTATTTGGTGCTATAATATGCTTTACCCTTAACCAAAAAACAAAAAACAAAAAAACACATCAGCTTAATTAACTCCAAGAACACCATTTAAATATCAATATCATCAGGTTTAAGCATGACCCATAGCAATTCATGGTATACTTCTTTAATATTCCTTTACTAATATTTGGCTTACAAGTCTTTACCTTTTGCTTGAAAGGATTCTTGTGGTTTTATAGGCATTCAATATTTTAGTTATTTTTTGTTCGTTACTTTTTAAGTTTGTGATTTACATTATATGCAGAAGTTGTTTGATTTTCTTACTTCCTCCATCGATAAATAACTGCTCCATTTTTCTTTTTTGTCCGTCCATTTTTATTTGCTCTATTTCTTTCTTTAGTTCACTAATTGACAAGAATTGAAGACAAGAATTGAACACATTATTCGCCCACATTTTTGTTCACTAATTTTACCACATTTACATTTCTAACCTTACACATGTGCACTTAAAGACAAAAATCGAAACCTTCCAAAAACTTCACCCAAAAAGCAAATGGAGCACTTAAATCTAGACAGAGAGAGTAATTGACAAGAGTTAGAGAATTTTCCTACCTCCAGTATCACGTACTGACTCAACACAACTCTCGATAAGACGCTCGACACTTATTTAAGAAGAATCCATAATTAAGTTCGCTATTTATTTTTAAAAAAACACGGGAAATGAAAGGATCAACAAAGAAGGGAGACAAAAACAGAATATTTCACTCACCAAAAAAAAACACCTAGAAACTAGAGAGAGAAAAATGAAAAGTCACTAAGCGAGGCCCACCGGACTCACCATTGCGCACCGCCACAAGTCTTCTATTTGTCTACCACCAGTTGCACAAATGCCCACTCCACACCTCTTCAACTTTTTTGACTTGTACATGCGAAGGCGGTTGAGAATTGAAGGGGTTGTGAACCGCTACATCAATCAATCAATCAAAGCCTTATTCCCATAAGTGGGGTCGGCTAAATTAACCAAATTGATTATTCCGTGTGGTCTTCCACATATATTTTCCTCCTCCACCCCCTACGGTCGAGAGCCTCAATCACTTGTAAATCCATCTGCTTCATATCTTTTCTAACTCTTTCCCGCCAAGTCATTTTCGGTCTCCCCTTACCACGTTTCACATCTCTTCTGCTTTTGTGTGCCACCCATTGCCACTCCGCCCTTGAATCGAACAGTATAACTAACTGAGGCTTCTCACTTACAAAACCAATATTTTTTTTACAGTTTTAGTGATTAAGTAATTAATTGATTATAATTTATACAATTAGTTCATGGATGGTTGGATTTATTGCGATTTTCCTTGCTGAAATTGAAATTTAATTCAACTTTTGTTAATTTGTTTTATGTGTTGTGTGTGAGACTACGGATTATTTATTCAATAAATTGCAGTTATTTGAATTTTGTATTTTGTGTGAATTAGAGTTTAAGTGTCACATTATTACGTATGTAGTAGTGTTTACGTATTTTTTGTGGTGTGTTAATTTTTGCATTATTAGATAAATGGTAATTGTTTCTTAATTACTAAATTGATTAGAAAATATCCAATGATTTACCAAGGCAAAGGGGAAACAACCTTGACAATTCATGTTTAAAAGATTGGAAGCCAAAGTAAATTATAATTCTTGCTCTTCACCCACATATAGCGACAATGAGACACCATTTAATGACTCCCCTCCCATTCCATTTGATGACTCCCCTCCCATTTACCTCTTCCATTCATTGATCTTCGATAGTTCTTTTTAATAGCATTACTTCTAAACATTTGGTTTATTTGGGTTGTAATATTTTTAAGCAATAAACAATTATGTATTCAAAATTTCAAATCCTTTTCTTTACCAAAGCATGGTTGAATATTGTTTGAATTCCGTCATACCGGCACTGCCACCGGAGAGCTTGGAGCTTTAAAGAAGATAATTGTTTGCTATTCTGCAAGCTTTCTTGTCTTCTTAAAGAAAATGCTAATATTTAGAAATTCTTTCTCCCAACTCACCCCACTATGCATTATATGGGTAAGCACTGAGCAAAAAATATAATCCACTCCAACTACATCTTTTGACCTTTCATCTCATATTCTCAGTTTCCTGTATTATGAGTTGTACTTGTAATCCACCTTATAAGTTATATATTCCATCAATCAATCAATCAAAGCCTTATTCTCATAAGTGGGGTCAGCTACATGAAACAAAATTATTATCCCGGTAGTCGTCCACATAGATTTTCCTCCTCCACTGTAACGACCCGAATTTTTTTGGGCCGTAAAATTTCGTGACAAATTAAGCCTTAAAGCCCAATATCCTAAATTGGGCCAACAGACTTAATTTGATAATTGATGAAGCTAGTCCAAAACCCTTTTCTTGACCCTCTTGGCCGGCCATATTAAACCATTTCCTAAAATTATTTTATTTATTTCTCAATCTATATTATCATTTCATATCTATTTTGACCCAACCTAAAAACCTAATTTTTATTCTCCTATTTCCTCTCCTAAATTTTAGGAACTAAACCCTACTCTCCCTCACCCTAGCCAGCCACCCTAAGTATAATTCCTCCCTTTAATTCTTTCCTAATCTAACTTCAAATCTCTAGTAAACCCTTACATAAAAAGAACCCCTTTTTTTAACCCTTAATTAGTATTGATCAAAACAACAAAACAATCATCCTATTCCCTCTTAGTAAACTCACCGTTTCTCCTTTGTAACCCTCCCAAATAATCAACTTCCATCCCTTCCAAATCCATCTAAAGGTAACTAGCTATTTCACTTAGTATTGGGATCAACCAATATAGGATATTAGATTAAATAGATTATTGTTGTTGGTGTTGTTATGCTTAGATTGCCGAATGGTATAGGGAGATTATGTAGTTTCTTTAATTGTTTAAATTGAATCTTGATGAATCTTTAAGTAATTATAGGTTGTTGGATTTTTATATGATGAATTTAGTTGAATCTTCATTGTATAAGTTGAAGTCTTGAATCGTAAATGACGAGAAACCGGCGCATGACCATGATAGTTTAAAGCATTGATTTTTAGATATTTAATGCATAGTTGGATGTTAAAGCATGAGCTTTTGTTTTCTTGATTACGTGGATCATAGTAAAGGAATTAGGCTTGCATTTTTTTTAATCATGCGCATAATCTAGTTCTATGATCAAGTTGAACTTTTCTTGTTGTATTCTTTCATGATCTTGGAACCTTGTTTTATTTTATGATTAATCATGTTGTTCTATGTATATTGATGAACTCTAATCTTGTTCTTGAATTTGTTTTGTCATGGCCGAATGGTATTGGGTACCTTGAGGTACGTTTTTTTATCTTCGATAATTATTTTCGCAAGTAGTAATCTTTAAGAGTCCTTATGGAATTAGTATCGATGCTATAAAACTTGATTCACTATTCTGCTTGTTATCTGTGATGGCCGAATGATATATATGTTCATGGGTGTAAGTCGAATCTTGATTAGTTGCGTTGTTGTATAGAATTGGGATCTTTACGTTTATTTCATACCGTTCTTGCGTTGTATTTTTGTCTAAGACTTTCCATGACTTGATCGTATTATCGTTTGAAGTGTTTGAATAGCTATGATAGTATGAACGTGATGCTTGCTGTTCTAAGTATGTAATTCGTGTGGTCCATGCGTGTGAGTCATTGATTGATATGCAATTTGAGTCGTGTCTTTGATGTTTGATTTTGGGCCGTGTCCTTTATCGCTTTGAGTTGATCATGTCAGTGTCGTATCGGTTCATCTGTGATGAATCGTGTCGGGGACTTGTTTGTTGTATCGGCCTTGCGCCGTGTCGTATCGGTTCATCTGTGATGAATCGTGTCAGGGACTTGCTTGTTGTATCGGCCTTGCGCCATGTCGGGGACTTGTTTGTTGTATCGGCCTTGCGCCGTGTCGTATCGGTTCATTTGTGATGAATCGTGTCGGGGACTTGCTTGTTGTATCGGCCTTGCACCGTGTCGGGGACTTGTTTGTTGTATCGGCCTTGCGCCGTGTCGTATCGGTTCATCTGTGATGAATCGTGTCGGGGACTTGCTTGTTGTATCGGCCTTGCGCCGTGTCGAGGACTTATTTGCTGTATCGGCCTTGCGCCGTGTCGTATCAGTTCATCTGTGATGAATCGTGTCGGGGATTTTACTTGTTGTATCGACCTCGGTCGTGTCGTTTAATTCTTGATGCTGCTGTTGATTAATGAGTTGAATGTTATAATTAAGAGTATGGTAATAAGCTTGTTATTGATGAAGTCTTCCGCTGTTGTGATCTCTGTTGTATAATTCTGATATTGGTTATTGTCTCATATGTTTGGGCTGTTTCGTGCCTTCTATTTGATTTAATATTTTATGTTGTTTGGTTCCACTGCTAAGTGGAACGGTCTAATTACTCGCCACTGACGGTGGACCCCCAAATCTATTTTGGGGGTAAGCAGGATAGAGGCTAGAAGCGGGATAAGTTGTTGAGCGTCTAGGCCCCTGTTTTCAATTCCTGTGTTTGCAATAGGTTTTATTTCTAGTTTTAGGACTAGATTTATGGTTTAGTTTAACGTTTTGTAATTTGGGATTCCATTATTATTATTAATAAAAGTATTACTTTCACGACTTTAGTTATATTTTTGTATTATAAATCGATTAGTAACTGTCTGTTTACGACGTTATCACTAATAACGTCGTTGCTAAAATGCGGGGTGTTACATCCACCCCCTACGGTCAAGAGCCTCAAATCTCTTGTAAATCTATTTGCTTCATATCTTTTCTAACTACTTCCTGCCAAGTCATTTTTGGTCTCCCCCTACAACTTTTGAAATCCACCAGATCCCACTTTTCGTACCAGTGCTCCCTAGACCCTGGGGTCTCCGTGTTACATGTCCAACCCAACGCAAGCGATTTTCTCTTATCTTGCTCGCAATATCCGCAACACCAACTTTCCTACAGATATCTTCATTATTGATTCTATCTCGTTGAGTGTTGCACTGTTGCCAAATATCCATCTCAACATTCGCATTTCTGTAACCCCTACCTTTTGAATGTGCTCCTTCTTAGAAGCCTAACATTCTGTACCATAGAGTAACACTGGTCTTATAGCGGTCCTGTAGAATTTCAACTTCAATTTAAGCCACCCCGACTTGATCCTGTGAACCATATCTTGGTCAATATCTCCATTCTTTTGAATGATTGACCCCAGTTATATATTCTTTAGGATTGGAAAATTTTATCGGACACATTTTACTGAATTGTCTAGTGTTGCTAAGCTATGTATGATTTATGAACAATATGCTTAAAAATGCTTCTTTGTTCTATGTAGATATTTTTTAGTTAATAATTTCTCTAAGAAAATAGCAACGTTTTCTAAATCACTTAAGTGTCGGAAAAAATTAAGTACTTCATCTATAAGTCGTGTACATATAATTAATAAGACACTCTTCTGACCGCACAATGTATCATCTAAAATTTTGGAGAAGAGTGTCGAATACTCCGATCCCTACTCGAAAGTCTCGAATACGAAACCCAAATTTGAGTCTAAGCAATATAGATTATCACCCTCAAAACTTCAGGGTTGGAAACTATCCCTTATATAAATCACTAAAAAAAATTATTTAAAAAAAAAAACACACATGAACCTAGCCCATAAAAGAAATGAATTTTCCCAAATTCACATCAAGAACCTTCACAATAAGGCATTTAGCTAAACAACCTAAATCATTGTACCCTCTTCTCTCTACCTCCTATTTTTCTTAAACTTGTCATATTTCATCAACATTGAATTGCTACTGGTAGCAGCTACTGCACTCAGGTGCAATGTTTTATATAAAACATTCATATTATACATTATGAACATTTATCTCATTCATTTAGAACAATCATGTTTTACTTTTAGAACATTTTTCTGAAACATAAATGTTTAAAATATAAAAGACGAATGTTCTAAATGTTCGATATAAATGTTCTAAATGTTCAATATAAATGTTTTGCTTCGAATGCATATATGAAGTTCATTTTGTTTTAAAATTTTCAAAATATTTACCACCTTTTAATCGAATCGTGGTTTCCACCAACGCTAATCTATGTACGCCTTCCGTAACATAAAACTTTAACAGTTTCTTTTTTTGGGTGCAACCAAAAACTTTCAAAAATTTAAAAACTTTTTATTTTTGGTAAAAAAATCACAAAATCTACAATATTGCCATTACTTACAAAGCTAATCCACCTATTATAACTCTTAACTTTTCATTGCAAATTAACCCAAACATTATTAAACCAAATTAAACATCACCCGAATTAAAATACTCACCAATTCACCACCAACCCCAACTCTCATAACCACCACCACTAACCCCCATTCCACCTTCCTCACTACCATGCCCATCAACATACAACCACCACCATCAAACCGCCGCCACCAACGAACCATTCGAAACCCTAACCTTCAAACAATCCTAAACATTTGAAACCCAAACCTTCGAACAACCGAAAACCATTCACACCATCCACACCCTTCGAAACCCTAACCTTCGAATAACCTAGAACCATTCGCACCACCCACAACTTTCGAAAATCAAAACCCTAACTTCAACCTTCAACCTTCAACATAAAGGGCCGGAGGAAGATATATACATCATTCGAATTGGGCGTGGGTTGGTTGATTTGGGTTTTGGGTTGTTTGAATTCGGTGCGGATTGTTCGATTTAGGTGTGTTGGGGTGGTGGGGGTTATTTTGGGTGGGCTGTAGCGGTGTGGGTTGGGTTGGGTCGAAGTGGGTGGGGGTTGATTTGGGTGGTGCAGCTGTGATGGTAGTGGTGGGTGGAGAAAGTGGTGGCTGGTGATGCATTTCTCACTCCTCACCACCTTAATCACAACACCCTCCATTAATCAACTTGTTAATCAAAGATTTGGAAATTTGTCTAAGGAGTAGTGAAAAGTACAATTGTTGAAAGTTTTTTGTTACGGAGGGAGTAGATTATTCTAGCCAATGAAAATCCCCCCTTTGACCCTTGTTTCATGAATTTCATTTTGTTTTAGAATTTTCAAAATATTTATAGTTTCTCCATGTGTGGTAGTAAATTTTTCCCATCTTCATTGTTCTTTTTTTTCTGTCCAAATACATCTGCCATGGGAAAATTTTAACAAATGCTTGCAAAGCAAGGCAAAGAATTTTATGGATTAACATTGAATAATGCTCTTTGAACTGATTACAAAAGGCATATGCATACATCCACTTGGGGCACTTTCCCCAACACAAACAAACAGACACACCAAAATGGCAAATTTCTAGCACAGAAATTTTGTTAAAAGAAGTCACTATAAAAGTACTTCCTCCAATCTTTTACAATTGCAGAATTTTAACTTTTACATTATTTATGTACCATATTTATTAATAAGAATTACATATTAAATGTTTTTGCGTAAAATGTTGTTGGGTTAGTTTGATTGTATACTTTCTTGTACACGTTAGAGATATTAATGATCAAAATTAAGTATTGGCAAGCGTGAAGGCATAATGTTCCAATTAATAAAGAATGGAGGAAGTAATTAATATTACAAAAACATAAAATAATATTTATATGGTGTAAATCACCAGCACACCGACAACAATGGTTTTTATCTTCCATCCAGTGTTTCTCGGGCTTCGACGAACGATGATGGTGTTTTCGGGTTCGGATTCCTTGTTGGACTGGGTTGACATTCAGATCTGAAATTGGGGTTGGGCTCCTCTTGTCGCCAATTCCGACGACACCAGCACCACTGTCAAAGCTCATGTCTGCCTTCATTTCGTTTTGGTCATATTCCATCAATTAATTGTGGTTTATTTCACAAGTTGATGTTGATTAAGTCAATTGTTATTAGCCTTTTATTTGTTTAGTTTGTTTTTTTAGCTTAGGCTCTGTTCTTTAGGACTGATCTAGTCTGATCTGATATGATCTAATTTGATCTGATTTGTTTTGAGTTTGTCTGATCTGATCTGATTTGATTTAAGTTTTTCTGATCTGATCTGATTTATTTTTATTTTTATTTTTATTTTTAGTTCTATTTTTATTTTAATTTTTAGTTCTATTTTTTTTTTTTTTTTTGTTTTTTTTTTTATTTTTTTTTTTTTTTTTTATTTTTATTTTGATAACTAATTTTTATTTTTAACTTTTTATTTTTATTAGGGACAAAAATTAATGAACCCAAAGCCTCAAGCTCATTTCATTTCACCTCTTCAGTATTTTATTTTTCATTCTTTTCAAACCCTTCATTCAATCTGACTCCAAAATCGTCACCGAAAAAGTCGACCGAATAATCACCGACGGAAAAGTCATTCCGAAAACCGTCGTCAGACAAGTCGTCCCGAAAACCATCGCCGAAAAACGCGGCCTGAAAATCGTCACCAAAAAAGTCGGCCAAATAATCACCGCCGGAAAAATCAGTCTGAAAACTGTCGTCGGAAAAGTCGTCCCAAAAATCGTCGCCGCAAAACTCGGCTTGAAAATCGTCGCCAGAAAAGTCAGTCGAATAATCATCGCCGGAAAAGTTGACCAAATAATCATTGCCGGAAAAGTCATTCCGAAAACCGTCGTCGGGAAAGTCGTCCCAAAAACCGTCGCCGAAAAACTCGTCCCGAAAAAGTCGGCCGAATAATCAACGCTGAAAAAATCCGTCCGAAAACCGTCGTCGGAAAATGTCGAGCCGAAAAACAATGCTCGAAATAATAATAATGTCTGATCTGATCTGATTTGACTAAGTCTGACCTGATCTGATTACTGTAGCTTTTAACTCCTAAAGAACAGGGCCTTAGTTGTGGTTTTATTTTTCTTTCTTTGTGGATGCATTTTTGCTCCTCTTGCTGGTGTTTTTTGTGTTTCTTTCCCTTGGTTGGCTCTTTATTCATCCCTTAGTGGATATTGTGGTTGGTGGTTGTCATGTAAGCCCAATCGGTTTTCTTTCCTCATAAAAAGAAACGAAATGAGAAGATCAACAATATAGTGAGAATTGCAGCTGACAACGCAGTAATAACACAGGATAACACTATTTAGTTACTATAAAATTGTACTAGAATTCAGCTAGAAGATGATAAATTAGGCAACAAAAAGCTTATAGTTCCCAAGAAAATAAAAATAAAGAAAGCTGAATTTACCCCCATTAACAACAACGCCTCTGTTCGAGCCTCCTCTGTCTGTGGAACATGCAAATTCATCTCATCACCATCAAAATCAGCGTTGTACGGATTGCAAACAGATTCATTAAATCTCAAAGTTCTCCACGGCATTATTCTAGCCTATAAACAGGGATATATAAATCAACAAAGGTTTGATGAGGTAAATGAAAATATAAAACATAAACCATCATCTTGAAAATATGCAATCACCCTATGGCACATGATAAACATCCGATGCAAACTTGGTTGCCTGTTAAAGAGAACAACATCACCGTCTTCCAAGTGACGATGAACTATGTAACCAAACTTCAATTCGTCAGCAAGCCGTTTTCTATTAGCAAATGACAAATCTCTGAAACATAGATAGGCAATTCTTATCAGACTAATCTAGTTAATATTGTTATAATCAACATGCTGCCAAGAATAATTTCATACTTTTTGTCACCATTAGGCTCTATTACAAACTTTGCCCCTGGATATTTCTTTGGCCCATTACGTACACACTGCCTCAACTTTTCTATATTATAATTGCTGACATGGTCAGGATATGTTAAAATTGATGCCATTTGCAGTGGAACTGCAAGCTGAAAGAGAAATAGTTTGTAATTTATTCATTTATATCCAGAATATATTCGAAAAGAGAATCAAATACTCAACGAGAAGAAAATAACTATTGAACCTCAGTGATTTTGAGATTGGGATCAGGTGATATGACAGTCCTTCCAGTGAACTCAACACGCTTCCCCGATAAATTTCCACGAAAGCGACCTTGTTTCCCCTTTAGACGTTGAACAAACCCACTCAATGGCTTAGGTTGTTGGCCTTGTATTGCAACACGCACATCACTATTTATGTATTGAGCTACTATAATTTGAAGATAGTCCCAGTCATCCTAAAAAATGTAATCATCACTTCAAATTAGAAACAAATTTGTAGTTCTTTAAGTCAAACAAACACCATATGAACTATTTGCACCCAAAAAAAACTAAAAATAGAAATTTTTAACTTAAATCCTCTAAAGTGGTGAATGACAACATTTACTTTCTTTTTCTAAAAGGAAAATTTGGCCCCACCAACTATAGTCAAGCTGCACACTATAACATGAACTTAACAGGATGCACAGCACAAACCAATGTTACCAGAGACGCAATTCAATTCAAAATGTGGTACGAAAACGGATACGTGGAATGCTGCCCTCTAATGAAAGATTAGTAAAAGAATTTTAAATAAATAAATAAATATTAACAAATTAAATAATATCAATATTGCATTAGATTATAAAGTCCTATATTAAAAACACTAGTCAGTTAACTTAAAAGGAAGATAAAAAATATTTATTAAAAAAAAAAAACAAAAACAAAGGGAAAAGGCAGCAAATCATAAATACTTATTTTGAAAAAAAAAAAATTAAAGAAAAAAACGAAAGAAAAAAGGGAGCACAAAGCCCACGTGAATAAATGGTAAGGAAGTGTAAAGGGTACCACCAAAAAACACAAGAAGTTTACACGGGGGTAAAAGGAAAAACAAAGATAAAAATAAAAGAATCTATAGTAAAGTAATTAATAATAGTTGTCACCGACTAAATAAAAGGAAAAATTGTAAAAAATAAGTCAACCTTTATTCGGTCTTCTCAAATTAAGTCAACCTTTAGATTAACTCAAAATAAGTCAACCTATCACACATATCCGCTCAAATTAAGTTTTTTCACTAATTTATTGGTGGAGAAAGTTAACCATTTCAATGCAAAATTAAAGCGGTGCATTAACATGTTGTTGTTTATATGGTTTTCCATTGAAAATGTTAATTTAATCAACAAATAATTAGTGAAAAAACTTAATTTGAGAAGACATGTATATTAGGTTGACTTATTTTGAGTTAATCAAAAGGTTGACTTAATTTGAGAAGATCGGCTAAAGGTTGACTTATTTTTTACAAATTTTCCTAAATAAAATGTCATTAGTCACATGAGTAAACGAGATAGAAAGAAAAGCATCATGTTTCACGTATTGTAATTCCTTCTTCCTTCACTCTCCTTTTCTCTTTTGTTCGTCAATGGCCAGCGCCGGAGAAGACAATCAACCAGAGCATGTATGAAGCCATTTGACTGGCTCAATCCCCGCAAGTAAAAGACCTATCCTTACTAAACTTCTTAGCTTCAATCAGTTCAATATGTACATCTAGGGTTTTATCTTGAAGCAATGGAATGCCGACATCTTCGATCTGAGGCATGTCTCACAACGATAAACCCTAAACCTATGGAAATCAACACATTATAGTTGTGCATCTGATTCAAGTCATTCAACTAGTCAAGGTTGAAAGACATTTTTTTACAAATAAATATACTGTCAATGAGAATGAAGACGTTTCTACTTGAACACTTAAAGCAATTACAAGAATTGGAAAGACTCAAACTTCAACACAATGGTTGAAATAATACCAAACTAAACGCCTATGGAGATTGTATGGAACAGCTTGTCTTTGGATTGGAATTACTTGACAAGTTAATATTAGCACCTTCAGCCATTATATTTGGTTGCAAGAAGACTCATGAAGACTAGTAATTTTATCATTGCTTTATATATCCACTCGTATATAAATAAATATATAATACAAGATGCCTAGAATCATATGACCATGTTGTGACAAGAACAATCACTTATTATAGCCTGTTTGTAGTTTTTATCTCTACAAAGCCTTTGACATGGCTAAGCCATCAATAAGATTCACATCAAAATTAAAAAAAAATGTATACATCCATTCATATTTATCAACAAACAATAAGTAGAATATAATTGAACTGCCACCACTCAACTTCCAATCCTTTGCTACGTACTTGGAATCACTACAACCAAAGTCCTATGCAAGAGATTACAAGAAAGGCTAAGGGTGCTGGAGGATACGTAGCATATTACATGATGAATATAGAGAGGGAAATTAGTTATTGCATTAAGGTTGGTATTAGACTATGAGAGTTGTTATTTCAGTCTGTTTGATTTATATACTTAGGTGGCAACATTAGTTATGTTGTCTACAAATATTAAGGTAATCTTCTTTAATAAAAGGCATTTAATGAATATGAAATAATCTTGAGATTGGGAGAGAATTCACCTCTCAAAAGTGAATAATAACCATTAGCTTATTTATGTAAATGGCTGACACTATCTAGCTACTGTAACAGCTAGCAATTGGCATCAGGGTGGGCTGAAATGGCCCCAGCATCCACCACCCAAAGGTAAAGGTTGGAACAGCTGGAGCAAGACACGGTGGTAATGCCCACCATTATAGCTCAGGAAATCGGCACTACCATTGAAGGGATCCAACATACGTTCTCAACCCAGCTCGATGGGCTACTTAGCATCTCAATAATAACATCAATACCTTGCACCTATAAATGGGTATGAAAATGGGTATGATGGAGAAGGCCTAAGGCAAACTGTAGGAAGCATGGTCCGAAAACTCGGCCGCATCGTCACGAATCGGACAAGATGATGCAGATTTGAAGCTTACTGAACCGAAATATATTTGCCGATGTGTACCTGTTTTTAGAAAATAGCGAGTTTTCGGCGATATAGCCGGTACGTATCAGAATCGCATGGTTGAAGCAGTACATCTCGTCAAATTTGAACACTTTTCTAGCGAGTTAACCAAAAATTAGCCGAGGTCTTGAAACGGGACTTCTGTGTTCCATGTCTCCCCCGTCAAATGCTAAGAAGATGAAGAAGAAAGAAGAGAGGGAAAAAAAAAAGCATTCTAAGAAGATGGATAGAAAAAAAAGAGAGAGAAAAAAGAGACATTTAATGCTCACAGCTGTACTTTTTTTTTTTACTTTATTCAACTTATTTATTACAGCTGTCCTCTACTATAGTAAATTGATGTTTCTATTTTTCTCTCCCACTTTCCCAAATGACAATTAATCACACTTCTCCTTTCTTCATTAAGCCTCTCCTCTTCAATTTTTTCTTTGGACAAAAGTTTAAACAAATATTTTTTTTTTTAAAATTAGCATCCTTAATTTTTAGTAAAATAATATCTAACTCTAAACAAGATAAATATTTTTCTTTTTAAATAAATATAAAGGACTTAAATATCAAAATTCTTGCACGACAACCGCGACACTGTCCGCGATGAACGCATCAGTTCCGTTACCGTATCACCACGTCCGTTTCCACGATCGCGATCGAAACTGCATTTTCGAACCATGGTAGGAAGAGGTCCAAACCTCAATCTGCAACCTCTATTTACTAAGGGTAAAATTGTAAATCATAGCGGGGACACCATTGCTCCCCCTTTCCCTTATATTATAGAAATAATAGATTAATAGATATAAAACTTTTTACGCATACTATGCATGTGATGATATTTTTAACATGACCGTTACTTAGTAGTACAAGAAACCAGTAAACCACACATGAAGGTTTGTATCTGAGTTCACATTCATTTTGTAATAGTTGAAAAACATGAAAAGACGTATTTTCATTATTACAATAATCTTATTTTTTTCGTAATAAAATTTCAAAAGTAAAACAGGGAAAAACATATTTTAATATATTGAAATACTAAGGGAAGAAGAATATTTGCTCACCTCTAACCTTTATAAACTATCATTCAACTATTAGAACATTTGAAGATGTATAAAAAGGAATACGAAATTGAAAATGAGCAACAAATTCTTTAAGTTTAAAGAGAAAAAGAAATATTATTTTTCAACCATTGCTCCCCCTTGGTTTATATAATAATGATAAATGAGGCTACTTAAATCTACATGGAATAGAGTTTGAAAAAGAGATATAATAATATTTTAAAATATATTATTTTAAAAAAATATATATTAAAAAAAACAAAAAAGGGAATACATACTTTTATAAGTGATTATGCTTCCTTCATTCCCTTCTATAAGTAAATGAACTTTACATATGAAAGGTTCCTAATGCAATTGTATGATATTGCCTAGAGTTAAAATCTAAGTTCTTTAGGAGAAGACATGTTTGCCATCCAGTAACCAAAAACTACTAAATCTGTGTTTCTTTATGGAAAGAAGTCAATATATAAGGCAGCCATACCAAAAGTTTATAGGAGCTAATTGGTTCTTGCAGACCATGATGAAGCTAAGGCAAGCATTCGCTTGAATAATTCTCTTTAACCTTTCCGATCCGTAATGTCATTTTCATTATATTGCTGCAAACATCAAGAAAAAATCATCAGAACATAAATTGAAATCAATGAAGTGCAAGAGTCAAGTGTTATCAGAACTTTCATGAGAAAGTAAGTTGCACCTAAATAACAAAGTACTTCCTCTGTTCTGAAATAGATGCAACATTTTGACCAAATCGTTGGTCAAAACGTTGCGAGTATTATGGGACGGAGGAAGTATAAAGCAAAGACGCTAATATGTAACAACTTTATCTGCAACATGTTATTGAAGCACTTTTCCTCAAATTTTATTGAGGCATTCAATGCAGCAGCAGAGGATGCCTAATGGGGTTGAATTTTAAATTTTGTCACTTTGATTAGATCCAGCGTCTCATAAGGTAGCCGCAAAGACCAAATAGTAAGACCAAAAATTTCATCAAATAAAGGAATACATGATCATATATAAATATAAATGTGTGTATGTACATCTCTATTATATAAGTCAAGGGGGAAGCCATGGTGTCCTCCATAGAAAAGACTGTGTTACCCTCTAAAAATTTCCAAAAAAATCAATTAACATCCTTATAACTATTATGGAAAGTTATTTCAATTTTTGAAAATTTTAAAATGAAAATATTACAAAAAATAAATTTCGTAAAAATAAAATAAAAATACCCAAATTTATATTTTTGAATTCTCTATAAGTAGATATCCATAATGATATAATTTGTCACATAAAAAAAATTTACTTTTCGATTATTGTAAAAATTTGATAACCATTAGAATATAGCATGTAGATACATTTAAAAATCATGGCACACAAAGCATGCATGCAAAGCTAGTATACATGTATATATAGGAATAGGATTAGGTGAATACTAACCTATTGGCTAAAAACTAAAAACTAGAGATCCTAACCGTTCATTTAACTTACTTTGATCTAATCCATTGATCTGATGTAAACAACATTTTGTTCAAAAACAATATTGCTCTCTTGAAAAAATGGTTGAATTTGCTTTCTCTCTCACACACACTCTCTTGTAACAAAATTCGAACCCCTCACTCTCCTCTATTGAAGCACAGCTTTTTGTCTGCATACCTCTTCAATCTTCACCTGCGTTTTGATCTTCTTTGTGAGGTACGTATCTAAATTTATTGAATTGCATTGTAAACATAGTTTAACGTTTTTTTCGCAAATTTAATTCAAAAAATATGTTTCGATTTTGGACAATTTTAGTGATGTTGATTAATATATATACATTGCTATTTTCCCAATTTCATTCTATTTCAATTCAAAAGCGAAAACCAAAGTTAAATCCTCCAACAACAATCAACTCGAATGTGTTGTAACACGGGCCGCTACACGGGTCGTCGTAAGCCAATCAAAGCTCAAGTTGATCTTCGATATTCTCTCTCCCCTGACTCCAAGCTGAATATGTGTTGTGATCATAAGTTTCAATCTCTAGCATTCTTTCTCATCTCTTTTTATCTTATTTATAATAACAACAAGTTTAACTTTTATTGTTTCCTTTGGTACCACACTAATAGGTTTGTTTTTGCTAAATTATTGTTGTATTGGTTCAAATTATCATCTATAATATACTTCCCTTTGTTCAAATTATTGTTGTATTCGGCATTCTCTTTGTTCAAATTAGTGTTCAAATCTAGTTACCAAGAATTCAATCCATAGTGCCATAAACATAATTAATGTTCAAATTATTGTTGTATTTGTTCAAAAAAAATTGTTCAAATTATTGTTGTATTCGACATTCTCTCATGAGTACTATATACAAATTGATTTAGAAAGGGATAAAATAAGTTAACAGTGGTGATTATTAATAATTTCTGCCACTCATTAAAGGGACAAAAGAAAAGAAAATTACGAAAATTGATGGATAAGGGCCGGGATTAGAGGAGTTCCAATTATTGCAATACATGACACTAGAAATAAATAAGGCTAATAATCATAGAGCTCAAGAAAATAGAAAATACATTCACTAAAAAACATTGTTCCATTAATGACAGGTACACATTAATGACGGGCCTAAATCCCGTTGCAAATGTAGATCTTTTGTGACGGTTTTTGAGCCCGTCGCTAAAAGTTACCTAATATCTAAACCAAACTCCATTAGAAATGACTCATTTGCGACGGGAAAAATCATTTGCGACCCCCTTTTTTGCGACGGGGTCATATTTTTACGACGGGAAAAATCATTTGCGACCTCCCTTTTCTACGACGGGATCACATATTTGCGACGGGAAATCCCGTCGCAAATAGCATCTTTTCTTGTTGTGATTAGAGGACCTTCTACAGCTCTTAGGAACTAAGAAGACGGAATACCATACATAGATAGCAAGGCAAATAAACTACTATTAAGAAGCTATACAGGACATTTATTATTTAATAATAGAACTAACATGTTATCTATAATATACTTTTCTTTGTTAAATCTAATAGGTTTCAAGCAGAGGGATTTGGACGAAATTCTAGGACTGTTGATCTGTCTCAAGGGATTGTGTTGCTAGGGATAGGAATTCCGTGTTTGCTTTAATTTTCAAGCTAAAGTTCGAGTTAAAGTTTGATCTTCTTTTACTTAACATATTTATCGCTGTTATTGTATGATGGTTTATTGATATCAGCTAGATTGCTAGTTAGTTATATTCGAAGTTGGATTCAGATTTTATAGCACTTGTAATTTTTATTGAGAAGTATCGGATAAAGCCCCAAATGACATACTTATTTTTGTTTTATCTAGCTAGGAAATAATTAAGAAAGTCATCCCTAATTTCGAAACAATTGCAACATTCTAGATAAGGAAAACAAACGAAACATTAGGAGTAATAAACAATCAATAATACTGAATTGCTCCCACCTAAGCACCCAACCATCATGCACACTTACAACCGCAAGCAGCACAAGGGGAGGAAAGGGGCTGAACCGAATCAGAGGCTGGACCACAATTAATTTGCTGATCAACTTATTTTCATAGGCTTACTTTTTTTATGTATTTTTGTCTTTTCTTTATTAGGTGTCTTTTTAGAGTTGTACTAGTTTATTTGCTCAGCCTTTTTAGGAGATTTGTAGTGATGTAAAGACAAAGGAGCTAATATAAATATATAGGAGTAAGGACAGAATAGAGGATTATCCAGAAAAGTAGACACATTTTTGCTTAGGGGCGAGAGTTATGGGCTAAACGCCTAAAACCATTACATTGTAAACAACTTGATCTTCAACCTAATATCAAGTAGTAGTGCGCGGTGGTGCAGTTATTATCAATTTCTTTGTGTTAGTAGCATTGCTGTGAACGACAGGAACCTTGCAAATACCCCCTCTGTTTAATTAATTTGCCCTTACTTAGAATTTTGGCATCAATCACAATCACATAAAATCTTCTACATTTTAGGTAAAATGTGTGTGTGTGTGTGTGCGTGTGTGAAATTATAGTCAATGATTCACCATAATAAGTACACTAAACTTTTATAATGCTTATTATTGCATAATTAAAGATATTAATGGTATTGCATATTCACGAATCATGTACAAGTGAAATGAAGAATTCTTTTTGAAATAGATATGATAATAGTTTATGATTATAGGCAAGAAAAATAATAAATAAATTAACAGCTTTAAACAACAACAAATAAGATCAACAATCATAGTACAAATAAATAAATAAATAATAGATCATAAAAAAAATATATAAAATTACAATATTGAATATAATAGTAACAACCATAACGATCCCTTTGTTCCTATATCACTATCGATAAAAGGAGAGAAAGTGCATTTATGGCATCCATGTAAAAAGTAGGAAAGAGACTGTTAATTTTGTGGTTTTTGTAAGAGCAAGTAATGGAGAAGCTATTTAAATGTGAGCTGGGGGGGTAAGTTGGAAAAAAATTTATATTTGCAAAAAAAAAAAAAAAAATATTAATAATGGCAAATTAGCAATTGATCTAGGTGAATGGAACAAAAATTATGTCCAAAGGAACATTGTCTTACTCATACGAGACAACTATAGACACCTGCATAGAGAGCCAAGCACAAGGAGTTCAAATACACAAGGAGCACATTATCATGTGTGAGTGACTGGAAAGGGATGCAAAACATTACCATTCACATATCCACAGCTCAAGCACTTCACTTCCTTTTTGGAAGAAACCTTTTTTATGAGCTTTTTCTTAAGCTCGGTTTTCACCAATGAGTCAGACTTGATATTTCTCATTTTCTTCAAAAACTCTTTGCGTTCTTTTTCTGGTAGCAGGATATGTGAGCAAGACTGATAGATAAAAATATGAATATCAAATTTAGATGCCTATTTTAAAACAATACAAAATCAAGACTAACAAAAAACAACTTATGATACATGCATTTCACCAAACATAAATCCTCTATAGTCTACACTACACATGTGTGCACGCATATACATGTTAGCATATGTACAACCAAGGATCAAGACAAGAGCCGCAAAATCCTCTAAGATTTCTAACACCTGACCTTTGCATCATAAAAAGCAGAGCCATCTTAGAAATTTAACATAGATCTTTGTGCACACTAAGCTCTAGAAACAAGATCACAAAAATATATACATAATATGCAAGCATTATTTATATTAAGACCAAATGATGCTAGCTACATGCATACATTTGGGCCTAATTTTATATCTCCTATGGATGACATTAATATAAATTTTTTATAAAAAAAAAGGATAAGATTTATACTATGACAACAACTAACAATAGAGAGTGCATATTTATGTACTTCTCAGAAAAAGAAACTTCTTAATTTGAAACAAACACAAATATTGGACTAGTCTTGGATTGTTCATATCTTGCCCGCCAAAGTATAGGCCTAAAGAATGGGACGTAATCTTCTGTCATCCATGCAAACAAAATTAAAAGTCATTAACTACATTTTCGTATTGGAGCCAAGACAAGGGCACCCAAGTGGACATTTAGTGATTATCAAGTATGACCACCAATGTCTGGATGTCTAAGACAAATGAGGAAATGTAAAACTCCCCCATTCAAATATCGCTTTACAGTTACTTAAGAAAACTGAAAGATAAGGTTGAATAGTATAGGAAAAAAAATGACGACGGCTTGAACTGTATGAAGAGGTTTGCTGCATTTTGTTTCAAAAACATTGATTATGTAATACAACATTTTTAAAATATACATACCAATTTTTCAAAAGGCTCAAGGCTCATCGAGGTAATAGGGATTCCCTACACCTTAGCCTCGCCTTACTGCACCTCATTGAAATGAGGCGCACTTGATTAAAAGTGAAATTTTTTATTAAAAAAAAAAAAAAGCAGGGATGTGCTTTACCATGCCCAGAAACGCTTTGCCTTTGAGAGCCTCATCGAAATCAACTAGCCTAAACCCTAATAAGTGCAAACACTGCTCGCCTTGCACCTAGGAACGCCAGGGGCGAGCCTTTTCAAACACTAATACAACCTTTACACCTCAATTTCTTATAGTGAAACAAACATTAAAAAAAATAAGATGAAAAGGGAATTTTTTGTTGTGCAGAGGAAAAAACCATGGGTTAATTGAAATAACAATGTCCTTGCATAAACTAAACAAAGCAAAAACAAAAACGAAAAAAATTATTTTAGCTTGCTCAAGGAAACTGGGGTACAAAGGTTGTATTATTACAAAATAACTGCATTTATTAGAACCAATATTTCCTTCTATTTTTCATTTCTTCTTTCATTTATTAGCTCAATTTTTATGGTGTGTAGTTGTCATTGTCAAGCATGCTATCAAAATTTACAAATGATATTAGGTTCAATTTTAAGTAAAGAGGATAAGGGAGAAGAAAAGAAAGGAATTGAAAATTAATTTCTCATGTTTCTTTCAAATTCCTCCCATTTTGAGAGCACGAAAAAGTGAAAGAGAAGAGTATATGTGTGCACACATATATGATCAATTTCAGATGAGCACCAAGTCTAAAAAATGATTCTTGATTATTAATTACATTACATACAACAGTAGTAGTAAACTTGTAATTAAACTTTGCATAGATCAAGAGGAAAAGTGATGGGCCTGAGTCAAATCCAAAGCTTAGTTTGGATAAATCAAGTGTGTGACTTGGTTGATTTCCTCATTTGCCTCATAGGATCGGAAAATCTGAAAATCCCATTGCTAGCAAATGGATTTTCACATATAAATTACCTAAGACACCAAAGAACCCTTGATCGAAGCTAACTTAATGTGGTCCAATAAAACAACATTCACCAATCGGGCTATGTTATATGATCACTTTCTTTACGATTAAGAAGAGTATGGCCATCTTAACACTTCAAAAATCTGTTACAAGGTTCATGCCCACCACCAAAGTCATTTAAATGTTCGTTACCTTGTTTACGCTTTATTGTTAGTTATTATTATTACTAGCAAATGATTAAGAGGTTTGATTGGAAAGTGGGATATAGTTGATTAACAATTAGAATATCCCATTCTCGTTTTAATTTGGAAAAAACTAGTCCTCAGTTCTAGAAGTTTTTCATCCATAATGTATGTAATGAGTTAAGTCGCCAATGATAAGAGTTGCAATAACACCCTTGAAGAGCATTGAGCTTTGACGCATTAAGCACTTAAAAGCATATGATGTTGAAAAATGAACATAGTTCAGTAATAGTAAGGGAAGATCCATCCAATTTTAGTCACATGATGATACATCGATCTCTATTATATCTATTATATAAGCCAGAGGACGAGGAGGTGGTGTACTGTCCACATGACATTAACATATTACCCTTACAGCTCGTTTGGTAGCCGGTTATATATGGAGGTAATGGGAATGAATTTATTATAACTAAATTTGGAAGGAAAATCATAATTCATTCCCATGGTAGTACTAACTTTACTCCAAATTATCTATTTTTCTTCACAAATATCAATTTTTATCTAATACCACCCTTCCACATGGTAATGGAAAGTAATGGAAAATAAGAAGAAATTCCAAGTTTGGGAATGACAAATATGTTTTCCATGGGGATTTTGAAGTTTTTCCTTAACAAATTATACTTTAAATCAATTATCATTACTACAATTCATTACCAACAACCAACGGGCCGTTAATGAATATTCATGAGTCATCATGACTATATCATAGTAAAGGGGCATTTAGGAAAACTATCAAAAAAAAAGTCAATTTTAATTTAAATTATTACGCTGCTAATGTATGACTGTCATCATTAAAAGCTAATCCATATCTTGATTATAAAATGTCAATAACACAAATTTTAAATCAAAAGTGTAGAAAGCTTGATACATATTTATCAAAATAGAAAAAGAATCAAAAAAATGCTAGTTAACCAATAACTTTCCTAAAATGGAAAATTAATGCTTTTATTTGTAGAATAATTTTGACAACATAATTTATAAGTATTATGTTTAATAACAAAATAAATTCAATTATGTTTAATTCTACTTTAGTAAATCTATAAATATTTTTTATTCAACATGACCCACCATATAAATCCAACACTCCTAATAAAAAATTCTCTCTTATGAAATTCACCTTTTGGGCCCACTTTTATATTTTTATTATTTTTTCTTGGTCTGTGTATAGACAGCAACATTAAAGAACTTCATAACACACATAGAAATATATGATAATGTTGAAAAGGTGAAGAGAAAATAAAAAGGACTTGTCTACTCATAAAGAAGTGGACAAACATAATTAGAAAAATATAACTAACCTTACAAATGCTCTTCAAAACATTTAGAATGGCCGGCACCAATATAACCAATATTGAAAACAGGTAATGCAAGAGTCAAACAGCCATAATGGCCCGGACAATCTTCAAACTTTGCATGACATGTTGCACAAAGACCACTGCTCTTGTTTGGAGGCCCCTGTAATAATATAAATCCGTGAGCATCAATTGATTCCAAAATGTAACAAAACACTGCATCAATCACCTAAATGTTCAAAAAAAGGAGCATGACATATCAATTAACTTCTCCTTTTTGCTCCTTTTACCCTCATTGCAAATCCATTTTAAGCAATCCGATATGAATCACAAAACATAGCACCTAAAACCAGTGTTTGAACTTTGAAAAGGTGCGGAAATTGATGACATAAAAAATACTAATAAAAATGGTGAAAATAAACATATAACATATAAAAAGTACAACTGAAAAAGATGAAAGGTGTACCATTTTGGGGTCCAAAAGACCATTAGCAATAGGCTTTTTCATGGAATCGTAGTAAACACCCTTACATACTTCTACCTCAGCAATTTTACTGATCTCAGATTCCGAGAACATAGAAAAATTTATGCTATCACTGCAAAAATAGTCGCAAAATCCACAAATCAATACTCAATTACAAAGCAAAATCAAATTTTACGTTGGACATTCAGCAAATAAATTTAAGAAAATGAAAATTTAAAAAAATAAAAACTTACATTTTGCGAGGCTCGTTGTCCTCGATATACGGCTGCTTAGTGAAGAGCATCTTTTCATGAGGCCTCAGCATCTTCGTATGCAGCAAAAATCTAGAAAACAATGAATTTTATGGCTATAATTTATAGGAAAATACTGAAATGAAACTTCATTGGGCGTTGCCAACAAAGATACTGAAAATTGACAAAGAAACAGAACATGTGCACTAGCAAGTAGTAACTACAGAATGAGACAGGAGTTCAGTGTACAAAATCGGTTGTTTAAATTAAAACCAATACACAAGTACACAGATTCAAACATAATAACAACATACAATTCAAACAATATACAATATATATAATTCAAGCAATATAATTGAAAAAATGTTCAAACATAATAACAAATAACAAATTTTACAGCCTTACAGACTGAATAATTTAAAAAATGTTCAAACATAATAACAATATACAATTCAAACAATCAGGCCCGTCCCTGACCCAGGGCAAGGCCCAAGAAGAAAACCTCCATTTTTGTAGTCTACAGCACAGCACAGCACAGCACATAATCTATCAACAATATTCGATTGGAAATTCATTCTCCTTCTGGCAATAAAATAAATTACCCAGCAAAGCATGAACTAATATATATATTCAATAAACCCACACTGGACTAGAAGAACCCAACCCAACCCAACCCCATTGTATAATTGATTCTACGGGAAAAACAATCTTACCTCAAAAACTATGCTTAATTTAATGGAAGAAATCTGCTTGCTTTAATGGAGGAGAGGCACCACAAAAAAAACACGCCCAACCCAGTCACAGTTAGTTCGACAGAGAAGAGGAGACGAGACGAGAACGAGAGTTCCGTAATTTATTTATTTTTTATTTTAGGTTCAAAATAGAAACCTAACTTTTGGTACTAAGGCCCCAGTTCTATAGGACTAAAATTAAATTAACTGAACTTAAATTAAATTAAACTAAATTATTATTTATTTTTTTTTATATTTCAAAGTAATTACCCTAAAATCTTCATTTTCACCGCCGGAAAATTGTCGTCGAAAAACTCGGCCGAATAATCACCGCTGGAATGTTACTTCGAAAACTATCGCCGGAAAAGTCGTCCCGAAAATCGTCGTTGAAAATCTCGGCCTGATAATCGTCGCCGGAAAACTCGACCGAATAATCACCGCCGGAAAAGTCGGCCGAATAATCACCGTCGGAAAATCAATCCGAAAACCGTTGTCGGAAAAGTCGTCCCGAAAAATCGTCACCGGAAAAGTCGGCCGAATAATTACCGCCGAAAAATCAGTTCGACAACTGTCGTCGGAAAAGTCGTCCCGAAAATCGTCGCCGAAAAACTCGTCCCAAAAATCGTCGCCGGAAAAGCCGGCCGAATAATCAACGCCGGAAAAGTCAGTCCAAAAAACGTCGTCGGAAAATGTCGAACGGAAAAACGATGCCCGAAACTAATAATGATGATGATGATGATAATGAAATAAACTTAAATTAAATTAAATTAACTGAACTTAAATTAAATTAACTGAACTTAAATGAAATTAAATTAAGTCAATAGAAGTCCTAAAGAACGGGGCCTACGTTGTCTAAGATTGGTAAAAAAAAATTACTACGTTGTCTGAGTGGTCGTTTGGTTGATGTGAGAATTTATTTACCACAGGAAGTTAGGGTATGTTTGGTTACCATGAGAATTAATTTCCATGAAAATTTTCATTTCATGGGAAATTACTTCCCTTCGTAAAATTTCTAGGAATTGTTTAAGGTTGTTTGGTTGGCATATACAAATTTCCAATTCGTGTGAATTTTCATTGACCAAGGGGAGGGTGGGTGATTAAATTCCTACATTTTGTGGGAAATCCAAAATCTCATTAATTTCAACTTCCTCCATTTTCACTTTATTAATCCAACCAAACAATCACCCCATTTTCAAATTCACATAAATTCTAATTTCCCCCATTTATTTTAAGCAACCAAACAACCCCTTAGAATTCATGGGAAATAAATTCCCATACTAAACTCATGGGAGGTGAGTTTTTTGTGTTTGGTTAACTCCATAGAAATTAAATTCCCATGTAGTAAATTAATTAATATACAATTAATTCAAAAAGTCCTATATTATCAACTACTTTTCCTTAATTAAAAAAAAATCATCACCCTTTCCTCTCCCTTCTCTCCCCTCAAAACACAGTATCACCAAATATTTGAAAAAAAAATATCCAGAATCTTAAGCTTCTGTTCTCTATGACTATCAACACCTAGCTTAATCATTTTTTATTTTGCATTTCCTCAAAAATTCAAAACCACCTCATCTCCACCACTAATCAAATTCACCTCCAACAAAAAAAAAAAAAAAACTCACCTTTATCTCTCCAATTTAATGGAAATCAAAATCTTCATCACCATGTTCTCTCCTCTGAAAATGAAATATCTATCTCTTCAATCATGTTAATGATGGTGAAGATGAAGGTTGATGGTGGTAAGGATGGGTAACAGTAGATGATGGTGAAGGTGGGCGATGGTGGTGACGATGGACGACGATGATGGATGTTGCTGGTGATGGTGATGATGATGGGTGACAGTGATGGTGAAGGTTGATGTTGATGGTGAAGAAGGTGAATGATGGTGATGATTAAGTTAAATGATGGTGATGATTATGGATAAATAATCAAAGGAATTTTGATTCACCATGGAGAGTGTTGGTGAATCAATTCCTCCATTTTGTGGGAATTACCATTTCCTAGGAAGTCTCATTTCCTGCACTCACTATCAACAAAACAACACTTCCCTCCCACAATTCCTCGCCATGGAAATTACTTCCAACCAAACAAGGCTTAAGATTGGTACATATGTCTCAAAAAATTTCAAAAAATTTACTACACTACATTTTTTTATGTAAGGTAGGTTATCTATAATAAACAATTAAATTTTTTTCTAAAGTACAAATACAAAAGGACAAAGATATTATATACTCCCTCCTTAAAAAAAAATTTCAACATTTGTTTTTTCACGTATTTTGAGGTAGCGATTTAAAAGGGTAAACGAAGAAATTAATCAAAATAGTTTTAATATAAGCAAGAATGTGTTTATAAGTTACTAATATCAAAATTATTTTGATTAATTTGGTCGTTTACACCCTCAAATCGTTTCCTCAAAATGCGTAAAAAAAATTTGTTGAAATCTTTATTTTTACGGAGAGAGTATCTTTTTTTAGGTGGTGGTCTCATGTGATTTACTTCTTTTGATTACATTTTACTTCCCTTATTATAAAGATCAAAAGACAAAAATGATCAACCCAACCATTTTTTTACATACAGTACTCTTAGGGCCTGTTTGTTTCGGCTGAACTGAACTGAACTGAACTGATTGCTGCTGAACTGAACTGAACTGATTGCTGTCGAACTGAACTGATTATTACTGAACTGAACTGAACTGAATTTAAGTTAACTTAACTTAATTATAATTATTATTTTTAGTATGTACAAGTATAGGAGATTAAGAAATTAACTAACTTATAATAATTTCAACTATGAATATAATTATTTCAACTTATAATTATTATTTCAACTATGAAAATTATTATAATTATTATTATTTCATGTATGAAAATTATTATTTCAACTTATAATTATTTTTTCCAACAAAGAATAATTTGATATCAATTGTAGAAAATTTGCCCCAAAGTTGTTATTCAAATATTCCTAGCAAAATTTCCAAAAATATAAAATTTCAATCACTCTCAAAATTGACTATTAATTGACTAATTATGCAGCTTTTTCTTCAGAGTTTTGGAGAGAGAACTATTAATTGACTAATTTGTCCACATATTTAAACCTATTAAAACCTAACAAGTTATTTCTAAATGTCCATAAATGTCATTTTACACAACAAAACTCTAAGCAATCAACTATGTGTTACCAAACACCTTTAAACAATCAAATATTTAAATCAGCAGTTGCTAGAAGTCGTGCGTGTTGGGTTGTGTTACTCGTGGCGCTACTCGTGCCATATGGCCGTGTGGTTCGAGTATCGTGATCGAGTTCGTTTATCGTTCGTTCGTTGTTTGATTGTTGATCTTGCGTTAATCCAGGTAACTAGATATATGTTTAAATCAAATTTGCTAATTAAGTTCGCATAGATTAATACATAGGATTGATTTAAATAAAATGATGTATTAATTCTCTTGTTTGAACCATGATATGCGTGTGATATGATTATGTATGTATGATCGTTTCTTGATTAATTCATGTATGATTAAGTTAGTTTTAGTAATTAGATTATGAGTATTATGATTACTTTGATTTAATTATGTTATTGAATTAATCTCATGTTAAGTTGGTTTATGCGTGTATTATGATGAGCATGAGTTATTGATGAATTCTTTAAGTTCTTTAAACTCCTGAATAAATAATTTATGGTTTAATTAGTAGCTTTTCAAGTTGATTTTGGATTAAGTTATTTCTTGAATTTATATTTAATTTTGATTAGTTTCTTTAATTTTGATGATTCTTGGTTTTTTTGATGAATCTTGGTTGCACATGATGAATCATGATAAATCTTGAATAATCTTGATGAAATCTTGATTCGGCCGGTTTCTTGGATTTTTTTAGTATATGGACGGTTTTCTTAGTTTTTGGATATTTTCGAAATGCTTTGAATTAAGTAAGTTTTGAGTATTGATCTTTACGGTCATGTTGGTATTTTCGTATTTTTAAGTCGCCTATCTTAGTAATGCATTGGTTGCTATTTTGGGTTAAAGTCGTAGCTGTTGCCCTGTGTTCGATATTTGTGGGGTAGTTCTGGATCCTAGGGTGTGTTGTCATCTAGGTTGGTGACGCATTAGTTGCTAACTTAGGAGTCGTGACCATTACTTAGACATAGTGCTCACATTGGAATGCTACGGGATTGGACGCATTGGTTCGTCCCGTCATGTGTTAGGAAAGTTGGAAGACGCATAGGTCGACCTACGAGGTAAGACTAGACTGTCGGTTGGTTTTCGAAGACGCATTGGACTCTCGCATTGAACTGTCGATTTGGACTTTTGAGTCTTCGGTTTTGGTTTTCGGTTTTAAATTCAGTTTTGATAAGTTTTCGGTTTTTGTCTTGATTTTCGTATAAATGTGTATACGTATGTTGATCCCTGCGATTGGACGCCATGTACGTTATTATGTGATGATATTGATTTATGATGATTTAACTGTTGTAATGGTTGATTATTATTCTATTTGACGATATGTTATGTTAGTGAAAGTATTGTGTCGGACAGTCCGACCGTTGGACCGTCCAACAACATTTGTCCAGGTTTAACAATTTATTTCCAGGTTAGATAAGTTTCACCAGGTTTACAAATGTCATCAGGTTTATAAATAGATTTACAGGTTTAACAATATATGTCCAAGTTAGACAGATATGTGTCCAGGTTTAACAATATGTTTCCAGGGTTACAAATTTGTGTCCAAGTTTACAGATATATGTCCAGGTCTACCAATACATGTCCAGGTTTAACAATATGTGTCCAGGTTCAACAATACGTGTCCAGGTTTAACAACATGTGTCCAGGTCCAACAATATGTGTCCAGTTTACAAATATGTTTCCAGGGTTACAAATTTGTGTCCAGGTTTACAAACATGTGACCAGGTCTACCAATACATGTCCAGGTTTAACAATATGTGTCAAGGTTCAACACATATGAGTCCAGATTCAATCATATGTGTCCAGGTCTAGGGGACTGGTCTGATAGAAACGTTACTGTCAGACCAGTCTGACACAATACCTTCTCTTTATGTTATGCATGTGGCTTAAGTCTCACATTTGGGTTGAACAGTCTAGTTACTCGCCACTGACGGTTGATATATTTTTCAGGTAATGATGACGAGTAGTTGTCTACTTGTGTTTGGGCTGGGATTGAGTGCAAGAGACTTGTGGACTCTACTCTGTAATAGTGTAGATTTACTTCCGCATTTATGATTTGTATACGGACTTTGGTGGCGTGGTTAATTAGATAGGATGTAATAAGGACTTTTGGACTTTCGTACTATTTAGTGTTGGTTGAATTATATTAGTTGTAAAGATAGACGTTGTTTTGGGATATTAGTTAGTAAGTAATGACTTGATTTCTTGTAGGTATTAGTTTTAATTCGGTCGGAAAAATCGGGTCGTTAAAACTTCCATCATGAAATTTCAAGTTGTTGTATAGTCCCTTGAGGTCTCTTATGCTCAATCTTTACTTTCTGACACGGAAGACACTTACCAACAAACTCCGCAACTTCGTTCTCCATGTTTGGCCACCAAAAGACCTTCTTCAAGTCCTTATACAACTTGTCACCTCCTAGATGCACCGAATACGGTGTATTATGGTCTTCCTCCATAATTTTTTGCTTCAATTGTTTACAATTTCGTGGTACGCACCATATAAAATAATATTGCTTACTTAGTGATTAGTTGTGTGCTTTATTTTATTTTAAAATGGGATTGTAATTTGTGAATGACTAATGTTTGTTGAAAATTTGGACTTTTTTTTTGTCATTATCAATTACTAATTATAAAATAAAATTTTAAAAAGTAAGTTAAACCACAAACCGCATCACATCAAATCGTATTTTGCGGTGCGATTTAGTGCAGTTTGACATAATTTGCAGTGCGATGCGGTTTCAAACAATGTCAAACTGTAATTTTGCGGTAAACCACACTGCACTCAACCCTAGGTAATTTTTTTTATATACATCCGAATGTATGATAGATTCAAAGATTATTTTGCTAATTTTATATTTTTTTTAAAAATTTAAAATAAACAAAATTATTCATAAATAGCAATAAAATGAGACAAACAAGAGACACGAACCCTTGTTTGAAGTTCGAACTATGAATGACAGCATGAAACATATTGAACCAAGAAAAAAACCCCTCTTCGTATGATTTACATTTCCACTCATCTACAACCCAATTAATATGAACCCCACCACTCCCGACAACCCTCCTGCCACCACCGCGGAAACCACCATCACCACTGCAGAAACCACCATTATCAACAACATCAACAATGCAACCTCCGACGAAAACTCAACCCCATCAAACCTCAACTCCCCTCCACAACCCGACGACGACACCACCACCACCTCCGAAATCCCCATCATCTCCAAACGCCGTCGCAAACGCAAACACTACCACGGCACCATTTCCATGGTTCTTCGTCCTCACTCCTCTTCTCGTTCTTCTTCCTACTCATTCCTCGATTCTTTCTCCTTTTCTCTCCCTCGTCGCCGCCGTCGCATTCAAGACCTCCCCAAAGACCCACCTCCTCCCCCTCCTCTCGACGTCAATGCTCTCATCGCCATCTCTGTTGGTTTCCCCATTGATTCCCTCACCGAGCAAGAGATTGATGCTTCTGTTGTCCCCACTGTTGGAACTTCCCATCAATCTGACTATATTCATGTCAGGAATCATATACTTGCGAAATGGCGATCGAATGTTTCGTCCCTTGTTACCCGTGATGATGTCATGGAGTATACTCCTGCTGAGAAAAGGTATGTCGTTGATGCTGCATTAGGTTTCCTTGTTAATTATGGGTATATTAACTTTGGGCTTGCCCCTGATGTGATTCAGGGGAAGCTGTGCGCCAATGATGCTGCCCGTGCAGTCAATGTGGTGGTTGTAGGGGCGGGGCTGGCAGGGCTTTGCGCGTCCCGCCAGCTCCGATCAATGGGGTTTAAAGTTGCGGTAATCGAGGGGCGGGCCCGCCCCGGTGGTAGGGTCCGCACCCGGAAGATGTCAGAGGGTGGTATTGTGGGTGCAGCTGACTTAGGTGGGAGTGTTCTGACAGGGATCAATGGGAACCCACTTGGGGTTTTGGCAAGGCAATTAGGGTTTCCACTTCATAAGGTAAGAGATGTTTGTCCCCTGTATTTGCCTGATGGGAAAGCTGTTGATTCTGTGGTTGATTCTAAGGTAGAAGCTGCTTTTAATAAGCTGTTAGATAGGGTTTGTAAGCTTAGGCAGGTTATGATGGAGGAAATGAAGTGTGTTGATGTGTCTTTAGGAACTGCATTAGAGGCTTTTAGGAAGGTTTTTAATGTTGGTGATGATCCTCAAGAGAAGATGTTGTTGAATTGGCATTTGGCTAATTTGGAGTATGCTAATGCTTCTTTGTTATCGAGTTTGTCCATGGCATTTTGGGATCAGGATGACCCTTATGAGATGGGTGGGGACCACTGTTTTATCCCAGGTGGTAATGAGAGGTTTGTTCGGGCTTTGGCCGAGGATTTGCCCATTTTTTACAATCGCACCGTGGAGAGCATAAGGTATGGGGATGACGGGGTGTTGGTTTATGCAGGCGGGCAGGAGTTTCAGGCCGATATGGTTCTATGCACCGTGCCACTAGGAGTTTTGAAGAGGGGGGATATTGAGTTTGTGCCTCCCTTGCCTCAAAAGAAGAGGGATGCAATTGATAGATTAGGGTTTGGTTTGTTGAATAAGGTTGCAATGCTTTTCCCATACAACTTTTGGGGCAGAGAAATTGATACTTTTGGGCATTTGTCTGAAGACCCTTCTAAGAGGGGTGAGTTTTTCTTGTTCTACAGTTACTCCTCGGTGTCGGGTGGGCCCCTTCTCGTGGCCCTTGTTGCCGGGGAAGCGGCCATTGATTTTGAAAAGGTGTCGCCCGTAGAATCGGTGGAGAGGGTTATGGATACCTTGAGGGGGATATTTTATCCGAAAGGGGTTGATGTTCCGGACCCTATTCAAGCAGTCTGCACTCGGTGGGGCCAAGACCGGTTCACTTACGGATCTTACTCATATGTTGCAATTGGGGCATCGGGTGATGATTACGACATTCTTGCAGAAAGCATTGGAAATGGGAGAGTCTTCTTTGCTGGAGAAGCAACCAACAGGCAGTATCCTGCGACTATGCATGGTGCATTTCTTAGTGGGATGAGGGAGGCTGCCAATATACTCAAAGCAGCCAAGAGGAGGTCATTGATTTCAGCTGATGATGCAGAAAACATTAGTTCAGAAAATATTCAAGTTTTGGAGCAATTGTTTTTGAAGCCGGACTTACAATTGGGGAGCTTTTCTGTGTTGTTCGATCCTAGATCAGATGAGCCTGAATCCTATTCACTCTTAAGGGTCGAGTTTCGTGGTGGAAAACTCGAAACGGGTGCTCTGTATTTGTATGGTTTAATGTCTAGATCCCAAGCCTTTGAGCTAAGCAAGGTTGATGCTGATGTGGACAGGTTAAGAATGTTGAATGAGAAGCTTGGATTGAAGTTAGTTGGCAGAACAGGATTAGGGTCTGCTGCAGAATTGCTTATTGCAGCTGTTAGAGAAAAGAGAGTGTGTTGAGTTTGATCATGATCTTCAATGTACAGCATTTTCTTTGCTGAGGTGAGATTGTGAGAAGTAGTGTAAGTTATGAACAACTGACATAGAGGTCTAGTGTTGTATATTAGTATTTTTAGGATGAGTGAATTAATCAGATTAGGCAGATTCTCATACAGTACTTATCATAGTGTTAGGGTAGGAATTTTATGACATTAAGCTGACTTATTTGTATGTAGTGAAGTGACTGATTTATTGAATGTGAATTTGAGAAATTCACTGATCAATGTCTTGCTCCTACTTCTGTAAACAAGTTAAATGTTTTTTTGTTTTTTTTGTTTTGGATTTTTTTGCTCCCCCCCCCCCCCTTTTAAATAACCCCCATTAAGTTGGATTTTTTCTTGTTTTCACCCCCAAACCCTTAACACCGTTAGATTTGTGTTAATTCCGTTAGTAGACCCATAATTTAAGTTCTAATTATAAAGAAAAACAAAAGAAAAAAAAAACTAAAAAAAAAAGGAAAAATAAGAAAAAGGGGGCAAAAATCATAGAGGGTTTTAAAGGGGAGGAGGTGGGTTTTGGGCGGTGGTTTTAGGTGAGGGGAGGAGCAGTGGGGGTGGTGACGGGGTGGGTTGGGCAAGGGCGGAGGGGGTCGAAAAGAGGAGGGGAAGAGGGTGGCAAGGTGGTGGTGGTGGGGGCGTTTAGGGGAGGGGCAATCGGCGGTGGGGGAGGTTGGCGGTGGGGGTTTCGATAGTGGAAGAGGTCGATCGGTGTGGTGGAAGGGTGGTGGTGGGTCGGTGGGGCTGGGTGGTTTTGGGTATTTAATTTATTTATTTTAAGTTTAAGGTTTAATTAAGTTTAAAATTTAAGTAGTTAATAGGTTTAAAGTTTAATTAATTACTTTAATTAGGTTTAAGATTTAATTAATTACTTCAATTAACTGATAATTCTAACAGAGTTAGATTTTGGGGGTGAAAACAAGAAAAAATCCAACTTAATGGTGTTTTTTTTTTAAAAAAGTTCGTGGGGGTTTTTTGCACAACGTAGTAACTCTTGTAAGTTAGTGGGGGTTATTAGCAAAAAAACTTTTTTTTTTTTGTTATGATTTTATGATAGTAGTAATAGTAAGTATTTGGTTCAATCTAGGAAAATTTGTGAATAGCTTTTCATAAGCAATTTTTTGTGGGAAATAACCTTTAATTTTATATTTATTTTTTGTCATTTAACAACTTTTAGGGTGCGTTCTCTTCAACTTTTTTATCCAGTCTCAGAACTTATCGGGTTTAATCATGTGAAGTCAGGTTTAATAAATTATAATTAAATCAGGTCGGATCAGGTCGAATAAGTTGAAGAGAATGCACCCTTAAACAATTTTTTTTGGTATTATACCTCAACGTTATTTTCGGTTCAATATGCTTTAGGTTATAGGCTTATTTCGGTTCTATTAGTTTCAATTCAGTTAAGGACTAGTTCACAATCCAATTTGACATGGCTAAACATGGATAAATATGAATGAAACGCATGTTGTTTATAAATAAATGCTAATGAATTTTAGTTAGATTTAAATGAATATTCATATGTAGTGGGATGCACATAATATCGAACATCAATGAACATTGTTGGTGACCTAATGTTTTGAAAACGTTTCTTATTTTTTTTGTAAATCACTTATGTAAACAACCGAAATCCATTTAAGGGACGTTATTTGTGGAAATTGCATACATTTTTCTTTGAAATTAGTTTTTCAATTAAAATCACTGTTTTTCTCTCATTCTCTCTCTCTTCCATTTTATATATTTCCAAATTGCTTGATTAATACAGTTTAAAAATTGTCAATTTTCTTCTAATATGGTTTTTCAGTGCAATAAACACTAAGTCAATCTGAATTAATATCACTCGTGCATTTAAATGTTCGTTATCACGATCACAATGAATATCTTTATGCTTTTTCAAATTTCACAAAAAAATTGAAAACGCTCTTTTATCTCTACAATTTAATTTTTAACTCGATAAACACAAAGTCAATCTGAATGGATGTCACCCATTCATTAAAATATAAACTATCACGATCGCAATGAATATAGTTGAAAATTGAAATTTTGAGCTAAAATATTTATTCTGTAATATAATATTGATGTACATTGTGATTGATGTATTGTTCATTCGCCTAAAATTTTGAAGTCCAAGCCCAAGTAGAGAATGTTACTCTAGTGAGTACCTTTTCCATTTTGAAACAATAGTTACATGTTACAACTATAAAACCATACTAAATAAAACATAGTTAGCTCAATAAATAAAAATTGTTCAACCATAAATTTCCCCCCCTCAATAATGTAAACAAGTTTATTCACGTCCAAAGTTTCAACTCTATAAGGGTAATGAGCTATAGAGCAAATGCTTTTGATTTTGAGCTCGGATATTTGAATTCTTATACCAGCAAAACTAGAGAATTTCATACCTAATAAAGAAAAAAAAGGTTCCAAGCCTAAAAAGCCTTAAATCTTGACATGAATGGACCTTTCCTTTCTTTTTTTTAATGGGTTGCTTAAGCATCAAAAAACTCAATCAACCTTGAACTTTTGTTGTACCAACAATTGAGCTTCTTCAACAATCTTCTTCACAACTTCTCCGGCAGGTAGAATTTCCTTGGTGAGGCCAACACCTTGCCCTGGATACATCCCCATGCTCTCGATATCACCTGTCGTCGACTTGTTGGGCACGGTTCCCGCAAAACGCCTAACATCTTTTACCTGTCGATATGAACGACACCCGGTATTAAATAAAAGTGTATATTATAACATGTAGAGGACATTTTACCTGCATGAGGGAAAAAGAAAAACAAAACATGAGGGAATTGATATACACTTTTACCTGTCGAGGACATTTAAATGCACTTTAAATAAAAGTGTAGAGGACATTTTACAACATTTTACCTAACATGTTATAGCATCACTGTTTTACCTAAAGTGTATATTATAACATGTAAATTAGTTTACCTAAAAACAGGTAAAAGTGTATATTATAACATTTTACCTAACATGTTATAACATTTTACTAAAAGTGTATATTATAACATGTAAAAGATGTTAGGTAAAAATGTTATAACATCGACAGGTAAAATGTTATAATATACACTTTTACCTATCGAGTTATAATATCGACAGGTAAAATGTTATAACATAACATGTAGAGGACATTTTACCGGTAAAAGTGTATATTATAACATCTTTAAAAGAGAGGAGATGACCATCTAGGTTGTAATTAGGATATGTTCCTAGTTTTAAAAAAATCTTGTAGATGTAAATTCTTTGGAAATTTGGTTCTCTTTGAGGGTTTGTTTGGTAGGGCGTAAAACATTTTCAATGTAAAATAGTTTTACATGAAAATCATTTTACAAGGGAAAACTCCGTTGTTTGGTTGAATGAAAAATGATATTCCATTTTAAGCGTTCGTGAGGTGCGAAAGTTTTCGTGAGGAGAGAGCAAATTACTGAGTTATGTGGCTAGTGGGGAGAGAGAAATTATGTAGATGAGAAGAGAGAACGTGTTGGGAGATTATGAGAATTGAGAATAGAAAACAGTTTTCCTTTGATTTTGGGAGAAAAACATTTTCAACTATAGTGTAAAACTATTTCACACTAACCTTTTTTATTTCAATTTTCAGTCCAACCAAACAGTGTAAAATGAGAAAATTAGTTTTCAGGAAAAACATTTTACGCCCTATTAAACGGACCCTGAGTCTTTGTTTCGCTGAAATTCAAAGGTTCCATTACTTCCATACCTAGTGCCAAGGGCAACACCTCGAGCCCCAAGGGCCAAAGCAGCAACGTAACCACGAGCATCCACAATGCCACCTGCAGCAATAACCGGAATATCTCGTTCCCCTATGAAGTCAACTATTCTAGGCACCAATGCAAATAACCCTTCCTGGAAGAAAAAAAAAAAATTCAATAAGTTTCAGGAGCAGGATTGCAGGAAGTACTGAAAAGTGAAAACTAAGAAAAAAAACACTTATATAGCAAAAACATTTCAGTATGGTTCACACAATATTTAGCTCAAAGTAGTTCAAGTGTGTTTACCTGACCCATAACATGCCCGCCTGCTTCACGTCCTTGTACAATAATTGCATCTACCCCAACATCGATGGCCCTTTTTGCTGCTTCAACACTCCCAACCTTGTGTGAACACAACCAGCACATGATATATTGATATAATCAATCATCTGATGAAACTCACTGAATTTATCAGTTATGGTGTAAACATCCAAGTATAATATGACTTATAAGGATGGACTTGTGTACAAAAGCAAAGTTTAGATAGATAGTTAAAAAAAAGGTCAGAGTTTATGAGGATGGTGTAAACTTTTCAAGGAAACAAAATTCTACAAACAAGAACATGAACCTTTACGGTCAGTTTGGTAGCCGGTCATAAATAGTGGTAATAGGAATTAATTTATAACTAAATTTGGAGGAGAAATCAAAATCCATTCCCATTGTGGTGCTGTTTTAACTCTAATTTTCTTCACAAATATCCATTCTCATCTAATATCATCCTCTCTCATGGTAATAGATGGTAATGAAAAATAAGAAGAAATTTCAAGTTTGGGAATGAAAAATATGTATTCCATGGGGATTATGAAGTTTATCCTTAACAAACTACACTTAAAATTCATTACCACAATTTATTACCAACAACCAAATGGGCCATTATAGTCATGAAACAGAAAGACTTGTAACAAAACCAACTAATAAAAATTCCCACTTCCCATCGAATCAATTCTACCTCAATGAGAACTTCAGGATCTCGAAATTCACTGAGAGAATGCATGGTAAGAAATGGAGGAGAAGTGAAACAGAAAAGGGCTCACATTAACAGAAAATTACACATATCCTGATATTCAGATAATATGATACACTTAAGAAGATCAGAGGGGAAAAATCAGTTCAATGAAGGGGAAAACTTTAGAATAACAAAGAGGCGAATTTGGAAAATTTAAAATCAGTTCAATGAAGGGGAAAAATTTAGAATAACCAACCTCTAAAAGGCAAAACCATGTAGTGTACATGTTATGGAAACAATGAGATTCCTACTAGAAAATAAGAAAAGATGACCACCTCAACACCCATAACAAGAGACTAGCATAAATGCATAATTGGTGCTTATTGTGTATAATGAGAATGCAAATGCAAAACTTTTGATGCTATTTCCGCTAAATTGACCACCAAGACGTCATCAGGGCAAAGTACTTGCATACACTCATTAATGATTAATAATGCAGTTTTTTTCAAGTGTCCAAAAAATTATGATGATGCTCATGAATCAAGAATATTTTATTTCTGCAATAAACTGGAAAAATGGGAAGATAAAGATGGAAAGTTGGATTAATAAATCAGAAAAATAATACACGATAACTAGCAACTTAAGGTTGCAAATCTTCCAAAGTGATTTTAGGTCACAAATCTCACAAAGCCAAAGCTCTCAAAATAATTTTCTGGATAATCACTATCTTCCCCCTCCTTACATATTTATACTACCACTACCACTACATATTTTGTCCATACTCAAGTACAAGATCACCCAAAAAGCTACAAGACAAAATACTACAAAACAAGGACAATTAAAGATAAGTAAAATAAAATAAAAATTCTAAAAATATAAAATATTAGAAACTAATTTTCTAATTAATTGATTCATTACACTACACCCCCCTAAAAAACCACCTTGTCCTCAAGGTGGTGCCGTGGAAGCTTGCGCGGCCTCCATTCCAGCGAGTTCTTGTCGTTCGTACTCATCCTCATCCTCCACGATCATGACGCTTAACTCGCAGGCCCTACAGTTGTGCCCTACTCCCCATCGTTCGTCACATTTAAAGCACAAGCCCTTGGATTTGCAATCCCGGCGTTCCTTTTCCGATAGCAATTATGTTTTTTTACCAATTTGTCATCCGAGGCTATTTTTTTTACTAATTTGTCACCCAAAGCTAAGTTTTTTTTACCAATTTATCGCAAAATTATTTTTTTTTAGCAAATTGTCGCTAGGTACCACTTTTTTTTAGCAATTTGGTGAATTGGCCGCCCAATTTCCTTTTTTAATTGTGAAGTTTTACTTGCAAGGGTGATATTTTTTTGGTGAATGAAATCACGTGAACCTGCCTTTCTGAAAGCAGCAGTGATGTCATTCCTTGAGGCTTTTACCATATTACCCTTATTAGTAGCTTCTAGAGATGGCTTCCCCTCCAACAGTCATCCTTGTACTCACATGTAAAACTTCTGGCACCCTATTTCACCACCAAATTCTTCACCTGAAAAGAAGCATGGACAATGGCCGGCAATCGCAACAGAAAAATATCCGGGTCCTCCACCTGAACCACTTGCACCAGATCCACCTTTCACGAATCTATTCTCTTCTCTACAACTCCGAATTCCTTCAGCACCAGCATGTGAAACTACTCTCAACTGTAGAAAGCAACTTCTGCAAGCCGTCAAATCCATTGTTCTCTAGATCTACTCGCTTCGCCACCTCAATTTTCTCCGACACCACCTTCTGGTGGCTGCTGCCTTGGTTTTCCTCTGGCACCACCACACTTGCACGGCCTTCCTCCACTGCCTTGGCGACGATCTCTGGAACGGAGGCCTCCAAGCTCTCCACCGTTGCGCTGCAAGGCCTCTTTGAAGCCTCTTCGAACCTTCTCGCATTCACCCTTATCTCTCTCATCATCTCTGCCCAGAATTTTTCTTGGGCTTTTTGTATGGCTTCAAGTTGCTCGAGCAACTGAGTCTTACTTACCGGAGCCATGGATGCGCCTGCTCTGATACCAAGTGCAATAAACTGGAAAAATGGGAAGATAAAGATGAAAATTTGGATTAATAAATCAGAAAAATAATACAAGATAACTAGCAAGTTAGGTTGCAAATCTTCCAATGTCACTTTAGGTCACAAATCTCACAAAGCCAAAGCTCTCAAAATAATTTTCTGGATAATCACTATCTTCCCCCTCCTTACATATTTATACTACCACTAAATATTTTGTCCATACTCAAGTACAAGATCACGCAAAAAGCTACAAGACAAGATAATACAAAACAAGGATGATTAAAGATAAGTAAAATAAAATAAAATAAAATTTCTGAAAATATAAAATATTAGAAACTAATTTTCTAATTAATTGATTCATTACAATTTCAGAGACTCTAAAATGGGTGCTTCAAAAGTGTTGAAGAGTTAGCTTGATGAAAATTAAACTTCAAACTAGAACGCGACACTAAGATTACAGATTTACATGAAAGCAACTCTAAGAGGGTGTTTGGTATTAAATTAGAAAAGGAAATGGAGTGGAAACAAATCAGTAGGAGAACGGGTTGAAAAGAGTAACTAATTAGGAGGAAAAAAAATTATTTCCACTAAGGTTGAAAAGAATAACTAAATGGCGGTAAGGGAGTGTGTTATCAACCATTCATATCAAATAGGTAATGGAAATATACATTTACATTAAATCTATTTCCAATCCCCAAAAAAGTGTACCAAACACACAAACATGCTCGAAATCACTAAGTGAAGCATATACTTAGATAAACAAGAAGCTTACTTGGGGAACAACTTTAACACCAGCATCATGATTCATGAGCTCTATGAACAAGTTTTTCAGGTACTTCACCCCAATATAACTGTAGTACAGCTACTTTCTCCTCTAGTATAGTGTTCAACCTTTGTTTTGATTATGACAATATAATTAAATAAAATAGATTTAAGGAGAATCAACTAAAAGTAATTTTAGTTGAAATTAAATTTATTTTATATTTTGTATATTTTATGTTATATATTTATAGAGAATGAATTTGATGAGTGTCTAATTCATATTAAATATATTTCATTTTATATACTTGGTATTTTATAGAATATATTTATTGGGAACAAAATTAGAGGAGTATCTAATTTTAAGGTAAATATATTTTATTAAATATGTCCTAACTCTTATGTTATATTGATTTATTTTTTGGAATACTAATATTGGTGTGGTGCAGGTAACTATTATTTCTGGTATAAGATTAGTAGGTCACTCGTATACTTTGAGCAATATACTTAAACTAACATTTTTGTTTTGTTTGGTATAATATCTAAAGTGACAAATTATTTTGCTTAGATTTATTTGTATGAAAGCCATGTTATATTTGTTTAGGAATTTGTTGGTGGAAAAATTATTTGAAAATGAAAATTCCATCTTTGTTCTTTGAATCATGCGTGTAGGTTAGTTACCCTACTTAGTGGGAGTTTGTTTCTAGTTGATAACTCTTCCTTTAATTGATTTTGTCAAACCTATTATGCTTGAAGATGGCCGGTGGGGTACTTGCTTTATGTGTGTGTAATTAGGGAAGTAGAATTAGTTTTCTTCAATTCAAAAAATGGTTTTTGTTTTGTTAGGTAAACCCATTAAAATAGGTAGTTGGATTACCTCTTCTGACTTCATGCGTGTGATTTAGTTAGGAATTAGTTTTTATTTAAAAATTTCAACAATTAGTTTGTTAATTCATCTCATTTACTAGGAGTGCTTAGTGGGTGGTTAGAGGTAACTTGGTCATGCGTTTGTTAGTTTACCAGGTTATGCAAATTAGTTTTTAACAAATTCAAATTCTATACACACACGGTACTAATAGTGAGTGGGGCTTTGGGTTTTATTTTATTTTATTTTATTTTAGAATTTAAATTATAAATTCTTTATTTTGAGTCCCACGTAAATCCTAGAATTAGGAAGTTAGACTTAGTCTCTTAATGAATGTAGTTTTATATTAGAGATCTTTTCTTCTGTTAGTTTTGCAATTGCCTTGGTCAAACTATTTTATAGGTAGTGGATGACGTGGCACTACTCCATACACTAGTCCATGTTCGTGTGCATTCCTTCCTCTCCAAGGCAAAGCAATTCGAAATTCTATAAATGAAGAAAGTAACCAGAATTCAAGGGTACGCAATCATCCACAACCAAGACAAAATTCAAGATCAATTTATTTTCGAGTGCTTCAATATTTCTAGTGTTCTTTGAATTTTCATTCCTTAGTATTTCAATTGTAATTCATTAGTTATAAGGGTTGGTGTGAGAAATTCAAAAGAGAAATCAATTGTAATTGAGAAAAAGAATAGAGAGAATTCAGATTTCATTCGAAATCTGAAGTGAGAAAAATCGAACTTTAGTAAGTTCATGGCATCAGTTCAGGGGGAACAGGTGTCAAGGGGAACAAGTTCCTAGTGGAACGTTGAGAATAGAGAAAGGTCCTTTATAGGTTGTAACAGAGTCGTTGGCCTATATTAATAAGAGAAGTTCAAGAGTCAAAATCCCTCGTGGTCAAGGTTTTTCTTCCTAACTGGGCCTAGGAAGTTTTCCTTGTAGGTTAAATCTCTCTGTCTTTATTTCTGTTTATTCTTTTGTTCGAGTTTAAGTTTAAAATTCCGCTAAAATTATCAAAAACTCCCTCAACTACAATTCACCCCCCCTCTTGCAGTTGTTATTCATATTACATCATATAGCTTTCAAGTTCTCTTCATAAGGAAATGCCATAACAACACCGATGCCAAAGGGTTTGTCAGTTAAGGTCCGAGTCTTCCTTATCATCTCACTCACGTATTTTGGGCATTCCTGGTAAAATGATCAAACTAGACGGCTAAATAAATGCTCATAATCATGATTACCATATCTAAGTGAAATAGAAGTATAGTCGACAGTATCACCTAATTCGTCTTTTAGTTCGCTTTCATAATTCGTAGTACGCCCAAAATAGGCCAAAAATAGCCCAAAACCAACCATAATTCGCTTTTTGCGGTTCGCGGGTTCGCGATTCGCAAGGAGTTTAGAGAATTATGTAACTATGAGTATAGAACCCAAAAAAAATAAAAAATCAATGGAACCATATGTTCTTTTTGCTTATGCAATTACCACAAATAATCCTAATTTCCATCTCCAACTGATCATTCACAATATATGTGGTCAGACCATCAGACTAGCCACCAGTTACTATTAAGTACAGAGCTCAACCCCAGCCTAAAATCAGTAGAGTAGGTAACAAACAAGTGCAATCCACTGCATTCATCCAATGAAGCTGATTAAGAAATTCTCATCAGTCATCATGTAGTAATCAACACCAGACCCAAAGCCCAAAAAGGGTGAGGGGTACCAATCAGAGTTTCATCTACTTTGACTTGAATACCCACATAAATTAGGAAGAGAAATGTAACAGCAAGAGTATACAACTCAAAAGTCAGAACAGCAACTCCCTAAAGGAAGCAATAGACTTACTTACCCTTTAACCTATCCACTAGGCAACAAATTACAAGAACTCAAGATTTGAGAATGAACCAGTTTTAACATGACGCTATTTGCAAAATGAGCAAAACTTTCTATAGTTAACTATATATCATAGCCAATTTTATAATCCAAGCATCAATCTCCTCTGCACAATAGCTTCACTAAGCCAAATATCATATGAAATGCAACAGCTTTTTGCTGCACTGTGACTAATCATCCAGCAAGCAGGAAAATTTGGCTGTAAATTGCAACACAAAAGTACGAAACTACAGAAGTGGAAAAACAAATGCTAGTCATATAACTTCAAATATTTGAATCATTAGGCTCCGTTTGGTAGGGTATAAAATAATTTTCAAGTCCAAATAGTTTTTACATAGAAAAATACATTTTCATGGTATTTTTTCGTTGTTTGGTTGCATGGAAAATGATTTCTCATGTTAAGTATTTCTCATTAGTTGAATTGAAAATTAATTACTTCAAGTTTGGAGGAAAATGTTTTCAACACGGTGGAGAAAGAATTTTCATTTTAAGTTTTACATCTTATTTTTCAACCCAAACAAAACAATGTAAGATGGGGAAAACAATTTTCAAGGAAAAAGTTTAATGCCCTACCAAACGTCCAAATGGAGCCTAAATCTTGCTTCTGTGCAGGAAAAAAGAGAGCTATGGCTAGTTGTGTGCTGTGCATCACAAAATACACAATGCAGAGCATTTTTTGAGTCCTTTTGCATGCCAAAATTGTAGAACTTTTTATATACACCCGAGTACCCAAGGGTATTTTTGCTCATTTTATAGTTTTTTTCCTCATTTCAAAATTAAAAATGAGCAATAAAACACCTTCGGATGTACCTACCTCTACGTACATCCAAGTGCATAGTAGACCCATTGCCAAAATTGTGACAAGTGTTATGCATATTTACTTTTATTTACGAAAGAAGTGTATCACTTTCCCTTTGACATATTGACACCACCAGTCCATACTATTTCTCAAATCTGCCTATATCAGTCCCAACAATTGAACAATCCAACCAAACTCTATCATGTATTTGAATCCATCAGATCCACTTACTTGGCAACCGGCTAGAGTACGTAAAATCTAAACACGTGATATTCACATGATTTTTAATGAGTGTCCTTTCTTTCGTTAAATGCATGACAGAAAGAGGAAAGGTGAATGAAGACATGAAGGAGTGAGATTGAATGGAAAGAGAGACAAAGAAAGAAAGAAAGAAAGGAGACTCATTAAACATCATGTGATGATCACGTGTTTGGGTTTTAACTGCTGTAACAGCTTATCAAGTAAGTGGGTCTGATGGATTCAATTACATGATAGAGTTTGGATTGTTCATGGATAATCAATAGTTGGGAATGATATGGGCAGATGGGAAATAGTATGGAATAGTGATGGTGTCAATTTTTCCTACTAAAAACTTGTTTAGTTGGCAATTATTATGAATGATGGGAAATAGTATGGAATGGTGATGGTGTCAATTTTTCCTACTAAAAACTTGTTTAGTTGGCAATTATTATGAAAATTCAAGTTTGCACAAAGTTAATCAGGCTTAATTATTTAGTCCATCAATTTCCATAGATGTTAGCATTGCTAGACACCTAGTCACCTACACCTTAGTTCCCCTAAGCATGTATAAGTTGCCAATGTTTAAACACCTTGAAATCTACCATGCCCTTTAACAGGACATAACGATTGAGAATTTTATATATGCTTTCTCATCATCATCCAATCAACTTAATTCAGAATATGCCCAGTTTCCACAGAACCCTCAATCCAACCATATCACACAAATAATAATACTAAGTATGAGACAAACAATTCTTACAAACAAGTAAAAATTAGCAGTAAAATAAAGAGAATGAAAAAAAGGAGGAAAGAAAACAAACCCAATCAGGGGATCGAAGAAGAGCAATGGCACCAGAGTTTGCAACCGCAGCAACAAGTTCTGGGCCAGAAATGTCGGGCCCAAGTGGGGCCTGAACTATTCCATACTCAAAACCCAGTATACCCTTCCACCCCATCACCTTTTATTTATTTACCTCTTTTTCATAAATTGCTCTTTAATCTTTACACAAAATGGAGTATATTCAAAGGGTTTTCTGTATTCATATCAGAATTTAGAGATGAAAAGTAAAAAGTGTATCACTCAATCACTGTATAAGGGGGAGAATTCCTAATACATGTCCGAGATGTATTTACCAAATACTGTGAGAGCTTTAGAATTTCAGCCACGAGGTTCTGGGTTCGGTTCTCACCGCACGTATTTGCGAGGATAACTTATTATCTCACTTACAGATGCGTATGTTGGCTAAAATTAGGTCGGTGACCTAAAGTAAGTCCCGTTCCAAAGCCTAGTATCCCACACATTATCCTAAAAAAAAAATATATAAGCAAGGACATAAGCAAATTAAAGTATCAATTTGTTTACTCCCTCCATTCCATAATAACTGCTTCATTTTTATTGTTATCACTATTTATATGATAACTTTGACTTTTAAAAAAATTATATATAACGAAAAAGATAGTCATATGAAATCTTGTTTAATTTGATTTGTCTCGATATGTACTTTCTAAATATATATTCCGTAATTTCTATAATTTTTTGTTACACATAGCTCAAGATATTAATATTTAAAGTTGTGTCTCGAAAGATGTAAAAAAGTAAACGACGCACTTATTTTGAGATAAAGGGAGTACGATTTTTTATTGTACCTTGGATTGCACATTCGGAGCCTAGTCCAGAATTTTAATTGTTTTTATTTTGTTATTTAGTGAAATGTCCATTTACTCTTTTATTGAATTATAATTTGAATGATACTCCTTACGTTCCCATTTGTTTGTCATGTTTGGAATCTTGACATTATTCCTAAGGTGTGAGAAACTTCTAAATTACTCTCAACATATAAAACATAATATAATCTTGTGGGGTCTTACTTGTTTGTTTCGTCTCAATGAGTATGTTATAAATATCCAATTATTATAATTTTTACACATATACAACATAAGATATTTAAGGTCAAACGAATACATTGACATATGTGCAAAGTCAAAACAGGACAGACAAATGGAAACGGACAGAGTAATTCAAACCTAGGATTGATAAAGTCCGGTGAATATTTAGTAATCTTATATCAGCTTAAAAAAACGAGTGATAATCAAATTTAAATGGATGAAAGCGGATGACGGATGCGGGTCGAATACCGATCGTACATAGAACTAATTTTTTCAATGAAACGACACCTAATAAATTACAAAGTCAAGTTATTTTATGTCGACCCTAATTTAAAGATTGTAAAATACGATAAATTTAAGGCAAGAGTGTCGGCTGCCAAAAAAAAAACTTAGGCAAAAGCGTCGCAGCAAAAAAAAATCGGCAAAAGTGTCCTAATTCATAACCACCAATCCTCGAGCGTATGGGACATGGGGTTGGTGAGAATTTGACAAAAGTTGATATCACCTACTAAGTTGATATGAAATCGACTTGTTATTAATGGGTTTAGATTAAAGCGTTTGACTTGTTTATGTATATTGTTTGATACGACACAATACGTTTATTAAGCGAAAGGAATTTCAATCTATTTAAATAAATAGGTTCAGACGACACGACATGATTACATCTAATTATCTGTATACAAAAACACGCACAACTCACCAAGCCGACACAAAATCAATCCATTATTAATGGATTTGGGTCAAGAAATTTGATACAAAATCAACAAGACACGACCCATTTATTAACGGATTTGGGCCAAGGGGTTTGACCCGAACCCGACTAAATCTAATTTTCACCTCTACCAATGAGACAATTATATATTTTTTCCAAACGACTGGGATACAAACAAAAAATCAATCGCCTTTTTTTTATACTTATTCATCATTAGCATGATCTAATTCCAACCATGACTTCTCCGTCTTTAAATCTTTGCTACTTATTCCTTTTTGGTATGTTCCTAAAATTATGTTACATTTTCTTTTAAAGTAAAGTATCCCGTACACACTCTTTCTATTTCTTACTCTAACCCCAGACACACTACTAAAAAAAACTCTATCACGTCATGATAGGCCCTGCCATGACATGTACATACGGACATACCTATAGGTTGATCTTAATACATCAAATATTATATAATAAGTAATGCATTAAGTATCTTTATGTGTCCCTTGGAAAAAAAAATTGATTGAGTAGCCTACCTAGTGTGTCGCCAGCTACAAAAAAATGAGATACGTTAGGTAGGTTTATATTATGTGTCGCCTTATACATAAAAGATAACGCAATAGTCTAGTATATGCATCACTTGCTAGTTAAAACCGACGCATTAGGTGCATTTATGTGTTGCCTTAAACATAAAAAATGACGCAATAACCTATCTAACGCATCATATGTTATATACTACCTCCGTTTCTTATTATTTGCAACGATTTGACATTTTTCCTCTCTACTTTATGTCACATCGTTGCAAATAATAAGAAACGGGGCTAGTATAAAAGACAACCTTTCTATACCATTTCTGAATGTTATTGCGTTTAGTTGCTTTTAAGTTAGAGATAGGTTTGATCCAATACTAGCATACAATGGTATGCATTTCCAAATGTTATTGAAAGTGTGACACAAGCCCACAAGAGAGTGCATAAACCGGTCCGGATCGAGGGTTTCCAATGTTATCTTTGATTCGTGAAAAAATAGAATATCAGTCCAGTTTAATTCAAATTTGAAAAAAACAATCCATTTGTACCACTATACCGATGATCCAAAAAACTACACACTAAAACTAAATTACTCCATACTGATCACACATCCTTTATTTATTCCAATCTATTTCAATTTTTTTCTTACATGTTCTTATATTGAAATATACTTTGTATTTTTATTTCTAACCTTTTTTTTATTCTTCTTTGTCCATTTACACAAAATTATTCGTCCTGATTTTTTTTATTTGTCCGAAATGAAGTACTTTCGTTTCAAAATAAATGCAGCAGTTTCCATTTTACGAAGTTTCAAAATAAATGCAACAATTTTAATATTTTCATTTTTGTAAGTATTTTAATTTCTTTCTATGTCTTACATCATCATGTTTCTCACTTTCTCTCTCTACCCCTTTTAGGCTTTTACTCTCACAATAAAAAAAATTGCCTGGGAGTATGTGCCTCCCAAATTGTTGCATTTTTTTTTAAATGGAGGAAGTATTTTTTTATTCTTTAGATTGGAATTATTAATTCAATTGTAGAAGATTATTCTCATTCAATCTAAAAGTTTATTAAATTAATTCCAATTTTGAAGGTTATTAAATTAATTCCAATTTTGAAGGTTATTCATTTAATCTAGAAGGTCACTCGAATATGAGGTAATTAGCAATCTCCTAAGTGCTTGTTTGGTTCCATTTTATTTGTTGCGCCACAGTTTATTTGCATCGATATTTGGGCCTAGAAGCTGATTGGGATGCTAGGGTTTATTGGGTGTGTTGCGGAAAGAACGTTACGATGTTGAATTGTTCAAAGCAAAAGAGTCAAAAAGCTGCTACATGTGCGGACGTGCCTAATATTTTCCCATCTATATCTATAATCTTCTACAATTTATACTAAAATAAAGTGAGGCTGACATCATGCATAAAAGGACATGTGTCATGCTCTACTTTAATTTTTCCCTCCAATAATTACATTAATTATTCTTATCTATGTTATATTTTAATTAATTTAAGGACTGTTTACTTTGAATAATCCAACTTTTCAACTTTTGGTAATGAATAATCCAATCTTTGGATGATTAGCAAATAATCCAACTTTTGCTTGTAAAATCGAATTAGTGAACCTCTTAACACAAACACTATTTCCATGGAAATTCCATTCCTACGAATTATATTTTTATCATGTTGTTTGATTGACAATTAAAAAAAAAAAACTCGAAGTGTATGAATTAAAAATTCTCAGATTCCCACATAATATATGGAATTCACTCATCTAACCCTCTAGGTGAATCAAAATTTCTACGAAATTACATATACGTACTTTCCGTATATGTAATTTTTATACCTGAATAATTGTTTTTATGTATAATTGAAGATATTAAATCTTAAAGTTATGTGTCTAAAAATTAAATAAAGGGTATAGCATTGGCCATTGGGTAAGGCATTATAATATGATATCCTAATTTTGTCAATTGATCTGATCGCGAATTGGCATTCAGCAGTACGTCTTCGTAGAAATTAGAGAAATTATTGTCCTTTGAAATATTAGTCGTACAACGACATTGACATCATCCTAGCATAGTAGCATGATGAGAGGTACCTATCAAGTTAGCCATTTATAAATTGTAACATCTGTTTTAAAATAATTGTTCAATTTATTTTTCACTTTTTTGAGATACAATTTTAAATAATCAATATCTTGAGTTATACTCTATCCGTAACGAAATAGTAGTAACAATTAGTTTTGCACGTTTTTTAATGAAGTGATTTAAGAGTATAAATGAAAAAAATTAATCAAAATAATTTTGAGAATCTCGTTCTTTCTTGTATTAAAAATATATTAAGTAATTTTAATGTTTACATCCATAAATTGTTTCCTTAAAAAGTATGCAAAGACAATTGTTGCTAGTATTTTGTTACGAAGGTAGTATTTAACAAATAAAAAGTATACATTTAGAAAGTACACGTCGAGACAAATCAAATGAGATATCGCATGACTTTGTTTTTGCTTATATATAAAAAATTTAAAGTGAATCAAAGTTATCATGTGAATACTGGTCAAAATGGATCACTTAATTTGAAATGGAGAGAATATATAAGCTTCACCGTGAGATATTGATGTAATAAGCTAAGATATATACATATATTAGGTTTTTACTTTCGAAAAAGAAAATAAAAAATTTATCTTGTAGCCTGATACATGTATATCTCAACTATACACCAAAGTATTATTTGGTTGCAATGAGAATTAAATTCCTATGGTAATTTGGATTTCATGGGCATTACCTTTCCTTATGCTATGTTTGGATACAAGTATTTCATTTGAAATGATGGATTTGGGCCAAATTACATGTTTGGCAAGTAAAAAAAATTGGAATTGAATTTGGCCCAATTCCCAACCCAAATGTTAAACAAGCAAATGTTTTGTATTTCAAATAATTAACAAAACCATGTCATTTCAAATTCTAAAAACAACCCAAACAAATAATTGTTATTTGAATTGTAATATTTCAATTTCAGAAATTGAATTCATCAATTTGAAATGAATTCCACATATCCAAACACTACCTTATCTAATTCATAGGAATTTCCAAATTATGTTTGGTTGAGATTTGGGAAATTAAATTTTCTAAGAATTTTGATTTACCCAGAAGGGGTTAGGTGAGTTATTTCCTACATAATGTGGGAATTAGAAATTCCTAGGAATTTTAAATTTCTCCATTTTACACTTTTTTGGTTAACCAAATAATAATGTGTTATTGTATTTCCTAGGAATTTTAATTTCTCATGGAAATTTAGTCCAACCAAACAAGCCCCAATAATTTCTTATTTATCGTAATATACTACTAATCCATCCGTCCCCTTATGTTCGCAACAATGTGACTTTTGTCACTATTCACTGGGCAACTTTGACTCTCTTTAATTTTATACACATAAGAAAAAATATACTCAAATGGGATCTTGTTTTGGACATAAAAGCTACAGTAATCAGATCAGATCAGATCAGACTTAGTCAAATTAGATCAGATCAGATCAGACATTATTACTCTTTATTATTTCGTGCATTGTTTTTCCGCTCGACATTTCCAACGACAATTTTCAGAATGACTTTTTCAGCGTTGATTATTCGGCCAACTTTTCCGGCGACGATTTTCGGGACGACTTTTCCGACAACGGTTTTCGGAATGACTTTTCCGGCGATGATTATTCGGGCGACTTTTCCGGCGGTGATTATTCGACCGACTTTTCCGACGGCGATTTTCAAGCCGAGTTTTTTGGCGACGATTTTCGGGACGACTTTTCCGACGACTGTTTTCGACTGACTTTTTCCGGCGATGATTATTTGGCCGACTTTTCCGGCGACGATTTTTTGGACGACTTTTCCGGCGACGGTTTTCGGGACGACTTGTCCGACAACGGTTTTCGGATTGATTTTTCCGGTGGTGATTATTCGGTCGACTTTTTCGGTAACGGTTTTGGAGTCAGATTGAATGAAGGGTTTGAAAAGTAAAATACTGAAGAGGTGAAATGAAATGAGCTTGAGGCTTTGGGCTCATTAAATTTTTGTCCCTAATAAAAATAAAAATAAAATTTAGTCCAACTAAACAAGCCCCAATAATTTCTTATTTATCGTAATATACTACTACTAAGGCCCTGTTCTTTTGGACTTAAAAGCTACAGTAATCAGATCAGACTTAGTCAAATCAAATCAGATCGGACATTATTACTCTTATTTCGAGCATTGTTTTTCCGCTCGACATTTTCCGACGACGATTTTCAGACTGACTTTTTCAGCGTTGATTATTCGGCCGACTTTTCCGGCGACGATTTTCGGGACGACTTTTCTGACGACGGTTTTCGGAATGACTTTTCCGGCGATGATTATTCGGTCGACTTTTCCGTCGGTGATTATTCGACCGACTTTTTCGGCGATGATTTCCAAGCCGAGTTTTTCGGCGACGATTTTCGGGACGACTTTTCCGACGACGGTTTTCGAAATGACTTTTTCCGGCAGTGATTATTTGGCCGACTTTCACTACAAAAAACTGTGTTCAAGAAGGACAATTAAAATTGCCCTATTTAATACAAAATTTGTCTTCTTAGGTTATAATGACAATTTTAGGATTGGCCTCATGTTGCCTTTGTAACCCCGTTGTATTAGGTTTCAAAGACAATTTTAGATGTTTTGCCATCTTTGATTCAATTAAAAAAGGGCAAACAAAATTGCCTTCATTGATCATCAACAAAGGCAATACATTTTGCTTTCCTTGATTTAAACACTTTATTTATTGTCAAATAGGGCAAAGTTTCAAAAGTCTAAAAGGGAAAAATAATCATATTGTCTTCATTGTTAATATCAATGAGTGCAAAAATAATTGCCCTTGTAGGCATCATTAAGTAAAACAATAATCATATTGTCCTCTTTAATCATGATAAGTTGGTCTCATTGTGTGAGTTTCTTGTAGTGTTTTCCGGCGACGATTTTCAGGCCGCGTTTTTCGGCGACGGTTTTCGGGATGACTTGTCCGACGACGGTTTTCTGAATGACTTTTCCGACGATGATTATTCGGTCGACTTTTTTGGTGACGGTTTTGGAGTCAGATTGAATGAAGGGCTTGAAAAGAATGAAAAGTAAAATACTGAAGAGGTGAAATGAAATGAGCTTGAGGCTTTGGGCTCATTAAATTTTTGTCCCTAATAAAAATAAAAATAAAAAGTTAAAAATAAAAATTGGTTATCAAAATAAAATTAAAAATAAAATTGGATCAGATCAGAAAAAATTAAATCAGATCAGACCAGATCAATCCTAAAGAACAGAGTCTAAGTCTACAAGGTCTGTAACCATAAATGTTCCACGTATGATGATTAGATTTGTTTGGTTTCTATACAATGATTCAATGAATACCTGAATTACTTTCTGGTCACTGGTCACTACGAAGCAATCATGCATCTATTTTTTTAAACTCCATCCTAAAAAATTGGTCCGTTCTCACTATAAGTACTATTTACTCAAATTACTTGCTACAATTTTTTTATTTGAATGTCTCAAAATACTTGCTACATTTTCTTTTATAGTCTATAGGCCCTATACATATATTACATTTTTACCTTCTTTTTTGTCATTTTTATTCTCTTTAAACCAATCTTTTTCTTCCACTCATCTTTATCAATGGTGGGCCTACATAAAAATTGATTTGCATAAAAATTTGTTCCAAAATGGAATGTAGCAAGTAAAATGGGACGGAGGGAGTATATGATAATTTTGGCTCTCTTTAATTCTGTGGGAACGAAAAATATAATTATGGTAGATATCGTTTGATTTGTCTCGAAATATACTTTCTAAATATATAATTTTTATAATTTTTTGTTATATATAATTAGAGATATTAATTTTTAAAAGAGAAAGTATTGTGTATTGTTACTGTCAGACGAGACCAACTGACTTGGAAAAAAAATAACATGGATAAGATTGGCATGGACAAAACTAATATTAGACCTGGACAAAATTAACAGTACACGGACGAAATTGATACTAACTTGGAAAAAAAAAATCTGGACGAAAAAATAACCTGGATGAAATTAACCTGGACAAAAAAAAAAGAATACCTGGACAAAATTTAGAAAGACTTGGATAAAAAAACTCAATAACCTGGACGAAAAAATATCCTAGGTGAAATTAACCTGAACAAAAATAAAGAATACCTGGAATAAAAAGACTACAAAAAATAGCCTGGATGAAATTAACCTGGACAAAATAAAAAACAATACCTGGACAAAAAGACTCAATGACCTGGACAAAAAACTCAATAACCTAGACAAAAAGACTCTATAACCTGGACAAATATATACCTGGACAAAATTTAGAACCACAAACCTGAAAATGTACATATACTCTTTGATAAACATTCTTATACAAAACCAGACAACCTCCTACCAAAACCCTAAACCACACATTGCTTCGACCAAGACCAAAATCAGACACTAAATGACACACTGCTCCGACCATCCACCAAAATCAGACAACCTCCGCCGTTGCCGCTAGGTCTCCGTCTTCCGCCACAATGGCTACCTTCCGCCGCCGTTGTTGTTGCGTCGTCCGCCGCATTGTGGCTAGTGGGGAACACATATTGGGAAGGATCGAAGGAAACTTATTGGGAACAAGTATGAATTAGGAAGTGAGAACACATATTGGCTTGTTTGGAAGGACGAGAGGGGGGAGTATATTGGGAAAAATCAGAGAACAAATTAGTGTTATAGGAATTAATTAGGCTGGTCTGACCATATATATTGGGTCAGACCATCTGACCCAATATTTTCTCTTTTTAAAATCATGTTTTGAGAGATGTGAAAAACAAATGGAGCAGTTTTTTAGACGGAGGGAGTATTCCCGAAGAAAAATTGTGTTGGATATCATGTTTGATGTTTTAATGATAACTTGCACTTAGACAAACTCATATTTCAATATGTGTGTTTAAGTGTTTTGATTTTTAGGTTGAATTTTATATAACTTGGAAGCTTGATGATGATCTAAAGAAGATAAGAGTCCTTGCAAATCGTGTTTTAAGTTAATCAAGAGAAGATCGAAAATAAGGAACTTTAGAGTCGAGGGAAATTCACTGGAGAAACTTGATCGAGTATCGGAGTAGATGCTTAATTGAAGGAACTAGAGGTGTCATGTACTTTTATATTTTTAGGCATCTTTGTACTATTTTGGCAATATGGTTAAGTTAATCGGTGAAATATAAACTATGGAATTAATTGCAGTTTATGAAAAATATGTTTTGTAAATAAATAATTGTTTTAAAAATGATTTTATTAAGTGTAAATATTTTCATGCTTTTATATAAAACTAAATTAAATATTTTTCATTAAATAAAATTCGTGTAACAAATCTAAATCTAAACTTAAATATTTAAAACAGGATGTTTTAGTGCCATGTGTCCACCTTTTAGCCCTCCTCCCCATGGCACGTCACCTCCCTCACTCACTCACTCATCAACCCATCCATTAATCTCCTCCTAATAAAAACTTATGCGTTACTTTTTCATTTGCATGACTCTTCATTTCAGTTCCTTGCTCCCCAATCTTTGCTCCCATTTATTATTGATTGTCCATCATCTTCCGTCAATCAGTAGATGATGACTACGAAAATAATAATAAATAAAATAAGAAATTTAATGATAAATTACCTAATCATCTTTCTAATCTCTTTAACTTCCTTAGATTGCCTGGTTTTTTAATTCATAACTTTTTTTTCTCCATATCTTAATTTAATATTAAATGCATACTTTTAAACTCTTATTTACGGAGTACATGCTCTTATTTATATGCATGTTCAATTTCTTTATTTGTTTTTATATACATTGTGTATATAAATAGATTTTTTATATATAATTATGGTAAAACATTGTAATTTTTCTCTTACGTAGTCAATTTATAAGTCAAACAAAATCCCGTGCAAGGCATGGGGTTAAAACTAGTTGGTTTTAAAGTCAAAACTTTGGTTTTTAGTAAAAGTTTGTTGGGGTGTTCTAGGAAGACTAAAAACTGATTTTACTTGTTAAAAATGTCTCGAGTCAATAAATTTAGTTAGAGATATAATAGGAGCTGACTTGGACTTGGTTTTAACGGATTGTGTGGTTTCACCGGTCCAATTCTTCCTCAATTTAAGGAAGCTTGTAAGTGGGTTAGTGGGACATGTTTACCAAGTTAGCACTGGCTATAAATAATGTTTTCACGTAATTCTTGGTTGTTAAATGTTAAGAATTTTAAAAATAGATAAAGCATCCAAATAAAATTGACATAAAGTGTTAAGAATTTTAAAGTAATGATTGATGATTATGTTACCAATTTTGAGTAGTAACTTTGGTTCTTGCCTGCTAAATAAGAGTTGAAGCTAAGGCATTTCTTCCAATTATGATTTAATAATAGAAGTTAATGGGAAAATGAAAGGTTGAATGCGTAAGTAAGGGTAGATCATACTCCATACGATTTTGTAACAACTAGGTAGTGAGAAATTGAAAAGGTATTAGTAGGTCAAGGTAAATAAATTTGAGTATGAAAGTTATTGAACCTTTGATATTGGATTGAACCTTTGGTTATCCCTCCTTTTAGAACAGAAGAGAAGCCACAATAATGTACAAAAACAAAAGACAATAAATTGTACGAGTAGACACACACGTGCCGCCCAACCAATAAATCGTTATGATCGGAAAAGATTAATTCCAACCAAGTTTACATAAAAAAACAAATGCAACTGATTTGCGAAGACCAAAGCCACCCAATGATTTTGGGCGAAATATTTTATCCCAAAAGATCATGGGCATACCAAATTTATCTGGCTATTGCCACCAGAAAAAAAGAGCGATTAATACGTTCCAAGTTGGTCATAGTGGAAATTGGAAGAGTTGTCGTAAACATTACATAAGAGGGGGAGAGCCTCTAAAGTCCATTGAGCTGATCAGTTTTTTAATTTAGAATCAACCATACAGAAAGGCCCTGTTTGGTAACGAGCGGATTGATGCTAAAATAGAGTTTTTATCCCATTTGAGAGTTTTGAACTGGTCAAAACTCTTTTAAGGGTGTTTGGTTACACAGAGTTTTAGACAGAGTTTTGATACCAAAACTCTAAAAATGGAAACGCTGCATAATGCAACGTTTTCATCAAAAATTAAAAATGAGACCTTTTTACCCATTTAAAATTATCATTACTGGGTCAATAACCCATTCTTTCCACCACCAATGTAAAGTCCCACCACTAGTCACCACCCACTGTCGCCGCCAACACAACACAACACCACCGATCACCACCACGATCTCACCAACACTAGTACACCACCCCACTTCCGACAGTACGACACCACCAACCCCAGCGCACCAACAACTCAAAGCACCCCCACCCCACAAAATTCACAACCAAAAACCAAAAGCCCACAACCACCTAAGCCCGAAAACACATGACCCACAACCACCTAACTCCGAAAACCCACAACAACCGAAGTTACCAAATTAACCACCCACAACCCAGATTTGGTGGCGAAGGAGAGATAGTCGAAAGGAAAATGGCGGAGGAGAGAGAGTTGTGTGGACTTGATCATGGTTGTGCGGTTGCTCTTTGATTTTTCACGGTGGTGCAGTGAGGATTGAGGAGATTGAGATGGTTGGGGCAAAATAATTGTCTTGTGAGGAGAGAGAATGTATGCATTATTAGAGTGGGTAGGAAATAGGATAAGGGTGACGTGGAATTTGCCGGTGGTGAGGATTATATATTTACATGGGCCAATGGTTTACATTAGGCATTAACAGTAGTGTAAATTAGTTTTAATTAGGGGTTATTAAACCATAGTTTATATTTTTAAAAAGGGTATTTTTGTCATTTTACACTATTCAATACTAATAAGCTTTTATCAAACAGCTAAATGTTACCAAACACATTTATATAAACAGCAGTCAAATCCGCAGTCAAATCCAATGAATGAAAAAGTTAAAACTCTATAAGCAAACTCTAAATTCTATAAGCTAAATTCTAAACTCTGTTTGCCAAACAGGGCCAAAATGTGTTCGAAATTAGTTTTTGAGAAGTAAATATTTTCCCAAAAATTGTTTAGGTGTGATATTGAATATGCTAGCTATTGGTACCCTTGTTAAGAGAAAAATGAGAAAGTTATTGTTAAGGGGAGGAGGTTGGTAACAAGGGTACCAACAAAATTGTTGAAGATTAACAAGGTACAAGGAAGACCAAAGAAGATCGAGATGGTTGGTGAAATGGACGCCAATAAGAACGAGAACAAACAAGCTACAAGAATCAAGTTTGGAAATCGTTGATGACAGGTGCATCAACGAACAGGAGAATTTTGAAGTACAAGAATTTTCAAGATTAAGGGGGAGTGTTAGAGATTAATCTAGAAAATTCTAGCTGAGTCATGCATAATGTAAAAAAAATAAAAAAATGTTGTAGCTTAGAGATTTAAGAGTAGAAAAATCTAGAGATAAGAGATGATAGAGTAGTAGAAATCGCTAGTAATTGGTAAGTTTAGAAAACTCTAGAATTTTGTATGTAACTAGTATAAATAAGCATCAAGGGTGTAGTGAAGAAGTGAGTAAAAAAAAAAAAGGTGAGCTAAGTCAAAGAGAGCTCCACCAAAATATTAGGAATGGTAGAAACAAAGGGTTATACCAAGAGAGTAAGTGACATGAGCACTTACAAGTTTTTTTTTTTTTTTTAATGAGAAAAGGTAAACAATTCAAAAAATCAAGATCTGTTCCTCTCGAAGAGATATCCTGATTTATGTAGAGCTAAGAAATGAGAAAACTTAGCATCCAAGAAAGGGTCGATATCAATGTGCGAAGGGGTCCAATGCCCGAGAGACGCAATGTAATCCGCAGTGTGGTTCTTCACGAAAGACGTGGGCAGAAGAGGAAGCTGTAAAGTCGCGAAGGATGAATCGGATGTCATCCATAAGCAGCTGGATTTTCCAAGGACAACGAAATGTACCCTGCAAAACACGGATAACAGGTAAGTTATCGCCTTGAATAAAAATGAAAGTAAAATTATGTTGCCTAGCTAATAAAAGACCGTTCAGGAGAGCTGTGGCCTCAACCACGAGGGGAGAAGTATTGCCCAAAAAGAAGGCACGGGCTGCAATGCAATCACCAGTGCGATATCTAAGGACAACATCTGCATAAGCAGAATTAGTAGTAGAAGAACCATCAAAATTAAGTTTAATCGTACCAAGGGGAGGAGGGCGCCAATTTACCCAAGAAGGGCCTTGGGGGGGAGGGGTAGGGGTGGCGGAAGTATACAAAGAATGGAGGCCTATCAAAAGAGAGACGGGTTTTCCATTATGAGCTCTTACAAGTTACAAATACATTGTATTAACAATGAAAATGTATATAATTTCTCTTGCGTATGTATGGCAGCCTGGCAGGTAAGGTTACGTAAGAGTGGCAAACTTTGAGTAGAGCGGTCCCTCTATGAATCCATACCTAGGTGGCTAGGTCCCTAATTTGATGGAAGTGTCAGTATATATAGTGTACTCCCTCTATCCCAAATTACTTGCTACATTCTTTTTTTCACATCTCCCAATACACAACTTTAAATTCAAATATATTGAACTACACATTATAAAAAATTATAAAAATTATATGTTTGAAAAGTACATATTGAGATGAATCAAACTAGATCCATCATAACTATATTTTTCTTTATGTACATGAAACTATAAGCAGTTAAAGTTTACAAATGAATAGTGTCATTTTTCAGAATGTAGCAACTAATTTGGGACGGAGGGAGTATTATATAATGTCATAACTCTCAACTCATAAAAGCTTAGCTTCGAATAATTGTTGTTGTGTGTGTGTGTCTCTCTCTTCGATCTGCAACTCCATATTCGTATATCCTTGATTCATTCCTGCAGTTTACTTTCTTAGTATCCAATGTTTAAGTTTTACTACTACTTATTGTACTTTTTAAAAGTTTCATGTGGAATTTTAAAACTTTCTATAGGTGAAATGATGGTACTTTCCAATTTGATTTTGGTATTCCCCTCTCTCTCATATGAATAGTACTCCCTCCGTCCACATTTATTTGTTACTAATTGACTTTGACACTATTTACATTGTTATTTTAACCTTGTTTAATTTGATATAAGTAATGAAATGTATAGTCATGTGGGATCTCGTTTGATTCGTCTTGGAACATACTTTCCAAATATACATTTTTTATAATTTTTTTATTATGTATACTTAAAGATAAATATATTTAAAATTATGTCTCGAAAGATGTGAAAAAACAAATGTAGCAATTAAATGTGGACAGATGGAGTAATATTGAGGAGTGTCAAAATCAAATTGGGGAGTGCCAAAATCACAACCCTTTCTATAGTGGTTATTAATTTTTGTGATTTAATTTATACGTGTAAAGTTGTAAACAAATATAATTATATGGAATCTTAATGTGTATTTTAATGATGTAATTTTTACAATTTTTTTTATAAAAAAAACGTAACTAAAATTATAACGAATATAAATTATACCTTGATAAACGTCAAAATAGAAAAGTTGCGATTAATATAGCAGGAGGAAGTATATTGGATTGATGGGTAATAGTCTAATAGACAAACAAAAACTAATTGATCGACTAAAAGAAACTTTCTTTGTCCCAAATGTATGTCTTTTACATCTTGCAAGACATAAAAATTATGAATTGTTAGAGTGGTGGACGAGCTTGTAAATTATGAATTGTTAGAGCTACAAGCTTTGTTGTTGGAGCATATTTGGAGTTGTATCTCCAACAATAAAGTAACAAGGTATACCATTGTTCATGAAGGCCCCACAATTGCTTTTTATATGATTATATTGTATCAAAAACTACAAGTAGCCGTAGCTTTTCATTAGAAGAGGTTGTAGATTGCAAATGTTATAGTTTGGAAATATGATGTAACACACAACGCTACAAGTGGTTGTAGCTTGCTAATAGAGTTGTTATACATCCGCATGTATGATACATCCAATGATGAATTTGGTCATGTTATTGGGTTTTTTTTTTGCTCATTTTAAAATTTAAAATGAGCAAAATTATTTAAAATGATCGAACAATAAAACACATTGGATGTACATACCTCTATGTACAGATGTATAGTAGACCAATTTTCCAAGACATAACTTTAAATTTTAATATATATTTAATTATATGTAAAAAAAAATTACTCTCTCTGTCCCAAATTAAATGATATATTTTGACTTTTGACATTCACTTTGTAACTTTGACCCCTTTAATTTTATATATATAAGAAAAAACATAGTAATATGGGATCTCGTTTGATTCGTCTCGATACATAATTTCTAAATATATAATTTTGTAATTTTTTTTTTGTATACAACTAAAGATATTAATATTTAAAGATACTTCCCAAATGATAATAATATTAATATTTAAAGATACTTTTTACATTACTATATTTTTCATTGCTGGAAAATTCGATGGAAATAATCCCAACTTTGACCGATTTGCTCAAATTTGTCCATTTTTTTTTTTATATATTTAGAAAGTTTAAAATGCTACACGGTTATAAACAAGAACGATAGATAGATACCAAAGGAATATTAGATATATATATATATATATATATATATAAATATATATATATATCACATGTTATTTATGAACAATTGAACAAATGAAGTTATGTATATTTTTAAACTGTCTGAAGATCAAGTTTTAGCACAATTGTACTAGATTGAACTTTGCAATTGAGCATGGATGGTGATTTTTGCACCCCTATCGAGTTTTAGCACAATTGTACTATTCATGTAAAAAAAGACAGGGGTTTCAAAATCAATTTTGAGGGTGCCAAAATCATTTTCCGAGTTATGAGTTTTATTTTACTTTGTAATAGCCTGTCGTAAAAGACAAAGCTAGCAGGGTGTTAGAAATCAACATACATGTAAAAACTGTTTTAAGGGTTTCTTGCTGATGCTTTAATCTGTTTCTGGTTTAAATTTATTATACGAGTACTGCTTTAATCCTGCTATATGGTTCAGAACTTCATATGTCCAATTTATATCCTTTTCTTCCTGTTCTTGCTAATTACTCCATTTTGATATTGCTGCTATTATTCACATTGTAATTTTGACTTTGTTTAATTTGATATAAATAATAAAAAATTAGTCATGTGAGATCTCGTTTGTTTGATTCGTTTCGTAATATACTTTCTAAATATATACTCCCTCCGTATCGATTTATCTGCAGCGCAACAATGAATATTTTACCTCTCACATATATTCATTGCATATTCATGAGTAGATTTTATATACATAATTAAAAATATTAAATTTAAAATTATGTATCATGAGAAGTGAAAAACAAATTTAGCAATTATTTGTGAATGGAGAGAGTAACTTTTGACAAGTATTTTACTCCAATTCCTCTTTTTCCAGGGGTCTGGACTACTATTGTTGCATCATATTGCAGGGGAACCAGAATTTATTTTTGCAATAAATTAGATTTTTATAGTAGCTTTTTTTTTTTTTTTGCAATGCTATTGTAATTTATTTTTTACGAGTAATTACTTTTATTTTTTGCATGGGAATAATTACTTTTTAACTAAATTTTTTGAGGGAAATTACCCTTCCATGAAATTACAGTAAGCGTCCAATGCCCGAGGGACATGATATAGTCTGCAACGTACGTGGTTGACTTCACGAAAGACGTGGGCAAATGAAGAGGTCGTAAAGTCTCGGAGGATGGAGCGAATGTCATCCATAAACACCTAGATCTTCCAAGGACATCGAAATTTACTTCAAAACATTCATAACAGTGAGGTCATCATTTTTAATTAAAATAGAGGTCATATTATGCTAACGAGCTAATACAATCACCATGGTGATCTCTAACGCCAACGAGCTAATACAAAAGCAGAGATAAGAGTAACTGAACCATCAAAATTAAGTTTAATAGTACCTTTGCCAAAAAAAAGTTTAATAGTACTGAGGGGGAGGAGGGTGTTAACTAACAAAGGAAGGGCCCTAAAGGGGCTGAACTAGGATGGGACAGAATGACGGATTATACATACTCCATAAAATAATAGAGAACATTTTGAGAGAAAAGATTTCCATTTATGAAAAATAAGAGAAAGCCTAGTTTAAGATAAACTATAGAAGAAAAATGGGAGTTATAAAAAACTAACATATTCCAGACTTTCCATACGCTCCATAAGATATGAAGCGGTTTTGAGCCTTTGACCATGGAAGCATTACACTGACTATGTACTTATGTAGACTGGAGAGAAGAGATGATAGGGAGGACTGAGGGATGAGTAGGTAGAGGGGAAATCCAGGCCATTGGATAGTCTGAAGCGCTGAACGTGTGTCCAAATGGGAAGAACCATAGGACAAAATAAAAATAAATGATCATAAGATTCTTCATTAAAAAGGCAAAGGGAGTAATGGGGTGGGGGCGGGGGGAGATGGGGAGGCCCCCAGACGCAAGATTATGGCCTCTCCTATTAAAATAGTCATATGAAATAACAGAACCCTCTATTAAGATCTATATTACTTTTTTAGAAGGAAAATATATTACTTAGAATGTAATACCCCGAAATTTAGGGCCAGAAAATTTCGCGGTTAATAAATATTATTTTATTACCCTAAGTCCAAAGGGCCCGCATATTTGGACTGTTTACTTTTATTTCGTCAATCTTATCCGGGAACCGGGTCCTATAACCTATTTATTTCTCCTATTTGACCGGCCCTTATATTAGTAAAAGGTATATTTTATTTCCTTTTATTCAGTTAGATAATTAATTATTTAATTAATTATTTATTTCTAACGGTTGACTTTTACCCGGTCTTCTCATACTTCTCAACCGACTTTTGCATTGAAGTAACAACCCTAATTTTTTCCCCCTCTTCTCTCTTGTTTCACGGCCCCCTAGGGTTTTCTTCAATTTATTTCTTTTCTTTTTGTTTTTGGGTTATTCTTATTTAGGTAAGCCCATATCTAATTACTTAAGTAAAAACCTTATTTTTAACTACCCTTTACTAAGTCTACTAAAACCACTTCCCTTCCCTACTTTCTCTCCATTTTCACGGCCCCCCTCCCTATTCTATTTCTTTTATTAATTCTTTTGCTCTTATAAAATATTTATAGGAACAACACTTTTAATCCTTTTACCCTAATTTCAAAAGCTCTCAAAAACTTACAAAAACCCTAAAAAGTTCTATGGTGGCCGCGTAGTTCCAAAGGGTGAATTTTTCTTGTTTCCTTCCTAATCCAGGTAACTAGACTTTCCTTCTTAAATCTGGAACAAGTTTTCCATATAATTAATTAGGATTAAACTAAGAAAATTGATAGAATTAGTATCATGCTAGGAATAGGATTAAGTTGCATAGGATTATAGGACCGATTAGAAGTTGTTGTTGTTATTCGTGTATGCCTTGCCGAGTTGTTTAGGGAACTTTAACCTGTTTTCTTTCGTGTATCTAGTTTAGTCTTTATGATCATGCATTACTATTTCTTTAATTAATGAAATTGTTCAATCTTGATTTCGTTGACCATTGTTTGGAGGTAGCAGGTGTGCAATTGTACTTTGGGTAAAAGCTTGAATTTGGTTTTGCTTGGATAATTCATCATGATGATTGATTGTTTATGCTTGACGCACTAGTAGAAAATTGTCTATTAGTATCGCCCCAATAGTATCGTTTTAACCAAAAACGATAGTAATATAGAGCATATTACTATCGTTTTTAAAAAAACGATAGTAATAGGGAGCCTATTACTATCGTTTTTAAAAGAAACGATAGTAATAGAGAGCCTATTACTATCGTTTTTAAAGAAACGATAGTAATAGTAAGGCTATTACTATCGTTTTCCTTAGAAACGATAGTAATGTGTTTTTTTTTTTAAAAAAAAAAAGGCGCTATAGCATCAGTACCACTGCACGCTGCTCGTATTACAATTATACTCTATTTCTCAACACCAAATCAAAACCCAAATACTTCTCATTACCAAAACCCTAACACTAACCACCACCACCACCACTGCTCCGCTGCTGCTCCGCCGTCGACCTGCTGCTGCTCCGCCGTCGACCTGCTGCTGCTTCTCGTGTGCACCTGCTGTCGTGGTGCCTCTGTTCGTGCAGGCAGGAAGCTCTCTGTTCGTGCAGGTTAGTTCTTCTTTTTTTTTTAATTATTTCATTTAAACAAGTTGTTATTGTTGATTTGTGGTTGAATTTTAGTGGGAAATGCTTTAGATTTACTCTTATTATGTTCTTTATGTGAAAAATCACACCACTTGTTCATGCCCACAAGGTGTTTGTCAAAATGCTTGAATGATAATTAGCAAGGAAATTCAATTTAGTAGCCTTGTACTTTCAATTTTATATGCGTATATTGCTCTATTGGAAATTTATATTTGTTGGATTAAAATATGTAAGAAATTATGTAAGAATATTTAATATATGTGAATTATGTGAAATTAAATTTGTTCTATTATATTTAATTCAAGTATCTAATATACGAAGTTAATGTACTCTTGGAAATTATTGGTGAATTAAAATAGTTGGAAATTTGTATGTGAATTAAAATAGTTAATGTTCTATTATATAAGACTATATATGAGCTTTTTTCAGTTATTGCAGTAAATGCCCCCTTGTATTATTGTTTGGAGTGATGAGAAATAATTAAAGAGATGTTATATATGTGAGATATCAGAATCTCCATAACATATATAATAAGCTCAAGAATGTTAAAGTGGTCAAAAAATTTCATAATGAAGAGTCAATATTTGCGTAACATGATATCAATAAAAGAGCTATGATTTACATCCATATATTAAATTAAACTGTATTTGGTGTACTTTTTGTATGGAATTGGTGTTTGTATTCATTATCCATGTAATGATTTATAATATGCCTTGTATATAATTTCTGAATGATGAAATTAACAATTATTTTGTATAGCATGTTATGTGATTTTTTTTTTTGTGCTAGTATGTGTTGTTTTGAAATGTTACAAAAGTCTACTGCTATATAGTTGTGATTAGAGTGATCGTTGTTTTGTTCTTAGAAATGAATCGTAGTTGGATGTATGGTGATCGACGGGATAAAGCATTTCAAAAGGGGATTACAGAATTCCGTAATGCAGCGTTAGAACATCAAGCTGCCGAAGAACGGAGGCTAGAACATAAGCCATTGATATGTTGTCCTTGTCGTGATTGTAGTAATGTAAAAAGGTGGGCGGACATAGATTTCATAGAGAATCACTTGTATCGCCGTGGATTTAAGGCTGATTATGAGGTTTGGTATTGGCATGGTGAAGCATTGGCTTTTGGGGATGATGATGATAACAACAACGATGTGCAACTAGGGGAGAATCCTTATGAGGTCAATGATACTATAGAGGATGGGAATGATGTCATAGAGGAAAATGAAATGAATGATATGATGGATGCATTTGGAGACCATCTCAATGACAAACCTCGCATGTTTGAGGATTTGTCAAATGCTGCCGAGACGCCTTTGTATCCGGGTTGTATTAAGTATACCAAGCTCTCAGCAGTCTTAATATTCTCAAATTTACAAGCGAAGCACGGTTTGAGTGATGTGGGCTTATCAGATTTTCTTGAAGCTTTTGAGGATATGTTGCACCCCGAGAATGTTCTGCCTAAGTCTGCTTACTATGCTAAGAAGTTGATAAACCCGTTAGGGTTAGGATACACTAAGATAGATGCGTGTCCTAATGATTGTGTGCTTTATCGAAAGGAGTATGAGAACTTGGATGCATGTCCGAAGTGCAATTTGTCGCGCTATAAGAAAGTGGAAGGTGATAGCCGTAGCAATAAGAAGTTACCTCCAGCTAAGGTGTTATGGTATCTTCCAATTATTCCAAGATTCAGGAGACTTTTTTCAATTCCGGGTGATGCAAAGAACTTGGTGTGGCATCATTAGGGTCGAAAGAAAGATGGGCTAATCAGGCATCCCGCCGATTCCAAACAATGGGATGACATAAATAAGGAATTCCCAGTTTTTCGTGATGAGCATAGGAACCTTAGACTTGGTTTAAGTGCAGATGGGATGAATCCTTATGGCACACTTAGTACCCAACATAGTTCATGGCCAGTTTTGCTAACTATATACAACTTGCCTCCCTGGCTTTGTATGAAGCACAAGTATATAATGTTGTCTCTTCTTATATCAGGTCCAAAGCAACCTGGAAATGATATAGATGTATACATGGCACCCTTGGTAGAGGATTTGATCTTGTTGTGGAATGAAGGTGTGTCCATGTTTGATGCACATACAGGTACAAATTTCACACTCCGTGCGATGATTTTTTGCACTATAAATGATTTTCCGGCTTATGGAAACTTGTCGGGGTACAAAGTCAAAGGTGCAAATGCATGCCCGATTTGTGAGGATGATGCAGATGAAGATTATCTTGAGTTCTCGGGTAAGAATGTGTATAGAAGTCACAGAAGATGGCTCCCTCGACATCATCCATATCGAAGGATGAAATCACGATTTAATGGCCAAACTGAGAATAGGGTAGTTCGTGAGCCATTGTCGGGATTGGAATTGTTTGAGAAAATGAAGAATGTGAGTACGGTATATGGTAAAGAGCCTCCAAAAAAGGTTAGAAAGAAGAGATCAGATAAGGTTCCAAAAAAGGGTCAGGACAAGGGCATAACAAAGGGTCCATCGTGGAAAAAGAAATCAATCCTATGGGATCTTCCTTACTGGAAGTACTTATCTGTTAGGCATTGCCTTGATGTCATGCATATCGAAAAAAATGTGTGTGACTCAATAGTCGGGACTCTACTAAACATGCACGGAAAGACAAAAGACGGTATCAAAGCGCGACAAGACATGCAAAAAGAAAAGGTTAGACCCAACTTGTGGCCAGAGTATAACGATAACAACAAAGCATATTTACCACATGCTGGCTACACTTTGTCCAGGGAGGAGAAAAGGACTTTTTGTGAGTGTTTGCATGACATCAAGGTGCCTTCTGGTTATTCTTCGAATGTAAAGCGTTTTGTATCTCTAGCTGATAAGAAGTTGAATGGTATGAAGTCCCATGATTGTCATGTCATGATGCAAGTGTTTTTACCAATTGCACTAAGAGGATTGTTGCCTAAGCATGTAAGGGAGCCCATCATCAAGTTGAGCATGTTTTTTAATAAGATTTGCAGTAAGGTAGTTGACCCAGAAGAGCTAGACACTTTGCAAGAAGAATTAGTAGAGACATTATGCAAATTCGAGATGTATTTTCCACCTTCTTTCTTTGACATAATGGTTCACGTGATGATACACCTTGTTCGTGAAATTAAAATGTGTGGGCCTGCTTTTCTACGGTGGATGTATCCTATTGAGAGATACATGGGTTTCTTGAAACGATTGGTTAAAAATCGGGCAAGGCCTGATGCAAGCATGGTAACAAAGTACATGGCTGGGGAGGCTTCAAATTTTTGTGCTGTTTTCTTAGAAAAGGCTAAGGAAATAGGTTGTCCAAAGTCTCGTCATGAGGGTAGACTCCAGGGTTATGGAATCAATCGTCGTGACGTTATACCTCCCGCTGAGAGGTTGTCTGTTGCTCACCGTTGTGTTCTACAACACCTTTCTGAAGTTCACCCTTACTTGGAAAGTCATATGTCTGAATTGCGTGCACGTCACCGTCATCTAAATCCACATGCATTAACGGAACAACACAATCGCACTTTTGCCCAATGGTTTCAACAGAAAGTGCATCTTGCATTGAAGGACCATAATCACAACATCTCTGATACAATTCAGTGTTTATATAGGGGTCCACGACAGTATGTTACTGCTTTTGATGGTTATGATATCAACGGATATACCTTCTACACTAAGCGCCATGATGAAAAGAGTGTCCACCAGAATAGTAGTGTAATGGTTGTTGCTTCTTCTACAGAATATTCCAGTGCCAGGGATACCAACCCCATTGATTTGACACAAGTTTACTATGGTTTTATTGAGGAGATATGGGAGCTTGATTATATTGATTTTAAAGTTCCCATTCTAAGATGTAAATGGGTGGATAATCGGCGAGGTAAGAAAGTTAGCGATGATGGGATGACAGTAGTTGATTCAACTCGTTTCGAAGAGACTAAGGAACCTTTTGTGCTAGCATCACTAGCTAAGCAGATTTTCTACGTCAAAGACAATATCGACCCTCAATGGTTGGTAGTAGTTCAAGGGAAGAGAGGAATTGTTGGAGTTGAAGATGTGGTAGATGAGGAAGACTATGATACGTGGGATTCCACCCCTCCACTGTCAACCGGTATTCAAATTGTCCAGAACGGCCATAACGTTGAGGAAGATGTAGTGTATGATCGCGAGGAAGGAGTTTATGTTGATGTTGCAATTACTCGCACCTAGAGTGTAACCGTGCAAGTACATGGGGTAGATTGTTATGTATATGGGGGGTATTATATTGTAATGGATGGGATGAAAAATATTTCACTTATTAATAAAATGAATTTTCTCCATTAATTTTCTTTCTCCAATAATTTATATATGTATATTAAATTTTCATTCTCCATTAATTTATATTTGATTTAAAATATCAAAAAGCATTGTTTATTTTTTTTTAAAAAATAAATTACTTATATTTGATTCATGTGGTTTGATTGAAGTTTTAAAGATATTAAAGATTACGATGGGCCAGAAGGAGGCAAAGAATTATGAGAGGCTGAGGGCATTAAGGATGGCCGAGAATAAGGCAAGAATGGAAGCTTTAGGTTTGTCAAAAATGGCAGACACATTGATGGGATCAAGACGAAAGATGACACAAAAAAGAGTAGTAGTGAATGAGAAGTTCGATGTCGATTATGAGCCTGATAGTGATGACGACACTTGCAACGATAGTAGTGGTACTAGTTATTATGATTACACGTGTGAAAAGGTAAAAAATATTAATGTAGTTAGTTTAATGATGCATGTTCTCTATGCTTTTGTTTTTTTTTTACTAATATGAACTTTGAACCTCGTACCTTTTTATTATCCTTTTTGTATTACTTCTTCAGGAAATAGAAGCAATGGATTCGAGGAATGACGAATTACGTGATAAAGACGAAAGAACGGATTGTAGGGAGGATGAAGTTCCTCATGAAGACCAACCGTCAACTTCACAAGCCAAAAAGAGAAAGACAGTGGGTAGAGGTCCATCCAAACCCGTCCAATCGTCAAAGCCAATGTTCCTTGAGTTTGATGAGTATGAATTGCCGACGGGTGAATTTGAAGATAAGTACGGCAAACAAATTGGACAATGTGCTTATAGGATTGACATCAATATCCGTAAATGGAACAAAGTGGATCAAGTGCAAAAGGATGCTTTATGGGCAGAGACTAAGGTGCGTATCTCATACTGTTTGCATTATGAAGTTGTTCTCTCCTGGAATGCACTCACTCATTTACTAACACAATCTTTCATTCAGAAATTGTTCCACATTGAAGACCCAACAGGAAAAAGAAAGAAGAATTTCGAAAGAGCAGTAGGTGCTCGCTTTCGTGCCCACAAATCTGATTTGGTAAGACGCTTCATTGATAAAAGCAAAGCACCTGCAAAAGGTAATCCAAATGCAGATAAGGACCCTTGGGTGTTGTATGAAGGCTACATAACTAAAGAGCAGTGGGAAAAGTTTGAAGAATACACTCAATCTCCTGAATTCAAGGTAAATTAGGTGATAGTCTAGTATGTAGTATAAGTATAAGTAGGCATTCAATTGTAGTAAGCACTAGTAGAGAAGACAATAATATAAACAAGGAATTGTAAGCAATAGTATGTATTTTTGCTTTTTTTAACTATTGAGCACAAAATTTTTTGTTGTTTGACACAGAAAAAAAGTGAGATAGGCAAATTGTGTTCCAAAGGAAACATCCATCGCCATACACTTGGTCAAAAAAGCTACAACCGAAAAAGGAAAGATTGGGTGAAAGAGGACAGACTTCCAACTTCTGCTATTGACAGCTCCACTGAAGAGAGTAGTATCGTGAGCCAGAAGATGCAAAATAGAGCGCTCGAGTGGTGTTTAGCACATCAACGCCGTACGAAGGATGGAAAATGGGAAGTTGATCCAACTAAAGGCGAGACTGTTAGAGTAGTGAACCAAGTTGTAAGTTGTTTTACTTATTATAGACACTTTAAGTATTTTCATGCTTACATGTATGAATAATTGGAAAAGTTTTTTAATGCTTACAACATTTAATGATGCCAATGTGCTATTGTTATTTGCATCTCATATTATTTATTTCTTCTTACAGATGGAACACTTGGAAAAGGAGTCAAAGGAAAAAGAGAGTGGAGTTGCGTCTGCTTCTGCTTCAGAGGTCGAAAATGACGCTTTATGTAAGGCTCTTGGGAAGAAGGACTACTATGGTTATGTCAAAGGAATTGGTCGATCTGGAGTTGGAATTGGCCATCGACAAGCCTTTGGGAAGGAACCTCGAAGGGGAAGGAAAGATAGGGATGAGGAAATGGACGCACTAAAAGCAACTATAGCTCGATTGGAATTGAAGATCGAAGCCATAGCCTCATTATCCTCCATGAACTTTGCGGGAAATAATAAGGAAGTGAGCTCGAAGCCACCTCTCCTACTGAATTGGAAGGCTCTTCTAGAGGTATAATTGAGTAAACTCCACACTTATTTTACGGTATTTTGCTCTCTGTGTTGTGCTATATTGCTATTAAGCCATACACTTATGCTTTGTTGCCTGTGTTTGGTTTCCTATTATAGGCGGGACCCCAAAAATGTCGTCTTGCCATGACTGATGAAGACGGTAACCTAGTGGTTGTTGCTGAAGGAACTTGGTATCCTAGTGAAACCTCCATGATTCATACATCATCAATGCTCCCTGATCACTATAAGGTCAGCATCGACCATCCATATGAGGAGTATCACTATAAGGAGTTGCCTGTCCCATCACCTGATGGTGAAACTAAGCTTGGCAAAGCCAAGGATTATTTTGTGAGTTGGCCTAAATCTATGGTACTATTTGAGGACGCGGTTAGTATGCAAATCCTTACATTTAGTTTATGATTTTGTATGTAACTCATTTTAGTATTACTTGAATTTGAACTTTTGAACTACAACATTTAAAATGCGTAGGATGTTTTGAAGATGACAGCGTCGCAAAGCAAAGAAGGCGTAGGTAGCTGTGACCCTCTACGAACACAAGACTCACAACCCACTGACAACCCAACTTCTCAAATGGGTGCACTTTCCGATCTTCCGGAGTGTGACTTGTTATACATGCTTATGACTGAGGATAAGCATGAAAGTGTATGTGTTTCATTCAAGGCACCAAACTTGTATCTCCAAGAAGACCAACATATTTATGTCACATCCACCGACGTTGATGAACTTGTTAGAGGAGTGTGTATAAATGTGTTGGTGATCCATGTGTACATTTGGTAAACCTTCTAAACATAATGGCCAAATTTTTGTATTTCTGTTATGTTATGCTTACAAATATGTGTTATGATTTTTGGTTCTTTTTGTTTTGAATTACAGCTACCTCCTTACAGAATTTATCTCTAAGTTTGAAGGGGGACACATAACCTTTTTGTGTCCCCATAGATTGTCTGGAGCAGAATGCAAGAGAAGTTTCTTTGATGTAGTTAAGTATGTGAAACACGCTTTCAACAGCGAACTAAAAAGGAAAGATTCAAAGTCCCACCTTATTTTAGCACCTTACAATGAAAGGTATGAACTAGTTTCATCTTTAATTTTTAGCAACTTATTTGCATGCAATTTAATTACTTAGTTATTTTTGGATATTATGATCATGTGTTATGTTTATTGTAGCAACCATTGGATTCTCATGGCCATTGATTTATGTGACGGTATAATTTATCAACTCGACCCATTGACACAGCAGGCACCACGTCAACTAAGCTGCGAAAACGTGTTTGACCTGTAAGGATAATTGTTCTAGATTATCAAGCTTTTCGTTTGTGAATAACGATTTTATAAGGTTAATTCTTGCCTTATTTTGGTATCACTTTGGCATATTGATTTTTTTTTTCAGCGCTTACAAGTCGTACAGAGCAAGGATCAAAGAAAATACTAAAATGGTGTTGGAGGTCAAAAGAATCGAGGTATGAGTGACTTATATTTTGGTATCACTTTGGCATAATTTGTTTTGACCCTAGTTTTTTGTAAATTTGTTAGTGCGCCCAGCAGACCGGTGGTTTGGATTGTGGCTACTATGTCATGAAGTACATGAATGAGATAGTCAAGAAAGTTGGTGAAAGTAAGGGTGATGTCAAGCAAATAAGGGTAAGTTGTATCATGCCTTAATTTGTTGTGTTTTGGAAATTTGGTGAAATTTGTTATTTTACTACTCATAATTGGAGGTTTATTTGGGATTTTGGTGAAGTTTTGGAGAGGAAGTGGTTATGAACACCACTTCCTTTTACTATTGTTTAGTTGATTGTATTGGAAGGCGGTGGTTTGTTTAGTGACGATATTTGGAGGTTTATTTGGGATTTTGGTGAAGTTTTGGAGAGGAAGTGGTTATGAACACCACTTCCTTTTACTATTGTTTAGTTGATTGTGTTGGAAGGCGGTGGTTTGTTAGTTTAGTAAGGGTCATATCTGTTTTAGCTCACCGGCAGCAGCAGCAGGCCACCGGCAGCAGCAGCAGCTCACCGGCAGCAGCAGCAGGCCACCGGCAGCAGCAGCAGGCCATCACGACCCTCCGTGAGTGGTGGTTACAGCAGGGGCGCTTCCTCATGGCCTCCGTGAGTGGTTGTTACAGCCAAAACAACCAGCCCGAGAACATTATAAAATCTTTATTATTTCAGAAAAAGAAACGAAAACAGAAAATAATCTCATGAATAATAGCCAAGCCTTGGGGTCAAACCAAATTATTCTAATAAAGTAATTTTGTCCGAAATCGTTATAAAATCGTACAGATAAATCATTTTGTTCTAAAACGCTCTAACTTTGTCCGAAATCATACAGATAAATCATATAAAGTTTACATGAATATTATAGGACTTGAGTGACACTAAAAAATACAAAATAGTTTGATTGGTGAGAAGATGGGAACGAAAACAACCAAAACGAGCCTAAATGGCCGATTTGGCTTGTTATTGTCCCAAAAAGCAATATATTTTCCCAAAATCATGCAAATAAGTCATATAATGTTTACATGAATGTCATAGGATGTAAATGAAACTTAAAAACATAATCTAGGATGATCAGTGCCAAGTTAAGAACGAAAACAACAAAAACGAGCTAAAGATGGCCTATTTGGTTCATTTTTGTTCCAAAACCCTGTAATTTTGCCCAAAATCATGCAAATATGTCATACAAAGTTTAAATGAATGTAATGGGTTGTGAATGAACCTTAAAAACATGAACTAGGTTGATCGGGGCCAAGATGGGAACTATAACACCGAAAACAAGCCAAAAATGACCTATTTGGCTCGTTTTTTGTTCTAAAACGCTCTAACTTTGTCTGAAATCATGCAAATAAATCATATAAAGTTTACATGAATATTATAGGACTTGAGTGACACTAAAAAATACAAAATAGTTTGATTGGTGAGAAGATGGGAACGAAAACAACCAAAACGAGCCTAAATGGCCGATTTGGCTTGTTATTGTCCCAAAAAGCAATATATTTTCCCCAAATCATGCAAATAAGTCATATAATGTTTACATGAATGTCATAGGATGTAAATGAAACTTAAAAACATAATCTAGGATGATCAGTGCCAAGTTAAGAACGAAAACAACAAAAACGAGCTAAAGATGGCCTATTTGGTTCATTTTTGTTCCAAAACCCTGTAATTTTGCCCAAAATCATGCAAATATGTCATAAAAAGTTTAAATGAATGTAATGGGTTGTGAATGAACCTTAAAAACATGAACTAGGTTGATCGGGGCCAAGATGGGAACTATAACACCAAAAACAAGCCAAAAATGACCTATTTGGCTCGTTTTTTGTTCTAAAACGTTCTAACTTTGTCTGAAATCATGCAAATAAATCATATAAAGTTTACATGAATATTATAGGACTTGAATGACACTAAAAAATATTAAATAGTTTGATTGGTGAGAAGATGGGAACGAAAACAACCAAAACGAGTCAAAATGCCCTATTTGGCTTGTTTTTGGTCCAAAAAGCTATAACTTTGTTAATAAGTCATATAATGTTTACATGAATATTATAGAATGTAAATGAAACTTAAAAACATTATTTAGGTTGCTCGGTGCCAAGTTGAGAACGAAAACACCAAAAACGGACCAAAAATGACCTATTTGGTTTGTTTTTGTTCCAAAACCCTCTAACATTGCCCAATAACATGCAAATAATTTATAAATGTTTACAAGACATGAAAACAACTTTAAAACATGAAATGGGCTTGTAGGAGCGAATGTAGGAACGAAAATGGTAGAATTTAGCCAAATATGACCTATTTGGCTATTTTTCGCTCTCAAATGAGCTTCTAGTTTGTAGAATCATACAAATAAATACCTAAACCTTTCCTTTTTTTTAGTTTGCAAATATTGTGGCTCTAAAAGTCTAAGCAAGATGGCGTCTATAACATTACTTATATGTTTTCTTTTCAATCTTTGATTTTGAAGGACTTCATTCGAAGATCTGCCCCATATACCAAAGGAGAGTTGGATGAGGTTCGCGAGCAATGGGCGAGATTCTTCAGGCTAAATTTCTTATTGTCTGATCCAAATTAAATAAAATTTCTATTAGTAGCACATTGTTTATACATTTTATTTATAGTTACTTCGTAAACATCGATCGTATCAAACGTTCTTGTAAACTATATATATTTTATATGAATACATCGAACTTGTATTATATATGTATCGTTTACAAATTTTAATTAATTATAAAAATATTATATTATTGTACATTATACAGAATTGAACAGGGCTACAGATAATGCCGAAAGGGCTGCAGATAACGCCGAAAGGGTGCATATTTATGAATATATAGTATATATATATATATATGGCCCAATATAATAATCAAATATAAATTTAAATAAAATATCCTAAACCCTATTACTATCGTTTTTAGTAAAAAACGATAGTAATAGGAACTCTATTACTATCGTTTTTAGTACAAAACGATAGTAATAGACTATCTATTACTATCGTTTTGTACTAAAAACGATAGTAATAGAGTTCCTATTACTATCGTTTTTTATTAAAAAACGATACTAATAAGCTTACTATTACTATCGTTTTTTAAGAAACGATACTAATAGAACTCATTACTATCGTTTTTTACAAACGATACTAATAAAATTCTCTATTACTAACGCCTCTATTAGTATCGTGTGAAAAACGATACTAATAGGCTAAAAAAAACGATACTAATGGGGGATTTTTCTACTAGTGACGTATTTATGCATGGTTGACTTCTTGAATCTATACAATTTTTTGCTTCGTTGATTTACTATTCTGAACTCTTTCTTTATCTTCTTGAAATCAGGCGAGTAGTGGGAGTAAAAGAATGATTTTGTTTTCTTGAATTGTTCTTGATAATCTTTAATTTAATCTTTACTTTAATTATGTTATATTATGTTCTTGAATCTAATCTTGATATTATTATTAGCCTTATAAAACCGTGTGATATATGTATCCAAAGGAATTGATTTTGGTCTTGATTTGGTCCATGTTTGATGATTCTATGTTTAAATTATGATTTTAGTATTTATTAATAAGTTACATGATTAATTCATGATAATTGTATTTAATTAGTTTAAAGTGTCAATTTTGGCTATTATATATATATATATATGTCGAGTGGTTCACAACATGAAAAAGAGAATTTTTATTGTGTTTTATGCAATACTTATTGATAATTGTCAGTTTATATGCTTATTTGATTATTTAATTGATTTATTAAATTGTTTATTTGATTATCTAAAGAATTGAATTAATTATCGTTTTGTTTGGGCAATTGTCGAGTGGTCTATGGAATAAATGATCAATTTTAATTTAATTGTTGGCTTATATTAATTTAGTTTGTAATTTAGGGAATTAATATGATAAAAGGAATAAAAAGAATTAATAAAGATAAGTTGCAATATGAAGGAAAGTTATAATATGATATGAACTAGTGGTCTCAAGATGGCCTTTAGAAAAGATGATGTGAATTAGTGGTCTCACGATGGCCTCTAGATATGATGATTGTTAATTAGTGGTCTCACGATGGCCTTTAGAAAAGACAAGATACGTAAGGACGCCCATTTGATGATACATGAGTCATCAGGTCGGGTTAAGTCGAAGTCACTGCCCTACTGCGGTCTCTGGGCAGTTCTGGATCTTAAGATATGTAGTCGTCTAAGTAGTAGTACACTAGTTGCTACTTAGGGGTTATGGTCATAGCTTAGGCTTAGTTCTTGCAAAGGAGGGCTACGGGTTGAATACACGAGTTCACCCCGGCATGTTTTAGGAAAGTTGTGGTGCACACGGGATCCACAACAAGCATTATGACCGGTCCGATAAGAAGGTTAAAAGAGGGTTTAAGGGTTAAATACGATAAATAAGTAGTTCACGGGAAGGGTTATATGTATGTGTGTATTTTCGTGTATATATGTATTAATTTGGTAGTATTAAGTCTTCCGCTGCATACGTCTGGTAAGTTTGTATTTTATTAGTGTATTTCTGGGTATATGTATGTTGTACGTATTTGTATTTGTATGTTGTAGGTATATGTATTTGTATGTTGTACATATTTGTATTCGTATGTTATACGTATTTTGTATGTATTTCTAACCGTATTATGCAGGTATTGTATACGTATTTTTGTACGTACTTTGTACGTATCCCGTATGTATTTGTACACGTATTTTATACGTATTTTTCTACGTATTTTTATACGTATTTTTGTACGATTTTCATATGTATTTTTGTACGTATTTCCATATGTTCTATATGATTTTCTTGGTTGATTCTATGCTATTATATGGTTAACGGTCCCTCATTTAAGCGGGACAGCCTAGTTACTCGCCACTGACGGTGGACCCCCCCCCCATTTCAGGTGATGATGCAGACGCATAAGTGGGCTCTCGTTTGGTTCGGGTTGAGTGTTGATGTGATCAGTAGAGTGAACCAGAGTCTAGTTTATGTTTTCTTTTCATAATGGTTTAGTTTATCCCAGTCTGTTAGGAAGATACAGTTTTATGGTGTATTTAAGTATTGATTTATAGACTTTTGGGATTTTTGCTTCAGTATTTAATTAATAAAAGGAATTTTAGACTTTAATTATAATATTATTGTTAAGTTTTATGTTAGTAATGATCCATTTGTTGATTTCCTTCGTAAATCGACAGCCTAGAAAAGTCGGGTCGTTACATAGAAAGTCTACTATTGTTAAAACTTTGGAGGTTAATATTCAATTCGTTCGACAAATTTCTTGAAATAAAATTGTATGATTTTATCACTGCATGTACATGGTAATCTATTATGCATGTTTTTTCCTATAGTACCTTACTATTACTAGGCCAATAGTCTTTAAAGATTGAGTTATTTTTTTTTGTTCGTCTAAAATAGATTAAAAAGTTCATCATAATAATTTCTTTGATATGAATGAATAGTATTTTAGGTCACACCTACCATTTCCCAACCCCTTATCTCTCTAATCTTTGTACACAATATACACCAATGTTGACTTGCTTTTGGTTTACTAGAATCAAGACTATGATTCAAAATTCAAATGAAGTACTACCTCCGTTTCTTATTATTTGCAACGATGTGACATAAAGTAGAGAGGAAAAGTGTCAAATCGTTGCAAATAATAAGAAACGGAGGTAGTACAATTATTAATGTCCCTCTTATATTAATAATTCTATATAGTCTCGCTCATAGCAGGTACGGAGTACATGTTTGCATTGTTTAGTGCTGAGTCTCTTGACTACGGAGTACTTAAGAGCATTAGCAATAAGGGGTTTGTCATGAGGTTTGTGCTATACGTTTTTAAGGTTTGTAAACAAATCTCTTATTGTTTAGTTGGGTTTGTCATGAGGTTTGTTGGGTGAGGTTACAAAAGAGTAACCGTTTGTGACTTTGTGTGGAGCAAATTCTGTTTTTTTTAAGAGCTGTTTTTTTTTATTATTATTTTTTTTTAGGGAAAACCTACTTAAGGCTAGAATGAATTATCAGTTAAAATCAAACTGTCAATACAAGTAGGAAATTTATGAAACCAAAACCTATCTTCCTCTAACCATGGAGAGAAATGAGCTAAGGCATGAGCCACCTTATTCCCATCCCTCTTAACAAAAGACCACTCAATACTATCAAAACTAGAACACATAAGAAGAATGTCTTCAATCAATAAGTTGAAATCATTGAGTCCATGCTCTTTAGCCTTCAAAGCATCCATAAGAGCTGGTTTTTTTAAGTGGGTCCCATGTACAAACCTTTGGATAGATTTGTCTATTGTTGATAAAAGGTTTGTTAGAAGAAATATTTGTATGTTAGTGATGTGGCACATAGAACAAACCTTCAAGAGGTTTGTCTATTGTGAATGCCCTTATACAAATTTTGGGACGCTTGTCAAAGTTTTGATGGACCCGAATTTTATATGATGGACTTGTAATCTCATTAATAATAATTAATGCTTGATTGATGCTTGAGCATTTCCGTGAATTTTGTTTGATGCTTGGTTACTTGATTGAGAGTCATTTATGCTTGATTTTATTTTCCTTCCTTTTGTTTAGTTTTTCTTTCTATTTTCCCTTTTTCCTCTTCTTTTTCTTTTATTTTCTTTTCAAGGCAAAGTGTGTTTTTGTTTTGTTTGTAGTTTGGACTTGGTTCTTAATTTCTTGGACTTTGAATGCATTCCTTCCTAAGTGTTAGTGGTCCACATGGTTTTAGATGTTGGGGTTGACTTTCAAATACTACATGCTAGGTTTCAGAACTTTGGAGTTCATGAAACCTAATGTCTTGGCTTGTGGTACGATTGGTAAAGCTTTGCTAGCTAGTTGAAGCCCTTGAGGTAGTATTTGCAATTCACTACCCTTCATATGTGAGAAAATTGTCAAATCTTTCTAGCCTTCATCATTTTGTTTGAGTGGCAATAGGATCCTTGTCATAGTATAACTTGATCAAGAACTTGATTCATGACTTTCCGAGACTGTGACCGAGCTAATCTAGGGGAGGACGGAGGCGTTCATTTCTTAGTTATTTTCCATTTTTCCTTTTTCATTTTCCTTTTTATTTTAGCATCTTGCTTCTTTTCACTTTTCTAGGTGTTTGATTTACATTCATCCTTTGAAACCCTTTGAGCTTGGCCCTTCCTTTCTTCTAGCCACGTTACAAGCCTTGATTCCCATTGTTTTGTTTTGTATTGTACCCTTTAGGTGTAGTGAAGCAATTGGAGCGTCTTGGTTCGTATATGTTTTGTATTGAAAATTTGTGAAGTAAAGAGTTCGCCCAAACGAAAGTGTGTTAATTTGTATGAATTAGAGTAAAAGCCGACCTAAGTTGTAAAAAAGGCAAGGTCATGTAAAAATAAAAAAAATAAAAAAAACAATTATTCCTTCCTTTTTCCCAATGAGGGCATTGTGTCATTCAAGCTTGGGGGGGAGGAATAGTTTGAAAAAAAAATAATAATAATTTGTTGTATAAATTTTTCTTTTTTCATATAGTTTTTTGAATAAGCTTGGGGGTTTTTGGTGTATGTGTGCGAATTTGCGGAGTTTGTTTGCTATTTGATGCTCATTTGTACTTATTTGCTTCACTATTTAGGCTTTGAGCACCACAAGCCAAATTGATTCCTACCCTATCCCTATCCATACATTACAACCTTAAAGCCCTCTCGATCCTAGATAGTTGAGTCCTTTTCGGTTGAGGAAGTCATGTTTCAAGCATATTGAGCGGTTTGCTATGATGAGATGTCGGGTAGCCTAAATTGTTTCTCCTTTTTGTTTTTCCGACTCCTTCGTGGAGTTATGAGAAGCTACCTGGGTGGAGACGACACTAGCTTAGCATGTGGATGCTTGGTTGTTGAGCAAAAGGGGAATGTTCTTCTCTAGTTCTCCAATCTAGCATGTTTTATTTGACTATCCACCCTTGACATCTTTGAGCATGTTTTCCGTTAGTGCTTAGAAAGGTTCGCATTCATTGATCCTCGGTCCCTTGACAAGTCCAACTAATTGTTTTTGTTTTGTTTGGTTTTCTTTTTATTTTCCTGTATTTTTGTTTTTCTTTTCTTTTGTTTCTTGTGAACCTTTGCCTTGGTTTGTTTTTGAGAGAGTTATGGGTTAAACTCTTTGGAAACCCTTACGAGACCACTCTCGTCCTCCTTGGCGACTTTGAGGTTTAAATGGCTTGTTGTTTTTGCTAAAAACAACCGTGATTCCTACGAAAATGAGTTAGTGTGAATTATTAGTGTTTTGTTTTCTTTTCTAGTTTTACCTCCTATCAAGCTCTTCCATCACTTCTAGCTTAAGTTTTGCTCGGGACGAGCAAAAGCTAAGCTTGGGGGAGTTTGATAAGTGGTATTTTCGTAGTTATTTTCTTAGTTTTTATTAGTTTATTTTCTTATTTTATTTAGCTTTCGTTAGCGTTTTTAGGCTTTTTAGCTTAGTTTTGCTTTTGTAGTCCCCTTCCCCTTTTTCTATGTGATTTCCTCTATTTTGCCTTGTTTCTGCGTTTTCTTCCCCTTTTGCAGGTCCCGAGTCGATTTCGGAACGCGAGGAAGCGAACCAGGAACCTTGAGGAAATTACAAGTCCTCTATGCCATTGTTGGTGCTAAAAAGGCCTCAACGGGCGCTGGAAGTCCCTCAGCGCTCGCTGGGTTGAGTTTTGGTTCGAGGCAATTTTTGGCTAAAAAAGTCAGTAGCACCTTTAGGGCCTTGCAGCGGCCGCTGATGTATACTCAGCGCCCGCTGATTTTGAAGCTGTTAGGCCACTTGATGTGCAAAATGAAGAATAGCAGCCGCTGACCCCAACTCAGCGCCCGCTGTCCCTCTTCCCTATTTTGAGGCAGTAGCATAACAAAGAGCTATCAGCGCCCGCTGAGCCTTACTCAGCGCCCGCTGACCATTTTCCCTAGCAGGCTGAAGGCACGTGAAAGTAGGCCCCAGCGGCCGCTGATCCCATTTCAGCGCCCGCTGACGCGCTACTGCATGTTTTATTTAGTGTTTTTGGTCTGTTTTTGCTCGAATTTTTGGGGGTTGTATATATACCCCCTCTTCCCATTTCATTAGGCAGCGGATGTTAGAAGCTCAAATTAGTGTTTAGGTTTAGTTTTCTTAGTTCTCTCTTCAATTCCTTTTGTAATTTACATTTTGCTCTTCAATTTATGCTAGTATAGTTCTTCTTCTTCTTCTCCTTCTTATTCTCATCTTCAAGGTACTTTTATAGCTTTCTTTTATTGCTTTGATTTCTTACCTTTTTGTTGTTTAATTGTTGGTTTTAGTTGTTTATGTTTGTTATTTGTTTGTTGTTTTAGTTATTTATGTTTGTTTCTTGTTGGTTTTAGTTGTAGTTTATTTAGGTTTTGTTGTTGGTTTAGTTTTATGTTTAATTGTTAGTTTGTTAGATTAGTTGTTCTTAGTTTTAAGTTTTAGTTTGTTAATTTAGTTGTTCTTGATTTAGTTTTTATTTATGTTTTTAGTTTTAGTTTTAATTATGTTTTTATTAATTTTGTGTGAGTAGTTAATTTCTAGGGTTTGAGTGAAACTTCTCAAATCCTCCATGATTGTGGCTTAGTTGTTTTTAGGCTTGGTTGTGATTTTGTCGGTACCTTAGGATTCGGTAATGTTGAGTCATATGTTTAGCTAGCATAGGATTCATTGAAGAATCCCCACCGAAGGACCGAAAGGTGAACGTGGTTGATGACTTCCTTTGCCCGATTGATGGAAGCACCACGAAAGTTGGGCCTTCGATCAAGGGAAAGTTACCGGTATTCGTGATTTTGTGCTTAGGAGTTGTTAGATGTGTCGCTGCACGAAAGTGAGTTGTATATGTCTTTCCGGTCATCGTACTAGCTCGAAAGAGTGGTACGATCTTAGAACGACCTCCCCTTATCCACGACCTAAGTCTAGGTTCGATTGACTCATAATTCATGGTGGTATGAGTTGTGGATCTCTTACCCTAGTCCCTTTTGTTTTTGTTTCCTTAGTGTAGTTTTAGTTAGTTCTCTCCGCCTCTCGCGACCATCACTTGACCTAGCTTGTTCGACGCTCATGCCTAGACTAGTGCGACGTACCTTCCCCGTGTTCGACACCCCCACTCTTACTACGACGGGGGTTTTTATTTGGTGAGAAAATCCCTCCTATCAGCAGATGATAAATAGTATGGACCGGTGTTGTCAAATTTGCCTATTTTAGACTGCGTTTAATTCATATGAATTTTCTGACCTGATCTGAGCTGAATTTTTCTGATCTAATCTAATTGCTTCATATTGTAGTTAATATTATAGTTATAATTTTTTTAATCTGATCTGAAATTTTCTAAACTACTCCCTCCGTCCTAAAATAACTGCTTCACTTTCCTTTTTCATTCGTCCTAAAATAAATGCTCAATGCCTTTTTTAGGCTAATGACCCACATACAAGTTTACGTTTATATCCATACTACCACTTAATCTCCACTACTTCTTACCTACAACTTTAGACTTTTACCTTTAATTTTCACAAAAACTAGATTTCAACAAAAATCTTATTTCAAAAACCAAACCCTTGCGGAATAATTTTTTGGGACAAAGGGAGTAATATAATTTCCTCAAAATAATAAGCACAACAAATATACGGATTACTTATTTAAGGTTCATCTTACTACACACGCTAACCTTCACTAAATCACTGGTCGCCAAGTCTCACCCGTCACCCTCACAAACTACGCTCACTCCAGATCACCTGCATATAGGCTAGAACCTCACAAGTCACAGCCTGTCAAATATCATGAGAATTTACTTTTTTTTTATAATTCCATCAATCACAATCCCCCACGTACACTCCCTTTTAAATGCGATATCTCTCTCAACACAGCTGTCATCCGCCAACCCTAAGACCCAGCGAAGGAAAGATACTATCCGTAGTCCCATACAAATATACTTCCTCCATCCCTATTTGTTTGATACATACGGAACTTTTAGCAATATTTATTGTGTAACTTTGACTAAAAATATAATCAAGTGGGATCTCGTTTGATGCGGCTTAATGTGTAGTTTTTAATATATGTAATTTTTATACTTTTTTATTATATGCATTTAAAGATATATTCATTTAAAATTATATTTTGAAAAGCGTGAAAAAACAGATGTACCAATTTTTTTTTAATGATGAATGCGTATTTACTATTTAATCTAATGTTGAAATTCAAATAATGATCAGGGATGTTTGGGAGTTAGAGGTTTGAGAGAAAAAGATAGGTTTGAGAGGGAAAAGAGGTTTGACCAATTCAAAAAGCTATTTTTGGGTGTTTGGTAGTTAGAGGTTTGGAAGAAAGTTTTGGGTGAAAAAACTCTTTTTCAAAAAGCTCAAAAGCTCATATGAGGAGCTTTTTGGAAGAGCTTATAATTTTTTAGTTCTTTTTACTCTGAAACATCTAACAGCTAACCGCTATTTACCAAACACTTTTATACAAAAAGCTAATATAAATCAGTTAGTCAAATCAACTATCACAAACAGCTAGTCAAAAAAGCTAATTCAATAAGCTAACCTCTAACTGCTATCTCCCAAACAGGGCCATCGTCAAAACTTATATTTCCTCTAATTCAAATATTCAATTTATTTGCAACAATTAACTTGAAGTAGACTACTTTAAGGTAAAATTTAGTCGTAAGGGTAAAATGAATAGAGAGAGAAAAAGTGCGGGCATATGATGATGTGAGAACGAAATAATACTCCCGCTGATCACTTTTAATTGCTCCAAAATATTTTAGGATGGTTTTTGAGAAATGACATATTTTTGTCTTAGAGTGTCTTCACATGACTACTTTTTGTAGCACGAGTTAACAAAAAAAAATAAAAATGGAAAGGATAGTAATAGGGAAGTAAAAAATATTAATGTAAGGATATAAATGTTTTTTTTAATGTCCGACCATATTACTCATAAAAGAAATGGAACAAATAAATTTGTGGGTGTTTGGGAGTTAAAGGTTTGTAGCAAAAAGAGAGGCTTGAGAGGAAAGAGATGTTCGACCAACTCAAAAAGCTATTTTTGGTGTTTGGGAGTTAGAGGTTTGGAAGAGAGTTTTGAGATGAAAAAACTCTTTTTTCAAAAAGCTCATATGAGGAGTTTTTTGGAAGAGCTTATAGTTTTTTGGTTCTTTTTACTCTGAAACATCTAACAGCTAACCGTTATTTACCAAAAACTTTTATATAAACAGCTAATACAATCAGTTAGTCAAATCAGCTACCACAATCAGCTAGTCAAATACAATTAACTCAATCAGTTAACCTCTAACAGCTATCAGCTAACTCCCAAACAGGGCCAAATTAAAAATGAACGAAAGTAAGGCTGTCAAATCGGGTTGACGGGTTATCAGGTCATGTACCCTCAACCCGAACCCGACCCTTTTAATAAACGGGTTGAGTTTTTGTAACCTAATCCGACCTGAAAATAAACGGGTCGGGTTCAGGTCGACCCATTCATTTTTTTTAACCAAAAATTTCTTCTACAATATGAAGTATTTACATTATATCCCAACAACAAAGAATTTACAATTTCAACAAAGTTGAATATTAAAATCTAATTGATAATAGTTAGTTAGTATTAGCTTAAAATTCAGTAAAATAGAGCATTCAAAAGAGCATGTAGGTTAAAACAACCGCTTAAAATTTAAAAACAACAGATAATCAGGTTAAACAAGTTATAATTAGGTTAGAATTTTTAACCTTAACCAAAACCATATAATAATAGGTCGGGTTCAGGTTGACCCATTTAACTATAAGGATAGTAATAGGGAACTAAATGTTGCCGAAAAAGTTGGAGAGAAAAAGATCATGAAAAATTAATAACAATAATAATAATAATAATAATAATAATAATAATAATAATAATAATAATAATAATAATAAGACCAACTTAAGTTAACGTTGTTAACTCAAGTTAACGTGTCATCATCAAATTGGGTATATATCATTATCGATGATAAGTTGATGTGTACCTCTGAGAAAGTTGGATAAGATTAGGTACACCTTAGAAAATACAAAAACACATGGGTACTAGTGAGAAAAACCAAAAAAATAAATAAATTAGATTTTAGATTTTTTAGACTACATCTCAAATAAGAGGTCAGAGTAAAATAAAAATAAGAAAAACCGAGAGTGATGCTACTATTCCTCCGCCATGTCACAAGTGTACTATAAATACCAACCTATCCCACTCCCTTCACCCTCACTCTCACTCCGCTTCTCAGTTCTCACTCAACATCCCCATACTGCCCTCCAAAATGACCCTAAATTACACCCATGCCACTCTCTCTCTCCTCCTCTGCATCTTCCTCTCTCTACACCTCACCCCCACACCTTCATCCTGTGATCTCGTTAAACAACAACCCCTCACTCTCAAATACCACAACGGCACCTTACTAAAAGGCAAAATCACCGTCAATTTAATCTGGTACGGCAACTTCACCCCATCACAACGCTCCATCATCGTTGATTTCATCCAATCATTACCCTCATCAACGGCGCCACACCCTTCGGTCTCATCATGTTGGATGACCACTCAGAAGTACAAGGGAGGACCGTGTACCCTCGTCGCAGGGATCAAACCCTTCACGATAATTACCCTCTTGGTAAAACACTCAAAACCTCTCATATCACCGGGCTTGCTACCGGGCCGCGGGCTGGCCGGGTTCGGGTGGATTCTATCGACATTGTCCTCACGGCGCATGACATGGCTGTTGAGGGGTTTTGTATGAGGTGCGGGTCACACGGGTCGGTTCGAAAGAATAACGGGCCTAAGCGGGCTTATATTTGGGTTGGAAACTCTGAGAGTCAGCGTCCTGGACAGTGTGCTTGGCCTTTTTATAGGCTCGTGTATGGCCCGCAGACTCCGCCTTTGGTGGCCCCAAACGGCGACGTTGGGGTTGACGGGATGATTGTTAACTTGGGTACTTTATTGGCGGGCACTGTAACGAACCCGTTTACAAACGGGTACTTTCAGGGCCCACCAATTTCCCCGCTTGAAGCGGTTAGCGCCTGCACCGGGATATTCGGTGCAGGCGCTTACCCCGGGTACCCGGGGAGTGTGATAGTGGATAAGTTGAGTGGGGCAAGTTACAATGCAAATGGAATAAATGGGAGGAAATATTTACTACCGGCTATGTGGGACCCACAAAGGTTATCTTGTTTACCCCTTGTTTGATTTTCATAGGTGGACAAAAAAAGAAGGAAATTTGAAAAATGTAATGGTAAGGTGACAAATGTGTAAAATTCTTGTGAAAAGTTGTTAAAAGGTAGAGGTGAAAAAGAAGAAGAACAAAAAAAAAAAACAAGTAGAACAAAATTGTAAAATAATGTACTACTTCATCCTTTTGTAAATATCCTGGATTAAATGAATCACGAGTGTTTCATTTTACTTGATGTATGTTTAGTAGGATGTAAAACTTTTTTTTCTTTAAAATTGTTTTTCTATTTTACATTGTTGGGTTTGGAATAAAATAATAAAATTGAAGATGATTTTTTTTTCTCCTCAAATTGGAAGAAAAATATTTTCCGTCACAATCGAAGGGCTCGTTTACATTAGCTAAATAGAAGTGTATTGATTGAACTGAACTGAATAGAAGTGTATTAATTGAACTGAACTGAATAGAAGTGTGTTAATTGAACTGAATTGAATATAATCTGAAGTAAATAAGCCCGAAGTGTATCCGAAAACGTTTTACACCCTATCAAACACTCTATCAAACGGAGTCTTGATGAAAAATAAAGTTGTAGTGGATTATGTTGTGTGCTTTAGCATTTTTGGGGTGTTTGTCTTTTTGTGTTGCATGTATATTTGGTTCTAGAAATAGTGGAAAAGTTGAATGATTATTAAAATGTGACTTTGTTTATAACTTTGAAAATTGAAGTATTGGAGCTTGGGTATATGGAACAAAATACAAAGTGAAAGTGGTGTAGAGAATGGTTGTCTTCACCTTTTTTTTATTTTTAAAAGAAATCGAGGGTTTATTTTTTTATTTTTGTGTGTGTGTTAAAAGTTATCCCACCTGAATTATTTATAACAGATCAAAATTCACGTGATATTATTGAATCGAATCAATTTGATTTACCCGATCATTAATGTATGTATGTAATCTTAAATATTTATCTTTTAGTTTTTTTTTTTTTTTTTTTTTTTGCAAAAACTCGAATAATTTAACTCGACACTAAAAGCTCTTAAACTCAAATTTACCCAACCCTAATCAAGCTGACATCCCGACACAACAAAAAATTGATCCATTAACAACGGATAGGAATTAATGACGGGTTTAAATCCCGTCGCAAATGTAGATCTTTTGCGACGATTTTTGAGTTCGTCAATCTCTATTAGCAATGGCTCATTTACAACGGGATTGCCACGGGAAAAATCATTTGCGACTCCCTTTTTTGTGACGAGATCATATTTTTAATTTGTGACGGGAAAAATCATTTGTGACCGCCCTTTTTCACGATAGGGTCATATTTTTTACGACGGAAATTCTCGTCATAAATATCATCTTTTCTAGTAGTGTGACTTGTACCTAATTGCAACCTCTAGGCTTCTATCCTCACCTATCCCCTCAAGTTGACACAAAAAAGTCCCTTTCTTTTTGTTCACGAAAATTAGTGGGTGATTGATTCCCCTTCTTGCTTTATGAGCACTTGGAACTTGAAAGTTTGAAAGGAATAGTTGGACCTTGTGGTTCATTTGAAATTGTTAAGTGCCATCAAGGATCAACTATTCCTTTCAACTACCAAAACTATTGTTAAGTGCCATCAAGGATCAACTATTCCTTTCAAGGACCTTGTAGTTCATTTGAAATTGTTAAGTGCCATCAATCACCCATAATTGTGCTTTATTAACTACAGACGTTCTTACAGACAATCAAGGAAAAAATTATGATCAAAAAGGTAATACCAAAACGTTATACGTTAACAAGTAACATCTATGACTTTTGTTGGTAAGAATGTAACTATTGCGTAATTAGCTTCTCTGTAAATGTGATTTATCAAACATCATGAATTATGTTATAGATTTCTCATGAATTCTGCCAAGTTCTCTATGCTTTGAAGGTGGCTCTAGATCAAGGCTTTAATAGGGTAGAAGTTGAGAGTGATAGTTCGAATGTTATCAATAAAATTCAAGTCCTTAGATTTGTCGGCTCTTTCAGTTATTATTAAATACATTCTCAAGTATATATGGTAGTTTTTTTTAGTAGTATTAAGTGGGGTCATGTTAAAAGGGGAGGGAATGTGGTTGTTCACTTATTAGCCAAGCTCAGTCTTGTTGAGTTAGAATATAAGATTTGGGTAGGTATTGCGCCTGATGTTATCTCAGATGCGGTTGCTGCTGATGCTTGTGAACTATTTATAAATGAATAAATCCCATGTTTCTTTCAAAAAAAATAATAATAATACTAACTGTACTGAGATTATCACCCTCTATTTGAAAATTTAATATGCCTTGAGAGAAGACATTTTTAATGCCTTCCTTCAAAATCAATGCCTCAGCAAAGATTATAGACTTATAGCTACGATTTTTTACAGCTCCCGATCGAGTTAAGCTAGTGTTGTTAGGGAAGGGCGAGTAGTTTCTCACACTAATGTAAATGAACATTAGAGAGACCCTTTTTTAATAATCTTAATAAAATTGAACTAAAATAAAGTGAATGATATTAAAAATAGATTTGAGCTGCACACATTGCCTCAACCCTAGCCGGCCCTAATTTTTTTCCCCTTTTCTCCCTCATTTCTCTTGTTCCATTAGTGATTTTGAAGGGGCTTCCATCTATTTAATCGGTGGAAAGCCCCAATTTAATTCTAATTTCACTATTTTTTTAGTTTTCTTTTAATTTTTTATCCTTGAATAATTACTCTCCATCTCTAATGATGGTTCTTGGTCTACTTTTTTTGTGGATTGATTTCTCCCATCTTGTCTGGGTTTCTATTTCCCATCTTGTGTGGGTTGTTATTTCCCATCTCGTGTGGGTTTTTATTTTCCCTTTATTGTGGGTTGCTATTTCCCATAGTATGTGGGTTATTTTTCCTCAAATGAGTTACATCCCATCATTGAATTGGAGGTGTATGATTATCGTCAACAAAGGTTTAGGGCTTCAAATATATATTTTCTTCCTCAGATCTATACAGGAGGTGGTTGTAGTTGGACAAGACATATTGAAGTCGAACAAAAATCACCAGGTGATTATGCAATTGGGCGGAAGCGAAGCAATTAGTAAAGTTGAAGTTAAAATATGTATTGTTGTTTTAAATCTAATGTCTTTAGAGCAGTGGCGGACCCAAGATTTGAAAAATGGGGGTACGGATTATCTATGTTGGACAGTACGATAAAATCAAACCAAAAATTTACAAAATAAAAAATAAAAAAAATAATATATATTTTATCCACCTCTAAAACAACTAAGCTAATATATCAATCGAAAATAAAAACAATAAACAGAAAATGATAGAAATATTAAAAAACCAAACTAAAACACAATAATTAAATTAAAAAATACACTCTTCTGTCATAATTTTTTTTTCTAAAGCATTCTGCTAGAAGTTACAAACTCAACAAATCAGAAACTAAAAACAATCAAAATTAGACTTAAAGAGAAGGTACAAAATGAAACAAATTAAAGGTTACAAACTCAGATCAAACATTCAAAAAATTTAAATGATCAAAATCAGACTAAAATTATAATCAAACTAAATAAATTCAAATAACAAAATTAGAAATTCAGAATCAACTAAACAAACAAAAAAATAGGATTATTCTCAATGGTATAACTGTGTATTAGCATATTCCCAGTGGTACAGTGGTATGCCTGATTTTAAAAAAAATCCCATAAATATACATAGGTGGCTAAAATAATTCAAGTAACATTTCTAATGGTGGTTTCCGGCCAATTAACTACCATTAATAAGTCCTTAGTTAATTATAGTTAGTTTAATTATAGAAAAAATTAAAAAAACTAAACAAAAATACAATTTATTAACTTTTTACACCTACCAAAAGGAAGTATGTTAGTGTTAATTGAAATGCAAAAAGTTAATGTATTTTATCTTATGTTTAATGTTAGAGAATAAAATATCGTAAATATTTTTGTATTGATTTATTTACCGTAGGTCGACGAAGTGATTTCTAGAATCATGTCATTTCCTTAATCAAATGATTTTACCCTTAATTCTTGGCTTAGCTGTAGATATTTCTTTATTGCTTACTCTTAGCTTTAGGAATTACAATAGTTTACTGGCATCTTGTATATATACTAACGAAGGAAGAAGATAACATCCCCAATAATGATTGGTGGAATTTAGTATGGCATTGTCCAGTTCAGCAAAGAATTCGAGTCTTTTTGTGGCTAGTAATGCATGACAAGTTATTATGCAATGCTAACCGAGTCCGCCGAAATCTCGTAGATGACCCGCGTTAAAAACGTTGTAATCAGGAAGAAGAGGAGACCCATCCTTCTATATCGGAAACCTACAAGACTGGGTGGCTCGTAACTTGAGGGCCGATGGTTTAATATTCTCAGAGAAATGGCCAATGTGTTTTGCAATAACTCTTTGGTGGTGTTGGAGATGGAGAAACAATGTCCAATTTGGTAACACCAATGACATTCCCATGGATACAGGAAGATTTATTAGAAATAGGGTGGATGAATGTTGGAGTGCTTTCTTTGACAATATGGATCATCAATCTCCCACTTTGAGGAATTCCCGCAGCAATAATGAAATCTACATTAAATGGTCAGCTCCTCCTCTGGATTGGTTCTGTCTTAACACTGACGGAGCCTCAAAGGGTACGCCTGGCTTGGCGGGAGGTGGCGGTATCATCCGCGACTACCGGGGTTTCTTCGTAGGGGGTTTTGCGGCAAAATTTGGTATTTGTACAGCTTATAAAGCTGAACTCAAGGCTGCGGAAATTGGGCTCGAACTGGCTAGGAATATGGGAATTACTAAGCTACATCTTCAAATGGACAATCAAGCTTGCGTTGAAGCCCTCACTAATCAAGACTATCCGGGAGGCGAATGTTTTCATATTTTAATTAATTGTCGTAGTTTAATTAACTCCCCATTATGGTCTTGTCATGTAACTCATGTTTTTAGGGAAGGAAATAAAGTAGCAGATAGACTAGCTAACTTAGGTGTCTCTCTCGATGATAACGTTATTCATTATACTGATCCTCCTGGTATAATAAATAACCTACTACAAGAAGACATGATGGGTGTCACTACACCCCGCTTTATTTTATCTCTGTACGGGCCTAGCCCTCATTTGCACCCAAAAAAAAATCTTGTATATATACAATATTTTATTCTTTAACATTTAATTTTTAATTTTTTTCCCAAAATACACTAACTACATTTAACTAAGTATTGATTCATGCATGGTGGTTAATTGGTCGATAATAACAATTAGAGGTGTTACTTGAACTATATTAGCAACTTAGGTATTTTTTGGAATTTTTTAAAACTCAAATATCTAAAAGCAAATAATAAAAAAAAAATCAGCATCTGAAATAATTAAACAAACAATAAAGGGCAATTAAACAATAAATAGAAACAATTATTCCATTTTTAAAAAAAATAAAAAAATTGGAAAAAATAAATTACCGACCCCCAAACGGTCGGTAATTTATATTTGACGGCCAGTAATTTTCTGAAAAAAAAATTACCGACCGTCAAATATAAATTACCGACCGTTTGGCGGTCGGTAATGTTTTTTTCAATTTTTTTTAATTTTTTCGAACTTTTTTTTTTTTTTGAAAATGGGGGTACAGTTGTACCCGGTTGTTCCTTACTGGGTCCGCCCCTGCTTTAGAGAGATTATTGATTTGTAAGTGTCGTTTGGCTTTTTATGAATATATAATCTCTTGTCTTTTGATAAAAAAATAAATAAATAAATAAAGTGAATGATATCGTATTAAACCAGATTCAATAAGTAGCAACAAAATTTAAAGAGATTAAATTTTATTTGATTGAAATCAAGTCAAAGAGACATGGACTCGTTTTACTTGTGTAGTTCTCAAAAAAAGTAGCTAGTTGCATACTTGCATGTTATAAAAGGTGTCCACTCCATTCCTTTGGAAGCCTTGATTTTATAATTTTTTGTTAAGATAGTGATATTTTTTAATTTGTACGTAGTCTAATTATTTGAGATTCCGAAATTTATATTTTATCCTTTTATTGTTCATCCTACCTTCCTTTACAAATGCATGAAATTTCCATTTTCATTTAACATAGCTTTTTAAGTCAAAAACTGAAAAGAGGGTGTGTGTATAGTTCAGCGGAGCTTGCTTGTCCTGTATTCCCAGCCTCTTGGTGGGATTTTGATCCTCACCCTCAACATTTTCACTCCCCTCTCCCCTTCAATTCGAGCTAGTAGCCCTATACTAATCAATGAATTGGTGAAATCTTCATCCAATAAAAAAAAAAACTAATCACGGAAAAACATGAATATAAAATTTCACCAATTGTAGGAAAATTTCTATTTGTGCTTAGAAATAATAGAGTTTAACATAGGGGTTGACATCATAGTCTTCCTACAAGTGACAAAAGAGTAATTCTAGTTAATGAATGTGAGTGCTACATAACAAATATATCAAACCATATTTTTGAAAAATTTTAATTGTTGAAAATATATTATAACTAGACAATGACATTTTGGAGATATCACAATTTAACTATTTAACAATTGAGGTTAAATGTCATTTAGTTGACATATTATAACTCAATTTAACAATTCTCATATAAGCTCAATAATAAGAGATTGATGACATGTGTCTATAATGATTTCAGCAATTGTTAGTTTTAGTAATAGTTATAGATATATAGAAAGATAAATTTCTATTTGGGGAAATACACAATCTTTTGTCAGATCGTTAGACGTCGATCATGAAAAAAATTTTAGCTCAAAATTTGTAACATTTTAGTAATAGTTATAGACAGATAGAAAGATAAATTTCTATTTGGGGTAATACACAATCTTTTGTCAGATAATTAGACAGCATGAAAAACTTTTAGCTCAAAATTTGTAACATTTTATAAATCTATAGTTTTTTATGCTTAAAAAGTTGCAATTTTTAGGAAAAAATATTAAAAATTTTGGGATAATACAAAAAATATATATGATTTTATGCTAAAAAGTTAAAAATTTTGAAAATTTATTTTTGATTTTAAGAGGGGAAAAAATGTAGAGCCTTTAGTGATAATTAATTTCTCATGTACTTCTAATTTTTGTAAAGTATTATATGTATATGAGACATTGGACTAAATGGTGCACATTCCAATTCAAATGTATAGGAAGAAGTGTGCATTTGTTATAGGTTGGAGGAGGGAAATTATGGTTTTAGGAGGGAATGACTTTTTGTAGTGACATAAAAAATAGTAGTATAGAAAGATGACATTTCACAATTGAGTTTAAATGTCATTTTAAAGACAATGTGCAAATCATTTTAGTTTAACTAGACAATTCTAATATTGCTAGGCCTTCGCTTGGTGTTAAATTGCTTGGTAACCCTGTTAGTGTTGAGTGTTGAACCATCTTTGAGTAATGAACTGGTGCAGAAACATGTGATGAAGTCCATAAAACTTATGGATGTTTTTGCTCAGCTTGTTGATCCCAATGTGAATTGTTGCTTCATCGTGCATGCGTTGGGATTTCGAAACTTTACTTTGATATATGCGTACTTGCCCCCCACCATATTAATGCCCATCGATTGATTGATGTTGCCCTTCGGTCTTTATTAGAACACATTGTAACTACCTCGGGGCCGGGTTTTAGAGATTGGCAATGGCGATTATCCACATTACCATTTGCCTTTGGAGGACTTGGAGTTTATTCTGCAGGTGATGTGAGGCACTATGCTTTTGTTGCTTTGCGTTTGCATTTCGTTGCTTTGCAAAGTACACTTCTTCGCAATATTCTAGAGTTGGTGGTACTGGTTCTGCATTTGATGGTGCACTTGGTCTGTTTTATAGGATTGTTGAGATTGAGCTTTTGGGTAATCCGAGCGAGATCGTTGCCCAAAACTCATGAAGAAAATGGCAAACATGTATTTCACAAGGGTTATCGCTTCTCCAAAATCTATTTTCTCTTTGACACCCCGACAAGTTGCACTTTAGAAGTATCAGCAGGAAGATCACACATCTGCTTGGCTTAGGCTAGTCTCGATTTCTAGTTTGGGTCAGGATGGAATTGAACTTATAATGCCTAGAATTGAGTCCAAAGAAATAGAGGATAACTCTATAGAGTTAAAAGCTGAAAAGGAATGGAAAAAAACCCACGACAAACAGCCATTAAGGAAAATAAGGCCTAAGTTCCCTTTCCCTTTCCTTATTCCCTCTTAACCAAAGAGTCCCTAAAGGGTTTCGAGTCTAGAAGATGATGTTGTTGCTCTTCGTGAGATGCAGGCTAAAGTTGACAAGGAAATGGGTGTTATTCAAGGTCTTCTTCTTCTTTTTATTGATTTTATTTTTAACAAAAGAAATATTTGCTTTATTTATGCCTTTTAATTAGTTTGTTGATAGTAGGTGAATTGATGGATTCTGGAATATAGGGTTCTGATTTTTGGGTGTGTGGATCAGTGATTAATGTCATGTTAATGAATTGGTTATCGAATGTATTGTTTCATGATGGAATTTGAGGTTGTTTGTTTGTAAGACAATTGAAAACGAGTTTTGAATTCCAAACATTGCATCATTTTTCAACAATGTACAGTGGCATTTTAGTAAATAAAATCAAAATTCCAAAATAAAGGGCACACACTCAGCTACTTATTGATGATTTTGGCAAGCAAAATTACTAAAGTACATGTGCATTATGTATTTCTCATTGTGCACTGCTAGGTAGCACTCAGTCGAATGAATGGTCAAGTGACTGTCATTTTAGCCCTTTTACTTTGTTGTTTAACAGTGCATTACTGAGTGTGATCAATGTTAATGTGAATTTGTGATTTCCTATGTAAAATTCTTATAATATATTATTGGCAAGTGAATGTTAGCAATTTAATCCGTTACACTTGATGGATAGTTGATGCAACAATATCGGTTGCTAATGTGCCATTTATGGAAGCAATTAATACAAATAACCCTTTTTTTTGGGGGGGGGGATCTTTGGTGTTTTACTTATTCCAAAAAGGAGGAAATTACCTTAATCCACCTTCTTTTGTTATGCAAATATTATGGGCCAAAATATGGGCCTAATTAGAAGACTTGGAAATTAAAGGAGGCCCCAAAGAAGAGATCTTGGGCCCAAAGAAGCACTAATGCCCAAGATCCAACTCAAGCATAATCACATGAAACCCATCATAATCCACCACACCTGGCTGCTCCCAATAGTGACATGTGGAAGCTAACTAAAGAAATACAACACAAAGAAGCTTGAGTCTGACTGATACTAGGAGCAAAAGGAAGATAAGATGCAAAATGGGAATCCTACATTGATAAAATGAGGAATGATGTAGAGATTTTTCTATATAAATATTCAAGACCTCAATATAAAAAGAGGGGTAATGTTTGATGATTTGACAACACATTAAATTGTAATTGTCATTTAAAGTAATCTTATTGATTATCTACAATCAAAGCCATTATTATTTTGCACTTAATTTCCATTGCATTTACTCTTATTTATGTCATTTTATTTCTCTCTTATATATCATATACTTTGGTAAAAGTTGAAGCATATTTCGGTTAGCCCTTACCTAATTAAAAATCCCTCGAAACACCAACCATCTCAATTCCCCCCTCCATCTCTTACCATAACAAATAACATAAAAGACGAAAAAAATCATTTGTAGCGCAAATGTATTCAATACGTATTATCTATACTCAATATTTTATATTATATTTTATTGTTTCTCAAGTTAACATATATTTTCATTAAAAAATTGTATGTCTTAAATTTATCAATAAATTTTTTTAATGATATAAAATATAGAGTACATGAAAATATATATTGAATACATTTGCTCTCTTAGTTGAGAGAGAAACGAAATATTAATTTTTTTATATTACTTAATATGGAAAGTGAAAAGAAAAATAATTAGAATTAGATCGATGTCGAAAAATATTCAAAAAAAAGTAAAAATTTAATTAAAAAAACAAGAAACAATGAAAAAATAATCAGTAGATACAAAAAAAAAATAAAAAAATAAAAAATTTGTTGGCTTAAATATCATCGATTTTTTTTTACTATCCATTTGTTGTCAAAAAAAAAAAATATTTTTTACTAATTTGTTACCTGAAGATCCATAGGGAGACCCACACTACAATCCCACAAAATAGACTCGTTGTCTGGAGGGGCACAAAGTGAGGAAGACTCAGGCCCCATGATCACATTTACACATGGTTCCAAAGTCATTCATACTACTCCTTAAGATTTCAAGGCCTTAGTCTAACAGCTCACTAGTATGCCTAACCGAGCTGCCCCTCCCCAGATTGACCCGCTTACTAAACAATAACATTACAATGCTCTATCACTTTTCCCTGAACAACAACAATTGGTTGATGTTGCTGTAAATAATCAACGGCCAACACCAACACTACTACCACCCACAACAACATAAATAAATAAATATGATTAACGACAATTATAATTATCACTATTATAAATATAACAATATTCCGAACGAAAAAATATCAACATTAACAATCACAGACCTCGAGCGTTATGGCTATGGTTATCGAGAACACATGGTGGGTGACCCTGGTCTCGACAGTATGCTACCATTGTTTGATTCAGCGCCTCAAGGCCTGGCATCTCTCCCCAATTTCATGTCAACTTATTTTAATATCCTACCTTTATGCCAATGATCTTTTTGATCATGATTATATGAATTCATGTTATCCTTGTTATGGAAACTATTAATTATAGTTTGATAGATTTAGGAGTTTTTTCAAATAAATTTTCTCTTACATGTCTATATTGGTAGTTTTAGTTCTGTACATGTGCAACAGAGACAAATTAGATTGTTTGTGTCAGTCTATAAATGGTTTTTTCTTTAGTTTCAATTTTTTGGACTTATCAACACATACAAATAATGAGAAATACATTAGTCTATTTGTCCAGTAAATATATCAAAAGGGTTGTTTAACAACTCACTTATTAGCTAGCTCGTGGTTTTTTTTTGTTTTTGTTTTTTTTATTTGTTACTTGGTAAAAAGAAAAATTCGTTTAATGGGGTTTTAAGCCAAAATGAAAAGGTTGTCATGAACACTTTTCATAGCCCATATTTTATCTAACTAGTTGTTTTATGGTGCGCGTAGCACGACGTATTCTAACATAATTTGCATTGATTATTATACTTGTATTAAATACTTTTGTTTATTGATCTGACCAAAATCAATACTTTGGAGAAGATCATTCATGCATATTATATAAATAAAAATTGTTTGATGGAGTGCTAAACTATATCACATAAATAGAAGACTGCTAAATAGTTTTAGAACACTAATTCCAAATTTACATAAATTTAATACAAGTATTTTATAACCTCAGTAGCACTATCCTTTTCATTAGCCCATCATAAGTAACAAAGAAACTACTTCTTCCGCTCCTCTATAATTGTAACGTTGACTATTTGAGTACTATTCATAATCATTCATATAATTCGTTTTTGTGCTCCATGCATGTAAACAAATATAGTCATTTGAGATCTCTTATTTTTTTAAATGTATAAGCTACAGTAGTGACGGAATATTTTCATTCATCATAATAATCAAAAGCAAGAGTTAAACATCTATACAACTCTCTTCGGAGAAAAAAGATTATTATATTATATATTTATAGTAAAAGAAGTTTGAAACTCTAAATTTTGAATATTCGCTTTGTTACACCATAACCCTAGCCCCAATGATATATAGGAACACACAATGCTAAATGCTAAATCAATTCAAACACGCAATGCTATATCAATTCAAAAGGCAAGTATGAATTACTAAAAAGAGAAGTTGAATGATATATAGGATCACACAATGCTAAATCAATTCAAAAAGGCAAGTAAAGTCTTCCTATTTGATTAGAAATTAAAGTTTATGTGCTCAACATACGTGTAAATTCAAAATGCAATGTTATGGTATTCCAATACATGTATTATTATGAAGAACACGGCCGTCCATAAGGAGGAGTAAGATGACCTATAGCACAGGCCCCCATTTTTATAGCGCCCCCAATTCAATTAAAGCCCAAAGTTTTTTTTTTTAAAAAAAAAAGAAGTAAAGAATGAATAAAAAGAGAAAATTGCATTGTAACCTCCGTCATATACTCCTATATACTCTAGCTATTCAATTACTCTTGCTTGAAAAAGGCAATATACATTTAATACCTTCTAATTACTTCTTATCCCTCTTCCAAATTAAATTTTCATTATCCAAATTTTCCAAATTCTTATCTCAATTCATTAATTTTCTTAGTTACCCAAAAACATTAGTTTTCATCTCTCCTTCCTCTTCCAATTTTCAATGGAAAAATTAAATTTTCAACTTTTACATTCACTACTTATATTTATGCTGTATAAAACGGCTAATTTCACCATATTTAAATATTAAAAAAAAAAATAGCAATTTCTTCAACTTCTACTCAAAATTGGGATATACTTGTAATATCCATTAGGGCCCCATTTGTATGATCAGAACAGGACCCCAAAATTTTATGGGACAGCCCTGATGAAGAAGTAGAAGTAGAAGGTATATGAAAAAAAATTGAGTGATGATCCGATTTCAATGTCAGTGGATATGAACATTATTATTTCATAACCTAGTCGTTAAGCATATAAGCATATTGGGAGCAACAAGTTGAGGATAAAAGCATAGCCTAGTCGTTAATTAAGACATATTTTTTCTGAATGATGATCCGAGTTCAATCCTCACCAACGACTGCCACGCTCCCAACTCAACCTGCCAAGGTTATTTTCTGAGCGAGAAAGTCTTATGCAAGTCTTGTATACATTTAATTTCCTCAACCCCACCACACAAAAAAAAAAAAAAAAACCCAACAAAATACCATGCTCCCCATGGCTTAGTGTTTAGAGCTCCTAAATCGATCTAACTTACAAGTGTCAAGTTCGAGCATTTGTAACAAAGCTCCATGCCCCTTGTGGCCTCGCCCCACCTCTCAAAGTTCTTTTATGAGATATGAAGTCTTTTACGAATCCTATATACTTTTCTTGGCCTGATTAAAAAAGAAAACAAGGCAAATAAAATACATCTCTCATAATGATTAACCAATTCAATAACTGTATATGGACATATTGTCTACATATGGTTTCATTTTTTAGGGAACAATATCGTAAATAATAAACATATTATCAGACATTATAATTATATTAACAGATATGGTATGTGACAGAGAATATATGGTAAAAAATATTTAGACATAAGATATATAAGATTATAATATATGTATAGGTTTCTAGGTTGCACATGAGTTTTGGTTCATTATAAAAAAATGACTAAAATGCCCTAATTTATGAACATAATTGTTTATATATGATTATTAATCTATCATACCTCTACATGTGTCAAATCTCAATATTCCACCCTTTATCAAATATGGAGTATGGAGTATGGAGTATGAAGTAAGAAGTATAGATTAAGTGTTAATAATAGCTTAGTTAGTCAGCATAATATGCCTTTTAGTCAAATATGTCAAATATTTTAATTTATATTTCAGCAAAAAAAAAAAACTATGCAATTGACTGAATTCAATTTTGGCTTTGAAAAACAAAATAATTTTTATGCCCTAATTATTATATCTAAAATTCTAACACCTTTTCAAACTATATTTCACTATTTTTGTAGATTTTAGATGGTATAATACGTACCTAGAGTTAAAGAATTTTTAAGTTTTATTCAAATATTGATATTATTTAATGATTAGAATTGCTTTTAACTATATAATGTATGTATTATTTTATCTTCTAGAATAGTTTTTAGGCCTTGATATATTAATAAAATGAATATCATGTATATGATCTTTAAGACTCAATTTTCGAAAATTTCAGATTTAATAAATTATTAATTTAATTTATAAGTTGTTCTAGCTAGAATTGATTTTAACTAGTTATTTTCAGGAATTATCAAAAGAAATATAGTTTAAAGTGTTTTAAATAAATTTTCAGATTTAACATGGGTCATATGAATTTTTAAATTGAAAGGTCAAACTTAAACGTAAATTTTAACTATCCTAGAATTATTTTTATGTAGTTCTAATGCATGAAAAACATTAGGTTTTCAACCTAAGGAAGTCCTAAAATATTATTAATTTAACCTAAAAAAGGATATTTCTAATATAAGTGTATGTATTTTAAGGGTTTTAAAGTAGGTTAGAGCTGCTGTAAATTTTTCACAAGGTTTGATTCTAATTAGTTCTAAATTAATTATAGGAGAAGAGCACTTTCTAGGCGATTTCTAAGCTAAAGGAAAGTGGGGAGTTGTCAAGTACGTCTACACAAGGTACCTACAAGTAATGAGAACTTGGACGTAGTTTCATGCCTAGGGCTGAAAGTGAAAGTGCCATCATGTTTTGGAATTGTTACATTGCAAAACTTGATAAAACAATTCCTAACATGATATGTGTTATGTTTATGTGATTTAGTGGAATATGAATGTTTATTATTTAAGTTGTTTGTATAACATATGGGTACAAACTTATTAATTATAGTATGCATTTTTATACCTACCATTCCAGATTTGTGAATCAGGAAATCAGTGAAATATGACATATTTGTTAATTGTTATCAACTTGAGATGTTGAACACAAATAAGATGGAGACACAACAACTTTTACTAATTTTTTTTTTTGAAGGAAACAACTTTTACTAATGATTCATGTTAAAATTTGAAAATAGATTATAATAAATGATGAGATAGTTGGGAAATATTTATCAAAATGTTATTAATTAATGTAATTAATGAAGACTTTTATAAGCAATGCAGAGTAAACCATGTGTTTATTGTGAAACTAGGACAAAATGTATATAAAAGGCAAAAGATAATGAATTTCTTTCAAGCACTAAATAAGAAAAGTTAAAAAAATGAGAAATATTATTTTCTTTGTCACTTAAAGCTTGATTTTTAATGTTTTTATTACCTGTTCAAATGCTAAATTGAGTTGTAGGTAAAATATCATAGAGTACGAGGAAAAATAGAGTATTCGTGGGATCATTAGGCTTTAAAAGGTAAATCTAGCAATTTCTTATGCACAATACAAAAAATGAAATCTGTAGCAATTTTTTATGGACGAAGAAATAAATTTATGATAAATGCTAACTATATTGATTAACATAAAATTTTGGAATGAAATCCAAAATTAATAAAATTAGTAATATATTAATATAATATTGATGCAAGATGCTTATACGTACTCCGTACTTTGTACCAATATAATATTTCTGTGCATTCGTTAGTAATATATATCGGTATAAAAATGAGTAGTAGATTTGTAGGCTCCGTTTGTTTCTATGAAAAATTATTTTTGTATAAACGGATTAAAATAAAGTACAAAATAAAAGAGAAAAAAAAAAGAAGCAAAAAAGAGTGGCATTGGGAATAGAGAAGAAAGTAAAAGTAATAGATAATGTAGAAAATGTGACATACTTGGTTAGAAAAAAGAAAATGATATATTTTTTTTTTCTCAAAAGAGAAGATTTTCACATTTGAGAAAATCAATTTCCTCCCCTTACCTAATACTCCCTCTGTGGCTCTGTCCCTAAGAGATTGCACCATTCATTTTTTTCCATCTCCCGAGACACATCTTTAAATGAAAATATCCTTATATACATTTTATAAAAAAATATAAGAATTACATATTAAAAAAAATACACATTGAGCCGAATCAAATGAGATCACATTTGACTATATTTTTCCTACAAGTATAATTTTATAGAGAGTCAAAGTTACTAAATAAACAGTAGTAAAAGTCAATTTGGGACATTCTTTAACGGACGAAGGGTATATAACAAAGGAAAATGAATAGAGCACGATGTCGTAGAGTTGTAGAGCACGATGTGGTGGTGGATGGTTTGGTCTTCCATATCATCCACCACATGTCAAACCGCCAAACCTTACTAGACATACTTGTGAGGATTCTTTACCATTTTCCATGCATATGCGTGTGTTGATTAACTTAGAAATTTAGAACGAGGGACGTGCAATAACACCCGGCTCAAAGCCTTGTACTAGTGTACCACCCACATTATCATATTAAAAAAATAAAATAAATAACGATATAAAAATGTCAAGAATAACTTGAGTGCAAATGGCATGGGCTAGTTTTTTGTTTTGTAACTTGAGGCCCATTAAAACTCTCAATTAAGTATGTTAATACCCATTTTTGGCACCAAAACTGTTTCTTCGCTGCTCTCTCTCTACGCAGCTTACAGTGAGGAGAGAGAAGGACAATGGAGCAACCTGTAGAACAAGACGTCGACATGGCTTCTGCTTCTGATGTCAACAACGTTGGAGCTTCTTCGGTTTTTTACTTTCTCTCTTTTCGCTTTTATTTTTTCTTCTCCTATATTTTAATGGCGGAATTTTTATCTTTGATGAGGAGCCCTAAATCGACTGTGGCGTGAATGAAAATGTGTGATGATATGTTGATTTCAGGATGTTGAGGATATGAGGAAGAGATTGAAGGAAATGGAAGATGAAGCTGCTGCTCTTCGTGATATGCAAGCTAAAGTTGAGAAGGAAATGGGCGCTGTTCAAGGTTTTCTACTTCTTTCTTTCTTTCAATTTATTTGTTTCTTTAACGGAGGAAATGTATCTTTTATCTATGTTTGTCAATTAGTTTGTTGGTCAGTAAGTGAATTGATGAGATTCTGGAATCTAGGGTTCTGATTTTATGTGTGTGGATCAGTGGTTAATGGTGATCCTGTAATGAATTGGTTATCAAATGTATTGTTTCATGCTGGAATTTGAGGCTGTTTGTTTGTAAGGCTGTTCGCTCTGAATTTGTTTCTGATTGTGATCTGTTAACTTCCAATTGAAAACGTCTTGAATTCCAAACATTGCTTCATTCATGCAGTGTGAAAAAACAATGTATAGTGGCATTTCAGTAAATAAAATCAAAACTCCAAAATACAGGGCACCTACCTGGCCACTCGTTGATGATTTTTGGCATGCAAAAGTACTAAAATACCTATGCATTGTGTATTTCGCACTGTGCGGTGCTAGGTAGTACTCAGTCGAATAATTGGAATGAATGGTAAAGTGACTGCATTTTAGCCCTTTTACTTTGTTGTTTAACATTGTATTAGTGTGATGTATGTTATTGTGAACTTGTGATTTCCTATGTAAAGTTCTTAGAATATATTGGGAAGTGAATGTTAGCAATTCAATTCTTTTTCCCTACCTTATTTCATCTTATAACTGTTACACTTGATGCAATAGCTGTTGCTTATGTGCCATCTATGGAAGCAGAGAAGACTTTATTATATTGTAGTTTAAGGGCATGTCTTTTGGATTTTGACTGAAATGTTGGTGCTATGAAGTGTATGCAGTTGTGTGACACAATGACTGTTGCTTTTTTGATCATCCCGATCTCCAAGAGTTTTTTTCCACTTTGCTATTATATTTAAGTTATTATAAATTATTAGAGGCCTATTGCGAGGAATAGCACAGTAAATAACATGTTGATTCTTAGCAATACTTCCAGGAATGAAACTAAAATGGTTTCTATCACTTCAAAAGCTATTTGGTTTGATTTTTTTTTTTTTTTTCTTCATGTTTTGGCATCTGCTGTTATTGTTAGTTTTATGACCCAATAGTATCAGTGCATTAAGGAGTTTTTTTTTTTAATTTTTTGGTTGCAGATCCTGCTACCACTACTGCTGACCAAGCAAACAGGGAGGAAGTTGATTCTCGGTCAGTGTTTGTTGGCAATGTGAGTCATTGTTTTAAGTAATATTTGTACAGGTTACATAGACACATCACTGTTGATATAACTTTTATATGTCATACTGCCTACTACTCAGTATTTCCTTGTAACTTTGGCTGAATCTGTTTTAAACTTGTGCTTGACTGTATTATGAATTTATAATTTATGAGCTTAGTAACTTGTCTGCTTGAGATGAAACTTTTGCACATATATTCTAGTTGGCCACTTGCCTGCGTTTTTGATGCACACATGAAAAGGATAATTACTTCATCAGAAGTCGCTAACACTATAAACTATTCATACCATAATAGAGGTTGTTTTAATGACCAAGTACATTAACATATTTTTCATATGATGGAGGTGTCCCCCAACTTTGATGTACATCATTTTAATATATGTTTTAAACGGTTTGCTGACTTCACCTCCTGAGCTGGAAGAGTCTGCCGAAGCATTTTTCCTAGGATACACACCGAACCAATTTAGCTAAAAGCTCTTGATGGACGTGTCTTGTAGAGCATGCTTCATTGCTCCCCTAATTACCAAGAGCAAGAAACTACATTAAAGTTAATATAAAAGCGATCCTTTGTCAAATTTCACAACATAATTAACTATCTAAATTGTGAAGCCTAAACTAATGGACATTTTGCTACACCTTTCTATGTAATATTGTAATTAGATTTGGAGACAGGATTTTGTACCAAAAAGTGGTTAGAGTTTAATGATTGATATCAATCCTTGTTCATCACATCCATTTTGCATTACTTGAATATTCAATGATTGATTCTGAATTTCAAACAAATGTCTACGTGTAAGAGTTATATAACAACCAAGTATGTGTCTAGGGTATGTGGTGTTGGAGATAAAGAAGAGAAACTAAGTGATTTATTCTTGCTTTTTCAAAATTTTTTGGATAGTGATTTTTTTCTCGCTCTCTTTTTTTTTTTTTTTATATGACTTTGGAGTATGGATGGGGACCAAAGTGAAAGAATATATTTTCCTTTCTAATAAGCCAACTTTTTCCTGTGTAAGAAAAAATTTGGATGGAAAATACAAGCTCATATGCTATATCCCCTTCATTTCCCATCTCTTCGCTTCACGTCCCTTCCCTTCCCTTCCTTACCTTTTTCCTGTGTTTAGGGAGATGGTATATGTAGCAATAAAATCCCCTAATCTCACCAAGTTAATTTATGGGGACAGGTTGGTTGGTGGTATCAATGTATAAAAAGGCTCAATGGCGCCTTATTGCATCCAAATTTCCAGTCTTCTTGGTGATCAATTGCAATAATTATGTGTTATTATACAAATCTAGAGAATATATTATTCATGATAAAAAAACTCTTTTCACTTTCAAATAAAAGAGAGGTAGATTACTAGCATAAAAGGTAATTGGGTTTCCTCCTTTAAAGATTTACTATGGGAAAATTGTTTTCCACCCTTTAATAAAATATAGGAAAATGAGAAGGTAACGACCCCTTTTTTTTTTGGAAAATGCTGTCTGCTAAAACAAATGGCGCCTTATTGCATCTAGTTTTCCAGTTTTGTTGGTGACCAATAGCACGATTGATGAACAGTATTGCCATGTTTATATAATTATGTGTTATTATACAAATCTCGAGAATATGTTATTCTTGATTTCATGATAAAAAAAATTCTTCACTTTCAAATGAATGGAGGTAGCTTATTAGCATGTAATGTATGAGAAGGCTGAAGACGCACCAAGATGATGGCGGTTTTCACCGCGCCTTAGGCGCCACCTTAGTGTTCCATCAGCAAAGAGATAGAGAGGTGTTCCATCTTCTGTAGCTTATACTCGTTTGCCCCAAAATTAATTTCATGCTTTCCATTTTGCCATTTTGGCTTGTTCTTGAAAGAACTTGACAGAAGTGATGGAATGACAATCAGCAAAGAGAGGTGTTCCATCTTCTGTAGCTTATACTCGTCTGCCCCAAAATTAACTTCATGCTTTCCATTTTGCCATTTTGGCTTGTCCTTGAAAGAACTTGACCTTTTTCGCTTCATAGCTTTACCTTTTTTCTCTCCATGCCATCATTCCTGTTATCTCTTTTTCCCAACAATTATTATGACCATTTCTTCTCTGCCAACTTTTTTTTTTTGGTAGTACTCCTTATTACATGTTATATTTAATAACTACTTATAATCTGTATATGAATCCTAAGTGTGAATTGGACGGTGGGAGTCATTATTGCCAAAAATGTCCACCTACTTTTGTGGCTTGTGTGTGTGTGTGTGTGTGTTTTTTTTTCTCAGCAGATCATACTGTCTGATACAAAAGTTTCTCTGCCATTGAGTCCTCAGCTTATGAATGGCAGCTGGTTCCCAAATAATGGTAGATTATATCTGTAAAGCAACTGTCTAAGAGCTTTGTTTGGCAAACTAGCTCAACAGTCACCGCAAGAAGCCAGAGGTTCTCTTTCTTTGCTTTGGATATGTTGGTCCTATCGCCTTACCTTATACATCTTTCAATATTCTAAATAAGCAACTAAGGGTCCGTTTACTAGAGCGAAAAATGTTTTCCATGAAAACTGTTTTCTTATTTTACATCGTTTACTTTAGATAAAAAAATAAAATGTAAAACTTTGGGTGAAAACTCATTTTACACCCTATTGGAAATATTTTCCTCCAAATTTGGGAGTAAAACTTGTTTTCCGTGCAAGTAAACATTGGAAAATTTATATGAAAATGAGTTTTCCAACGTAAAATGTTTTTCATGGAAAATCATTTTACATCGAAAATGTTTTACACTAAAGTAAACGGACCCTAAATGGAAGAGGCTTATGAGCAGCAAGGGTAGAGTTGCCTGGAGTAATGGAGTGGTGACAGTGATACAATATGGCACAGAGCAAGGGGCCCTATTCAGGTTCTCTCACCTCAAAACTACTCAAAACTAAAGCATGTAAATCTTGAATAAGTTGCCCTCAGGTTATACAACCCAGCTGCATGGGCTGGAACAGCTTGAAGTATCCGTTCTAATATCTCTCTGCATATTAACCTTTTCTAGACTTGCCTGCTTTAAATTTGTGCTCTGGAATCTTGTATCTTATCTTGAGTTTACTGGAGCAGCGCTTTTACCCTTCAATGATGTCAATGGCAGCACTCCTGAACTTTCACCTACTTGCATAACTTGTAGACTCCTTTTCTTCTAACAATAGGCCATCTGACATTTGACCTCTACCATGTGTTCCTTCCAACCCATGATTGAACATATGACTAACTGGCCACGCTTTACATTGTGAAGCACTGAAGCTTATCCTCATCAATTTTTTTTTGCGAGTTGAATGTTTTTGTGCTAGCGTCATCGAACACTCTTATTGAATTTGTGCACTAATGGTCAATTTTTCTAGGTGAAAGTATCTTTCATGATTCTATGGTAATCTCATCTGATTTTATTGCTGTACCTGATAAATGAACTTTGCAGGTTGATTATGCTTGCACACCTGAAGAGGTGCAGCAGCATTTTCAGTCATGTGGAACTGTAAACAGGGTGACCATTCGGACTAATAAATTTGGACAACCAAAGGGATATGCTTATGTGGAATTTGTAGAGACAGATGCTGTTCAAGAAGCAATTCGTTTGAATGAATCTGCTCTGCATGGCCGCCAGTTGAAGGTCAGAAAGTTCTTGATTTTATTTTTTCGTATCCAAGGGGTTTGTATTTGGTGTAGATTGATTACTATTCTATTCCTCTATTTCTTTTCTCATTATTTTGAATGATCTTTGATATGGCTGAAGGTGACAGCTAAGAGAACGAATGTTCCTGGTATGAAGCAATTTCGCCCCAGACGTACCAATCCTTATATGGGGGGTGGCTTTGGTTTTAGGGGAGGTGCATATCCGCCACCATATATGTACCCGCCTTATGGATATGGGTGAGTCCATGTTTATATCATCCTTTTATATTAATTGTATCATAAATTCTTAATCGTATATACTTCCGTTATCTTCTTCACATTACGCTTTGTATGTATCTTGTCTTGTAGAACAAGTTCTTACATTATTTTCTTCACAATATACCTTTCCTTTTGTGGATATGGGTGAATTCTTGTATATATCCTCCTTTTAAATTGTATCACCATTTCTTACTTGCACGTATATATACTTCTACCGTCTTCTTCCCATTAAATGTTGCACTCGTCTTCCCCTTTCAAATTCGTACCTTTCAAGATTGTATGGCGCTCAAAATAACATATGACTTTGTGTTCCATCTTTTGCTGCAGGAAAGTTCCAAGGTTCAGAATGCCAATGCGATACGGCCCTTATTAGTAGTAAAAATGGTTGGAGCTTGTTTAGAACATTAATTGTTGAGGATGGTAATTGGGAGGATATTATAATGAAAATGCTCTCTTGTAATCATCAGAGTCGGCGTCTCTCTTGGGGATTCTCTGATGAACTTTTTGATGGCAGTGATGAGTTTTATGTTCTACTTTGTAATTATGTGTTTGTGCGCGCTGTGGATGATATGTTTAGCCTACTCTTGCCTTTTCCTCTTTTTTTTTTTTTTTTTTTTTTTGATTTTTGGGTTTTTTTTAAGTCGTTTCAAGATGTTATTTCTTTTTTTTTTTTCAAGGATTTGTTTTGTGCACAAATGGGGGTAAGTTGGCTTGAGCATCAGGAACTTGCAACTTGCAAAGAAGTGTAGGACTCGAACAACAGAAGGACCATAAATTCACCCATTTACACCTATATTTTGTGACTTACCTCTGCATTTGTCGAGTTGATGTTTTCTGAGTTTTTTTTTTTAAATTTTTCTAATATATGTATGTAACTAGATAATACCCATGCTATGCACAACTGAATTTTTCTAAAATCTAATATTTGAGATAAATATAATGATAATAACAGTATCGAATGTTTCATATAAAATAAAAGATTTTGACATGTAACTCACATGATATGAATATAAGAATATGTGAGTGTTATAATATATCATAGTAAGAAACTTAATCCAAAATACATATTTTTTGGAATAGGTCCATTTGATCTTCATGATATTTTGATGATATATATACACACACACAAGTAATTGTCTATATTTTGATTATATTTTATGTGAGGTTAAATTCAGATCAAAAAATGAATTCTTTATAAATTTATATCTATACTACATAAATATATATGTATTTATATGCACTTTTAACATACTTGTTTTAAAATAATTAGATTTTTTTAAAGGTAATCAAATAAGAAATTACTGAGTACTAAGGGCTTGTTTACATTAGCTGAATAGAAATGGGCTGGATTGAATTGAACTGAACTGAATAGAAGTGTATTAATTGAATTAAATAGAGATGAACTGAACTGAACTGATGAACTGAATATAATGTGAAGTAAACAAGCCCTGAAAATTGTAAAAAAAAAGAGAAAAGATTAAACGGAGTTATTTTAATGTAGTTTTAGAAATGAAAAGTCTACAGAAAGTTCAAATGTATGCCGAAAACTTGAGTTCAAAGGGAAGCTTCAGTTGGTAATTTTCCTATCAAATGTTTTTTAATCTGAATGTTTTAATTGCAATTGAATCATTGTGTGATGTTGGAAATTTTCTTCCAACCAAAGGTTTTTGGCAATTTTATTTCAGATTATTGAAGCTTTTTCCATTTTCTTCTTGAAGCAAATTAAATGAAGCTTTTGGCCATTTCAAATCTAATTGTATGCAAAGATCGTAATCTATAAATGGTAAGATCAAATTATTGCAATTATTAATTTCAAGCTTTTTACTTCACAAATGAATTGTGATTTTCTCCTCAAATGTTTATTTGACTGAGTATGCTCTTTAATTGGATTTTAGTTATTTAAAATCAACAAATTAATTTTCACGTGATTCTATGTTTATTCTCTTTGATTGGCTTTCATCAGTGTCTTTTTTTTTGTTTGTTTTTTTAGCGAATTCATTGTTAAATGAACAACCATTTTCATGAACTCTGGTTATTATATCCAATAATTCTTTCTTTCCCTTCTTCTTCTTGTTTTTTGTGGAACAAAATTTCTATTGTGAATAGATTGATTCATATTGTAAATAGTGATATAAAAATAAATATCATTGAAGTAATTATAGTAATTTAGAAAAAGATGTTATATACCTTCTCATCTACAAACACCATCTCAATATTTTCCTGCGAGGGATTATTATAATCTGGTACTTTCTATAGGCAGACAATTTGTTCTCTGATCTTCCAAGTTTCTTTCATTGATGTAATTTCTAATTTTTTAATACCATAAGGATTAAGTATGATGTATTTTAGTTGGTAGAACAGTTTTTTTTTATATTTTTTTTTTGTAGATTTCTCTGCCTCATGCCATTTTTGATGTTTAACGTTGAGCTTATAAATAGAATGATGGTGAATGGATACCTCTTAAGGAAAAAGAGGAGGAAATCTGAAGAGTTGAAAGAGAATCGTGAATATTCTGGAATGAGTGGTAATGCATGGTGTAATTCCAAAAGACAAAGACTGATGTTTTTAATTTTGCACTTTCCAAAACACTGGACAATGACTGTAATTTAATTTATTTTGAATTTTGAATTAAACATTGGACAATGACTGTAATTCACAATTTCTCAACTTGGGGAGTTGAGACTTGTTTTTCTTAAATACACTAACTTATTCCCAAAAATACTGTATTGTGTAATATAATAATATTAATTTTAATAGTTGTGACCTGACCAAATTTGATTAAACCTATTAAACCTAATTTGATTATAACTTATTAAACCTGACCTGACATGGCCTGTTCAAACCTGATAAGTTTTGAGACCTAATAAAAAAACGTTAAAGACAACGCACCCTTAGTACCCACTAAAATGGCGATTGAAAAATAGAATACGGATACGAAGATTGAAAATTACAAATTAAAATTTTAGATGAATATAGATACGGCGCAAAAATTAACAAAATATTAGTATCATCCCCGTAAACGGATACAGGAGACGTACAACTGTCAAATGAAATACTCGTGCACTCCTGCTCCACATGACCACAGGGATACGTTAACTTAACAATTACTAGTAGTATGTTCAAGCAATTTTTGCATTATTATAAATCTATTTAAATTACACAATGTACTATTTTAATCGTTACAAAATATATTAACCCTAAATCCCCAACGCATGTCATACCCATCCCAAAAGCTTCTAAGAAAACTGTTTCTGAACCTACCTACCTGTTCATCTTTTGTCTCAAAAATTTATCAAGAACTCAACCAATCATCAATAGTTTCTCAAATTTGATGGGTCAATTGTTAGTTGCCTCCACGCACCTCCACCATTTCTTCTCTTCTTCTTTGCACGTTCACCAACCATGAAAACTCCCATTCCAAAACCAACCCTAACCCCCAAATTTAAAAAAAAAAAAAAACTTCCAAGAACTCATCATCTCTAAGAGGCTTTGGCTGTACTGCTCAGCCTGAGGTTACTGTTCCTACTGTCATTCACTCTTCTGCCGATTGGGAGGATAAACAAAAGAAAGAAGAATAAAAACAAAATCAAACAACAGTTGCAGGGCATTTTGTTGGATGATTAGCCATATAAATCTTGGACTCCAATTTGATCATCCAACAAAATGTCCTGCAACTGTTCAAACCTATTTTGTTTAAACCTAACTTGATTATAACAAGTATTTTGTTAGATGAACAAATTGGAGTCCAAGTTTATATGGCCAAGTTAGGTTTTAACAGTTGCAGTGCATTTTCTTGGATGATCAAATTGCTTAGCCAGGTCAGATCAGGTTTAATAAGTTACTAGATGAGTCCCGTGTTATGCACGGTTTTATCAAATAATATATGATAAACTTGAAATTTTGTAAACTATAAGTCAATTGATACATAGTATGTAATTTAAAATCATTACATCAATAAAAATATTTTAGTATAAATTCTAAATGATATGAAAATTGACTAAATAAAGAAAATATTATGATATTAAAAACATTATATTGGTCATAATTGCATATGGAAAATGGAAGAATGAAGTTGATGATATTTAAATTTTTAAAGTATGTTAAATGCTAAGGAAAAGAAAAAAAAATAAAAGATTATATCATAAACATTTTTGGAGGGAAAATATTGATTGAGATATTGACATGTGTATATTTTTAGGTGAGGATGATATCAGCAACATTATGTTTTAGTATATAACTATTTAATCCCCAGGCGATGCACGACTTAAATTTTTTATAACATGTGAGAGCAAATATGATGATAATTAGTTAATTAAATATTGAGATTGTATGAATGCAACGTATATTAAGTATTTTTTTTTTTAAAAATAAGACATTATATAAGAGCCTCACATTGTTTTATTATACTTCCCCCGTTTTTGAATTCTTGCAACAAATGAATATTAAAAAACAGAGGAAGTATTAAAATTTTATAAAAAGAATATTCACCACAAATTAAAATAGTTTGGTGTGAAATTAAAATAATATTGTCTCTCATCTCTGTATAGCATATATATATATATATAGCAAAATTCAATTGTTTTACATTCAGTAAATAACTAAATATTCTAATGATAGTCTGAACTCTAAAACCTTAGATCCGTATTTAATTAATAAAATTCCGTAAAAAAAATAGTATGTATACTATAAGTGGATTATATCGATCAAATTACTCCTTAGATCTGTATTTAAACATTTGATTTTTATGAAAATCACTATTATGAATAAATAGTTAGTGTTTAGATTTTTTTTTTCCATTCAAATTCCGTAAAAAAATAGTATGTATACTATAAGTAGATTATATCGATCAATTTTTACCTTCTTAAAAAAATACACCTCATTTTATCAACCAAAAAAATAAAATTGAGTTTTAAAATTTTATTTTCTATTAGTGGTATTGGTTTTACTTCCTATTGTATGACAATTAAAATATTTTTTTGTATACCTACTCTTTTTTTTTATGGTATACCTACTCTTTTTCACTTTATTGAGAATGCAATGAGTGCATTTATTAATGTCCTTTGTAGTTATTTTTTTTTTGTTAGGAGGGATAAATGGTAGTTTAGGAGAGAAATGGGTTATATTTTAGCGGTAAGAGTTTTAGTAAAGAATAAGGAATAATAATAATAGTAATAGATATGTTTAATGGTAATTGGTAAAACCATCAAAAATCTTCATTGGGCTTAATCACATGCCAATATTGGGCAATTCATTAGCCATTTAGCCACATACAAGTGTAACGGGTTTCAATTTGTTAATAAGTGGAGTAGCTTATAATTTGTCATATCCGCTATTTTTTCAATTTGGGATATTCAACCTCTCAAGTATATGTTTTTGTATGCTTATTTAGAACTACTATAGGTCTATAGCTCTTGTTATACACGATTCATTTTATGTATAAGTAAAAATAAATAGAAGGGACTCAACTTAAGGCAAACTTGCAATTCAATACCCAACTTAAAGTTGCAATTTGAGTACTAAAACTAACCTTCGTCAATATTTTGTACAATTTTAGAATTGCATTGTCTTTTCATTTGCATTACCTATCTCTTACCCCTCTCTCTCCTCATTTACCTTCCTTCCAAACTCATTTTTCACTCAAACAAAAAGCACAAAGTCACAAACACTTTTTTTCCTCCATTTTTAACTCAGTTGAAGCTTGTAATTTATCATTCCATGCCACTCATTTGAACAACGTAAACGTGTTTTGACAAACAATATTACATTCATATTTTATTATGAAATTTGAAACATGGGAGCATTATTAATAATTTGTTACAACTCATGGTAGCTCACTCACACAATCGTCACACATTTAGTACAAACATACATCAATACCCACACGGCCAACACCCAATAACTAGCCCAAACACACTTATAACAAGTTCACAACAATAATAACTTACTAAGGACATTTCGAATTTCGACCCGACCCACCAAAAAAGAAACACAAACCTTTGGTAGGGCTTAGGGTTGGAAAAAGCTTAGCATTGTAACACAAAGGATTAGTCACATCTAGCCTCAATGTTGATCGAAAAGGCGTTCGAAGGGTTAACGAACTATCCACATATTTAAGAGAACAAACAATGCTTGCTTTGTTAGCGATTATATCTGGAAATAGTCCATTGCCCATGTCTGTTTTCGAGTGTCGACTATTCCCGACTGAATCATAGATAAGGCCTCCCCATTTTAACCATTGCGCTCCTTGTATGCCCGCAAACAAGGCAGTAGGCCAATATCCTACTGATTCACCATTATATTCTAGCCACCAATTTTTGGTCTTTCGGTCCTGTAATTTAGGTTATTCGGTCAAATTTGATACAATTCTATTGATAATATTAGATAGATCATCAGTTGCAGACACAAAAAAAATTATTCTAAGGGTAGAACCAAGCCATCAACTAATCTATAACTATATACTAAAATACAGTATGCTTACATTATCCCTATACACGTGTTACTATTCCAAAAGTGTTATTTTAAATTTTCAATGTCCTTTTTACATATATAAATAATTAAATGATAGTTGTGGTCATTTTGTCGCTTTATTTTTCTTAAATTTTGTTTTATAATTACTATTAATTTAAATTGATAAAAATGAGTTATTATATATAAAATAAAATTTATAACTTTTTGGTAGTTAATATAGTACAATACTATAAATATTGTCAATTTTAGGGGATCTTGGAATTTAGATGACTAAGGCCCTGTTCTTTTGGACTTAAAAACTACAGTAATCAGATCAGATCAGACATTATTACACTTTATTATTATTATTATTATTATTATTATTTCGAGCATCGTTTTTCCGCTCGACATTTTTCGACGATGGTTCTCGAACGAGTTTTCCGGCGATGGTTTTCGGGACGACTTTTCCGACGACGGTTTTCGGACTGACTTTTCCGGCGGTGATTATTCGGCCGACTTTTCCGGCGGTGATTATTCGGCTGACTTTTCCGCCGACGATTTTCAAGCCGAGTTTTTCGGCGACGATTTTCGGGACGACTTTTTCGAAAACGGTTTTCGGACTGACTTTTCCGGCGAAGATTTTCAGGCCGAGTTTTTCGGCGACGGTTTTCGGTCTGACTTTTCCGACGATGATAATTCGGCCAACTTTTCCAGCGACGGTTTTCAGGCCGAGTTTTCAGCGACGGTTTTCGAATGACTTTTCCGGCGGTGATTATTCGGTCGACTTTTTCAGTGACGGTTTCGTCAAAATTTTCGGCGGTGATTATTACTACTACTACTATTATTAGTAGTAGTAGTAGTAGTAGTATTAGTATTAATATTATTATTTGAAGTTTTGGAGTGAGATTGAATGAAGAGGTGAAATGAAATGGGCTATCATAATAATAATTATAATATTAATAATTATAATAATAATTATTATATTATTAATCATTAATAATAATTATTATTATTATTTTAGTAAATATAATCATGTATTACATTTCTCATAAAAAAATAAGTATTACAATTATAAAAATAAAAATAAAAATAAAAATAAAAATAAAAAAATAGATAAAATTAAAAATAAAAATAAAAATAAAAATAAAAATAAAAATAAAAATCAAAAATAAAAAATAAAAATAAAAATAAAAATCAAAAATAAAAATAGAAATAAAAATAAAAATAAAAATAAAAATAAAAATAAAAATAAAAATAAAAAAAAAAAATAAAAATAAAAATAAAAATAAAAATAAAAATAAAAATAAAAATAAAAATAAAAATAAAAATAAAAATAAAAATAAAAATAAAAATAAAAATAAAAATAAAAATAAAAATAAAAATAAAAATAAAAATAAAAATAAAAATAAAAATAAAAATAAAAATAAAAATAAAAATAAAAATAAAAATAAAAATAAAAATAAAAATAAAAATAAAAATAAAAATAAAAATAAAAATAAAAATAAAAATAAAAATAAAAATAAAAATAAAAATAAAAATAAAAATAAAAATAAAAATAAAAATAAAAAATAAAAATAAAAATAAAAATAAAAAATAAAAATAAAAATAAAAAATAAAATAAAAAATAAAAATGAAAAATAAAAATAAAAATAAAAATAATTCAAATCAGATCAGATTAGATCAGTTCAGATCAGATTAGACAAACTCAAATCAGATCAGATCAGATCAGATCAGGTAAGTCCTAAAGAACAAAGCCTAATGAATATGTTGTGTAGAAACGTCGCACTTATACCTCTAGAATCTACTTGTCTTAGAGTACCAAATTTTAAACCTAAGAAAATCACGACTCACAAATTGAAGCCATATTTTCAAATTTTAGTCATGAAAAGGTGTGAGTTCAAGCGCATAACAGATACGCGGATTTGATTTTATTTTCATTTCATTTTTATTTAATTCAGTCTGAAAGAAGTAAAGAACATGGCCTTGCTATACTTCATACGGACTACGGAGTATTAATTAAAAGTTGGGATATTTCCCTCACGTACTTCTGAGGTTAGGCCTAATAGTCAGAATGTCTCTAATTTTTTTAACTTGCATTAGGTGTCCCTAAGGTCAGTATAAATGGCCATAATGACATTACTATAAATTTTGACCTCAAATCAGGGCTAATCTGTTCGTTTTTTGCAAATTCCGGCCTCAAATCAGATCTGCCAGGGTTAAAGTGGCTCGTAAAACCTTGAGATGAAAATTTTTACGCACATATATTTACACCTTGATTCGCTTCGATTTACGCGCTTTGATCTACTTGTTTTAAAAAAATTGTCCTCTTAAGATTTTACGGGTCCTTTTAATCCTAAAGGATCGGATTTGACATCGAAATTTGCAAAAAACGAACAGATTAGTCATGATTTGAGGTCAAAATTTGCAATAATGACATTCTGGCCATTTATACTAATATCAAGGACACCTAATACAAGTTAAAAAAAGTAGGTACATTCTGACTATTTGGTCTAACCTCAGGGGTACCTGAGAAAATATCCCTTAAAAGTTTATTCCTAACTTCTTTCTCAACTCACTATATAGTTTCCTCCTTTTTAACTCTCTTTAAATTTGTGCCCGTAGGCCTTTACATGTTACAATATTGAAACAAATAAAATATAGGATTTTTTGTCCAAAACCCCTTAAACTTTTAGGGGGTTTGTGAAAAACCACCTTAAATAAAAAGAATTGTCCAAAACTACCAATGATTTTGGGGGGAGTTGACTATGGTTTTATACGTATTTTTATGTATATCTTTATACGAATACGTATTCTTTTACGTATTTATGTATATCTTATAAGAATTCATATTTTTATATTTATTTTATATGAAATAGGTATAAATATTTTTTAAATGACACGCGAATCGAGGCTATCCGTGAATACAGTTCGAGGTTGATCGGGTCATTTTCTGTGAATTCCGACCACAAAACGGACCCCACAAGGGTTAAAATGACCCATAAAACCTTGAATGGGCTATTTTTTCCTGATACGTAAATCGATGCACGCAAGTCGAGGCTATTCACGAATGTCGTTCAGGCTGATCAGGTCGTTTTTTGCAAATTCAGACCTCAAAATGGACCCATTAAGGATTAAAATGACCCGTAAAATGTTGAATGGACTATTTTTTACCTGACACGTCGATCGATGCACGAAAATCGGGCTATTTTCTAGCTGTGAACCTTGATATATGCGCATCGATCTACGTGTAAAAAAATAGTATGTTCAAGGTTTTACGGGTCATTTTAACCTTTAAGGGTCCGTTTCGAGATTGGAATTTGCAAAACATGATCCAATTAGCCTCGAATTGCGTCTGTTTCGGGTCATTCATATTTGAATTGCGTCCATTTCGGGTCATTCATATTTTTACAATTATTTTGACCCGAAATACGTATAAATACGTTTGTTAATGACACGCAAATTGATGCAATTCGTGGACGCAATTCGAGGCTGATCGGGTCGTTTTTGCAAATTCTGACCTCGAAACTGACACTATAAGGGTTAAAATGACCTGTAAAACCTTGAACGGGTCATTTTTTTCTTGCGTGCATCGATTTACATATCAGGAAAAAAATTGCCCATTCAAGGTTTTACGGGTCATTTTAACCCTGATGGGAACCGTTTTGTGGTCGGAATTCGCAAAAAATGACCCGATCAACCCCGAACTGTATTCACGGATAGCCTCGATTCGCGTGTCATTTAAAAAATATTTATACCTATTTCGTATAAAATAAATATAAAAATATGAATTCGTATAAGAATATACATAAACATACACAAATACGTAAAAGAATACGTATTCGTATAAAGATACATATAAAAATACGTATAAAACCATAGTCAACTCCCCCCAAAACCATCAAGGTATGGGTCAACAATGGTTTTATATAATTCAAGTAGTTTTGGACAATTGTTTTTATTTAAGGTGGTTTTTCACAAACCCCCTAAAAATTTAGGAGGTTTTGGACGAAAAATCCTAAAATATATAGGAGTATAGGATATATAATTATATATTACCAAATAAATATTGAGTCTAATCGCAATGTACGTGTCTGAGCCTACGATAGAAATTGGGCTTATGGTGGCTCCAAGGGCAAAGCTTTTGCTAACTTGCACAAAACCTTCACATCGAAGGTCAAAACAGCCAGTATTTACGGAATCATCTATCTGTTTGGAAAAAAAAAAATGCCTTAGAAAGTAGGAAGTAATGTTTGTTAGTAGACTTTAATGCATAAAACTATAAAAGCTTAGCTATATAATGAAAGACTTAGGGCTCGTTTACATTAGTTGGATAGAGATGAATTGAACTGAACTGAACTTAATAGAGATGAACTGAACTGAACTTAATAGAGATGAACTGAACTGAATATAATCTGAAGTAAACAATCCTAACTGCAGAGTATGATAAGAAAATGAAATGAAGTTTAATTAATAATAAATGTATTGTTATTTTTTTGCACTGAATTAATCCGAGACTGAATTGAAATAAATTTGTTTGAATTGAACTAAAATTTCAGAAACTAAGTATAGTAGAAAAAAAACCATTGTAATATGTACATACTCCCTCCGTCCTGTTTTTTTGCAACATTTGCTTTTTCATATCTCCCAACACACAACTTTAAATAAAAATATCTTTAAATACATGTACTAAAAAATTATAAAAGTTATATATTAATAAATTACATATCGAGCTGAATCAAAAGAGATCCCATTTGACTATATTTTTTCTTATATGTATAAAATTAGAGAGAGTCAAAGTTGCCCAATAAACAGTGTAAAAATTCAAAATGTAAAAATAAAAAAGGGACAAAAAAAGTACAATTTATAGATGAGACTTACTGTCCAGTAGACAAAAAACCGTGATTTGAAGTCACCATATAGCTCTGGATATACCTGTGATCGGAAAATAATGGAGTGAGTCCCTCATCAACTCTTTACCAGGGTTGTCGGGTGGGTGCGCAAAAAGCCCCACTGTCAGGGCCCCGTTATATAAAGGGTCTATTTTTTTTGTTTTTCTTATTCATTTGTCTTAAATTATTCTTATATTTTTATATAAATTAATGATTTTCTACTAAAATATTTTTGGGATGTATATATATAGTGTCAAAATAATATCAAATATTAGCATTTATTAAGATCTGAAGGGCCTAAGTACAATTTTAAAACAGGGCCCCGATAACTCCGACACGGCCCTGCTCTTTACATGGCATAGCACATATCTTCACATCACAGGTGGGGTGACAAATTTTCTTAAAACATAAATTTTCTTAAAACACCTTGTTTGAGTTGTTTCCTTAAATTCATTTGTAAAATCAAAATGAATTATTTCCTCTGGTTTTTTTTTTTTTATATATTTTATGTGCAACATTATTTACCAAAAATAAATAGAACAAATTCCACAAGATAACATTAGATTGTGGTTTTCTTCACTATAAAAAAAAAGTTTCTAGGGAAATCATATTAGATAAGTTGAAATTAAGCCTTTTTATTAGGTCTAGCAAATTCAATAAATTCAAGCCTAATAAGTTTGAATAATTTCTTAGGAGAAAGATTAAAATCGATTCAACCAACCCTAATAATTGTAAGAATTTTTTGTCTTATGAAATCGTTAATTTTTTATTTTTTGCAAAATGAAACCTTAATTTTTTTAATTTTTTTTTTTGCAAGATGAAACCTTAAACTAGGAAATAATTGTCACATGAAACATGTTGCTCATTTACCGGCATATATTGACCCAAGTTTAACGACGTTAAGTGGCGGAGCTAGAAATTTTTTTATCACCGGAGCCGAAATCAATATCACACGAAAGAAATAAAAGGGTAAAGAACAAAAAAACTTAAGATTGTAGTTAGTGAGACTCAAACCCTAGTCTACAGAAATATAAACAAGCAATCATACCAGTTGAGCTACTGTTATTTTATTGTTTATTTTCAATTAAATATAACATATATATTAGCAATTTTGGGCCAAGGGGGAGGCCAAGGCCCCTGCTAGCCCTCCCTTGAATTTGCCCGTGACGACGTTGACCTATGTTTAACAACGTCTTAATCAAAAAGTAGGAGGCCGGTTAATTAAAAAATCTAACAAACCTAATTTGAAATTAAATTATGTTACAATTGATACAAAATGGAAGAATGAATAAGTTTAAATTAAGTTGTATGCAACTTACAATCCATCCCGCTGATATATAAGCTTTATTTGAGAGTGACACAATCAATGTTGATGCACTATAATCTTTTATCCTGCTCACATAAGGTTCCCAAACACTTATGTCTCCACCTCCTCCATAAAATCTCTTTCCTTTCGAGGGCAATGCTACAATACTCGCAAACTGTATGTATGTTCACATGCGTACATCAACATAACATAAAATAATAATAATAATAATAATAATAATAATAATAATAATAATAATAATAATAATAATAATAATAACAACTAGAGACAAAAACTATGGAAGAAAAACAAGAACTTAGTTGTGTCGAGGATTGTGTTCCACCGACTTGAAAACAAATTCCGGCACTATCAGGGTGCACTATAGTCGTTGTCGGTACCTAATTCAAGGTATTACACCTTCTTCCTCACTATGACACTCTAGGGAGAAAGATTGGATGTTAGAACGCTAATGCCTAAGAAAAGAGAATGTTAAGGCTGTAATAATCAACATATAATTGCCACAATAATGAGCTTAATAAACAAGGCAATCAACTCTCATTAACATAGACGTTACAAAGAAAAGATTCCCCCAAGAAACCGCAACGGTCAGTACTTCGCGATCCGCAACCCAGGTCGCGGCCCACGATGAGCCACTGCCTCAGCCAACTTAAAACATCATAACTCCTTTGTTAGATTACAGAATTGAGCATATGACCTATCATTGGAAAGCTCTTGAAGTCTACTTTCCAATTCAATTAATTAAAATTACATCAATCCGATTAGTATGTCAAAAATTATGATCAAATTAACAGACAATGGTCTTTTCCCACGTAATTTTTATACCAATTAACAATATCTCTCCTCAACACATTCATGTTTATTTTTTTCTTTTCATTGAAAACTCACAATTGCAAATGAAAGTATGAGTACGTTAGGTTGCTTGCCTCATAATGGGGGCCTCGTGTGGGTGTACCAGATTTGGAGCCTTGTTGAAGTTGCCTTCTTCGGATGGGAACACTGCCTTCTGAGCAGATACTCTTCTTCTTATTATTCTGCCATGTCTTTATTAGCTCTTCTTCTACTGATGATGACTTGTTTTCATACCTTTCCTTAATAACAGACCAGCTTGGCTCCATCTGTCCATTTGTTTGTTTGTTTTTTAAAATAATTATTAGTCGCAGTTATAATTAACCAAGTGCATCGCTAAACGTCTCTCGCGTATTACTTAAAATCGCACACAATACAAAGTAAAAAGACAATACTGCCCTTAATTTAAAATTATGCAACAACAACTTTGAATACATAAACAACGACATCGGACACCACGCCACGACCTCGACCACCTGGTGGTGGTGGTTGTCAAGGTCGTTGCCTGGTGGCTTTGTTGTTTATGTATTCAAAGTTTTGGTGTTTTCTTAAGTCAATAACACTATTGTCTTTTTACTTTGTATTGTGGGCGATTGTAAGTAATTTGTGGGCGACGATTAACAACACCCTTAACCAATGATAAAATAACATAATTTTCTTATAACAAAGTACACCAATCTTCTTTCTTGTATGTTGATTGCACTTACTACTATTTAAACTAAGGTTGGTATTTAATTTGTTTGTATTGGATAATAAAATTCCTTTATTTACCAAACAAATGGAAAGAGAGTGCATATTGGAGATATATTTTTTTTAATAAAAAAAAAGGGTACGTAGTATGTAGTATGCTTTAAATTGCATCCTATTGTATCAATTTTGCTGACAAACGCAACTACAAGGGAAATATAAGAAATTCTGAGAAATACATGTATGAGTTTTAGCATTCGCAAGACTGAACTACTAGGTTAAGACTCGTATTTCACACTGAATAATAATTCGTTTATTTATTTTTTTGGTCAAAGAATTGAACAATGAAAATGAATTGATAGAGAAAAGAATAATATATAGATGGGTTAACTAACTTGTTATATGTAGCAACAAAAAAATGGTTGTAATATAATACTCCCTGGATCTGTACCAAATTACTTGCTACATTCTCTTTTTTACATATCCCAATACACAACTTTAAATTAAAATATCTTGAATTACACATAATAAAAAATTATATGTTTGAAAAGTACATAGTGAGACGAATCAAACTAGATCTATCATGACTATATTTTTCTTTATGTACATGAAACTATAAGCAGTCAAAGTTTATAAATGAATAGTGCTCATTTTCAGAATGTAGCAACTAATGTGGGACGGAGAAATTAATTATGTAATACAAAAAGTTCTAGCTTATTAGTATTTTTTTTTATTTTAAAAAAAGGACTAGCATTAAATTGCAATAAGTTCCCAAAAGTCCAAAACCTGTAATTTGTGATGTTTAAGTAGTGGATGATTAAATGCAGGCTGCTTGTATATATCAACGCAATCCACCACATCTCCTTCATCATCCTGCAATACCAACCAAATTCATTCACTATATAGAAATGATATTATCTCTATTTTGGAAGTTAAATTTTTTATTAAGAAAAACGAATTTAACTATGATTCATTTTAATTTAACGTATAATTTAATCTTTTCAGATTCTTTTTAATGTATTCTTTTGGTTAAATTTTAAAATTTGAATAATATTCATTAAATCTTATACCATTGTTCACTCAAATGGACCTAATGTTGATAATATGAGTATCATACTATTTAGGGGTGATTATCGAGCGAGCCGAGCCCGAACTCTGCTTAGCTCGGCTCGTGTTCATTTAAATTTAGTCGAACTCGAGCCGAGCTCGAACTTTGACGAGCCGAGCCATAATCGAGTCGAGCTTTGACCAATCGTTGACCGAGCCCTTATCGAACTGTTCACGAACAGTTTTACCTAATATTATTCTTAGTTTATATGTGTTCTCTATTATAATTTTTTTGAAGATGTTTGTTTTTTTGTTAATATTTAACAATAAGACCATTAGTTTATTCATATATATAATAACTATAATAAATAAATTTATTTATAAAACATAATATATATAGTTTACATATATAAAAAGTTAATCGAGCCTGTTCACGAGCTTTTCGAACCGAGCTTGGCACAACTCAAGCTTGGCTCGTTAACATCTCGAGCCGAACTCGAACTCAAACCGAGCTAAAACGAATCGAGCTTTGACCGAGCCGAGCCAAAATTGTTCACGAACAGGCCGAGCTCATAATCATCCCTAATACTATTGATAAACACATGTGTGTACCTTCTAATTTATACTTCGTACTAATTATCTATACTATATATTTATACTAATTACTAAAAGGAAAAACACTAAAAATAAATTTTCCCTCTTAAACTCCCTCTCTTCCCTCCTAAAACTCCCTCTACTTAATAGGATAACATTAAATGTTTTCCATTTTTCAAAACTACTTTTGACTTTTTTTAATGAATTATAATTACTATTATTTTAAGCATTGTTATGGTCATCTTTCATGTTTATATTATTAAAGTAGTTTTAAAATATACTACGTAATAAGATTACATTGCACAACCAAATTCTTTTCAAAAAATAAAAACCATCAACTTATTCTGTAATAATATATATAAAATGCAAACCACTAAAATTATCTCAATACCTTAGTTAGATAAATTGAGCATATGCTTGACCTATACCTGTCTAAAACTCTTACCACTAAAATTATCTAAATATGTTAGTTAAAAATATATATGCTTGGCCGCTTGGGTATTATATCTATTATAATGAACTAAAAAAATCGAGCAATTGCTCGGGTATAAACTAGTTATATAATATTATAATAACCTAATTAACCTTTATTCTTATTTTGAAATTAAAGATATATTCTTCTTTTTTATGCCTTGTTAATCAATCTTTAATTTGCGATGTTCGTACGGTTACAAAACAAATATTAAGGGACAAAGTAGAGATGAGAATTGGGTCGAGTCTGATCGGTTCATGTCAACCTGTTTACATAAATGAATTTAACCACATTGACTCTAACCTGACCTGTTTAATATATAAATTGGTCGTGTCGGGTTGACTCGCTTATTTAAACGGGCCAAACTTCTCAATCCAAACCCATTAATAACGGATCGATTTTGTGTCGGGTTGGCAGGTCGTGTATGTTTTTTATATTATGTTGACAAGTTAGATGTAATCGTGTCGTGTTATGTCAACCCGTTTACTTAAACGGGTTGAAACCCCCAACCCTAACCCAACCCGTTTAATAAATGTGTCGTGTCGTGTATGTCAGCTCGTGTACATAAGCGAGTCAAACCCCTTAACCCAAATCCATTAATAACGGGTCGATTTCGTGTCTGGTTAACAGGTCGTGTGAAAAATAGAGTATTATACTTATTATCGCTAATTTGCTATTATATATTTATATTTGTGAAATTAAAAATTACATACCTCTATTTTTGAATTGATGATCATCTTTGCTATTATATTTGCTATTATCGCTAATTTGCTATTTTTCACTAGTGATCATCGATAATATTTATATATAATAGCAAATATAATACCATCATCTTTCTTGAAAGTTTCAAGGCTTGTTCCTTTGACATGGGGTGAATTGATGATCACTAGTACACTTACTAGGAAGAGTGGTGTTAGACGAAAATTTATGTAGAAATTATAGTTTTGAGACGCCATATCTAATTGTAAATTTGTAGAATTCCATTAACTAAAGATCCAATTTATAATAATACACATACAAGGGTCAATTTGATTAAGAATAGACAATTAAAAAAATATATATTATTAGTTATTTTTTACATAAAATATACTCCCGCACTTCATTATATTATAGTCTAGTTAATTAGGCAATAAAATAAAATTTTTAGCATGGTTCAATCCTGTCAAATCATTTGACAGTCTATTAGAGAAAAGTTTTAAAAAAAAGTTGTAACTTTTTAATATAAAACCGTAAAATTTTATAGGATTATTTGTTTTTAATATACAATCTAATCTTTCAAGTTTTAGTAACCAATAATTCAACGTATTCTACATTAGGATTATAGGTTGGATTATTGGTTAACAAAACTCAAAAGGTTGGGTTATTAAAAGCACAAAATTTAGCTAATTTATAATTTGTTAGTTAAAAGTTCAGGTGGATCATGGCATAGTCTATAACAAGAAAAATTATAATTACTGTGTTTAATTTACCTGTGGGCGGCTCATATTTGGTTATTTAATTATGGAGTAATTTGTAAGATAGTGAGATAATCACTTAAAAAGAATCTAATATTAGGTTGGTAATTTTTTGAATAAGAAATTCGGATTTAGAAAATCATATCATGCACACCCAAACACCCTTAAAAACAATTTTTTTTGGCTACTGTTATTTGACTATCTTCAACGTTCATGGTGGTGTTGGTGGTTGTGTTTCGAGGACTGGTGTCCGTGAGCATTGTCTAAATAATCACCTTAATTGAAATTATTGTGGTTTTGCTTAAGGGCAATATTGTTCTTTCATTTAAAAATTTCGGGTGTCAATTAGTAATAATGGGTGACGTTTATCGTATCAGTAGTGTTATCGCTATTATATTATACAGAGTATTATATTGTATTCCCTCCGTAACGTAAAGATTTTAACAAATGTTTTTTCATGCATTTTGAAGAAACGATTTGAGGGTGTAAACGACCAAATTAATCAAAACTAATTTTGATATTAGTAACTTATAATCACATTCTTGCTTGTATTAAAACTATTTTGATTAATTTCTTCATTTACACTCTTAAACCGCTTCCTCAAAATGTGTGAAAAAACAAATATTGAAATCTTTATATTATGAAGTGGGTACTTCTTATTATATATTTGGAAAAGTGCATATCTAAACTATTTTACCAGTAACAGTAGCATTGGCAGTAGCTGACCTAGAGCTGATCAACATTAGCCCTGCCCGATCGGCCCGAAAATTTTGTGGGCTTTGGCGTACCTAAAATAGGCATTTTTAGTTCAAAAGCCCGGTCCGGCCCAAAAAGCCCACACAAAGCTCGCCAAGCCCACCTAAAAAAAGGACATACTTACTTAGTTAAGGCCCGGCCCGGCCCGAACTTTTGATCACCTGCTGACCCCTGCTTGACTGTTTTAGGGCTTCTTCCTCTAGCAAGTGCTGAGTTGAGCACTAGTAAACTTGTTAGAAAGAGTGGTAATAACTAATAAGTTAAAAAGTGTGCTTCTTTTATTATTTTTATTTTTTTGGAAAAATTATAAAAGAGTCCAACTTTAGCCGGTCTTTTAAAAAATAAGTCAATATTTTACTTGTGGAAAAAACTAACAATTTCAATGAAAAATCAAAACGGTGCATTAATATATTATTGTTTTTTAAATTGAAAATGTTAATTTAATTAGCAATTAAATAGTGAAAAAACTTATCTGGAGTTAATTACCAATTTGAGAAGATATGTATATTATATTGACTTATCTGCTACATTTTTATTTATAAATTAAACGTGGTGCTAATTAATTCCACATAGAAGGGAGAGCAAGGAGAGATTCGAACCCATGACCTCTGCATCACGTTTGCTCTAACACCATATTAGAGAACCATCTCAGCCAAAAGTTTAAGTTAATGATTAGGGCCAACAAATATGTTATATACTCTATCATTAAAAGTGTGAAAATTTTGAGAACCCGTAATGGGCGAAATGTCTAGTTTCTATTTGTTTAGTCAAGTAATTCGTTATTTATCCTCCAAAAAAAAATCAAAGAAATTCGTTACCCGCAGATTGAATTTATACATGCAAAAGGGTCAATTTAAGCTTTTTTTTTTTTTTTGACAACAAAACCATAGAACCAGAGCAAACAAAACAAACAAATACAATAAAAACAACTAAACTAGATGCCCCAGGTAAGAACCCAAAGGCCTAGTAGACTACAAAACAATGAAAATTACATAACAAGCCAAATAAAAGCTGTAAAATATTTCTGTCCCGGACACGAATCGACCCTTCGTTCTTGAAGTACCTAGTGACTGCTTTCATCGGAACTCGAAAGCAAAGGTGAAGAAGCTTCTTTTCAATGGCGGTCTGAGTCACCTCCTTCATAAAGCGTAGAACCGCTTGTTGGGAGTCACTAGCCCAAATATCAACCTTGTCAGTATGATCGACATAACCTACTTTAATAAATCAGGTAAATTCAAATATGAGGGAAGCGATCTTCCTCTGGGTGTACGTAACATAGGCCGTTGAGGGTCAATTTTAGTTTATATTTATTTATTTCTTTATTTTGACAAAAAAAAAAAATTAAGATTAGATCAATTTTAACAATTAAAAAAAAAAAAAAAACCCTGTGTTGACGGTTTAATTAGTAACTTGGACCTATTCTCTTTCAATTCGGTATATATTACGTAGTATATTGCAGGCTTTAATTTTTAATTAAGGATTAGTTAAAATGAATATTAATAGGACATTAGGTCGTATAAAAAAACATATTTACCGATTACCGGTTGACCATGTCTTGTGGATTGTACAATCCAAACAAAGGCAGTGGCGGATCTAGAAAAAATGTTTAGTGGGGTTAAAATGCATTTGATAAATTTAATAGGGGACAATAATTCCATATTATAGAGGGAAATTTAAAAATTTTCTAAATTTTACAAGAGAAAATTTTACACATTTAAGTTCAAGTGGGATCCGTGGACCCCACTTGTTATAAGGTGGAACCGCCCCTGAACAAAGGCTATATTGAAATCAGGTCAAATGAGAAAGAATAAGTTCATGTCAGATAATTATATTTGATTTTTAAATTTTAAATAACTTTAATTCCGTAGCAAGAATTAAAGAATAATATCTCATTATGCGTGCATTTGCAAAAAGTTATAAAAATTAGACTTTTGCAACTACATGTTGGGACGAAATGAATGTGATATCTTATAACTATGTTTTCTTTACATATATTTAAATCACCAAGGAGGAACACATTAAGGCTGGACAAAACTAAGTAATAAAAAAAAAAAAAAAAAGGAGGGGAGTAGTTAGGCTTAAGAATTTTAATACGGTAAGGGCTGGACAAAACTGATCAAACACAATAAACACGACTTTAATCTAACTTAAGTGGGTTACAGATGCGGATATCATCCTACTTAATTAAATTAGAGGTGATCAAAAGTTCGGGTTGGGTCGGGCCTTAACTAAGTAAGTATGTCCAAAGTTCAGTTTTTTTAGGCAGGCTTGACGGGCCTTGTCCGGGCTTTTTGGGCCGGACTTTTGAACTAAAAATGCCTATTTTAAGTGCGCCAAAGCCCGCAAAATTTTCGAACTGATCGGGCCGGGCCAACGGGCCGGGCTAATGTTGATCAGCTCTAAATTAAATGGGTTGGCATGAACAACTCATTCAATCAAATGAGTTAGATTAAGTTTAACATTTCGGTCATGAAAGTAACATATATACTTTAACCCATTTAAACCATTGCTATATAATTTATCTTTTTAAAAAGTAAGAATTGTTAAATAACTTCAAAAAATTTTGGAAGGTTATTATGAGTAATAATGTAATAAACAATATGTGAAACATAATTTTACCTTTGGGAACATAAATATACTTAGTATTTTAAATTTTGATATTATCTATAATTTTTGTAAGATATAAACGGTTTAAACGGGATACATTGTAATTTTTAACGAGTGGATCGTTAAGAAGAAGTTAAATGGTTTCAGAGTGATTTAAGGCGAACCTTGTAGTTAGAGGTTTTATTCAATATGAGGAATTAGATTATTTTTTTACACTTATTTCATGTGATCAAGATAACCATCATTAGGACTTTAATTACCTTAACGGTCTTAAATAACTTAGTGATACATCAAATGAATGTTAACGTAGTATTTCTTAAGTGTAGATTCACATTTTGCAAGCATTTGCTTTACAAATTTTGAGCCCCTTAACCCTCATACATTCCAAGAGCCTTTTTCACAAACTTACACATACATCTATACGAAAGCATTGTAGCTACATATTTAAACTTAACTGAGCTTGTATATATAATTTGGTTCTCACAAACTTACACAAGATTTATAAATATATATATACAAATTCTTCAGTGAGATGATCTCACCAGAAATTTTAAAAAATTAATGAAAAACTTGCAAAAGTTTCAGATAATTATATACAAAAATTATTAGTTACATATTTATAAAACTTTTTATATATTTTCAAATTTTGATAGCCTTTACAGATTTTCTCATAGCTTCTTCTGACAATAAAGATTTGGTCATACTATTATAAATATGCACAAACCACTTTCATATCTATTCATATACACATTATTACAACAAAATTGGCACACTCATAGACAATTTGCATTATATCCTGGACCACCATAATAGAAGTGAACTCCAAGATTAGAATCATCTTCATTATTTGAAACCACAACATTATAGCAAAAATGGTTAGTCACTTCCAATTGAAGTGAACCTATTGATGGTTCTCTCAAATTATTCGACTCATCGAAATAGCGAAGCTTGCTAAAGTAGCTAGCTCGCCTCGGTCCTTCATTAGGGAACTGTCCACTTCCCATGGCGGTACTCGTGTGTTCGCCATTGCCTTCCGAGTCCAAAATCTGCCCTCCCCATCTTAGTTTATCTGCTCCATTTTTAAATCTTGTGAATATTTGGGCAGGCCAATATCCTATGGGAATGTCTTGTAGTATTAGCCACCAATTCCCTGTTGTTTTGTCCTAATTCAATTCAAAACTCAACCATATTAGCTTAGATAGATTTTTAATTAATCAAGTATATATACACTTTTTCGATTTTATATTAGCTGCGATGGAGTTTAATTTCACGCATGTTAATGTACAATTTGATCATTTGTTGAAATTATAAAACAAAGCTAATAATTTGAAAGTAAATGTTTCAGATAAAGATGGCATTAGGTCGAGTCGTGTCGTGCTTTGTGTCAAGTCCACGTGCAAACGTGCCAGGTGTGGCAATCCATAGCCAAACCAATTGAGAATGTGCCTCGAGCTCTTGTGACATGCACTAATTTTAAAGATCGGCCCATGGACGACTGGCCTAACTCATGTCCCTACGTGGCAAGCCTACTTAGGCTAGATTTTTTTGAAAAATTGTCGTGCCTACCAAGCTGTGCTGTGTCGTGTTTCAAAATTAAAAATGTGGCCCAGTCTAGCCCATGGCCTAACCTGCACATTAGCATGTCATCATGTTGTGTTGTGAGTGCACTTTTTTCATGCTAGCTAGTCGTGTCATGCCTCTGGCTGGCTTGGCCCAATGCCATCTTTACGTTAAGATCAGTAATATGATAAGATCCTATATCACTAGTGGAAAAAACATTATTAATTTGTTGCGGTTAAAACAAGGCTTTTTGCTGCGGTTATCAACCGCAACACATTAGGGGAGCAGCAAAAAGTGGTTTTTTCATTTGCTGCGATTCAACTATATTTTTCTATACGTATAATTGTAAATATATTAATATTAAATAAAAATAAGAAAGGTAAAAGTGAGATATGTTGCATGCAATATATATGCAATGGAAATTAATTAAACTATAAAATTATGAAATTACTTGGAATATGCTGATTTCCATTTCGAATTGGTCCCCATCATAGACAGAAACTGGGCTTAAGGTTCCTCCAAGGCTGTATCTGTTGTTCACTTGCACAAATCCTTCGCAATCGTGATCCAAACACCCAGTTTTGTTGTAACCATCTCTCTATTAAATTAAAAAAAAAAAAGAAAAAAAAGCATAAAATAAATTAAATGAGAGGTCAGTTGAAAATAAAGGAATGTTTATTTTTTTTCTTCAATTAATTTAGGGTCCGTTTGATTGGTAGGGTGTAAAACATTTTCAGATGAAAATGATTTTTCATGAGAAACCTTTTACATTGAAAAATTCATTTTCCGTTGTTTGGTTGCATGTAAAATAATTTTTCATTTTAAGCTTTTTTCACTATTTTGGTTAAACTGAAAATCAAATGTTTCAATTGTAACGGAAAATGTATGTTTTCCTTCCAATTGTGATGTAAAATGTTTTCCTTTCAATTTGGGGAAATATTTTTAGGGTTTTCCGCCCAAAGTTTTACATTTTAAAATTTTAATTCAAACTAAACAATGTAAAATGAGAAAACAATTTTCAGAAAAACCTTTTACGTCCTACCAAAACAGACCCTTAAATCTTCCAGTGATTCATACCGTCCAATGTATGAACAACCTAGTCCGGTCGTCACCGTATTTTTCTGGGTACACCTGTACAAATGCAGTAAGAAATAATTTTAGAGGTTGCAAACATAAACTAATGTTTTTGCTTCTCAAAAATCTACTTAAATTTAACACGTATTTACTTATGTGGAATTTTAAACACTAAATTTTGTAATTACTATATTAATTACATTCTCCGCACTTCGTATAAAATTTCAAACATATAACGTTTGCAATTTGGACACTATTCATAATCACTTACATAACTAGTTTTTGTGCTTTATACAAGTAAACCAATATAGTTGTGTATCTCTTTTGAATCGTCTCAGTGTATACTTTATTGCGATTTAATTTTTATTAAAATTGACAAAATATAACTAAAGATATTAGAATACAAATTATACATTGTCAAATGTAAAAACGAAAATATTGTGATTGATATGGAGGGAGGAAGTATAAAACAATCAATAATTCCAATCTAATAACCTTTTTTTTATACCAATAGCAAGCAATAGTAAGCATAGTGATGAAATCGTTTTAAGATGAATGTAACAATAAGATTTCACATTAATGTTGTTCAATTTATTTGATCTGACTTGACCTAATTAAACCTAACTTGATTATAACTTATTAAATCTGACCTAATCTGACATGATCTGTTCAAACCTGATAAGTTATGAGACATGATAAGAAAAAGTTGAAGAGAACGCACCCTAGAACTTAATTGTCTACTTTAATTAGCAAATTATAGCATACTTATATGTTAATGAAAAAGATAAAACAAACAAATGATACTTACAATCCAACCAGCTTGTAATGAATTTAGGAATTCACCATTGCCAGCCACAACCCAAACTTGTGACAAGCTGAAGTCCCCCGGCCTCCCTATCGAAGGGTTCCACACGTTCAACGTTGCATGTGCCCCGGAGAACTTCTTCTCCGGTGGAGGCACCGCATTTACTGTGGCATACTGTTTAAAAAAAAATGGAAAAAATTGTCGTTATAATGACCCACTTTTGAAATTTTAAAAGTCCGATTTTTTTAAGAGTCAGTAAAAAATAGTAAAACACAAATGTGATATAAATTATGCCAGATTTTTTTTTTCACCAGTTTAATAGCAGTAAATCACCCCCTTTGTTCCTTTTTGTTATTTTTATTTTGAATCTTAGCTTGACACAAAATCCAATTCACAACTAAATCGAAAAATTCTAAATCCTTCTCTCGATCTATAAGAAAAAATAAAGTCGTGTGGAATCTTGTTTTATTCGTTTGAAGAAAAACTTTATTAATACTCATTTTTATATAATTTTGACTAATACATAATTACATACTCCGTATACTTTAATGGTTAAAAAACATGTATTGACGTGCACAATCAAAATGAAAACAACAAAATGAAACGAAAGGGGCGGACGTCATACAAGCATATGTTACAGTTTTTGTATAGTAAGATTATCATATTTGTAGGTCCAATTTCACGAATATTTGAGAGCTTTTAGGTAAAAAAACTGGAGCAGTTTTTGTACAGTTTTTGTATAGTAAGATTATCATATTTGCCAAGCCACTGAAATTTTATACTCCGTTCGTATAAAAAAAAACTGCTCTACTTTGACAAAAATATTTGAGAGCTTTTAGGTAAAAGTGGAGCAGTTTTTTGGGACGGACGGAATATTGAACTAACCTATTACATGAAATCCAAATAATGTTGGAACAAATATTATTCCCAAATAAATAAATAAATAAATAAATAAATATTAAAATGAACCTCAAAATGGGGGTAGTTTTGTATATATGCATTGGTTTGAAGGTGTCTTCTAATGGGGATAGTACCCTTGGAGCATTCACCCTTGTTGTGCCATGACTGGATAATCTCTGTCAAGGAGCTATTTCTTGTTATTTTACTTGGATATGAGCTTGGTTCAACCTGTTTTATAAAGTGAATTCAAATTATTGCTTACGTTTAAACTTAAAAAAAAAAAAAGAGGAAAATAAATCAAACAATTGTTTTGCAAATACATAAAATAAAAAAACAAAATATAATTAAAAAGCATTTGGTAGAATCAAATCAAAATCATGACCTAATCTGAAGTAGATATATATATATATATATAATATAAAAATTAGTATGTGGAATTATTAGTAATTATAGTTGTATATTATGTGAGAAGGGTAGTTTGAATGATTAAAATACATCTTCGTGAGAATTTATTTGTAATAAATTACTAGTGTGTATTTTTTTCCTCAGATAATGTAATCCTGGATTTGATTGGGATTAGGATCGTCCTGTTGGTGATGAGCAAGGATGTGATGAACAATTGACCCTCCAAGGCGTGGAAATACACTTTCCTACTAATTTAATTCGCCCCTAATATTTAGATCACCGGGTTACCACGAATAATTAGTGAGATACAAAGGAGAATGAAAACCTTATACTCAAGTGATCTCTAGAGTATAAGAACAAAAGGACTTGTGTTTGTTGTGTTTAGAATTATACTTAGATAAATTAGCTAAAGATATCTATATGCTAACAAGTTGTATATAAGCACTTAGAATTTCAGAGATTTTCTTGTGATTCTTGTACTCTGCAATGAACGAATATGTGCCTATTTATAGGCACATAAGCATGTGAAGAATTCAGAAAAATTCTGAGTTCAATTCACACATTAAACCCAATTAAAATCAGAAATTATGTTTAGCTTAGAATAAGGAATGGAATAAAGATTATTTCATCAACTATGCTAACTCTTAACCTCTTCATTTAATCTGGTCCAATCACCATTTACATCAGTATTGAAACTCAAAGAACACTCTTCAATACATAAAGGAATCCTAGGAAAAGAATCCAAGAATTCGAACAAACCGTTCGAATTTTCAGAGAGTTTTTCGCGGGGTGCGAAATACCCGGCGCGGGGTGTGAGCACTGGGCAATCTTTTTGCCCAGATTTTCCAGTAGCTTTTTCGCGGGGTGCGAAAAACTTCTCGCGGGGTGCGAGACCCTCTCTGCCTCGTGGGTCCTTTTGCCTAGCCTACTTTGTCCATTGCCTTAGCCCATTTATTCATAAATGTTCCAACACGTTCAACAGTATGAATTATGAAATAACCAAAATATTCTTTTACGTCATAGGCATCACACATAGACATCACCATTGAATTGAACACGGCCTAAAGATTGACACATCACACGTATTGTCGACACACCGCGTTTATTTACCATTTTGTCACCATATGTCTTATAAATACTCATTGAGGTAACTTTTTCTTGTACACGTTTATTTTTCTGCTATACTAGCTAACTTAATTAAACATCGGAGGAAATCAACTGGCCTAGGTTAGGAATCCTTGTTTTGTTTTGGGTGCGTTTCATTCGTCTGAAAATTTCTAATCTGATCTGAAAACTTATGAGAATTGGTGATATGATATCTTATCTGATCTGATCTGGTCTAGTCTGGTCTGGTCTGGTCTAATCTGATCTGATATAAGTTGAGGAGAACACACCGTAGGGCATATCCATGGATGATGGATCGATATAGATAACATAGCGGTATCCTTTTAATCATTATTTGGTAGAAACACTTATCAAATTAAATAAAGAACAATTTCCAAATTGAAAAGGAAACATTTATCAATTATTGGAGCTAATCAAACAATTTGGATGATATATATAAGTATTTTTTTTCAAAAAAAAAAAAACTATATATTATGGTATGAAATTAATTATATAATTAAAAACCTGTATGATATGATCCTTCAGTAGTGGATGAAGCAACGCTGGTTGTTTGTGCAAGTAAACACAATCAACAACATCTCCATCAGAAGTCTGCCAATTACAAAAGCCAATATACAACTATTAATCAATAATTTTAAGCTGTAATAGCAAAATACATAATTTGAATTAGTAAATAATAACGTGGCAATTAAGGATCTTGCTAAAAAAATGCTCCCGTGTGTTAAATAAGAATTTAATATATTTCCAAAACTAGTATTATTAATTTTGAATTGCAGGCCAAAATTATGCGTTAATCGGGGTAATAATTGCACATTTTCATTTAATATTCGTATTTTTAACATGCTTATAATCTAACGTCCCAGCTCAGCAAGGCCATGGTTTGCTTTTGCCATGTTACAATTATCGCTCTCTTTGGCAATCGGTTATTGGTTGGTTTAATTGACTTGTTTGACTGTCTAAAAGTATTTGATGTATGTATTGGCTTTTTAAGTTGGTTGTTTAAGCCCGCTGTTTGGAAAAAGTGTTTGGTAAAATTAATTGTGGTTGTTGGTTGTTTATTAGAGAGTTTGTGAGCCAACAAGTCAAAAGTCAACTAAAAAAATTGCCCTAAATAAGTTTTTCATTTTGGGTTAAAAGCCAGCTTTTCAGCCAACCAAGTATCCAATAACCAAACATATTTTTTGGCTATTTAACCATATAGAAAAGGCAAAAGCTAGCAAAAAACTGCTTCCTAAACACCTTTTTTTTTATTTTGACATAGTTGATACTAGTACCAAATAATTTAATAGCAAGATAATTAAAGGAAATTGTAGATAGAAGAATATAATAAATTACCTTGATGGTATTGGCTATTCCATGAGATTGGATCAATTTGTTCTTCTTAAGTTTCCATGGATGTCTTCCTTGTGTGAAGATACAACCTTGAAAGAAAATGGCAAAAGCAAGCAAAAATACAACATAGCTTTTGTTGTGATTGATGATATTAAACTTCATAGCCTCTAATTTGCATGTAAAAAGAGGTCCAAGGATGGCTTAGCTTAACCTAATTAACTCAAAGTTTATGTTTATATATATATTAGCTGTTAATTAAATAGCAAAAATACACGGTTAATGTTCGACTTAGCTTGTAGCAAGATGAAGATGATAATCTTGTTTCTTACTTGTTTAATTCAAAAAATGATGGTCTATTGATTTGTTAATTGGTATTTGTTATTTGACTATGAATTTCTGATAATGACAATTGCTTGTAGGTCCAAATTTGACCAAATCAAGACAGTTGTTGTGTTTCAAAGGGAATAAAGTTAGTATGCATATTTTATATAGTAAGAAGCTAGGTAAATTGAACCCTCCATTCGAGATGGTAATTTAGTCCGAATTCGACCGTACTTTAATCTGATCGTAAAGAGGTTGGGAAAAAAATCGATTTGAATTCCAAAAATTAAAATAGCTTCCTACTCTGTGTAAAATAAAAAAGAATCGAATTCCGAGTTGGAGTCCGGTGCTGGAAAATGTCTGTCAAATTAACCCGATACATTGCACATGCAGTACAATTAAGTGAACATTTTTTCGAAGTTGTATTTGATTAAATTAAAAAAAAATGGTACAAATTATGTATTTGATTAAGGAATCTTCTTCTTGCGTTGCACCTTAATTCCAAAGCGATGGCACGAGAATTTTCTAAGAGGTCGTCCATCCTAGTACTATTTTCGGCCAACCACGGGGTCGGTGGGCCAGGGTCGGCGGCATGGGAACACAAGGACTTCCCAGGAGGTCACCCATCCTAGTACTATTCTCGTCCAACAATGCGCCTGGATGTGACATATTTTTACGCTGGCTGTCACAATCCTACCACAACCTTCCTCCTTTATCCGGGCTTAGGACTGGCAGCGAGAAACCCCCTGGCGGAGTTATTTGATTAAGGAATAATATCGAAATTTTTATTAGCTATAAATATATATCATAAAAGTGAATGATCTCATTAATTGTTTCGTGGTAACCCGTTGATTCTAATTTGACGAAATTAAACTAATAAAAAAGCATAAATTCCCTGCATACGATTGTTTATCCAGTTTCTCACATATGTAATTTATAACAGTCTAAGGATATATCATGCTTGTAAATAGTGTAATTATTTTACTACAAAGTACTAAGGCCCTGTTCTTTTGGACTTAAAAGCTACAGTAATCAGATCAGATCAGATCAGATAAGATCAGATCAGACTTAGGCTCTGTTCTTTAGGACTGATCTGGTCTGATCTAATCTGATCTGGTCTGATCTAATCTGATCTGATTTGAGTTTGTCTGATCTGAACTGATCTGATCTGACCTGATTTGAATTATTTTTATTTTTATTTTATTTTAATTTTATTTTTTATTTTTTATTTTTATTTTTATTTTTATTTTTATTTTTATTTTTATTTGTATTTTTTTTTTTTTTTTTTTATTTTTATTTTTATTTTTATTTTTATTTTTATTTTTATTTTTATTTTTATTTTTATTTTTATTTTTATTTTTATTTTTATTTTTATTTTTATTTTTATTTTTATTTTTATTTTTATTTTTATTTTTATTTTTATTTTTATTTTTATTTTTATTTTTATTTTTATTTTTATTTTTATTTTTATTTTTATTTTTATTTTTATTTTTATTTTTATTTTTATTTTTATTTTTATTTTTATTTTTATTTCTATTTGTATTTTTATTTTTATTTTTATTTTTATTTTTATTTTTATTTTTATTTTTATTTTAATTTTTATTTTTATTTTTATTTTTATTTTTATTTTTTTATTTTTATTTTTATTTTTATTTTTATTTTTATTTTTATTTTTATTTTTATTTTTATTTTTATTTTTATTTTTATTTTTATTTTTATTTTTATTTTTATTTTTATTTTTATTTTTATTCTTATTCTTATTCTTATTCTTATTCTTATTCTTATTCTTATTTTTATTTTTATTTTTATTTTTATTTTTATTTTTATTTTTATTTTTATTTTTATTTTTATTTTTATTTTTATTTTTATTTTTATTTTTATTTTTATTTTTATTTTTATTTTTATTTTTATTTTTATTTTTATTTTTATTTTTATTTTTATTTTTATTTTTATTTTTATACACGAAAACACAAAATGTCTACAAGAAGTTAGTGGGAACCTTAGATACAATCTGGGCCCCCACGCCCCTAGCTATTGCAAAGCCAATACGAGAGAAGATGTGAGCAGCAGCCCGCGCACCAATATCATGTGCTCTGGAAAAACTCTGAATCCGCTTCAGCAGTGCAACAACATCCTCATCGAATTCGCCAAAAGTAGAAAAAGAGAAAGGTAGGAAACCATACCCAAGAGTTGCACACCGATCCGCATACTTACCCCGTTTTCGAGAAGCCGCATCCAACACAGCACGAACAGGAACAAAATCAGCCATACCAGACTGAGTCAAAGGCGAGGATCCTGTCAAATCAACACAGACATCGCGACCACGATCCCAAGAATAAAGCAGCAAGTCCGCAGGACAAAGAGCCCCGAACTCTGAGCCCAATCCAATATCAACCTCTTTTCCAACAGAAATCCCCGAGCGAGTGCAGATATCAACAAGAGTGTCTCGTACAATATTATGGCGATGCTTGACACCCACAATCCCAACACACGACACAACATGATCACCAAAGATGTCACCCTCAAAAACCCTCGAACTAGGGGTGAAAGTTCGGTGTACGGTTTGGATTATGGTCAAAACCGAATACAAACCATATTATTTCGGTTTGGTAAATTTCAAACGGAATCCAAACCGAATTGTTATTCGGTCCAATCCAAACCGAACCGAAAAATTCGGTTTTCCAAAGCTTGGGTCCAATCCAAACCGAATTTTTTAACTTAGAATTTTTCCCTCACAAATTCCCCAAAACAACAACAACAACAATCAAACAACAACAAATCAATAGGCGACAAAAAAAAACTACAACAATCAAACAATTAAAAGATCGAGTGATTAAGGATTACCTTTGAAGAGTTGTGTCTTACAAGACTATGAACACGAGTGTGAGCGAACACGAAGATGAGTACAGGGAGACGGCGGAACGAGACGAACCTCGGTTAGGAATGGGTGCAGGAATGAGTTGCGAATGGCAGAACGAGACGGCGGAAGAACCTCGGCGTTAAGGACCATATTGAGTCGAACGAGACGGCAGAAGAACGCCGGAATAACGTATTAACGGGCGGAAGAACGGTGAGGGGAAAGAGAGAGAGTTAGGGTTAGGATTTTATTTTTGAACTATGAGTACTGATGTGTGAGGTTAGGATATAAGGTTCACATCTACTGATTTTGGGCTCCAAATTCCAAGCCTCCAAGGCCCAAAGTTTATAACATTAATACGGTTTGGACTTCGGTTTTCGGTTCTGTGACCCCCAAAACCGAATCCAAACCGAAAACCGAATTCCTTAAAAATTTCAGTCCAAACCGAACCGAATTTATAAAAAAGACCGAACCGATATACTATTTCGGTTTGGTTCGGTACGGTTTTCGGTTTTAGTTCGAATTACTTTCACCCCTACCTCGAACAAGTGGAACAAGGCGCGGAAGCAGAAAACAAAGGAACACCCAACCTGTAACATAGCACACACCGATACGTTTTACCATTCATAGTCTGACCCATCCCTGAGATCGGAACCACCCTAAGCCAATCAGAAGTATGATCCCGTTGTTGCGATTTCCAAAGAGCAACTTGATGTGGAGTAAAGAAAATGTTGTTTCAACAGTCTGAGTAACCTTTGTGAAATATTTATCTGCCAGTTTCTTCATGAGTTTAGGGGCAGCGTTCTCACTAGGATTACCAAGAATGTCAACATCCACAAAAGCATTAAGCAGACATAATGCATCAGCAAAGGCAGGCCCAGGATCCACAACACCAGCACAACGGAGAAGCTTAAGCTGCAACCCAGCAGACTGCAGCCGTGATGCTACAAACGCATAATGCAGAACATCCACAACAGAATAGACACCTAACCCACCAAAAGCAAAGGGTAAGGTGGCGAGCCTCCATTGCCAATCTCCGAAGCCAGGGCCAGACGCAGTGATAATACGCTCCAAAGATGAACGAAGTGCAACATCGAACTTCTGCTGAGCAGCCTCAAAGAGGCGAGGAGGACAAATCCGCATCGCAAAGTAAAGCTTTGAAACCCCAGTGCAGGCACGAAGAAGTAACAACTCACACTGCGGATCTTCAAGCCGAGCAACCGCATTCATAAGCTCAATAGTCTTATCCACCCGACCCACCACAAGCTCACTGCTGAAATCAGAATCTGCACTAACTGGCCCACCAAGTAGTTTAATACCCCGAAGAGGCCGAGCAATGTTGGGCGGGAAAACCCCAACTAACCTACTCCGAGGGTCCTCTGCTGGCCAAAAAACCTCGGTTTTATCAACATTGAGATGGAGACCGAAAGCGAGCCCGTCCTCCATAATCAGATCCAAAACCTTACCGACCTCCAACGTGTCACCAATGATAGTCCCGTCATCCAAATACCATGCATGGAGACATAAATCAAAAGAGGCTCGGATATTACACACTAAGGGGTGTAAAACCAAAGCAAAAGGCAAAGGGCCCAGTGGATCCCCCTGTTGCACTCCCTGACATGACCATAAGACGTGCTCACCATAATACAACCTAGCCAGGCTAGAGTAACAGAACTCAACCCATCGCGAAATAGCCGTACATTGGAGGCGCACCTCTCGTAACATAACTTCTCGATCCACCAAGTTGAAAGCATTCTTGAAATCAACCAAAAGCATAGAAAGGCCAACAGTGTCCCCACGATCCTCAACCAGCCGATTAACTGCATGAAGAATAGGCTCACTACCCCCAGGGATTCCAACACCGAACTGTAAACCATCAAAATAGCCACTCAACAACAGACCCGCTGACGCAGCACAAACCTTAGAAACCAGTCGCCTCCAAACGGTACCCACAGCTATAGGACGAACACCACCTCCAGGTTTCACAAGAGGTGTAAGAGGCGCACTAGCAATGTATCCACCCAATTCCTCCAGGCACTTCCCACATAAGAAAAGATTGACTACCTGAGAGATAGTGTAATACCCCACAATTTTGGTACATATTTTTCTACGGAATTTATTAAAAGACTATTTTATACTACGAATATATTATTTGCATATATTTTCAAGTAAAAATATTTTTCAAAAAAAAAATTAAAATAAGTCCTATTTTCACATATAAATAACTAGAATTTTATGATATGAATTTAATTTAAAAAGACTTCTAAGCCCAACTACTTCTCTTGGATTTGTAAAACCAATAGGCCAATTAGGAATTTCTAAGCCCAATTATTTCCCTTGGATTTGTAAATAAACCATAACCCCAAAACCAATAGGCCAACTAAGCATTTCTAAGCCCAATTACTTCCATTGGATTTGTAAACAAATCCTAATCCAAAACCCATAAGCCAATTAATTAATTATAAAAAAAAATTAAAAAAGGGAAGAGCCCCAAATTACACGGCTAGGGGGGGAGGGGGGATTAGGAAATTATTTGCAAATTACCCCCTAATATCCTACTAAGCAATACTTGCTTTTTTTTCACCAAAAAATCTTCCCATAACCCTCCCAACCATCATATGCTTGATCACTAAGAATAATATATTCCTAAAGCATGACTAAATCAAATAATATTGATCATCAAATTATTTTCATGATCCCCAACTTACCATACTACACATACCTTAAACACTATAAATACCCCCTAATTCAACCCATTTTACACACACAAAAATTACAAAAAAAATTCTCTACTCCTTCTTGTCCAATTCTCACGGCATTCCTCTTATCAAAAAAAAAATATTCTCAAGCTCCGGCAACCACCATCACCACCACCGACAAGTGTTTTCCGACCCTCTTTTGTTTTATTAAATTATTTTATTAAGTTATATATTATTGTTTAAAACATTAACTAATCTTAAAACAATAGATTATAAAGTTTTTATGTATAATACTTCACTACTAATAATAAGTTCTTAAAATTTTATGGGATTTAGTATTTTATTATAGTTATTAAAATAACTCGGTTTTATAAAATAAGAATAATAATATTCGAATAATAATAATAATATTAATAAGTGTTTAAAATCCTACTACTCATATAGTCTTAATATTTATCACTTATATTATAAAAATCCTACTACTAATATTATGACTTTTAATATCCTAATACTTATACAAACTTTATTACTTATACTATAGTTTTTAAAAGTATTAATGGTCATGCACATCTTAGGATTTCACTTTGTTAGTAAGAATATTTTGGTAACCTTATATTAATTATAGGTTGTATTAATTTTGTTTAGGACGCTCTCATTAGGATTCCTTAAGTATTCAAGTTTAGTTGTCCAACCCGAACGAAAGGTACGTTAAATGGCTAGATACCTTATTAAAGTGTTACATGATTTTTATGTGTTACAAGATACATGGTATAATTTATGTTCAATTAAAAATTATGTTAATTTAAAGTTTGATGACAAAATTATTTTATATTTTATCAGCCTATTATTTTTGTCATGAAATTTCTAGATTTTGGAAATAATATTAAATTATGATTTGAATCATCTTATTGTGTTAGAAAGTAAAGTTTTGGAAAGATTTGAATCTTATTACATTTTAGAAAGTAACATCTTAGAAAAAAATATATATATATATTCTATGAAAGGTTTTGGAATAACTAAATATTTTTTATTGATATTGTTATGTCACTTTGAGGGATTAAGGAAACAAGGAATTTTGGAAAGTTTCAATCAAGAGTATATTTTCTTATTACTCAACTCTTATTATATTAAAAATATTTTGGTGACCCCACAAGCTTTATAAGCTTATTATTGTTTTGTAATCCCACTATGCGGATTTGGTTGATAAGACTATAGACTTTGTATGACCTAGTCTTTCCTCAAGGATAGCCTTTATACAGAAAGATACTAACCTGGGGGGTGTGCACACTTAGAGGAGGAGTTTGGGGTATAGGAAAATTTTATTTTCAATTTTTGAATTTTTGTATTCAATATTATTGGTTTGGAATATCTTTGGAAATGATCATCTTGGATAAATAATTAATATGACTTGAGTATTTCAAAAGCATGTTTATTAAATAAAGTTTATTTTTACATATCTTGCACTTAAATGTACTTAGCATATTTTTGCTAACCCGTACTTTGTTTTGTTTTTGGCTTGGCCCTACTTATCATTACGATGAGTAGTTGGGTGATGATATCTGAGGACTACTATATGTGGCATCAAGGGGAACAAGGGCATCATCCACCTCGCTTAGGATTTAATTACTTTTAATGCATTAATTTTGAAAGTACAATTTATTTAAAGATTATTTTGTATTAATAAAGCAGTTTTAATTTCCGCTGCAAGTTAGTATGAAAGTATTTTAGTATAGCCTTGCGTTATCACGTGGCGGTAATACACCCAAGTCTATCTCTACGGTATTTTGTATGTATTATTCTGGTATTTCCGTAGAGGGAGATTTGGGGGTGTTACAGATAGAGCCAACCAAATCATCAGAGACAGCCAAAGCAGCACCACTCAAACAATCCATGAGATGTTGAGCACGCAAACCATCCCTACCACATGATGTACCCCGTGGAAAACTCTTAATCTGACCCAAAACAACAGCAGGAGTAGCAAGAACTGGATGATGATCAGTAAAGCCACTAAGCAAAGAGGGTGGTGAAGAATACGGGTGCTTAGCCTTCAAATCAGCAAGAGTAGCCTCATTATAAGGAGCAACACCAGAAGATAAAAGAACACGAACAACCGCAGTATAATGGCCATCATGGATCTTCCTCTTGCACTACTTAATGTTACTATCACCGGACTCTATATCCTCGTCAACATCCATCCAAGAAGGGGAGTCCTTAGCCAAAGCCTCCTTAAGAAGTTGTAACCCACCCCCGGGCTCTCCCCAAGAACGAATCGCCGCAGTGATACTCTCCTCCTGCCGCTGACGTCGGGTACCAGACCGACGCTCCACATTGCTCCTCGGACTGAAGGTCTTAAGAATACAAAGTGGTAACACAAGCAAAGCAACCCAAGCAGAGATGTCAGAAGGCCTACTAGAAACCTTATCAAGAGCTCCTTTGGATACCCGAGAAAAGCCCAGCCGACATTTAGGCGGAATAGACTTAACAGTACGCAAACGCTTGGAGAGAAAATGGTCTAGTTGCGCAACAGTAAAGTCTTGATCTTGCCCCATACTAACAACAAGTCTGGACAGTTCAATAGTGGGTGCTTGTGGTTTAGGAAAACCGTATAGCACATATCGAACTACCCCATCCCCAACATCCGGAGGGTCCACAAACCCTGAACCTGGACCATGTTTACATTTAGAACGAAGAGCATGAGTCCTAAAACACACACCGCAAAGCCAAATTCCCATACGACGAAAGGTCACCTCAGCCTCCGTAAAAACATCCAAGTTAGTAGTAGGAGTTTGTTTGGTAATTTCCCGGGCATCACCATTACAATGCCGACCGTGTAGATGAGTGATCAAGGAACTCCGCGTAAGGCCATTCCCACCACCATCTCGACATCCACTCAGACCCACAAAAGGACAATGAAACCTTACAATAAGAGTGGACATTGGGTACACCAGTGCCAACAAAAAGAATTGTTTTGTAATTGTCCAAAAACCAAAAAGTGCACCACTGCTAAGAAGTGCAACACCACAGCCAAAGAATCAAATGAACCACCAAATGCACCAAACGCCACTGCCAAGAAGTGCAAACAGCCACCCTGTACACCCAAAAAAAATGCCCAAACGAACCACCAAAACACCAAACGAACCACCAAAACACACCAAACGAACCACCGAAACACCAGTAGCAGAAGCACCAAAACACCAATAGCAGAAGCAGAACAACCCACGTAGACCCTCACAAGCCAGTAGTTCGTGTTTGAGTTTGCACCTGATGCCAGTAACCGCCCAACAAATCCACCGCCTGAGGAATTGAACAGCAGCAGAACCACACGAACTGGTGGAGAACCACACGAACTGCAGAACAAAAACGAACAGCCGCACCAACTGCAGAGGAAATACGAACCAACCGCCTGAAAATCTGTCGGAACCGCCGCCTCAAACTGCCGCCCCAAACTGCCGTCTCAACCGCCCCAAATTGCCGCCCCAAACTGCCGCCTCAATCTGACGAAACCCTAGAATCGCCTTCTGTCAAAACCAAAGCAAAAGGCAAAGGGCCTATCACTTGAGGCATAGAGGGAGGGCAGGAGGGGATGCTTGTGATAAGGTTTGAAATTCTCGATCTCTCTTCTAGATCTCTCTTCCGCTCGACATTTTACGACGACGGTTTTCGAACTAACTTTTTCACCGTTGATTATTCGGTCGACTTTTCCGGCGACAATTTTCGGGACGAGGGTTTTCGGAATGACTTTTTCGGCGATGATTATCCGGTTGACTTTTCCGGCGGTGATTATTCGACCGACTTTTCCAGCGACGATTTTCATGTCGAGTTTTTCGGCGACGATTTTCGGGACGACTTTTCCGGCTACGATTTTCAAGCCGAGTTTTTCGACGACGATTTTCAGGACGACTTTTCCGACGACGGTTTTCGGACTGACTTTTTTTGGCGGTGATTATTTGGCCGACTGTTCCGACGACGATTTGCAGGCCGCGTTTTTCGGCGACGGTTTTCGGGACGACTTGTCCGACGACGGTTTTTGGAATGACTTTTCCGACGGTGATTATTCGGTCGACTTTTTCGATGACGGTTTTGGAGTCAGATTGAATGAAGGGCTTGAAAAGAATGAAAAGTAAAATGAAATGAAATGAGCTTGAGGCTTTGGGCTCATTAAATTTTTGTCCTAATAAAAATAAAAATATAAATATAAATATAAAACCTTGATTGGTCATATGTTATGGCGGCGAATAAAACCTTGATTGGTTCAGATTTATTTATTTTTTTTTTTTTTTTGAGGGGTGATTGGTTCAGCATTGAAAAAGTAAGCAGATTTTGTGTGTTACAATTGTTTCATAAAACCAAATTCAGTGTGAGATATGTGACTATGTCAATATCTCATCTATGTGAGTATGTGACCGAAGAAAAACTTAAGGATTCAAATATGACACGGGTTCAATCTAGAGGTGATCAAAAGTTCGGGTCGGGTTGGGCCTTAACTAACTAAGTATGCCTAAAGTCCGGCATTTTAAGGCGGGCCTTGTGCGGGCTTGGCGGGCTTTGTGCGGGGTTTTCGGTCCGGGCCGGGATTTTGAACTAAAAACGTCTATTTTAAATACGCCAAAACCCACAAAGTTTTCGGGCCAATCGGACCGGGCCAATGTTGATCAGCTCTAGTTCAATCAGGTTGGTGCCAAGTTGTCAACTAGTTTATGTAAATATGTTGAATCTCATTAACCCTAATCAGAATCATTTAATAAACGGGTTGTATTGTGTCAAGATGCTTATTTGAACAGGTCAAACTCCTCGACCCAAACCAACAGATCAATTTTGTATCGGGTTAGCGGATCGTGTGAGTTTTAGCATATTAAGCTACCAATTAAATTTGAATATACCGTGCTAAATCCCTTTAACTCTAACCCGACCCCTTAACAAAGATGTTGTGTTGTGCCAACCAATTTAATTGACCAGATTGTTAAAAAAAAAAATGAACCAATGCGACAAATGGGTAAAAACAATTCTCAGGCGTTAAATGGGTAAAAAAAAGTTACTCCAGTGTCAAATTGGCTAATTTTTTGGCCAGATTTCATTTTAGAGTGCAAGTGAGTTACAATCTCCTAATTTTCGATTATTTTCCATTTGTCACCTGAGATTTTATTTTTTTTACCTATTTATCGCATTTGTTCACTTTCTTTATCAATCAAGTCAATTGACCAACCATCCACACCATACGCCCATTTCTAAAGGAGTTAACCATTTACTAGAAAGAACATAAAGTAGAATCAAAAATCAATTCAACCACATTTTACATTGCATTCTCCACAATACAATAGCCAATCAAAATACAACTTTGAAAACTCTTAATAAGCAAAGCTATTGAGAGATACTCCGTATATTACACGATCATATGTAGGTATATGGAGTACATTACAAATCAATCGATTATTACAGTACAATCTCCACACGAAAAGATACATATATATACACGTTATGGACATTCGGGATTGAGACCCGAACCACCATAATAAAAGAAAGGACCTCGTTCCTTAATAAAAGCAACCACAATCGGTGTGATCGCTTTTCCGATTGAATCAGACACTACTCCACCCCATTCTATTAGATATGCTCCGTCGTATGTTATGCTAGCTGGGATAAGGGTGGCTGGCCAATACCCTATTGCAGTGTCTCCCATACTAACCCACCAATGTTTTGTTACAATTTCCTTTTTTTTTTCCATCATCACAAACAATACGCTAAATTAATAATCTATACTATATACTTCCTCCGTTTAAAAAAAAATGCAACAATTTCTATTTTAGGAAGTTTCAAAATATATGCAACAATTTTAATCTTTCCATTTTTGTAAGTCTTTTCTTCCTATCTCTCACATCATCATATACCCCACTTTCTCTCTCTATTCTTTTTACCCTCACAACAAAAAATGAACTAGGAGTCTGTGCCATCCAATTTGTTGCGTTTTTTTCGAAACGGAGGAAGTATATATATACTAAAATAGAATGTTGCTGACATCATTATGATCTAAAGACGTACATATGTCAATTTGTCAATCAAAATTTTCCCTCCAAAATTATTTATGATATCATATTCTCTCTCTTTCCCCCCCCCCCCCCCTAGTATTTAACAATACTTTGAAAATTTAAAGGATTATTTGTATAGAATAATCCAATCTTTTGGGCATTTGCACAAAATAAGACAACTTTTAATTTATTATGAAATAAGCCAACCTTTACAACCTATTAGTACAAAATAAGTCAAACAAGTAAAAAACCTGATATAGGAGCTTACCCTCCACGTGTCATGCAATGATTGGATCATTGAATAATTTTTTTAATAAAAAAAAAAAACTATAACTAAATCTTAAAAAAAAAAATCTTAAAACTAAATGCAATGATTGGTTCATTGAATCATTTTCTTATATTTTCTAACAGTTTTTACGTTTTTTTTTTCGTTTTTTGCCTTTTCTTTTAATTATTTTAAATAATTAACCATAATTATATGATAATGACTTAGTTTACAAAAAAAATTACCTCCTGTTCCGGTCGTAGGTAACTTCAACCTACCTACTGTATACATTTTTTTTTTACAAAGATTAACTTATTTCATAATAAATTAAAAGTTAGCTTATTTTGTGCAAATGCTCAAAAGGTTAATTATTCTAGACAAATAATCCTAATTTAAATATCATTAACTTCTTTTCTTTCATTTTCCAAATGCAATTAATGACCAATATACTAAAATCTCTTTATTGATGTAATGATTTTATATTACAAATTTGTTTTCGATCAATTGAGTTATTATCTACTAAAATTTCAAATTTATCTAAAAACATTTGATAGAATCATACATGACTAATCTAGTTTTAGATATGAGACAGGTGTAATTTCATTTTCAACACATGCTTAAATGACACAATTAGTTGAAAATAAAGTACCTGATGAATAGATACGCTAAATACTTGAGTGGAACCACCAATGGTACAGTAGAGACCACTTCAAAAGGGCTTCCTAACAATTGACTAGAACAAAAGCATCACAATCCAAGTCCCAACAATTGTTTAAATTATCGTCTATCTGTTTCATTCCATACAAATATTTTACCAAGTAGTTCATAATAATAATTAAATTAATTTCAATATATAAGGATTTCCTATTATAACAGGTTGTTCAAAAGTGTCTCCCGTTCTTCCATCAAATATTCGACTCTTTCTCGGATACTCGGGTTCAAATACCTACGGATTCACTGTTTGCTTACTGGCTTCATATAATTCAGAAAACACGAGTTTTCTCGAAGCCTCTTATTCATATCTTTCATCAAAGGGTGCTATTCGATAATGTCTATCTAGCAGACTCCCCGCTAATAATCCGAGCGAACATTCAAATAGTTGTCCTACATTCATTCGTGAAGTGACTCCTAATGGGTTAAAGATTATATCAACGGGTCGTCCGTCTTGCAAATAAGGCATATCTTGTCTAGGCAAGATTCTGGAAATGATACCCTTATTTCCATGTCTTCCAGCTACTTTATTGCCTACTTTGATTTCATGTTTCTGTGAAATATATACATGAATCGTTTCTGGATTATAACTGGAACCCCCCTTTTCTGGATCCATCTCACATCAATATCTTGTCTAGGTAATTTTAGACAAGTTTCCTTTGATGTGGATACCTGAATGCTAAGTATAGCTCGTAACAATCGATCTTCGGGGGCATACGAAGATTCTTTTGCCATGTGAGGCGTTAATTTATTACCTACCAAAATATCACATGTTTCTACCCATCATCCCAGCCTCACAATTCCATTTTTGTCTAAATTGGGGAGTAAATGAGCTTCTAAATATGATATTTCGCTAGTGACCTTTTCAGGACCTTGACTTGTCACATATAGGGCTGTCTTAAACTTAATGAAGGCTCTGTGTTAAAAATCAAAAGTAGGCCCTTCATACTATTAACATATATGGATTTTCTAAAACATTGGTAGGAGAATGAGTAATTTTTTTAGTTAATGTATATGAACATTTAAAATTTTGGGGCCCTTTTAATGATGAGGCCCTGTGCAGTAGGGCTCTTTGCACGCCCTATTCACCAGCCCTGGTCACATAAGTCTGAATTTCATATTTCCGGATGTGAAAAGAAGTATAAATATCTTCATACACAAGACGCTCACTAATGAGTACCGCATCTTCAAAATTGTAACCTTCCCATGGCATATAAGCTACTACTAGGTTTTTTCCCAAAGCTAGTTCACCACCAACTGTAGCGGCACCATCTGCTAAAATTTGTCCCTTTTTAACGCATTTCCCCTGGAGAATCCGGGATTTTTGATGCATACAAGTATTTTTGTTGGAACGTTGATATATAACTAATTGAATGATTAAAGTATTTCCATTGCCTAATAAAAGAATCTTGTCGGTATTAGTATAAATGATCTTTCCTTCATGTTTGGCTATAGCAAGAACCCCTGAATCTAGGGCCACTTGGCGTTCCAACCCAGTTCCAACAATGCACTTCTCTTGCATATTAGAACTCATTAAAGCTTTATTTGCATCATTGTGCTCCATAAAAGGAATGAGGGAAGCTCCAATAGAAAAATATTGGAAGGAAAAGATACTTCGAAAATGAATTGAACCTATTCCCACACAATAGTCAGGAATTCTTGACGGTATCGAGCTGGGAAAACATTTCCCCCCTAATTTTGAGAGTAAAACGTATTTTCAATGTAAGTAAACATAAAAAATTTCTATGAAAATGAGTTTTCCATAGTAAAATTATTTTATGAAAAATCATTTCACATTGAAAACATTTCACACCCAAGTAAACGGACCCTAAGATTTGTATTATTATACATGTGTGTGTTATGCTAAACAATTACATTTTTAAGCAAAAAGTTAATCCTCTCGATTATTAGACCGTGGCCCTGTTTGGGAGTTAGCTGTTAGCTGTTAGAGGTTAGCTTATTGCATTAGCTGTTTTGACTAGCTGTTTGTAATAGCTGATTTGACTAACTGATTTATATTAGCTGTTTGTATAAAAGTGTTTGGAAAATAGCAGTTAGTTGTTAGACGTTTCAGAGTAAAAAGAACTAAAAAGCTATAAGCTCTTCCAAAAAGCTCCTCATATGAGCTTTTTGAAAAAGAGCTTTTTCACCCCAAAACTCTCTTCCAAACCTCTAATTACCAAACACCCAAAAATAGATTTTTGAGTTGGTCAAACCTCTCTTCCCTCTCAAACCTCTCTTTTTCTCTCTCAAACCTCTAACTCCCAAACAACCCTGTGTGACGACTAACGGAAGACTTGCATATGATTACAAGCTCTATACAATAAATTTTATGACAAGTATATTTCTCTAGTTGCTTGCAAAGTAAACAAAATCAAGCCAAAGTTGAGCACTAAAACAAATCAACAATGTTTTATGGAAACACCAAATAATTTATCGAATCATAAACAGGAAATTAAACAATTTGAAGTACTTAATTAATTACTACCCAATCAGCAGCTGAAAAATAAACAACATCAGGGCTAATTTGAGGAGGAAGTCATAGCCTAGTTGTTAGGATTTCAGAATTTCAGGCACGAGATCCCGAGTTCGATTCTCACCGCATGCATTTGCGAGGATTCCTTATTACCCCAACAAATTAGTTTAGCTCAAGGACTTTTTTCTGGCCATAAATTCCATCATAGGAGTTTATCAACAAATTGAACACCTTTAAGTGCGAGCATTAAACATGAAAAGCACATTGATTAGCGTTCCTAGGAAATAATCAATGACGAAAAAGAACTCTGAGATCTTATATTACAATTAAAAAATGGCAAAAAAATATTAAAAAAGTCATTTCTCACCCAAAAAAATGTTTATAAAAGATTGTTTCTGGTAAAATTTCCATAAAGTTGTATGCAAATTGTTGGAGTAGTAATAATTTGGTATGAAATATGTGAAAAATCATTTGACTAGATAAATAAGGAATAAAACAAAAAAATTAAATGAATTAAGAGTCTGTTTGGTACGACGTAAAATGTTTTCCCTAAAAATTATTTTTTTCACTTGACAATGTTTGGTTTGACGGAAAATTAAAATGGAAAAGTTAGAGTGTAAAATGATTTTACACCATAGCTGAAAACTTTAGACACAATCTATGTTAATCGAACATGACAAAATTTTGGGTCTGTTTGGTAGAGTGTAAAATGTTTTCCGATGAAAATGGTTTTTCATTAGAAATTATTATATACATCCGGATGTATGATACACCCAAGGGTGATTTTGCTTTTTAGTTTTTTTTTGCTCATTTTAAAATTTAAAATAAACAAAATTAGTTAACATGAGCAATAAAACACTTTGGATGTACATAGCTCTACGTACATCAGGATGTATAATAGACTCATTAAAAAACTTCTACATTAGAAAACTCGTTTTCACAAAGATTTTCCGTTGTATGGTTGCATGTAAAATAATTTTCCATTTTAATCATTTTTCATTGTTTGGTTGAACTTAAAATCAATTACTTCAATTGTAACGGAAAATGTTTTCATTCCATTTGTGATGTAAAATGTTTTCCTTCCAATTTGGAATGTTTTCAGTAAAGTAAAAAATGGTTTTCCACGCCAGACAGTGTTCAAACTCCAATTGAACAAGGCTTTGACTTCAAATACAAACGTCTGTAGGATTATTGCATTGATATAAGAACAGTTTTTCAAGAACAAGAAGATCATTAATCATCAAGTGAAATTCAAAATCACCCAAATTAGCACCAACTAGTTTAAGGCATTTCAGATTTTTACAATCTGAAAAGTAAATATCACATGACTGAAAGGACTCATTAAGTTCACCTTCATACACATAACTACATAAGTGAGCTAAACTACATTGGATGCATCAATCACTATCTCCTCAATATCATCCGAAGAGTGCTCTATCTCGACTTCAACAAGTTTAGTGAGAATGTTAGATCATAGACTTCAATAAGTCTGAACTGAACTGAACTAAACTTACTTAAACTAAATCATAAACTCAGAGCGAGGTGGGAGCTGAGTTGAACTGAAATTTCATAAATCAAGTGCAAAAGAACAGGGGCGTTGTAGGCTGTAGCTTATATAAGTTGGTGCCACTCAAAGATAGTCTGATACAACAGATAATAAGCATTCCTTGTGCTTCAAAATGTGCACTAAAGCAGACTATGCAAGGCCACCTTGATATGCAATGAACAAAGAATATGATTCCTCCAAAGCCGAGCTCATATGAATTTGCTAGAGCTAATTAAATGAGTGAAATAAGATCATGATTTTACAGGCTTGAACGGAGCACAACCGTGGCATTACTGAACCGGAGGTCGGTTCAGAGACGAACTCATTGAAGGTTGATAAAGTAATTGTGGTAAATTAATTATACTCCTTATTTGAAAACATGAACATTGTAATATCAATTCAAAATGAGAAACCACTCTAGTTTGAATTCAAAAGCACTCAACATTCATATGACTAGAATCTGCTTGATGCTGACTCAGCAGAGAAGAGGTACTTCACTCTTGAAAGGATTGAATCATGAGCAGGATCATAGGGATGGTCCTTTGATGGAATCTCCAAAATTGCTGGAATTGGTTTGCTGTAGCTATCAACCAGAAATCTTATCATATTTGCAACCTGCAGCAATAAGGTAAAGGAGGTCATTTCTAACTTTCCCCTGTGAGAATTACTATATAGGCATATAGCATCACTTTAGTAAATTCAATGACTCTTATAGTCTGTTTGGTTGTTGATAATAAATTGTGATAATGTTAATGGATTTAAAGTGTAATTTTGTTAAGGAAGAACTTTATAATCCTAATGGAAAACATATTTTCATTCCCAATCTTGAATTTTCTTCTTATTTTCTATTACCATCCATTACCATGGAGGGAGGGTGGTATTAGATGGGATTTGATATTTGTGAAGAAAATTAGATAAATTGGAGTTAAACTAGCATCACCATGGGAATGAATTTTGATTTATCTTCCAAATTTAGTTATAAATACATTCCCATTACTACTACGTAGTATTTATAACCGGCTACCAAACGAGCCGTTAATTTATGATTTGCAAATATCAGTAATTAAGAGTATGAATGTTCTTTTGAACTGAATTAATCTGAATTGAGTAGAATTATCATAGACTTAGCAAGAGCTGAACTAAAATTTCAAAAATTAAATCCAAAAAAACAAAACCTAAGCACAAATACAAACAGGAATCTACCACAGTAACAATCACCAATATGAACCAGTTACTGGATAATTTTTGTGTCTTAAAAATCAAATAAAGGTAAACTGGAAGTAAAATTGCAAATAAACTTACATATTGACTGATCAATACAATAGCAATGTCTTCCCTTGTTGTGAATTCCTTAAATGCTTCTTCAATTTGTTTTGCCGTTGTTTCTAAACACATCAACACATAAATGAGACCCAAAAAAAAAAGCCCACATTTGTTTTGGCCAATAATTGTGAGTAGCTGCTTAAAAATAAGTATAGTTAAATTGAAACTCGGCATCATTTCAAGATCTAGCTTTCCCTGGGTGTCAGTGGGAGATAACCACAAGTGCCTCTCTTGTGCAGCCATCACAAGTTGTAACATAGACACATTATACATGAATTGATTCATAATATAAAATTGGAGGTTTATAGAAATTTTGCAGTTAAATCAGCACACAATCACAACTAGAACTATGTTTTGTTCTATACATAACCAAAAGCAGGAAATTCAGCAATAAAACAATGGAATTCTTGATCAAAATTTGGACAGTCAAATTCTTTTCTAATTTATGTGCAAATTTTAAATTGAGGCAGAAATTGAAAAAATAGGATGAACAATCACCATTCATCTCAAGTATTATAGCATATTAGCATGTGATTTAACGATAGATAAAATTGATTAATATGACTTACATTAAAACAGAACTAGATCAAGTCAATGTTCAATCAAAGTGGAAGCATTGCAAAGTTAGAAAGGGTAAAAAAAAAAAAGGACCAACAGTCAGCACACTAATCGTAAGTTGTATGAAATATGCGTCTGGAAAGTTCAAGCACTTACTGTTGTCCACAATCAAGTAGTTTGTCTTCCTCCGGATATCAACATTACCAACTCCGGCAAGTAAAAAGCCCGTAACAGTGTCCTACATGAAAGGAATTGCTAGGATAAGCTTGATGATAAATAACAATAATGACAACCAAACATGAAACTCACTTAAGCAAGAGTTTCAAGAAGACATTCAAAATGATAACCCGTGAATCAGTACCTTCTAATCAAAACAACAAACTATAGATTCCTATACTTAAGGTCTTTTTTTGCCACCTCGCTATCCTAGTATCCCTAACCCCAAGGCAACGGCAGAGTGTGGATTTTTACTATTAGTTGACAGTGTTTCTCCCGTAGAAATTACAAAGAAGGGCCCTGAAGTTACATTTATTCAAGTTTGATTTTGAAGCATTCAACCCCTTATATACTTCGATTCAACAAAGATCTTAAATTTTGTGTTTTACACGGTCTTTTGTGTGCACCTTTCACCATTAATATTTATAGTTTCATATCAGTAAAATTTATATGATGAAAATGTAGTGTAGGAAACTAGGAATCTATCAGGATCCCACTCAATAATGTTTCATTTTTATAAATTGCAATTTGCAAAACATAGTCAAAAGTTTTGGAACTATGATTGCATACATGTCAACATTTAATATCTTTATGCCTTTATGGAATAGACAAAGTAGAATATTTGGCTTTAAAATCGGTGAAATTCCAAAATAACAATTTTATGACTTCATTTCTTATCCTAAGATGTATGGCAATATTAATTTTATGACTTGCACAATTAGCAACATAATATTATAATTTTAAGTATTCTAATATTATAATTTTAAGTATTAGGATCTCTCCATTTCTTTGTCATTCATTTTTTATCCTAAGATCATGACATCTGATTTAAGATTAAAATCACCTGACCACATCAGTGGGTCTCGCTCAAAAATTACATAAAACAAGATGATGCTTAAATCAAGTAATAGTAAAAAAAATCCAGCACTGGGCTATTGATCATTAAGATTGAAGCTAAACAACTATCCTAAACTCCAATGTGATGACTGAACTAAAGTACTAAACTAAACTATATCTAGATTCACAAGGAGCGAAATTTCAGAAATGAAGTCCAAAAGAATAAGGGCCTAAGTTCCATTGAAACAAAACATGGTGCCTGAGCAGTCAAACAGAAATCCATCTTTCTTGGAATGTTCATATTAGAAAATAGTCCTCTGATGATAGAATGTAGATTTCTTATCAACCAAAGTACAAACGAAAATAAATTAATTAACATAAAGAAGAAGCTACTGATATATCATACCTCATCAGCAATTACTGCAATGAGAGCAGAATTCTTTGTTGGAATTTGGGGTTTGTTCGCCATAGTCAAACAAGGTTAAAATTGAAAATTCCTGTAAAAATAAACAAGAGATAATACTTCAGTATCAAAATTCTTTAGGCACATATGAGATTCAATCAATTAAAACATTGCCCCAAAAAAAAAAATAATTAAAAACCTACTGTATCAAATACATGAATTAATGACAGCCAATCAATAATATAGAAACGAAATTAAACAACAGAGTACAATATAAGGATCGACATCAAATTACACGTTGTAAAAAACGAATCGAAAATTAAAACGATAATTCAATGTAAATCGAACTAAAAAATAGAGAATCGAATTAAACCCGGGAAAAAATGCTGAATCAAACAGGCTTTTCGTTTGGATTTGATAGTAAATAAATAGAGTTGCAAGGATGAAAAGGTATTATCGCTTTCTTCAGATAAATAATATATTGAGAAAACAAGAAAGAACAACACAGGTGGATCTGAAGCGAAGAAAGAGCTTCAATCATCTAATATTTGTCTGTTGGAGACGTATTTCAATTGTGGAGTCATAAATTTAGCACGAGGTTGGACAATTTGGTGCGTTATAACTTATTTGATCTGATCTGATTGGCTCTGACCTGATTAAACCTATTCCTTGTGCCTTTACTAGTCACTCGGACTTTATTGGCTTATTCGACAATTTTCAATCGCATCCAACAAAGTCAAATCCCGATACAAGCAAACATCCCAAAAGTGAGTGATGTCATAAAGACGAGTGATGAGACGTATATAAAATCACTTCATGACCTAAGCAAGGTGCCTAAAAAAGGTGATTTTTATGTGCCCCTCTCATTTTTATGATGATATTTGGCATTGCCAACGGCCAGTGTAGTGCGGTCTGAGCTCCAAGCCACGCCACAAATTGCGGTTTTTGCGGTGCAACCGTGCAAATTGCATTTTAACCACAATTTAGACTTTTTTTTCTCTTCACATAATTAGATTGAATTGGATTTGATTAGAATGGATGTGTTAGATTCAAATGGATTTGATTGATGAACTCTAGACATGCATGTAGTGCTTTTTTTACAAATGGAGATGCATCTATTCTGTTTTCCAATTTGCACGTCTTGATTGTAACGCTTTTCTCTGTTAGACTGTTGGAGTTTCTGTTTGGATTTTTTTGGCTAATTTAGGAATCAATATAAGTTTATATGATTATATTTGTTATTGATATTTTCTTCGTCTCTAAAATTACTCCTCATTTAGGCTCTTTGCACTATTTGTTTTTTTGAAGAACTACATTAGTGATAATATATAAGAAAAAAAATAGTCATGTGTAATGAAAAATAAAGCACCTAATAGGGGAAATAAAAAGGGCATAACTAAAATTGATACGGGTACAACTCATTGTGAGAGCACATATTAATTTTAGTTGTGTTAATATCAATTCCCTAAGTAAGATGTGTAATTTATGATGTATCAAATTTATGATGTGTAATCTCATGTTCAGGTTGAATGAAATTCAAATGCAGATCTATTCATTAATTAAATTTTTAAGTTTAATATATAGGTTAAATGTAAGTTATGTCGTTTTGAGGTGAGATTATAGAAATGTTTTGAGGTGAGATTATAGAAATGATATGGATTTAAACTGTGGGTGGCTAAATTACATTTACAAATTACATTGCTTTCAAATTATAATACTTATAGATAAAATGCAACATTTCACTTTTCACGCTTACTAAAATCTTTTTATCCATTTGTAAATTTAACTATGTATTTGTAAATATTATAAAAATTAAATATTAATAAACTAAACATTAAGATGAATCAAATGAAACCCAACATAAGTATATTTTTCATCACATATATATTGTTGATGAGAGGCACACACTAAAAGTACGACTAATGAACATTGTCAATGTCAAACCATAGCACTTAAATAAAACACATGAAATATTTAAAACAAAATTTTTGCCTTTCTCCTTTTAGAAGGGTTTTACTTTTTTTAGCTGAATTTTGATGTTGAACCCCTTTCTTATATTTGCAAGCCATCAAGGAAACAAACAATGAAAAATCATGAAGTCAACTGATCTACTGTTAGTGTAACAATTTATTTGCAACGATTTGACATAAAGTACAGATATAATTATCAAACTATAAAACTCTGTGGCTCCTACAAAGATATAGATAGTGGCTCTATATCAAATGGACAAAAGATATGTTGACAGTTTGACACTGTTAAGCCGTTAGCTACAAAGTCTACCATTAAGATGCAATTATCTAAGTTTCAGACTTTCAGACTATTAACTAGCCAATATCTGTGGATAACTGAATACCAAAACATAGTGTAGATAACATTAACAAGTACTAGCATTGTTCAATTCTATTTAGGACCTGGTTTCTTGACAAAACACACCATCTTCCCATCAATCCTTGCCTTTGAGAAGAAATTAGCTAGTGCTGTATCATCTTCATCCCTTTTTTGGTTCTCGAGTGTTACTTTGTCAAGGGCGTGTCGCCAACAAATGATGGCCGGAGACTTCCAACAACCGCATTTTTTTCTGCCTTTTGGTTGTTTCTCATATGTGAACTGTAGAGCAAAATATAAAACAATAGAATTGCAATTATGATAGGAACTATATTTATACAAAAAATGCACCCCAGGAACCAAAGTGCTAGTTGAGCAAAGGTAAAACTCAAGGGTCACTAAGAGTGCGTTTTCTTCAACTTATTAAACCTGAACTTATCTGAGCTTATTGGAACTTATCTGAATTTATTAAACCTAAAAGTTATTTTTTTAATGTGTATTTAGAACTTATTAGACCTAAACTTTATCTGAACTAAACTTATATTAACTTATTGGAATTTATCTAAAACTTGAAACTTATTTTTTTTAAGGTGAAGAGAATGCACCCTAAATCTGAGGTTCGAATCCTCATAACACCAAATGAGGTGTTAGTTTCTTTACCCTTTAAAAAAAATGCTATTTGAGCAAGAGAAGATTCTTAAAGGAATTGTACAAGTAAGACAGGAAGAGGCTTCATCCTTCTCTAAACCTAAATCCATGTTGAAAAGGGCAAGCAACTATCAATATTAACCAACTCTATAAAACAATGGCAATATGTTTCGAAACATTAGCATGCCAATTATAAGGTTCTAGATAAAAGAGTCTATAAAAAGCTATGGATTAGGCATCTAATATCCTTCATATCTTGCTATAACCAAACCCTCACCGAAAACGTTAAGGGTGAGAACATCTCAAACTCTCTCCATCCAACACACTTAATATATCTTCCTTGCAATGATCATGGATAATTCTAGTGTAGTCTTATGACTATTGATTACTGTAGCAGATGACTAAGATCACACGAATTTTGATATATTTTTAATTCATAAATCTAATTTAAAATCCTTTTTAAATACTTTAATTAGATTTTATTTTTAGGAAAATAATTTCTGATTTTTCGAGAATAAAAACTGATTTTAGGAAAAATCAGAATTTTTTTTCCTAAAATAATAAAATCTAATTAAAGTAATTTTTAAAAAAAAATTAGATTTATCAAAAATCCTGCAATCCTAATCGTCCACTACGGTAGTCGGTACTCGGTAGTCATAAGACTACACTAGAATTTATGTTCAGCTAGAAATTTCTCAATAGCATGAAAATATGAAAGCCAAATTCCTAGGAACCAAATGGAAACTAAAAAGAATCATGGTAGAAGTACCTTGAGCACTTTGCAAATTGGCTTAAAGTCATAATAAATAGATATAGACTCTAGAGAAGGTGCAAGCCACAATAGATCCTCAACAAATTCGATAGGAGTTCGTTTTTTTAATGATGCACGAATTTCCACCATCAAATGCTTGACGCCATGGAGGGGAGGGCGGGACTTCATCCTCACTTTCTCCGGGATTCTAAGATCCTTCATTGACAAACACAAATTCATTAGGTAGTGTTTGGATATGTGGAATTCATTTCAAATTGATGAATTTAATTTTTGAAATTGAAATGTTATAATTCAAATGACAATTATTTGTTTGGGTTGTTTTTAGAATTTGAAATGAAATGGTTTTGTTAAGTATTTGAAATACACAACATTTGCTTGTTAAACATTTGGGTTGGGAATTGGGTCAAATCCAATTCCAATTTTTTTTCCTTGCCAAACATGTAATTTGGCCCAAATCCATCATTTCAAATGAAATGCTTGTATCCAAACATAGCATTAGTTTAATTGAATACAACATGATTGTACAAGAGAAAAGAAGTAGTAGCCACTCAAGTTACCTTTTCAAAACCAACAGAAAGAGAGAATTCCTCACAGTTGCCTAGCTTTGCAAAAAAGTTGATTAGATTAGCATACCATTTGTCAACTTTTACATTGGGCTTTAGGTAAATGCTCGCCTTTGTCAACTTGAAAACAGACCCTTTACCCTTGCCTTTAAAGGTTATAGGATCATCTTCCGCATAGTAGAAGATCTTTAAATTCGGAGTATAAAGTGCAGCAGTTAACAGACCTAGGCAGTGTTGAAACTCCAATTGAACAAGGCTTTGACTTGAAATACAAATGTCTCTAAGATTATTGCATTGATATAAGAACAGTTTTTCAAGAACAAGAAGATCATTAATCATCATATGAAATTCAAAATCACCCAAATTAGCACCAACTAGTTTAAGGCATTTCAGATTTTTACAACCTGAAAATTCAATATCACATGACTGAAAGGACTCATACAGTTCACCATCATACAAATAAGTGAACTGAACTAGATTGGGTGCATCAATCACTATCCCCTCAATATCATCCGAATAGTGCTCAATCTCGACTTCAACAAGTTTAGTGAGATCAAAGACTTCAAGTGTTGTCAACCCATAACAATTCTTGATAATGAAAGCCTCAAGATTAGGAAAGCTAACAGGTATACTCTCCATGGTTTTCTCATCTAAATAGACACAAACAAGGCTTAATTTCTGCATACAGGGCAATTGGGTATCCACCAAAGAAGCCGAATTCAGCTCACATCCTTGCAATTCCAGTTTTGTGATTGAATTGACACCAAGTACACTCTTAGGCAAACTATATCTAGGAGCTATATCACTCTTACCAATTTGCAATTTCAATGTTTTAACCAAACAACCAACAACACAATCAAGCCAATGATCCAAGCGAGACTTCAACCCTGAATCATACTCAGGCAAATAAAGAGTTAACACTTCCAACTTAGAAATCGAATCAAAAGTTCGATCGAGAAAATCATAAAACTGCTCCCTCTTCTTAGTAATAGACTCCCTCCTCATTCTAGCACCATCATCTTCATTACTAGAAGGTAACCTTTCCACAGTTAATGATCTACGTACTTGATACCAACCAAAATTCAAAATGGGTAAACTCATCCATAATGCACGCCAAGTGCTCGATAAAATGGTAGTTTTAACAGCGTCTCTAGTTGGCAAAAATGAAAGTATATGTTCTCTAACGGGTTCTGGTAAGCTTGAAATTCTGTCTGAGTTTTGCTCTGAATGGACCTTCTTCTCCATGTTCATGTTCATCTAATGCAGAATTTCAGAATAATTCAGTATCAGTAAAGTATGTTAAAATTTCACCATTATCAGAATCGTAAAATACAATATAGAGCACACTTATTACAGTACAAAAACAAAAAAAGAAGCAGAAAATGTCATGTTTTACCTTAAAATAGATAAGATTAGATAATGGAGCAAAACCCTAGACGATAGGGGTTTGGGAGCATCTGTATCTTCGTTTCGATTTTCGAATGGTCGGAAGTGGGAGGTCAGTCAGCAGTCACTAGGATGTCAGTTTGGGTTGGAACCCATTGGGTTAACTGAACTGATCGTGACCTGAACTGAAATACACTGAACTGAAAGTAACCCGTAACCTGAAATTGACCTGAACTGAAGTGACCTGAACTGTTATTGGCCCGTGAATTAATGACCTGAACTGAACTGAACTTGAATTGAAAGTAACCTGAACTGAAGATAACATGTCCCAAACCCGGAGATTTATTAAATTGGATTGAACTGGACTGAACTGAAATCAACCCGTTACATTATTTGACCAGACCTGAACTGAACTGAAATCTTATTCAACTTGAAAGTAACTTCATATCACAATTAACATATTAAGAAACTTTTTGTGTTTTATGATCAATTTTTATCGTAATGGACGCTCCTTAATGACCCGATGTAAACTGATGCCAACCTGAAACATACCGTTTCTTATCGTTGAACTGTATTAACCTGAACCGTTTTGGACTGAACTGATACTAGCCTGACCGTTATGACCTAAACCTGAACTGAACTGTCACCGAGAAAATGACAACTTGTTATGACCTGTTACCGAAATGACCTGAACTGAATTGAACTGAACCGTTGGGCTAATAACCTGATTTAACCTGAACCGAAATTGAATTGAACCCGTTTGGGCCAACCCTAACATGTACCGTTAACCCGTTTTGACATCCCTAGCAGTCACCACACCTACGGTAACTGCCTAACTGGAGTAACAACTAACAAGTTTACGACTTTACGATATGTGTAGGGATACCAGAGGCTAGACTTGGTAGGGAGAACTACGGTTCGATCCCCGCAAGCACGTTGGGAGGAGTTTAAAACCTTAACCCCGGGACGCGCTCCAAATCCGAATTAGCCCAAAAGGGTGAACCGGATGGGTACACCAGAAAAAAAAAACAAGTTTACATGATATACGTGATTAATTAATTAAGGGTTTTGCTATTTATTGCCCTAAGGGCAATGCATAAAAATTAACAAATGCATTAATTAATGTGAAAAACACATTAAAACTTGTTTTACACAGTCATTATATGAAAACCGGATGATTGATGGAAGAAACACCAAACATATCCCAAACTTCTCGCTCCCACCGGCCGGGCAAAATGAGTTGTATGATTGAAAGTTGGTTGCCGTTTTACCTTAACCGCTTATTTTCCATTGAAATGTGAAATTATTTTCATATATTAAATACATATTTCAATTTTCTATGTAATATTTTCATATAATAAATAAATAAAATATATTTATTTCACTTTTCAATGAATTTTTTACACATATTAAATGTAAGTTTCAACTTTTAATGCATTTGTTAATTCTTATGCATTGCCCTTAGAGTAATAAATAGCAAAACCCATTAATTAATTGTTGTACGTGAGGTGAGATCATGGGCCTTTTTTTTGGAAAGGAAAATCGTGGGTCTCTTAAAAAAATCAAGCAAGAAAAACTGTACCAGTGGATTTATCCTTATTCATCCTTCATAAATCTCTATTGTGACACTACCTTATATAAGGGATGGATGAGATCGCGGTGCTATCCAAGTGGATTAACAATTTAACACACTATCCTTTACTCATCCGTCATAATTGTAATTTCAATCCAACCTAACCAAATCAATCTAATTCATTTCATTTTTAATTCATTCTAAAGTCATGTAAGCTCGTTTGATTCGTCTTGATGTGTACATTTCGACCATATATATCATATTTTATTATACATAACTGGAGTAATATTATTTATTTATAATTATTCAATTCAATCCAATCCTATATAATTCCGTGAACAAAACAAGTGTTACCTCCGTATGCAAGACCGCAACTACATCTTGCAAAAATTATTTGCTCACTTTAATATTGGATTATTTTCTTCTATTTATTTCTTTATCACATACGAAGTACTTTTTATTTTTTTTCTCTTCATTCATTTCACACCTACAAATAAATTTTTTTTAGGAGTATGTGTCCACCCTTACTCAATTGGTTGCAATTAAATTATATGGCGGGGGTAGTATATTGGACAAACCAATTAATACAAGGATTGCGCAATTAGATTGAGGGTATTTGGTGGAAAGAGTTTGGGGAAAAAAGAGAGTTTTTAATAGAGTTTTTAATAGAGTTTTTTTTTTTTTTTAAAGATTGAATAGAGTTTTGATTACTCAAAACTCTAATTTCGGTGTTTAGTGAGAGATGGTTTTAAGGAGAGTTTTGTATCATTGCATGAACATAAATACATACATAATTGTATCCTCTAATTTTTTTTTATTTTTTTAGAAAAGGTAAACATTTAAAACATCAAGATCTCTTCCTTTCGAAGAGAAATCCTGATTTATTTAAATCTAGGATATAAGATAACTTAGCATCCAAAAAAGGATCAATATTGTTGTGCGAGGGGTCCAATGGCCGAGGGGCGCAATATAATCCGTAGAATTGTTGGCTTCCCTAAAGACGTGAGCAGAAGTGTGGGCCGTAAAGTCTCAGAAGATGGAGCGAATATTATCCATAAGCAGCTGAATTTTCCAAGGACAACTGAAATTGTATCCTCAAAATGATAAAGTATGCATGTATGTATATATTTTGTTCAATGATTATATAATGACATTTATGTACGTATTAAAGTTGAGAGTAAAATTATATAGGAAAAATTGTAAAAATTAAGTCAACCTTTAAGCGGTTTGCTCAAATTAAGTCAATCTTTGGATTAACTCAAAATAAGACAACCTTGTATACACATTTGCTCAATTTAAGTTTGCATTATATTTTAACCTAGAACAACAGGTTAGGTCTTTTTTTAGCAGGTTACCATTGTAATTTTTTTAAGCTTGTAAATGATAATTCAATCTCTCTTTTATATCATTTATTCCTTTATTTCACCTTCCCCATTACAATCCTATGGACACTTGTTGGTAGGCGGCGGTGAGCGGCAGCGAGGGCGACTCGAAGAGGGTGGCAGGCGGAATGGCGATGACTTCGGCGTAGGTTATGGCCGCTGAATGTCAAGTCTGTTATGGGTTAATTAACTCAGGGTTTGGGACGGCGGCGACGACGGTTCTAGTAGCGACGCTTCGATGCAAGTTATGGGCGGCAGCGGCGACGCAAGTTCTAGACGACGACCAACAATGGCTATGATACAAGTTACGGGTGGCGACTTTCTCTTTTCCTTTTTGTTTTTGTTTATTTAAACAAATTAAAAGATACATTTAAAATATTACCTTATACTAAAAGAGAAGCCACTAAAACCACAATTGGACACATGTCGTTGTCTCATTAAAAAAATCTCGTTCTTTTTACTTGAGCCTACAAAAATATTTTTTTTTATTCAATCTTAAAATATTTTCTACCTTAATAAATATTGATATTGATATATATAATAACAAATCTTTAAAATTATTATTTATTTCACTCTCTATAAATAATACTCGTATCTTAATTCCTAAATTTTGAATAATATTAATTAAGATTCGGTATAGTTTTAAAATAATGTGAAGTATATTCTCATTTCTACTCCGTACACAACAAGTAATTTTTTAGTTTTTATTGTACTAACATAAAGCATGTATTCAAATGGATAAAGTGTTAAAATGCACGATTTAGCTTCGGGTAGCTAAGTTGGTATGGTAAAACTGTCGCGGGGCAAGGGTCGCATATCTTCAAAACTCGAATTCATTTTAAATAATGTACATATTATACTCCGTATTATAGGTTTTATAGCATTCATAATCATAATAATATTAATACACGCAAGAAATACATTACATACATGATTGGTTAGTCATTGAATTGTGTTTTTTATTTTTATAAATATTAATAAATATATATTTTATTCTTTAAATTTATTAATATTCAGCTATATATTTATGTTGAATATTTAATCACCTATTGGTTGCATGAATATTACTCCCTCCGTTTTTTTTTTAATTTAATCACTTCACTTTTCACATTTGCCGAGACAAAACTTTGATGATTAATATCTTTAATTGTGTGTTTATAAATATTAGATATTAAAAAACTACATGTTGAAACGAATCCAACGAGGCCCCACATGGCTATGTTTTATCTTATATATAAATAACAAACAATAGTCAAAGTATACTTGTGAATAGTGACAAAGTCAAATTGAGTAAATTAAAAATAAATAAAAAAACGGAGGTAGTATGTAATAATTTTTGGCATAGTGGTTAGCTTAGGAAAGTTATTATTATTGTGCTTATATATACTGACGAGTAAGATATATACTCCCTCCGTAACAATTGATTTTGCACGCATTTTGAGGAAGCGATTTAAGGGCGTAAACTAATGAATAAGTCAAAATAATTTTAATATTAGCAACTTATAATCACATTCTTGTTTGTATTAATACCATTTTGACTAATTCCTTCGTTTACACCCTTAAATTGCTTCCCCAAAATGCGTGTAAAATCAATTGTTGCTAGTATTATGTTACGGAGGGAGTAATTATTAACTTATTATTGTGCTCATAAATTTAGTGAATGCAACCATAAGTAAAGCTGGCTCTTCATATTAAATTAAATAAATTTAAATAATGTTATAATGGTATTATTAATTTATTTTTCAATCAAATAAATAACATTGTAAAAAAAAAGAGTTGGAATGAAATAAAAGAAATGCACGCAAATGTCATAAAATACTATTCAAATCACACTCTTTAATTTTTGAATTAGACACTATTGCGACAGTTGAATAATATACTAATAATTAATTTGTTGGCTTTTTTCATACGGGACTAATAATTTGATTTATAAAGTGTGCATTACACAGACACTATGCTAGTTTAAAGAAGAATATTAAAGCAATCAAGAATTCCGCTTCCCACAATCCCATGTAAATTTACAAATTGAAATTAAAAAAAAATATTTAGTTCTCACCCACTACATTTGATTCAGTTTTTTTTTTTCTTTTTTTTTTTACTTCTTTGATTTTCTCAACAATCTTTTTTTTTTATAGTTAAAGTACAAAACGACATTATTTTTGATACATGTATTTAAGGAAGAATATTAAAGCAATCAAGAATTCCGCTTCACATAATCCCACGTAAATTTACAAATAGAAATTTTTTAAAAAATTAAGTTCTCACCCACTCCATTTGATTCAGTTTTTTTTTTTTTTTTTTTTTACTTCTTTAATTTTCTCAACAATCTTTTTTTTTTTTTTTGTTAAAGTACAAAACAACATTTTTTATATATGTGTACCGTGAGGCTCATGGAGTCATGGTATACATATCAGATATCACATATGGATTGATCTAGGTCATGATTATGGACAACTCACATGAGAGGAAGACTGTTGAGCCCATGAACAACTCATACATAAAGTCCCCTACATTAATGAATTAACGGCCCGTTTGATAGCCGGTTATAAATCATGGTAATGGGAATGAATTTATAACTAAATTTGAAAGGGAAATCAAAACTCATTCCCATGGTGGTGCTACCTTAGCTCCAATTTATCTAATTTTATTCACAAATATCCATTCCCATCAAATATCACCCTTCCCAATGGTAATGGATGGGGATGAAAAATGAGAAGAAAATTGAAGCTTGGGAATGAAAATTGTTTTCCATGGAGATTATAAGGTTCTTCCTTAACAAAATTACACTATAAATTCATTATCATTACCACAATTTATTACCAACAACCAAACGGGCCGTAAGGGAAAGTGTTGGGATGTGTATCTACATTGGATAACTATATGAATTGTGTCCAGTTTATAAGGCTAAGAAATTGCTCCATTTATTGTCATATCGTTATGAGGTGAAACTTTCTTAGTCTTGTAATAAAGTAACTTACACAGTTACACTCCCTCATGTTGGGCACGGCCTAGAACCTTTTGACATATATCATCAAAGATCTTGGATTTTTGGGAATTGAAGTGTCAACAACTAAGGAACAATTCTTTCAAAAAAGTACATATCTAACATTTTGTTGATTCTTAAGCTTTTTGTTGGTCTTAAGCTTTCTCTTGATATTGTTTACTGAAGTTTGCAGAAGGATTGTGGGACTTTTGTACCTTTGCATTACCAGGCGAGGCATTTCTTATTTTGTACAACATCTATCACAATTCATGCATTGTCCTAGACTTCCTCATTTAAGATTTGTCATCCATGTTCTTAAATATCTTAAAGGTATCACTTCATGCTTGATTATGATTTTTTCTTGGCTCTAATTTTGTGTTTTGGAAGACCAAAAGATAGAGGTGATCATGGGTCATGCCAACTGGGCCTAGTTTTTGTCTCAAATGTCTTGCCCAAAACTCGAAAATTTAGTGTGTGCTTAACACAAAGAAAGGAAAAAAGAACGGGTCGGATCAAATTGGGCTTGAATTCGGGCTAAACATGCATGTCCAAAACCCACAAAAAATCAGACGCCGAGGTTTTGATCAGCTCTACCAAAAGGCCAGCTATTGTGAGTAAATCTTAACAAAAGCCGAGTACAGAAACATGTCATATGCTTCAAGTGAGATTGTATGGGTGGAATGTTTACATAGATGATTTAAAGATTTTTGTTGCAAAACCCTAATACTTGTGCAGAGCATCTAGCTCAAAATCCTAAATTTCATAAAACAAAACATTTGATCAGGGATATGCATTATGTTCAAAATCCTAAAAACACTTTAGTCATTAATGAAACAGTGAGCTGAGACCTAAAGCTCCTTTCCTCTTTTCTTTTCTTCTCTTCTTCTATAAAATTTCAAAAATAGATTACAAGATCATCAATATACATTGATTATCTAAGCTTTCATGCATATCAACCATCCATATTGTTCAGCAACTGAAAAGGAACAAGATCATCAATATACATTGATTGCTAAGATTTTCGCGCTGGTGGGTCATATGGTTGTGATCTTCGCAGCAAAAAATGAACCATTGCATTGAAAGAATATCAGCAATTGATTCGACTGTAACACCCTCAAAGCATAGCGTTGGTGCGCTGCTGAAAGATTTAAATAATTTGTCATAAATACCATCTTTGGCCTTGTATTGATTGAGATATGACCCTGCAATATAGAACAGTACAAGAATATAGGATAGAAAGGTGTCAAAGGAGACTAAAATTAAAGGATCTGAAATCAAGTTTGGCAGTAAAAAAACAAGGTTTTCTAACCTATAACCCTAATATTTTGCATGTAACCCATGATTTTTAAAACTCTCAATTATACCATAGTAGTTCTATCCTAATATGTAATGTCCTTTATACTCCATCCGTCAAATAATGCTAGCAACATTTTCCATTTTTGGTTGTTACACAATACTAACAACAATTTTTCCATTTTCTATTTTTGGTGAAAAAAAATCACATTCTACCTAGGAGTCCACACTAACCCAAATGTTTATTCCTTTTTTTGTCCTTTTCCCATTCCCTTCTTTTTTTCTCTACTCTTCTCTCTCTTATTTTTATCATTATACCACATAATACAAAAATTACCTTATTCTCTCTAAGAGTCCGTGTTAGTTTAAATATTGCTAGTTTTATGAAACGGAGGGAGTAGTTAATACAAGTTACGAAATTTGTTAGTTTAGTTTAATTTATCCCTTTTCGGAATTTTCTTATGATGTGTACATCTAAGTGTTTTGGGTAAAAAAAATCCAATTCGAGAATAAACTAAGTCAAAAGTAGTTATAATTTTAATTAAAACTTAACCGCAAAGTGGACGCAAAGGACAACTTAGAAAATTGGAAGAATTTAGGGGTATAGCTTAGAGTTTTGAAAAACAAACATGGGTACAAGCGTAAAACCTCAAGAATACAGCTTAAAAAAACTAAGAGAGCGAGAGAGATTTTACAAATTACAGCCTACCTGCTGGTTGAAGTGGATGGAATCAACAATTACTCATTGAGATCCAACAAGCAAACACACTCAATGTGAGGAGTGTGAGGGAACATGTCTACAGGTTGGACACTCTTTAATTTGTAACATCCTTGTATTTTCTGCTCTGCCTGCAAAGATTAGGTTTAGGCATTTCAGCCAATGGGAAGCCAACACCAGTAAAAAGAAACATTGAAATAAGAGTTAATCGAGTACCGAGCCATGACACAGGTAATCAAGGTCACGGGCACATGTGGCTGGATTGCAAGATACGTAGACAATTCGAGGTGCTTTCAACTTCAATAGAAACTTGATCAGCTTCATGTGCATTCCCGGGCGGTTTGGATCTGAAATTGAACAAGATATTATTTGACATATTAGAATAAAGCAAGCTCGTGCAACTCTTCTCATTTAACAGAATCCAAATACAATAACTAGGATGGAATTTCAAGAATTAGGGCAAATTTTGAAACATCCTAGAAAGTAGAAACAAAATCATTATCACGACGGTCAACTTGGCATATGGAAACTCCCAGCCTCGCAAACTAAGTTGATGAATTTATAATCAATATACTCAAAGCAAGAAATAATTACTGTACTAAAGAACTGCCCAAATATAATTAGAACGAGAAACAGCTGAGGGGAAGGAGATTGACGCCAGATCTTTACCTGATATCACTATATCAGGCATCGGAAAACTCTTTACAAAATTCTCATCAATTTTATTAAGATCTCCTTGAACAAATGTAGCATTAGAGATGCCATTCAGGTCAGCGTTTTGGTGAGCATCTGAAATGGCTTGAGCAACAACTTCATAGCCATATACATGCTTAACTCTGAAAAAACACAGCAAAAAGGTTAAGACACATTTTCAACTCAATGAATAATAAAACTATTACCATACAGTAAAACACCAAGCAAAAATTCATTTTGATACTCAAATTGTATATCACCGAGTACAATAAAGTCTGTGCTACAATGCCAACCTTTTTGCAAGTGTAAGACCAATGGTGCCTGTTCCGCAGAACAGATCCAGTACAATCTCTGAGCCATCTCCTCTGAGACCAGCAACATCTTCAATTAGTTTATAGAGAATTTCTGCCTGAACAGGCAAAGATATTGGCACTTAAACCACGGAAAATGTTGAAATTTTACAAGGGTCACACAATTCTATTAAGCTTAGAGCACATACCTGTTGTGCATTTGTCTGGAAAAATGAGTTGGCTGAAATTTGAAACGTCAGCCCCCTCAACACTTCTGCAATAGTAGCTTTTCCATACAATACATGTTCTACCTCCCCAACTGAAGTGCTCCCAACTGAGGTATTTATGTTATTAACAATGCTGGCCTATCAATCATAAAAAGAATAATTAAATATGACTATGAATTCATGCAAGTGTAAGTGTAACAGTGAAAATGAACAGTAGAAAAATAGGACTTTATCCTCCAAAGACTCAAATAAGCCTCTTCGCATTGATTTAAACAAAGGCAGGAAAGACGGAAAATAAATAAACAATAATGCAGACACGTAAAAAGAGAAAGATTATCAACTTTCAAAATAGAGGCCACTACTAGCTAAATGCCCTTCTTTGCCACAAAAGAACAAACTGTACAGAGTGATCCTAACTTTTATCAGCTGGCTTCTCAAAACTTGCAGCCATGCTTACCACACATTTCATACCCTGATCATCTCTCAGCAACAAACTTCAGTCTTACCACACATTAAACAGTGCCATTTATATTACACTAGGTTAGCACCTGTGCGGATGCACGACTTTTAAAAAAATAATTGATAAATTTGTTTTAATAATGATAATCTATAATTTGTAAGAAAAAGTTAAAATTAAGTAAAATGAAGAACAATGCCATATGTATAGATAAATATTATAATTGTTAGTAGTTTCTATTTTATTCTGTAGCAAGGTTACACTTGAATAAGTACAATCTTCACAAAAATATTTTATTTTTATTACACTTATATAATTTTAATTTAATTGTATTGAAATTATTTATATATATATAGGGTTGGGTTCCGGTGAGAAATTTCTTATGGTGAGAAATGTGAGAAGAGATAAATACATCAACTATAACCTAGAGGTACATTGAGCACCAACTATAGGTACATTCACCATACACTATAAATACATTGAGTAAAAATACATTGACTTTATACCATATATACATTGACTCCAAACTATCAAAGGAGTAAGGAGGAAAAATTAAATTTAATCTTAGCCCTTCATTTGGTGATCAAAGGGTTGTGATTGCTTCTCACCCTTCTCACCAAAACTACATTTCTCACATGAATCTACTTCTATATATATATATATATATTCTTATTTTAAAAAGATTGAATATTTTAAAAAGATTAGTACAACAACTTTAACCTATGAAAATTTTAGTAAGATTGAATATTCTTATTAATAAGTTGTAACTAAAAAAATATTTATATTTAAGCAAAAATAAAGGTGTTTTAATTCAACTTATTAAGCAATATAGACATATAGTACTTATTTTAGAAAAGTTCCGATCAGAAAAAAAAATTAGACCAGATAAGATCTGAAAAATTCAGATCAGATCAGAATAGTTAAAATAACTATTAAAAAAACTCCAAAAAAAATCAAATAAGATTAGATTAAATTAGAAAAGTTCAAATCAGATCAGGAAAGTTCAGTTCAGATAAAATCAAAATAGTTAAGTTCAGATCAGATATAAAAATTTTCGACGAATCAAACAGACCTTAGGTATCAACTTTTCAATAATATATGGAGAAAAAACGTTAGAAAAGATAATATTGGAAAAAAAATAAGTAGTGAGTAATTTTGTAAAAAGAAAAAAAAATCAAATGAAAGTTTGGAGGGAAAATTTTTAATGAGGAAGTGACATATGGCAAATGGTGATGTTAGTGGTTTTTGTTTTAGTAATAGTTATAGATAGATAGGAATTCCATGCAGCATCCACATGAAGCATAAATCATAACATCAAACATTAATACCATTCGAAATATCTGTCCTCTGTTTAATTACTCTAGGGAAGTAAAGCTTCTCTGAAAAATCACAATTATAAAAACTCTTTTTTGCCTTTTATGATGGCTTTTGAATTTTTTAGTAATAGGCACTCTGCTAGTCTTAACTAATTAAGAAGCAGCATGAATGTGATGTGTGGACTTTCTCGAATCCTATTTAGCCAAATCTATACTAATTGATGTTCATGTTGCATGCTTTTAAAGATGAGTGAAAACATTATATACTTGTAACAAGAACGCACCGAAGAATCTGGACACATTTTACAGCAAAGCAAATTCATAGAAAAATAAAGATCATATAATAGTTATACAATTTATACGATGCCAAGTCTAATTAGCAATAGCTGACAATTAGCTTGAACTGCAAAGACTAGAGATATGCAAAAACATTCTTAACATTACAAACTATGTTATGAGGACTCTAAAAGTGACACCCTTAATATCCAGGAATCGTACCGACAAACACAACTATCACATACAAACTCTTCATGATGCATAGTCCAAAATAAAGTGTCAGAGTTCCATAATCATGCCTGACCATTGAAGATTCACCATGAGTACTTTAAGTGAAATAAAGATACAGAATAAACATAGATCACATCAATAAGGCCCAGCAGGTCACTAAAAATGCCAGAGTATATATATAATAAAGAAAGAAAAGAGTGTCCAACAACCACATATTGGTGTAAATGTACGATTCAATTTCTTCCCTTCTTTCAGAGTGAGTGGCCCACCCTGATAAAATTAAGGATAATGCTGCAATTTGGAAGTGAGCTTTTACGAGGGTGGAGGGCTTTTAAGTAGCCCAATCGATAACCAAAAATGATGGAATTACATCTTGATGTAAATTGATAAAGAATTAAAGGACGAGAAACATTCTGATATCACTATATCTCACACAGTCACCACACACACCAAAAAAAAAAGGAAGCCCCACACCTTGTTTAACCTTTACAGTCAAATCCTCACCAAAATCAAATAAATCTGCCACTGGAAGATTTCCAAAAGTCCAATAAACAGAGAAAAGGCTAAATACAATACTTAAAAACTATATCCTCACCCAAAAAAAGGGAAAAAGAGGAAACGAACAATCCTTTTATCGGTAACAAGAAAATTACACACTAAACATGAGGACTTTGATCATTCCATAATATAATTTTTTTCCTCATTAGGTTTATGCTTTTTCACTCAGCAAGCATCTGTACATTGGCTTACCTTAATAGGAAAGACTGGTTATTACTTTCCAGAAAAACATGACAGTACATGAATATTGTCCAAAACTCCAGAAAAACAACTACTAGTAGATATAAATGTGACTAACCACTTCAGGAATGACTGAAACTTTCTCAACGAGAGGTTCCAATAACTCTGGCTTGTATGCAGAAGTCACAAAGTTGACCATAACTTCAGGCTCACGACTTTGGACATTCCTGCAAAAACATAGGCCATCTTTATCAAGGTATTTAGAATTAACGATTTAACATACTCCAAAAACATTACAGCTGAATAATAAGGACAAATATTAAGGTAAAATAAACACAATTAGATTCTGAAATTAATAAAATTCTTAAAAACTAATTTTAATTACTTGGTGCATTACAGCTGAAGAATAACCTTTTCTATAATTCTATCCCTAGATTTCTAACATTAAAGACACAAAGTCATTCAACTGCTAACTCCTATCCACCAAAGTGGGCATTGACGCAACAAACCTTTGAAAGAACTCCCCACAAGCATAGACCCTCTTTTTCATACTAATGGACAACTTTGTACTTACAAATTGAAAGCAAATTCCAGATATAACCTTTATTGGACATCTAGAATTCTAGAAATGACAAAACTATGGTCAATAACTGATTAACTGCAATTATCAGGATTCAGGACAGCCTTTGTATTTCTGAACACGGTTTAGCTGCAAAATTAGAGGTTCCAAAAGTTCAAGGCCGTCATTTTATCTACTGAGAATTTGATGACTGGTAATTACATTTCATAGGGTATTTCCATGCTTTGGAAGCAACAGAAAATGACCTAATTGAAACTAATTTATCTCACTCGGGTTTCAAATATAGATAAAATCCAAAAGAAAGATAAAAGTTCAGTGACAGAGGCTTGGTCAAATATGTATATATGGATCATTAGGAGACCTATTAAACGGTAACCATGGAAAGGAATATACCTAATATTATGAGTTCAGGTGTCAGTGTGTCACCCACATTTAAACACTCACAGAACAGCAATCATACAGAGTGTATTTTTTGTTTGGCAAGTGTAGACACCTACTTGGGCCCTTAAAACAAGATATAAAATCAATAACATATCATCTTTCAAGCAATATCAAAGACAAGCCAAAATACATATTTAGGGGGTGTTGGGTATGAGATTAGTAAAGGTAATGAATTGGAAACAAATAAAGGGGGGAAAGGTATATGGGCTATGGTTACAACCATTGGGAAACTTATATCACTAAGGAAATGTATATCAATAACATACTTGGGCCCTTACTAGTTGTTTGATATCACTAAGGAAACGTATATGGTTACAACCATTAGGAAACGTTATTTGTTTCCTCTAGATTTAGATGGATAACAAGTTAAGGGAAAATGTTTCCCTTAAATATTTGTTTCAGTTTCCCACAGCTCAAAACACACAAATGCTTACGGTATTGTTTTGGGATTATGTTTCATATGCTAAGTTTTAGGGATACCAAACAACCCCTTAGTGTTTGATGAACCAAAGAAATGAGGTTACCTTCCAGATCTTATCACTAGATGCTTGAGAAACCCAGCATGGGAGTGAACATTGTACGGAGAAAGACCTAGCCTCTCATCCCTCCAACAATCTTGAACTGCCAAGAGAACCTATTATCAGAAATACAAATTAACTGTGGTAAAAAATTCATGAACCAAAGTATCAAACCACTCTATACCTAACATGATCACGATGGTGATGAGAAGAATGATACACAAACCTCAATATAATTACAATCATATATTAAAAAGGTGTAAACAAGAATTGATACTTGCGTCGATAGACACAGAAAACTGAGAAACTAGTGGTTCACATGTGTAGACCATACCTGATATTATGTCTACCCAAATACTAGAGTATGGATCCTCTATGGTTGGGAATGGATGAAAGGGAAAAATAGGGAGGATTTTGAGATATTTATATTTAAGATAGATTATTCAAAACCATTAGATTAGAGGAAATGGAATCTCCATTTCCTAAAGGAAATGGAGAGGATCCTTATTCCAAATACTAGACCATACAAAGAATAGAAACAAGAGTTTAAAAGAAGTAGGTATATGATTATAAACATACCGCATTGGCAGGCTCACTTTGTAGCAGGCACTTGTTGACATCAAGAACCTTGTCAAAAAATCCAGGAGCATGAAGTCCAAGAGCATAATCATTTCCAGTACCTTGTTCTTCTTCCAATAATTCTCGAGGTATCCATCTTCGATTGCTAAATGAAAACTCCATCTGTTAAAGACAACAATAGTCCTTCACATAGTTATTAAAATACCGATTTTATCATATGATTCTACGATTTTACGATCCTTTTTTTTTCGAACCAATTCTATGGCAGAATCTTAATTTCATAAGTGTAATCTTAATATGATTCTATATAATTATAAATTTCAATTTTTTTAAATAGTATTGTCAGTTATAATTTGAAATTGATCATAACTATAATTTTAATCAAAACAGTCTCTCATTAACCATAATAGTAACTACTCCCTCCGTAACATATTAATGGCAACGATTTGACATTTTTCCTCTCAACTTTATGTCAAATCGTTGCCATTAATATGTTACGGAGGGAGTATATATATTGGCTTCTAGCCACTTGTAGACTTGAAATTACTATTACCATTTGTCCTTATATTACGATAAAACCCAATTGTTTTTGGTATTCAGCCTATTATTAATTTAATCCTTTATTTAGCAGAATCTCTATGATCCGATTTTATCGATCCAATCCTACCACCCATAACGATCCAAGGTAAAGATCCCAATTCTGATAAAATTGGTCCTTCATTACGTTTAATGCATAGTTACATACAAATCACTTGTCACGTATCAACATTTGAACAGAACATAAACATAAGCATTAACTTGGTATGAAAAAATTACGCAACATGATAAGTTGATAACTCTTAAGCATTTACAAAATTACAAGTTTAGAAGATACAACAAAACAAATGATGCACATATGGATCCAAGAAAGTGGTGAAGTTACTACTAGTAAGCCATGACAATTTTATAATAACGCCTCAAATCATCATCTGTAAAAGTTTATCTTTTTTATCATTATTGCTAGTGATCTCAACATTGATACCATACACAACCATACAAATGAGTTGGGGGCGTGCTAACCTTGTTTCTGTAATGAAACTGTTTTGCACAAGGAACAATGGGCTTCATAATGCTGAGAAAATCAGATTGTTCATCAGAAAATTTCCCAACATGCATCATCAATTCCCTAACTTGTTGCTCTTTATATTTTAGTTGGGCCTCGTACGACAGAGTCTGAGTCTTACAACCTCCACAATATGATGCATATTCACAAGGGGCATCTACAGCATCCTGGTGAGGTGACAATGTTTTTATCTTCGCCACCTACAAGACACCATTCAAAATCAACATACAAACTACAAAAACAGTTACTCAACTGATCAAACAAATAACATCACATAGAACAAAGAAGCTAATAGAATCAAGCAAACAAGCAGCTTAAAACCACAAACTCGGACACAAAAGTTTGCAACTCATGCTCCGTTTACTTGGGTGTAAAACGTTTTTGATGTAAAATGATTTTCCATGAAAAATATTTACGATGAAAAACTCATTTTTATAGAGATTTTTTAATGTTTACTTGCACGGAAAATACGCTTTACTCCCAAATATAGGGGAAAATGTTTCCAATAGGATGTAAAATGATTTTTCAGCCCAATTTTTACATTTTATTTTTTCACCCAAAACTAATTTCAGGGAAAACATTTTTTGCTCTAGTAAACGAAACCTCTTACGAAATGCATTACGCAGATATCAACAAAACCTAAAACAATATTCATCTCCCAACAAAAACAATTAGTTAATTAGTTCACTTAATTTAAGAAAAAAAACACAAAATTACAAATTCAAAGTACACACTAACACACATGCGTACCAATAGAGAATGGTACTCACTACTCAACCTCAGCCTATGAACAATAATTCAATTTGAATGAGCATTGCATTACTGCATTAGTATATGTAAAGGTTTTAACATTATTCAAATTTCAAAATTACGCCAAACTAACATTCACTATCAATAATGAACATTGATTCTAAGTTGCAATTGGTATGGGAGTATCATATACGGAGTATATATGTTCATTTTGCATATCAATTAAAACAAATTCCACAAATATGGTACAACACAAAACAATAATGGCATAAATTTATGCATGTACCTCAGCATAAGTACCCTTTTTGCGGGTAACCCGACCCACGAAACGTTCACCAGGAAGAGCACGATCACACATAAGAACAAACCCAGTTTCAGGAACTTTGCAAACCCCTTTACCTTTGAATGCCAATGTCTCACACACCAACTCGAGGGTTTGCCCTCTTTTGGGGTAAAAGGGTTGAGGTTTTTTGGTGGGTTTTGGAGGAGATTCTGATGGATTTGAATGATTTTCAGAATCTTCTTCTTCTGAAGTTGAAGGAGAAGGAGAGAGTGAAGCAGACGATGAAAATGAAGGTGGGTAAATATGGCGGAGAGTGAGAAGCCATGGGTTTGTGTTTATGGTTCGGAGTGTGTGAGCTGTGGGTATGGTTATGGCTGCCATTGTTGAGTGCAGTGAGCTTGATGCTTCAATTTGAGAAGATATGTTTGAATTTGTAGTTTTGCTAGTCCATGCGCCCTTTTTATCAGAGAGTGCAAATCCCCATTTTCACTTTAGATAAGTCGAGAGTAGGTAGTCGGGGTGATCATTGAGCTCCACTCGGTCAAAGTTCGACTAATATGGCTCATGCTCGCTCGAATTAACTCGAAACTCGATAAATTTACAGATTAATCAATAATTTTCAATGTGAAATCATTGAAAATAATTTAATATAGTATATAAAGAAAAAATTGTTTGACACTTAATATAATATTAATACACTTCAATAAATAATTTATCTAAAAAAAACAACATAATCATTAATTTTTCTTTAAAAAAATTGAAGTTCAATAGGGCCAAAACATTAAATGAGCAACTCGTTATCAACTCGAGCTCGACTCGAAACCTAACAAGCACGAGTTGAGCAGCCCTCAGCTCGAGATCGACTCTCTCGATAAGCACCCTAAGTCGAGAGTGGCAATCTAGTTCTAAGTCTAGTCTAGTTCTAGAGTCTAACTAGCTTGTCGGCTCGGACGTTGTTTGTGGTCACTTTTTTTAGTTGATATTTAATTATGTAGTTATATGTTATCTTATGAGTTAAGTGTACTCTTGAGTACTATTTTTTTTTTTGTGCTAATGGGGGCCAAGCCCAAAACTTAAAACTAATTAATTACCAATCTAGGAGTGCTAAGTCTGCTAACTCCCCTTCCATCATCATTCAGAATAGATCCCAGCCCTTCAAGTACATTTTGTAAGATGCATAATTTATTTGATTGCAAAACTCCTCTATTTGTAAGCGAGTCAACAGCCTTATTGCCTTCCCTGTATACATGTTTGAACTTGACTATGCAGCTTTGTTCTGAAATCAGTTTGTAGCGGTATTTGAATAGGAGTGCATATTCCCCTACATGATTTTGCCTCTCTTGAAAGTAGTTGACAACTTGTTGATTATCAATTTGTATCTCAGGTTAGAGATACCCAATTCTTTTGTCATCTTTAAACCTTGGACTACTGCTTTGAAGGCCACTAATTCTCCAAAATTAACATTGAATGCGGATATGAAATTCTCTCTCGCGTCCCTAATGATTCCACCTCCACCAGCTGGACCAAGCCCCCCCCCCCCTTTGCTACACCATCAGTAGTTCTGCTAGTTCATGCGCCCTTTTGTATCAAAGAGTGCGCGTTTTATCCCCATTTTCAGTTTAGATAATAAGTCGAGAGTCGACACTAGCAATCTAGTTCTTAAAAAGTAACGGCGTCATTCGGACCAGCCAACTGAATATTCTGTTTAAAATGATTAACATTGATTCGGTAAACATTATGTTTAAAATGATGAAAATTGCACCAAATAATAATCTAATATACAGTGTCTCTTATGGCATGAAGTCGTGAACATTGCAATCTAATATTGTGAATATTGTAAATCATAAGTTAAACGAGACATTCTCATACTAAGTCACGAATATCGTATTTAGTATTGGGAACATTTCTCTTATAGTTTGTGAACATTGCAGCAAATAATAATCTAATATATAGATTCGAACTCAGCACTTAGCTATCAAATCCATACACAATTACCACCTCAACCAACTCTAATTATTGTTTCAATAATCACTCTTTTTAAGAATATTGTTCTATTGTTAAGGCTCCCTTAAAAACAATTATATGTTGCACAACCTTTGACAAAAGTGTTAGATTTGACACATTAATCTATACGAAATATAAATTTTATTAGGGTTTTGTGATACACAAATAAAAGAGGATATCATTATTTTTCATCAATAAGTTATTGAATCTTATAATTTTTTAACTTACCGACAAGTGTGCTCTTTTTAAAAAAAATTAAAATATGTTATGATTACCTATGTTATAATGTTAAATTCATTAACTATGTCAAATCATTTAATAATTAAGAAATATAGTTAGAGAAATGTTGAATCCAACTTTATCCTACCAGATAACATACACTTACAAACTTAACTAACTCTGATTGTTGTTTTATATATCCCTCTTTATTAAAACATATTGATTTATTGTTAAATCATCTTTTTCATTTATAATTCTTATTACACGTATTCAAAATTAAATATTAAATGTAATTTTTTTTATCTCATATTCAAACTTAATTAAATCAATTTTTAAAGTTGGGTCAATTACTGAAATTTACATAAAAATACAACTCTTTTTTTTAAACCAACTTACAATTTTTTTTTTTTAAATTAAATTTCTTAATTAGTGTATTAACTTTTAAAACTTTCTTCACAAATACTATTAGGATATTTCTGTTTTGTTTTATGTTTCAAAACATGCATAACTATCTTTATAACCACGATTTCATTATATTGCTTTCTATAAATCACACACATGTATATATATAAAAACAATAAAATCCAACAGACATAATAGAATCGTATGGCCCAGGGCAACGCCCGGGCTACAATACTAGTTTGTATTTAATATTGTGAACATTGCTTTTATAGTGTATGGACATTTAATTATTAAAAGTTATGTTTTAGAATATAAACAATTAGGGTTTTTTTTTGCAAAATTCAACAATTAATTTGTAAATTTAGGGACTGTAAAAATAAAAGGAAATAAAATTATCGTTGATTGCCTTCTTCATTTTCTTGAATTTTGTACTTCCTCTGTTTTTTAATAGTTGCTACAAATGGAATCCATTTGTTGCAACTATTAAAAAAGAATAAGTACTCGCTTTTTTGCCATTTTTGTTAAAATTTGAACTTAAAAACTGATTTATTTTATTTATTTATGAATTTAGTTTTTTGAATTTTTTCACATAATTTCAAGTAGATATCCATTAATTTGCAAGTGATGGAGATTGAATAAATATAATGGAGGAACATGCGAGAGAGAGGAAGAAAAAAATTTGAACAGATAAAACATGAAGAGGAAGATAAGTTTTTTTTAAAAAAATAAAAAAACTCGGGACCATAGAAAGTTGGATAGTCTCGGGTCCAGCCAATAATTTACGTTTAGTTATAGTCTAGTCTAGCATAAAATGTGTTAAATGCTTGCTTTGTTTAATTAAAAACTAGTTTATCGGCTCGTATGTTGTTTCGGGTCATTTTTTCCAGTTGATATTTAATTATGTAATTATGTCTTATTGTTTTTTTTTTCAATAAAAAAACCTTTAATTTACTTAGTAAAAAAGAGAAATACATAGGGGGTGTTTAGTGAAGAGAGGATTGATGCATGTAGAGGCGTTTGAAGTACTTTTAGAATTTTAAATAGTCAAAACTCAAAAACAACTACCTACTTAACGTCTTAACTTTTAAAACAGCTACAACACCATAAAATAATAAAAATATTAAAGTGATATATAAGGCTGAGTAGAGTGCGGTCTGAACTGCACCAAACCGCAATTGTGTGGTTTGGTTTGCGGTTTGAAAAGTACAATTTAGTTTGTAATTTTACCAAGTTGTAATTTTGCGGTGCGGTACGGTTTTCGAAAATTTTGAAACCGCACCAAACCGCAAACCGTAATTTTTTACATTGTTCTAAAATATTTAATTTTCATATTTTTTATTTGGCCTACTACCCTCCTGAAATTATGCCTTTTGTTTTTTCTTGGGCCTTATCTAGTTATTTAAACCAACAACTATCTAAGGTTTCTCTAACTCTTTAAGGCTTTAACAAAAAATAAATCTAGGGTTTATTTTTTCTTATCAATTACTAATTATAAAATAAAAAATTTAATAATTGGGTTTACACAAACCGCATCGCACCAAACCGTATTTTGCGGTGCGGTTTGGTGCTGTTTGATATAAATTGCGGTGTGATTTCAAAAAATGGCAAACCGTAATTTTGCGGTTTGGTGCGGTTTGACGTCCGAACCGCAACAAACCACACCACTCTACTGATATATATATATTAGTACATAATTCAACTCGAAACTAATTTTATTACAACATATTTTTTTAATAAGTTTAGCGTGTCGAATCGGGTTGAGATTTTTAACCACACCAAATCCATTAAACTAAACATGTTAGATTAGATTCACACATTTAGCTAAACGAATTGAAAAACTCAACCCAACGCGCTATTATTACTTATTAGGTTGAGTTCGAGTTGGATTTGGTTTTGCCAAAGGCAGCTACCTCTACCGCTCTATTTTGCCGAATATGTCCATAGAGAAATTTTGGTTTGGGCCTTGCATTTCATGGGCTGGCAAAACGTAGATCAAGATGAAGAACCCAAAAGATCAACCCACAAAACCCTAACATTCCGAACAACTTAAAACCCTAGCCGTAAATCTTTATAACTACCTGCTTTCGCTCCATTTCTCTTTCTTCACCTTCTTCAACTTCCTCCAATCTTCAGAAAAGCTTCTCACTTTCTCCAAGTGTACAACAAAATCAAGTCATGGGTAATCCTTCTTTCCTATCCAAAACCCTAAACTATTTCCAGTTTTATTGTATGCTTTCAAAAATACAATCTTTAACACATCGTCGATTGAATCTGATGCATGTTTTTTTTTGGATTTTTGCAGGTAAGGTACACGGATCTTTGGCTCGTGCTGGAAAAGTGAGAGGGCAAACACCAAAGGTTGCCAAGCAAGACAAGAAAAAGCAGCCCCGAGGACGTGCTCACAAGCGCATCCAATACAATCGTCGATTTGTAACTGCTGGTATGTTTTCTGAATTTGTTATAGGTTTTGAGATGTTATCGTCGCAGCTGAAGTTTGTATTCCTTTTTTTTTTTTTGTACTCGATTTATTTTACATCTAGGTTTTTTTAGGTGATTTAAATTAGAAATTTGAGTGGTTTATGATTTTTTGTTGTTTTGGTCGTTGCGGTTGCTTGTGAAAGGGGTCCTATCGAGGTTGAATCATGCAATATTGTTATGAAATGATTTTGATTTGAACTTTATGCTTTTTAAATTTGGTTCCAGTGTAAATCTATGAATGCCCTTAGGAAAGCTCTTGTTGGTTTGGGCCTTATCCTACTGATTTGATTGCATTTTGTTAATCTATGCCTTCAAAGTTGAATCCTGGAACTTTTGTTAATAAGTTTATTGTGACTTTAGAGGTCTAGGATTTATGAACTTTAGCTTTAATCTAAAAGCCAATTTGCAGAGCAAGGTCATCAATTTACCATGGTGTTATCTTGCATTGAAGGTTGGCGATATAAACTACTAACGATTCTCCGTGCCCTTCAATATATTTGGTCTTGATTGTGGCCTCGAACAAGTCGTTACACCTTTCTCATGCCCTTCACAATGACCATTTAATATGATATTTCCTCCAGCGAAGTGTTGACTTTTGATTAGGGGGTTTAGTTTTTTTCCGTTGCAATGCACGTTGTTACAACTTACAACTGGAGTAGGATTTGGTTCATTAACGGTTTGATGTATTGTCTAAGAATTTGTGCTGGATGGTTAGGTATAGACTCTATGGTATGATATGTTGAGTAAGGTCCAGTAAGATTGTGTTTTATTTAAGATTTTGAGTTTGAGTCAATGACTTGAGCTTTAACAGACTTATTTGACTGCCTTAGATTAAATGTAACCTGGAAAGTAAGAGTCTCAGTGATTTTTTCCCTATTTGTTTGTATCGTGGAGTTTGTTTGGGGTTTTTGAACCTGGATGGACTTTACAAGCCAATTTGCAGAGCAAGATCATCAAATATTACTGGTGTTTAATCTTGCATTGAAGGTTGGCAATATGAATTTATCACGATTCTCCGTGCCCTTCAAATGTTTCTTTGTTGAATGTGGCCTCGAACAAGTCGTTACACCTTTATTCCTATTCTTTACCCTTTACAGTTTGTGTTAATATTTCTTTAGGATCGAAGCAAAGAGTTTTAATGTGTTTTTTTTAATCATTTACTTTCTGCCAAAATATAATCAAACAACTAGTGCCATTTACGAGATTACCAGTATCTTTAAAATTTGGTCAAGCGTATAACAATGTTGTTGAAAAATGTAGACTTGAGTATTCTTGCCAAAAGATGCGTTATCTGTCGCATTAGCACTGTCCCAGCCTTTTAATTTGTTTGCCCATTGAAGTTCTCGGCCATTATGAACTTTTTAGTCAGATTTTAAAAGCCAATTTGCAGAGCGAGGTCATCAAATTTCAATGATGTATATCTTGCATTGAAGGTTGGCAATAAGAATGTGTTACGATTCTCCGTGCCTTTCAAATTATTTCCTGGTTTTGATTGTGGCCTCGAACAAATCGTTACATGTGTATTGATAGCGTTGTGATTCTTAAATCTAATTGAAACATGAATAGTGAGATGTGGCGTATGTAATTTTTGGGATGTATAGCTGTACGATTAATGATGGTTTTTTTAAGTTCAATTTAGTTTCTCTACAAATTTTCAACAGCTAATTAGTAGTAATTGTTACGATTCTCCGTGCCTTTCAAATTATTTCCTGGTTTTGATTGTGGCCTCGAACGAGTCGTTACATCTTTCTCATTCCTCATCCTTTTGTATTAACTTTGACTGTCCTTTTGAGATATTTTGAAAACCTGGAGAAATAGAGTTTGCTTGTTGGTCTTCTTTTGCTGCTTGCTCCATCTAAGTGTGGGGTGTTTTTTTTATTGTGGAACAATTGAACATTGAAGTCGTTGTTTAATATCAATGTAACAACTTTGCAACAATTCTTGGCACTCTCTTTCCTTTCTTTAGGACTTTTTCTACTGTATAACTAATGTGGTGCTATAATATTAATATTGGATTGTTGGCTGTTGTTATTTCCCGCTGTTTTTTGGTTGCATTGCATTTGCTGTGAACATCTAATGAGAGTTTGCTGAGTTTGTAGATTTCATTGCAATTACTTTTTTTGTATTCGGCTGAGCTTTATCTTTCAAACAAACATCAGTGTTTTGTACAAGTAGTTCAAAGTTTTCTGTCATTGTTTACAAGCCAATTTGCAGAGCAAGGTCATCAAATTCTTATGGTGATACCTTGCATTGAAGGTTGGCAACAAAGAACATACTATTCTCCGTGCCTTTCAAATTTATTTCTGTTTTGATTGTGGCCTCGAACAAATCGTGACATCCTATGTTTACTATTGTTTTTAGTAGTCAGTGATCCTTTCTTGTTCCAAAAGTTGAGGTTTCATCTGAATCATACTATGGGCTGGCAATTCCTACCTGGCCCGATCCGATAACAACCGAACACGAAAATCCTGATTTCAATCTGAGTCGTCCTCAATATATATTAAGTTTTACACTATTTAAGATAATTTTTAAGCACAACCCGAAATCTAACCCGAACCCGACATGATGAATTGCTGCCCCAAAATTAATGCCCCCTTTACTTTATTTATGTTGTGCCTTTGAAGTTAAGTTGATTCCGCTTTGTTTTGCAAGTCGATTTGGTTTTATTGTTGGATCAATTTTGTGGGGGTTCGTTCATGATCAACGACGGGTTATGAACGATCAGCTTTCTTCCTTGTCTCTGGAATCTTATCTTGTGTTACTTTTGCTAGTATGGTGGCCATAGTACATTTGTATGCCCTTACTTCAAGAGTCATGTTTAATGGACTCTATTTGTTTTCCCTAAATTGAGGTGCTCATGTTGTTTGGTTGTTGTTTTCAGTTGTTGGATTCGGAAAGAAGAGAGGACCTAACTCATCAGAGAAGTAGACCTCCAACTGAAGATGAGGAAGTGCCTTTAGGTTTAGTAATTTATTGTTTCATATAGATTTTTTTTTTGGTGACTTGGATCAGTTATGAGCTTAATCTGCTGGTCATGAGTATTTTGCTTGGTAACTGGTAATGTATTGTTCAAAGTCCTTTTCATGGTTGTTTTATTTGTGATCTGGATATAAGTTTTGGATGTAGTTGGATCAAATTCGATAGTTGATATGATGATGTTGGTTGCAAAGTTCTAACGTTATATAGCAATTACTCCTCTATTTCCCCCCACTTTCATGGGTAAATTACTTCTTGCATTCTGATCTTTGATATGTTAAGCATTAGTTTGCTTATTGAAAAAAACTATTGCCTCCATTTTTTCTGTATATTATGTTCAGCATTTTCAAAAGTGGGGGCAAAGTGGTCTTCCCTTGTTCCAACATGAGTTCGTCCTTGGTCCTTGGATTTATTTCAATATAGTAGTTTTTAATTTCTTTTTATAATTTTGTAAAAATTCATAAGAATAATCCTGACTTTTCAAAGATTTTTTTTTATATCAGTCCAACCTTTTAAAAATCTCAAAATAATCAGAATCTACTGGTTAGGGCTTTAGAATTTCAGGCACGCGGTATTGAGTTCGATTCTCACCGCATGCATTTGCTAGGATTTCTTATTATCCCCTTACAGATGCGTGTGTTGGTTAAAAATTGGGCAGAGTGACCTGCAGTAGGGTCTGGTTTCAAGGCTGAGTGGGTTAATTCAACACGTGTGGTGTTATTTTAATTGATCCTAGTTTAATTAATTAAATTCATAATGTATGGACCCCTATGATGGGTCGGTGGTGGTGGTGGTGGTGGGCGAGCGAGGCTTGGGTCGGTGGTGGTGGTCCCCTATGGTGGTTGTGGTGTGTATCATTCATTGGTTTTTTTTTAACAAACAACTAACTAAATCTAACACCTTTTCTTTTTATTCTCCCTCATTTTCATTCCTAAAGTGATTCTCTTTCCCATCTAACAATCAAACGGCCCCTTAATTCTTCCTCCCTTGACATATCTTCTTGCTTTTCTTTCATCACTGGAATTCATTCACATTGGTGCTTGAACGCACCTCCTGCACTTCCTCTCCCTGACATCAATTCTTTCATTACTGGAATTCGTCCATCACTCCACCTGCTGTGGCCTGTGTGAATGGCAACTGGGTTGGGCTGGAAACCGGTGATAAGAGCATGAATTACAATGACCCAATTTAAATCATTCATCCATTTCTCTCTTCATCCTTTTCTCCTCCACCTCATTACAACAACCCTTTTATAAATCACCTTTTAAGTGCAACCTTGATTAATAACTTTATTTCTCATACTTTATCCTGCCCCACCATATATTAGATACATAACTATATTCCGATAGTGTATTGAAGCGGGTTATCTACAACCCCTTTAAAATGAACTTTTTTTTTTTTTTTGTGTTAACAAAATATATATCAATATGGGTGTCAATAGAGAGAAAAATTATGAATTATGATTTTTTTTTTTTATTAAAAAATGATGTAAAACCATTTTTAGATAAATATGAAATCTGGTCCAATGAGGTGTCAGCGTCTCATTGGATCGTGTAATTTCATCACTTAAACATGTGTAAATGGTTTTGCTCAAATTGCATCATTTTCCGTCATTTTCTCATTGTCACAAGCAATGAGCTGCACACGGACATTGCTACACCTACTCACCGGGTTGACTACCCACTACAAATAGAGCATTATATTAAGTGAGATACTATTATCAATGCACTCAATAGTTCTTTAATAGTGGTGAGTAATCAACTCGGTGGGTAGACATAAATTTTTTCTGTTGCACATGGACCAAGGTTTTGCATTTGCCAATTGGGTCTATAGACCAACTACATTCCCCTCCCAACCCTCAACCCAATCATATGTCTTCATGGGCTTGATTTTAGAATTCCTCCCACAAACTTCATCAACACATTTAATTTAGTCATTGTAATTCATGCTCTAAGAAACGACATAGGTGGTGGACTCACAGCGGGTGAGGAAGAGGGAGAAAAGGTGGGAGGAAGTGAGGAGAGAGAACGCCTAGAAAGAGTAAGAAGAAAGAAAAAGGGAAAACTTCGGATTATTTTGAAAATTTTAAAAGGTCGGACCAATATGAGAAAAATGTTGAAAGATTGGATTATTCATATGAATTTTTAAAAAATTAGAGATAAAAAATATTAGATAAACCAAATTAGAAAGTATAGATTAGATTTTTTATTCATTATTAAATATCTTTAATTTCATACTAAAAGAAATTAGGAAGATTATGAACATTGCAAAGTTAAAAATAAATAAAATTCAAATTCGACAACATTAGAAAAATTCAAAATTCGAAATACATTAAAAAATATGGCCACCATGTAGTGTTTTGTTAGATTTATTTTGAATAATATTCCATTAAAGTCTACTTTATTTTGTCATTTTTTTTTAGGAAAAATTGTTTTTAAAGTGATCAACTATAAGCGTTCCTATTTTATAGGTATCAACTATCAATTATTCTACATAGGTACCAACTATTAAGTTGATTTTCAATAAGAGGTTTTTATCACCTACAACCTACCAAACCTGTAAAATAGTTTTTAAATTCTTTAATTAAAAGATAAAAATTCAACATTAACTTTTTTAAAAAGAAATAAAAATATTCCTGGTTATCCCTACCCAATCCCAAGTCCTCTCTCCAGTCACTCCATCCCTCCTATAGTTCCATTTCATTTCACCTTTTTATCTTTTTTTTTTTATATAAAAAGCAGGCAGCCACCCCCCCATGACTAACAATAACCCACTTTTAAGCTTTAATCCACTGTCCTCTTCCCTTACCTTTCTCTACGACCCGCTTTTGGTGCGCTCCTCCACCTCCATTTTGCCTTACCATACATATATTTCACTATCAAGACACCCTTATCATCCTTCAATCTAATCAAAAGAGAAAATTCGTTTGATTTGATTTTGAACCCAAATTTAGCTTTATTTGAACTCTATTTTAAAATTCTAACAAATATCATTCTCCATTATCTAGGTTGGGGGGCTTAGTTTAGGTTTGGTCTGATGGCTTTTTTATGAGTTTTAGGATGGGTTTCATGGTGCTTGGTTTTCGCAGTGGGCGGAGGACGGCAGCTGTTGGTGACTTAGTGGTGGCCTGTCGGTTGGGATGTACGGAGTTCCAGGGTGAAAGGTGAAAAAAGAAATTTAAGTAAAGGAAAAAAATTTATTCATTTTTAAAATTGATGGGAGTCAATCGTATTGTGACATGTGTTATGTTTAACCTGTACAACAAGTTACTTCAGGTCAAATACCTCCTATTAAAAATCAACTTAATACTTGGTACCTATGTGGTATAATTGATACTTGATACCTATAAAATAGAAAGGTATATAGTTGGTACCTTTAAAAATAATTTTTCCTTTTTTTTAAAAAAACAAAACTAAAGATATACAACTGTTCTCAACTCCTATATAATTACAACGTTAGAAATCTAGCATTATTCGCAAGTACTTATATAATTAACTTTTGTGTTTATGCATATAAAATATATAGTTATGTGCGATCTCTTTGAAATTGTCTTAATGTACACTTTATTATAATTTAATATATATATATTGCAAAACGTAGTTAAAGATATATCGAAAATAAATAATGCATAGGAAAACATAAAAATGACAACGTTGCAATTAATATGGAGTAGATGAAGTACTAAATTGTGCATTGACAAGTATGAAATTTATTTGTCAATATTACAAGTAATATAGAACGAAGCAATTGGTGTATAACATAAATCAGTGTAATACGGATTTATAGTTACCGGTTTTAGTACTTTAGTAGTAGTAGAAGTAATAATAATAATAATGATTATGGGTGAGCGGGATCGGGTACCCGGACCTGGACCCAAAACCAGACAGGTCCTAGAATTTGGAATCAAACCCGGACCCAATTCAACCGGTTCTTAGATTTTGGGACCCAGCCTTGGAACCGGCGGGACTGGGTACCCAATTCGTGTAATTTGTAAAATAATATAACACTACTTTGCTAACTGCCGTTGGGACCAGGTACTCAATTCGTGTAATTTAAAAAATAATGTAGTATACTTTACTAATTACAACAAGTAATTTCACTTGGATAAATAGTTGAGCCTTTCATGGGTTAAGGAATTGCAATAAAATAAGTTAAATACGGTCTTACACAATGGGTACCTAGTGCCGAATCCAAATCCAACTGGGTACCCAAAACCAGACCCGGTTCCACCGAGTACCCACTAGGTACTGGATCCCAAATTTTACTATCCAGACCGGTCCTCTTTTTTGGACCCAGGACCAGACCCAATTACACTGATTCCGTGTTCGGACTCGCCGGTTCCAGACCGGAACAGGTACCCAGTTTTTTTCCTAACCCTGATGAAGGTGATTAAGTCGAAATGAACATAGCGTCATAGCCAAAGGCCCAAAGTTACTAGTTTTAGGATAAAACCATGTACACTAGTTTAGGCTGTTTAGTGTACATGGTGTGTTCAAAAGAATTTTTCAATTCATATATTCCATCATTAAAATTGATTCAAAAGTAATTTGTTTTGTCAAATATTCCCAACAATAGCTATGTTTTTGTTGAACAAATATACTACGTATATCAAGACTGGCAAAAAAAAAGAGAAAGTGTTGGGTCAGGCGGTCTGATCAAATAATCTGGTCAGACGGTTGACTCATATACCCAATTATAATAGTTAAAAAGTTCGGGAGGCTATAACTTTGCGTTCGGGTGTCGAATCGGGGCGTATAATATGTCGAAATTGATTAATTTTTCGAGAGGAACGCAACCGCATGGATTTGACCACCGGAAATCGCCAAACGATGCCTCTAAAGGCCTCAAAATGCAAAAAAAGTATCCAGGTTATATTTTGTCCAAGTTAGTTACAAAATGTGTCTAGGTTTTACAATATGTGTCTATGTTTAAACAATATGTGTCCAAGTTTACAAATAGGTGTCCAGGTTTACAAATAGCTATCTAGGGTTAACAATATGTATCCAGGTTTGTCTAGGTGTGTTCAGATTTGTTCAGATTTGTCCAGGTTTGTCCATATTTGTCCAGGTTTGTCCATATTTGTCCAAGTTTGTCCACATTTGTCCAGGTTTGTCAACATTAGTCCAGGTTTGTCAACATTAGTCCAGGTTTGTCCAGGTGTGTCCAGATTTGTCCATGTTTGTCTAGATTTGTCCAGGTTTGTCCACATTTGTCCACGTTTGTCACATTAGTCCAGGTTTGTCCAGGTGTGTCCAAATTTATCCAGATTTGTCCATGTTTGTCTAGATTTGTCCAGATTTGTCCATATTTGTCCAGGTTTGTCCATATTTGTCCAGGTTTGTCCACATTTGTCCAGGTTTAACAACTTTTCATCAGGTTTACAAATTGTGTCCAGGTTTCAAATGTGTCCAGTTCTGTTTCCAGGTTTACAAATGTGTTCAGGTCTACCAATACGTGTCAAGGTTTAACAACATGTGTCCAGGTCCAGTGGACTGGTCTAACAGAAACGTTACTGTCAGACCGGTCTGACACAATACCTTCTCAAAAAAAAATATATCTAAGAGGTGTAGCGCAAGTGGTAGAGTATACCCCCTGTGATCCTTAAGGTCACGGGTTCGACACCTACCCCCTCCTCCACGCCAAGATATTTGGGCCAAACGTCTGGATGTTTGAGAAAAAAGGCGCAGTTGTTGTCGCCACCATAGCCTCATCTTCCGCTGTTATCGTTTTTTTTCCCCTGGTTTTTCCTAGCCGTCGTGGCATGTTGTGTGAGAGAGTGTGCAAACAGGGTCGTTCCTGACAATTTGAGGGTCTGGGGCAAAATAACAATTATAGGCCCCATAAATTCGTTTGAAGTATTGAAATTTGTTTTTTTTAATTAAAAAACTAATTTTGTGATAAAAAAAATATATGAATGTAATTTCACATATAAATAGATAATATAGTCCACGATAAATTTATTAATGATGATAATAATAGTAATAGTAAATCATTAATGATTCAATTTAAAAGGTGTATTGAAAAATAAAAGTTGATATAGTTATGAATGTTTTATCAATTGTGTTGCTATTATATTCAGTGGCGGACCCAGGATTTGAAAAATAGGGGTACGGATTACCTATGTTGGACATTAAGATAAAATTAAATCAAAAATTTACAAATAAAACAAAAAAATAGCATAAATCGAAACTAAAAAAATAAACAGAAAATGAAACAAATATTAAAAAATCAAACAGAAACAACAAAAAATAGATTAAAAAAATACACTCTTCAACCATATATATTTTTTTTAAAAGCATTCTGCTAGAAGTTAAAAACTCAGAAATATACTTAGATTGCTAATATAATTCAAATAACATCTGGCCAATTAACTACCACTAATAAGTAAAAGGGTTAAGGTAAAATTATATTATTTACAAGGAGATTACACCAATATATATTACAAGCCTAAAGGAAAAGAAATAGCTGTAAATGGGGTAATAAAGGAAAGCAGAAATATACTATACAAAAATAAGGAGATGTATTCTCCAAGAATTAAGCAACCTAAAGTCAAATATTATGGCCTAATATATGCTGAATATCCGTAATTCCGTAAATGAATATTGATTGAGAATCAATAACAAACAAGTCAAGGGTATTATCTTGAAGTACCCTTAATAATAAGTCCTTAGTTAATTATAGTTAATTTATTTACGGAAAAAAATTAACATAAAATTACAATTTATTAACTTTTTACACCTACCATAAGGAAGTATATTAGTGTTAATTGAAATGTAAAAAGTAAACGTTTTTTTATCTTATGTTTAATTTTTAAATTTTCGCCCAAAATACACTAACTACATTTAACTAAGGACTTATTCATGGTGGTTAATTGGTCGATAATAATCATTAGAGGTGTTAATTGAATTATATTAGCAACTTAAGTATATTTTTCTTTTAAAAAAAATTTAAGTATATTTTTATAATTTTTTAAAACTTATGTATACCTCTGGGAATGTATACACGAGTATACCATTGGGAATTGAAGAATCCAAAAAAATAGAAATAACTAAAAGCAAATAATAAAAAAAAACCAACATTCGAAATAATTAAAATAATCCGTTTGGCGGACGGTAATTTTTTTTTCAATTTTTTTAAAATTTTAGAACTTGTTTTTTTTTTTTTTAAATGGGGTACAGCTGTACCCGGTTGTTCCTTACTGGGTCCGCCCCTGATTATATTGTTTAGAAAAGAAAAAATAAAAGAAAGAAAAAACTAGAGGGCTACAAAGATTTTTTACAATAATTAGTTTACATATATATATATATATATATATATATATATATATACATATAGGGTTGGGTTCCGGTGAGAAATTTCTTATGGTGAGAAATGTGAGAAGAGATAAATACATCAACTATAACCTAGAGGTACATTGAGCACCAACTATAGGTACATTCATCATACTCTATAAATACATTGAGTAAAAATACATTGACTTTATAACATATATACATTGACTCCAAACTATCAAAGGAGTAAGGAGGGAAAATTAAATTTAATCTTAGCCCTTCATTTGGTGATCAAAGGGTTGTGATTGCTTCTCACCCTTCTCACCAAAACTACATTTCTCACATGAGCCTAGTTCTATATATATATATATGATATTTGCCCTATATTATATTTTCCCAATGCACTTTTGAGAGAGTTTTTTTTTTTTTTTTTTTTTTTTTTTTTTTGGGGTGGGGGGGTAGGGGGAGGGGGTGAGGGTGTTAAATAACAACATTGAATGTCATAATTAAGTAGAAATAAACTGAGGTTATGCAAAAAGAATAAAGATTAGTAAAATGATCAATTAAGAATTAAAAAAAAAGGCTTAATATTTCAAAAAAATAATAGAAAAGAAGAAAGACTAGTAACAAATAAATTGATCCAATGGATAAGAAGGAAAATGTGAGTAATTATAAAGTTTTGAAGTCATATTTTAATGGTAAATTAGAAAGAGTGGCACACACATGGCACACCAAGAAAAAGAAAGTGGCGAGCTGGTGGGACTCGGATTTGATCCCAGTACCTAACGCACAAAGGCTGAAATCCACGTGGGCATAGAACCAATGAGCTATGACATATTGTTTGTTCCATTATCCAACTTGTTTTAATTATAACTGATAAACAGTACATATAGAAGCAAACTTGGGCTTTCCTCGCGTGGGCCCTGGGCGGCCCTGCCCCAGGAGCGGGCCTGTGTGCAAATGTTGAAATGAAATATTTTTTTTGAATACCAGGGTATTTTGGGAATAATATGAGTTTAAGTAAGTAATTTATAGACTATGTTTAACAACACCCTAAAAAAATCATTTCCGCATTTGCATTCTCTCACCCAAGTATGTCCTGACGATTAGAAAAAGAAACAATGACAACGAAATATGAGGTTTTAATGGCGACGACGTTGACAACTTCAATATATATACTCCGTATATATTTCCTGAACATTGGGACGCATGAGTTATGCGCCTGGACTTGGGTCCGGGCGCATGGGTCATGCGCTTAGAGCTTAGGCCTAGGTTCATACACATAGCTCATGCGTATGGTCTATTGGTCTCGATGCATGACTCATGTGCCCCGATGCTCCCCATGTGTAGGAGGGCAAGGGAGGAGACAACACAAGGGTCTAAGTATCCACATCCAACCCACCTAATCCTAGCCGTTTTAGCAATGTAAAAGCCTCACAACGACGAAGAAATAATAACAACCAAAGCATCAAAAGAAAATTATAGGTGAGCCACTTAACTTAGCCAATGCAGTGGGCCATAAATAACTTAACCATCAAACAAAACACGACAAAAGTCCTAAACATTACTACTCCCTCATTTACGTTATTTAATTCCAAAATTTGGTGACTTAACAAAAATCAAATCAAAACATAACATAACATAAAAGCAAACCATTTCCCATACTGTAAACTTTACATTTGTCAGACTTTATTCTCCCAAACACCTTCTGTCAAGTGTCACCATTCTCCACCTCTCTTCCCTCTTTTCAGGACACTTCTTTATCTCTCTTCTCAATTCCCCTTTTCCCCCTTTTCCCCCTTTTTTCCCCTTCTCTGATTGATTTCAAACACCCCCATTAAAATTCATATACATTACCAAATTTGATTTAAAAAACACCCCATCAAAATTCATCATTTGTTCTTCCAAATCCTTCACATTTCCCGCATTTGATGTGAAATTGTGAATCCAAACAAACAAAAAAAATCACATTTAATGTGATTTTTTTTATATAGCTTTATTAGGGTATTTTAGAAACATTTTCGCTGCCATTTTTTTTTGTAGTTTTCTTGTCTTAGTTATTGTCACTTATATAGCTGCTTATCAGTTATATATCACACATGGTATGATCACAAACAAAAAAAAATCCCATCTTTTGTTTGTTTTACTACCTTAGTTGATTTGATTGAATTAGATTAGAAACTTTGGTGGGAATTTTGATCTAAATTTTGTTATTTAGTGTGATTAGGTTGTACATTTAGGGTAAGGGTCACCAATTTTATAGGTGATCCTACTTTTTCTGACCCTTTTTCTGGGTTAGATTGTTTCTGACACTTTTGTATCAAAAAAATCAGATTATATGCAATTTTCATTCTGTATGCTTTATGCCATTTTTGGGTCTTTCAGTGAATCAAAGAAAGGCAATTTTATTGCATAATCTCTGTTTTTTTTTTTATTAAAAATGCAAGCAAAGTTAATGAATGGTGATAATGGTAAAGAAACAGTAATGTCTAGTAGGGGAGTCCAAAATAAATGTTGGTCATTTAAGATCCTATATTTTTTCTTGATATTCATGGTTCTTGGGCTTGGAGTGTGTATATTAAGCATGAATATGATAAGGTATTTCGGGTTGCGAAATATGGTGTTAAGAGAATCAACTAGATTAGAGACTTGCTTGGATGATGATGATACCAATAGTCTAGAAAGTTGGATAAAACCGGCTTCGAAACTAATGCATAAAATGAATGATACTGAGTTGTTTTGGAGGGCAACATTTGCTCCTAGAATCAAAGAGTACCCTTACAAGAGGGTTCCTAAGTTAGCATTCATGTTTCTAACAAGAGGGCCTTTGCCACTCTCACCTCTTTGGGAAAGGTTTTTCAGGGGCAATGAAGGACTTTATTCCATTTATGTTCATCCTTTGCCTGGCTATCAAGCTAATTTTTCCCGCTCTTCGGTTTTTTATGGCAGGCAGATTCCTAGTCAGGTATCGATCGAATCCCTGCCTATCTAATTCAACTTGCTTGTTCTGTTTATCTGATGCCATTTATGTATGATTGAATGTATAAGCTGTTTTCTGATATCATATGTTATTTAAGGCATCAATGTACTTTGTTATCTTATAGAGTTATAGTCATCTTATCAACTGTTGTAGATGATTGACTGGAGTAGAGGAGAGTCTGATAGGATAACTTTTCGCTTGAATATTTTAACTTCTATGTAACACCCCTATCCTTGGGAATAAAAGTCATCCCACATCGGAAGTTGAGGAGAACGCAGCCTTCTTTGTATACAGATGAATACCTCAACCTAGTAGAGACCTTTTGGTTGGGTAATTCCCACCCCAAAAGCAAATCCTTGCAAGCTAGGCCCTAAAGACAACAATATCTACTAGTGGGTCCTATTCACCCTAGAATAGGGGTGTTACATTTGAGCATAAATCCCTAACTTTTTTTTTTTGTATAAGGCTTGACTAGTTATGTAAAAAGCCAAAGATTTATAGTAAAATGTTAAAGTTTTTACTTAAAAGTTATGTCAGACTGACGCACAAGACGACAAGAGAAATGTTATTAATCGATAAAAATATTTTGAAATACATATAATAAAAAAATAGAAAAATTATACATTTAAAAAGTACATGGTGAGACGAATCAAACTAGATCAAATCATGATTATATTTTTCATTATGTACATAAAAATAAGAATAGTCTGAAATGAACAGTATCATTATATGGAATGTAACAAGTAATAAAAGACTGAGGGAGTAGTATCTTGGATATTGTTAGATTAAAGGATAATATTCTACATGATAGTAATAGTAATAATGTCTAAGATATATGATGCCTCTAACAACTAGCTAGCTGCTTGCAAAACAAAGCTTGTATTTTAACATTCTATCAGATAAGGCAAGGAAATTTAGCAGGGAGAAGAAAATGTAGGTTAGATAGCTTCTGGAACCAAACATGCATGTGATGCATGGTCATGGATTATTTTCTCTTAAAGAGTCATGCATTAAGCTGTGAAATCATTCTGTTGTAGCTCTGGAAAGTAAAATTTCTGCATTCAAGGGCATTTGAATTGGGTAGCTTAATTCCATTTGGTTAAATTAAAAACATATATATATATATATATATATAGGGTTGGGTTCCGGTGAGAAATTTCTTATGGTGAGAAATGTGAGAAGAGATAAATACATCAACTATAACCTAGAGGTATATTGAGCACCAACTATAGGTACATTCACCATACACTATAAATACATTGAGTAAAAATACATTGACTTTATGCCATATATACATTGACTCCAAACTATCAAAGGAGTAAGGAGGGAAAATCAAATTTAATCTTAGCCCTTCATTTGGTGATCAAAGGGTTGTGATTGCTTCTCACCCTTCTCACCAAAACTACATTTCTCACATGAGCCTACTTCTATATATATATATATATATATATATATATATATATATATATATATATATATATACACACACACAAATTAGTCACGGTTTGATTGGTTTCATACCATAGAAGTTAGAAATGAAGGAAAATGGAAATGGAGGGAAAAAAATAGACAGGAGGAGAGAAAGAGCGTGTAAAATGTTTTCCACCCTTGTTAGAACTATCTTCAACCCATGGGACAACTACATTCACCCTTCACAATCCAAAGGAAAATGGGAAAACCACTTTCTTGGATAATGTCTTTCACTTTTCCTCCCAACCTAAGTTTCCGGTAGAAGTATAGGACACGGGTATTTGTCCAAGTGTCAGAGATGACAATCATATGAAAAATATGAATGTTTTTTGGTTCAAATTCAAATGACATACCAATGTCCAAGGGTCGAGTGTCCGACATGGTTATTTGAGTTGAAATAAAGAGTCCGAGCAACATAGCTCCCAATCAAACACTAGTACTAGAACTTGTTCAGGACTATGGATGATTTAGGCAAGGATTTGTTGTTTGTGCACACTATAATTTGGACTAAGCACTGTCATCAAACATATTTTCTTTTAAGTGAATGGCATTGGCCAAATTGGCTTGAACCAACCAGTATCATATAATCAACTTAAAACTTCTAAATGCACAATATGTACAGTAGAAGGAAGTTTCAGAAGAAGGTTTTGTTTTGTGCATCTTTCATTACAGAATATTTCTGTTCTGCAATTGCTTTCAGGTATTTAATGACTAGCTAGTGTCAAACATGTACTGTATTTGCTTCATATTCTGACCACAAATGATATTCTCAACACAATGGATGTTACTAAAAGTCTAAAACTGTGGTTCTGTTCTGTTCACCACTTCACCTTACCTTTACTAAGGGTGTGTTTGGTAGGGTGTAAAACATTTTCAATGTGAAAGGGTTTTCCATGAAAATCATTTTACAACGGAAAACTCATTTTTAAAGGAGTTTTCCGTTGTTTGGTTGAATGAAAAATGATTTTCCATTTTAAGCGTTCGTGAGGAGAGAAAATTTTCGTGAGGAGAAAGTTACTGAGTTATGTGCTTGGTGAGGAGAGAGAAAGTTACTGAGTTATGTTCAGATAGGCTCAAAGAAATTCTAATAACTTTGAATAAGTTCTGCCTCAAAAAAGTTGGAATAAGTTCAGTTAAACAAAAATAATGGTTTGTCTGTCTCACAAAATAAAGTTCAAAATAAGTTAACAAACCCTATATGCATTAAAGAGAGTTTTATGAGAATTTTGTTATAGGAGTGTCCTGACTTAATCCAACCCCTTTATTTATTTTGGTTTCAGTTATCAGAGTGGGGGAAGATAAACATGTGTGATGCTGAAAGAAGACTTCTGGCGAATGCACTACTTGATTTCTCCAATGAATACTTTGTTCTTCTTTCAGAGGCTTGCATTCCAATCCGTAACTTCACCATTGTGTATCGCTACATTTCAAAATCTCATTACAGCTTCTTAGGCTCGATTGATGAGGTTGGGCCCTACGGGAGGGGAAGATATGACAATCGAATGGAACCCGAGGTCACCCTCAAACAATGGCGAAAAGGGTCTCAATGGTTTGAGATAAACCGGGAACTTGCCCTTCGGATTGTTGAGGACAAAGTTTACTATCCAAAGTTCAAGGAATTCTGTAAGCCTGCTTGTTATGTGGATGAGCATTACTTCCCTACAATGCTATCCATCGAAGTTCCGCATTTGCTAGCTAATAGGAGTCTTACCTACACAGACTGGTCGAGGGGTGGTCCCCACCCAGCTACATTCGGCAAGAAGGATATTTCGAAGGAGTTCTTTGACAGGATCTTAGGTCGCCGAATGTGCTTCTACAACCATCGTCTGGTTTTCCTGTGCCAACTTTTTGCGCGAAAATTTGCACCCAGTGCTTTGGAACCCCTCTTGAATTTGTCATATGAAGTGTTTGGTTACTGAGTATATATATATATAGGTGTTTTTCTTTAACACATTAACACAATATTGGACCAGCCATTGGGTTCTTGCTGATGTTATGGGAAAGGGAAATCTACAGATACAGGTTAAACCTTTCAGAGGGGTTAGAAGTAAATTTGTAGCAAAATTTGATATCTTTATTTGTTTTTTAGTATGTTGACATGATGCTCCTGTAACATGAGGTAGTTGTGCTTGAGAAAGCGCCTTATAGTTGTACACATTAGCAGGAGGTTACATAATACATATATATATATATATATATATATATTTGAACATTCAATGCCATGATTTAGAATGGTATTTTGACATAGCATGGGTACTTTATTTGATCATCGTCCTTTATACTTGTACTTGATTTTTCTTCATATTGGGTACGATAACGATACTTCGGTTAATAATTTTGCCATGTCCAGTATTATCTAATTTCCAAATTTGTTGTTTTTAGCCTTTGTACTCACATTTTTTTTGCCCTGATTTTTTTTTTGAATTGAATTAATGTGACGGTTTGTTTGGAAGTGTAGATTTCATTTCAAATGATCATATTGGATTAAGGCTCCGTTTGTTTTAGAGGAAAACAATTTTCATGGAAAATCATTTTTTAAGGAAAATAATTTTCAAAGGAAAACATAGATGTAAACAAAGTTTTCCTTTGTTTGTTTGATTAGAGGAAAACTTGTGAAGGAAAGAAAAATTGAAATAGAAATTAAGGAAAGATGGGAGGAGTGAATAAGGGAGAAGTAAAGAGTAGGAAGGAAAATGTGACATTCCTTCCTCACAAAAGGAAAATGGTTTTCCTTTTCGAAAGTGACATTTTCCATCTCAAGGAAAATTGTTTTCCACCCCTTTCCAAAACAAACAAAGGAAAATGAAAAGAGGGCGGGAAAATATTTTCCATCAAAACAAACGGAGCCTAAATCCATTGTTTGGAAACCCATTAATTTAAAATGAAGGAATTGGATCAAATTCAAGAGAAATACCTAACAGCTCAAATATGAGTAATTAGAAATGACATTATTTTCTTTGTCATTTGAAATTCTAACAAGCTACCCTATATATCAAATGATGGATTGAAATGATTACTTTCAAATGAATTATCAGTTCCCAATCAATGCCCAAAATGAATTGAATTAAACTAAATTCTAAACTTGTTACGAGCTGAATTGAACTTAACAGATACCGTCTAGATTCAAGTCTAAAAGAACTTTGTCCCTGTTCTTGACTTAGTTCAACCAAACTTTGAAAGCTTTTTGATGTAACATTTAGTTGAGAAGTTGGCTTGCTAATCATACTTTTCATTTGGATGGATAAATACTGAACAAAAAAATTCATGTAATACTAAATTTACAGAAAAGTACCCACACTGCACAGGACTGTATTTCTTGGGTCTCAAAATGGAGCTTCAGCAGCAGAAGAAGAAGTTCTACAAAGAAAGAACATAGTGTATTACAATTCATCATGATGTGTTCTATCTAGCTCCAAGTTTACTACTCCTTTCTCGAAAAGGTATTGCATAGCTAGTGAGGCATGAAGGGATGCTCCATACGGGAGCACGTCTTCATTAACTTCAAACTTGGGGTTGTGCTCCGATCCTGTTCTACCCCGCGTTTCATTTTTCAGACCGACAAAGAACAAGTATCCCGGGATCACTTCTTGATAGAATGCAAAGTCCTCGGATCCAGTTAGGGGTTTGGCTTCTTTCACATTGTGAGAGCCAAGCATACCTGAAGCTATTCTGCAGAATAACTCGTGCAGATTTTCATCGTTTATGGTTGGCGGGTAAAACTTTTCATCATCATAGAAATCAATAGTTGCAGAGCACCTTTGCACAGAAGCTTGGCTTTTAATGACCTGTAATGTAATGTAAATAATGCAGGATTTTATTATAACATAACAGGCACAAGTTTGGATGATAATTGCTTTATAAAATCTCAAACTATCAAAAAGAATGAACGGCATCAGTAGAATCTTCTTTTTTTTGAGTAGAAATCTGCAAAGGGTAATGAAAGAGGATACGATTTGAATACAGGTTTTTGGAATAACGACACATTCTAAGACTTTAACCAACTAAGTGAAAAATATTACGGTACCCTTTTGTGCCTCAAGAGGCGGAAGATTGACATGCATTATTGTTTGACCAGGTAACAAACGGGCCGTCAATGTCTGTCTTACCCCTTAGCATAAGCAAACAGTAAGTCAACACTATTGTTTGAAGCATGTATAGTTATCAGTTTATGACCTATGTTACTCGGACTCTGCTAGAAGTATCGGACAAGGATACGTGTCCAAGTGTCGTACACGACAATTTTATGAAAAATATGAATGTTTTTGGTTCAAAATAAAGTGTCCAAGTGTCATACCAATGTCCAAGTTTCGAGTGTCCGACACGGGCAATTGGGGTGAAACAAAGAGTTCGGGTAACATAGTTTATAACAAACAGGCTATGGTTTTCTAAGCCCAAATAGGATAATGATTCCGAATATATAAACACAATCGACAAGGACAACCTGAAATGTCTAATTTTATATACCTCTCCGATTCTTTGTTTGAGTCGTGAAAGACTTTCTTTAAGCAACGCTCTGAATGTACCACCAATAATCACAGAATCAGGAATTACATTGAAAGCACCACCTCCTTGAAATTTCCCTACTGTCACAACCTGCATGTGAGAAACCCATGTAAATAATTCAGAAATGGTAAACAAAAGGTGATACATCTTCAAGTGAATATTTCAGCAGAAAGTCAGAAACTGTAGATCTTTGAAGACCTAATTTCAATAGGTGGAGCTCCTTGATAGAATAGTATATTTAATTGTTATTTTTATATTTAAAACAAGGAACTGGGAAAAGGAAGAACATTGAGAGAATCTGATGCTTCTAGTTGAGGGCTGGGGTCAAAAGATTCTAACAGTCAAAATGCCATTCATTAATATATAGTTTTTTAAGCTTATTTAATTTTACACAAGCTAGTTGAACAAAAAAAATTATAAAAACTTCATCTAGAAAATGAGGATAAAGTCAAATAACTTGTAAAGAACCTTAATGGAAAAGCCATCATTTAAACAGCCAAAAAGGATACATGAACAGATTGATCTAAGAACGAGTAAAAAGTGCAAATAAAAGAAGCGAGATTAATACTTGAGAGTCGAGGGGGTCAGCTTCACGAGAAACAATATGCTGTAAGCTAACAATGACATTTGAAGCAGCTAAAATGGGGTCGACTGAGTGATGAGGAATAGCAGCATGACCACCTTTACCATTAATTACAGCCTGAAAGAAACCACTTCCGGCCAAGAGTGGGCCAGCTCTGGAAGAAACTTGACCAATGGGTAGATCAGAATTAACATGCAAAGCAAATATGGCTTCAACACCCTCCAATGCTCCCGCCTCAATCATTTTCTTGGCTCCTCCATATCCTTCCTCCCCTGGTTGGAAAACCAGAACAACTGTTCCCTGTATAGTTGCAATAGAACTTCATGTCAGAAACGGAACTAAAACTAACTCAAGTTCAAAGGTGAGTACTCTAATTCCAATGAAAACTGATTTTGGCACTCATTTTGATTTGACACTCCTCTATGTGAGCAGAGCATTGAAAATTGTGCACTCACAGTTGGAGTGCCAAAATCATTTTCCTATTGAAAACTGTTCTTTCAATTTAAAAAATAAATTCATCACAGGAAATATTACAGATAACAAGAAAATGTCCACAATTTTGTTAGTTTGTCAAATTGATAGCGAAGTTTACTCAATTGCTGCTCCATCTTTCCCAAGAAAGTAAGATTACAAATAATGTAATGTTTTTGTTTTTTTTTTTATAGTAATATAATGTAATGTTCTAAGCACCCAAAAATGCAACTAAACATGTAGCAAGCTCCTCATGCCTATTTAACCGTTAAGTGTTTTAGAAATATCATGCGATTGCCAATCAACTTGGACATGGACCAAAATACTTCTTGTACAACATGCTTGAAACATGTCAGTCATTCTCACATAGATTCACAATGGTGCCATATATGCTAGTAGTTAGAAAGTGGTTGCTCTTTTACTGCAAAGAAAACATATTTTTAGTGGGTCGTGGGTCAGTCCAAGATATGTCATTAGCTGGTTAGGCCAAAGTGGGTCGTGGGTCAATAGCGGGTGAAGACATGTCATTAGCTGGTTAACTTGACCCTAATTGCATTCTCATTGTACTACCTTGTCCAATAACCAAGTCTACCGGTGCTACTACAGTGTACATTGCACTGCTCAAACACAAGTAGGCCTAATTGTGAAAATATCATTTGTTTAGATACATGATTCATTAACTTCATTGATACTTCACAAACAGCTACATGTCCAGACATTCACTGAGAATCAAGCTATTTGCTAATGATACATGCAGTCTCAACTCTCAAATAGTCAAATGTCAATTCATAAATCATTAAACACTCTAACAGAAACAAACCTGTAAGTTGTGTCTATTTTCTTGGAGGACCTTTGCCGCACCGAGCAACATGGCAACATGAGCATCATGCCCACAAGCATGCATTTTTCCGGGCACTTTACTCTTGTGTTCCCACTCCACTGATTCCTACAAAATTTGTTAGCAAACATAGTACCTCAATATCGGCTAATGACTAACTCTGCACAGTGCAGGGCTGCACAGTGGCAGATCCGTAATTAAAACCAATTGGCCAGCACACGTATCAAAATAAATAAGGGAGGATCTAGGCCTAGGCCTATCTAGGCGATGGCCCACCCCATGCCAAAAAAAATTAAATTATACTTTGGAATGTTATTAGGATCATTGAAATTGTGTTAACTTAGTTGGTTTTGCACATTAGCCTAACTATTACATGGTTACGACCCATGCTAAGCAAAATTACTAGATTCGCCAATATTTCACACACGGGTGAATTTGTCCTGCAAAATTACAAATCTGCCACTATGCCTCTTCTCCATTATCATTGTAGCACACAACTTTTGTAAATTTATTTTATTTTAAAAAGTGTTTATCAAGACAATCAATGAAAACATAAACTCATCAACAATGCAAAGCACATATCCAAAACCACTACTCATCTGATACATATAACTGCTACTTTATTGAACAACTAAGAAATCAGGATTTAAGCAACCTTCAATACCCATAAATCATTTCTCATTATCATCAACATTACCACTTTGAATTAAGGGGATCAAATGCTGTAGAATTAAATTCCAAAAAAAACATATCAAAATCAAATTTAAAACAATCCAACAGTACCTCAATTGGAAGAGCATCCATATCAGCCCTCAAAGCCACAAATGGAGGTTTACCAGTTCCAATGAAGCCAAGAACACCAGTAACAGCAAGTGGGTGTTTATAAAAAATGCCCAGTTTATCCAATTCTTCCCTAACAACCCTGCTAGTCTCAAATTCCTCAAATCCAAGTTCAGGATTTTCATGTAATTTTCTTCTAATACCCACCATCCAATCAAAAATCTCAGGGTTTTGGGTTCGATTAAGGAAGTATTTTGGGATCTCTTGAAGCTCATTTGGAGATAAAAGCAACCCAGATTGTGAGGGTTTCACTATCACAAGAAACAATTGAAATGTGAAAACCAACCAGAAAAAACCCATGATTTTTAATTGGGGGAATTTTGGGATGTTTAATGTCTGATCATAGATGAAGAAGAGAGTGTTTGTTGTAGGTGGAATTAAGAATCAGATTCCTTTGATTTGGCGCACTCTAAACAGTAAGTAAGTAGTAGCTGGAGAAAAATTTCAATTAATAATGACTAGTAATTTGATGAAAATAATGACTAGTAGAGTAAATTAAAAAATCGTTTGCCAAAAATATAAAAATGTTTGTTCAAGTGGGTAATGATTGTTTTTCTTGTTGTAGTACTTGATTTTATTATAGAATCTGCACAAATGCACTATGCTCAATAATTTCTTTAATTTTTTAAACATTATAATCACGTGCTCAATGTGAATTTTGGTTGTTAGTTAAGATATTTTCATAAACACTATGCATGACGTAACGATGGAAACCGTTGTGACGTACTGTCCCTACTCCCTGGTCCACATGATTTTTGGGAATTGATATTGCCACATAAAAAATTGGTATCGGTACGCCCTTTGTGAGAGTCGCATAATGAGATGTGTTTTTATAATGAGGTGTGTTCATATCAATTTTGGGTATGTCTTTATTATTTTTTGTGAAAGTATTGTGTCGGACGGTCCGACCGTCGGACCGTCCAACACTTGTATTTTTTTTATGCCCAGACTCAACAAAACGTGTTCAGGTTCAATAATATGTGTCCAGGTTTAACAATATATGTCTAGATTTAACAATATGTGTCCAGGTCTATGTCTCCATGGTAAACAATATGTTTCCAGGTTCAATAAGTTTCACCAAGTTTACAAATTTATGTCCAGGTTCAACAATATGTGTCCAGGTTCAGTACTATGTGTCCAGGTTCAACAACATGTGTCCAGGTTTACAAATATATTTTCAGGTTTACAAATATGTGTTCAGGTTTACAAATACTTGTCCAGGTTTAACAACACGTGTCCAGATTCAACAATATATGTCCAGATTTTACGATATGTGTCCAGGTCCATGTCTCCAGGGTAAACAATATGTTTCCAGGTTCAATAAGTTTCACCAGGTTTACAAATTTATGTCCAGGTTCAACAATATGTGTCCAGGTTCAGTACTATGTGTTCAGATTTAATACTATGTGTCCAGGTTCAACAACATGTGTCAAGGTTTACAAATATTTTTTCAAGTTTACAAATTTGTGTTCAGGTTTACAAATATGTGTCTAGGGCTAACATTACTTATCCAGGTTTAACAACATGTGTCCAGGTTCAACAAAACTTGTCCAGGTTTGACAATATGTGTCCAGGTACAGTTGAACTTGTAATAACCCGAAATTTAGGGCCAAAAAATTTCGGGGTTTATTAATACTATTCTATTATTCTAAGTCTAAAAGGCCCGTTTAATTGGACTGTTTGTTTTCATTTCTGTTCCTTATCTCGAAATTGGGCCCAAAGACCCAATTTTCTCTTAGCTTGGCCGGCCCTCTCATGTAATGGCCAAGATGATTTTTCTTTCTAATTTATTATTAATTAGTTAATTTTATAATTATTTAATTAATAATATTTCAATTATATTTTTGAATTGGTAAGACCTAGTTTAACCACCTATACTAAGTCTATCTAAAATCACTCACTCTCCCCTACTCTCTCCCCATCTCACGGCATCCCCCTCTCTTTTCTCCTTTTTATTTTGTTTTCTTTGGTTCCTTATATTTGAATAGGAACAACACTTATATTTTCTTTTACCCTAATCTCAAAATAACTCTAAACTCACAAAAAAAAACCCTAAAAAGTTCCTATAGTGGCCGTGTGTTTTCAAAGCTCCAAGGGAGAATTTTCTTGATTTTCTTCCTAATCTAAGGTAACTAGACCTTCTTTCTTAAATGGAACAAGTTTTCCATATAGTTAATTAGGATTAAATCATGAAAATTAATAGGATTAGTATCATGATCACCTAAAAATTTCGAATGACATGATGATTTTTATTATGTATTTTCTTGATATGTTTATGGAACCTTGATGAATCTTTACATGTTTTAATTAATTTTATGCTTAAAATAATTTATTTAAATGTATAATTATATTGAATAATTGTATGATAAATTGTCTAATCTTATACTTGATTTATTCCATGATTGTCGAGTGGTATAGGGTGTATCATGATTATTTTTACGTTATTTTCTTGAATTATTATGTTGTTCTTGAATGTTTATTTGTTATATTAAAGACTTGAATTAAAAAGAATTATTTTTGTTCTTGATATTGTTTTTGTGCCCTAAAAGTCATGTGATGTTATGTACAAAAAGAACTGATTTTAATCTTGTTTAGTCCAAGTTTGATGATTAAATGTTTAAGGCATGATTTTAATTGTTATTATTATGTTTACTGTTTACTGATTAATTATTGATGATTGTGTTTAAATAATTTAAAGTATAATTTTGGGTATTTTTGTTCCAAATTGTCGAGTGGGTCATAGTATGAAAAATGGGATTTTTTTATCATGTTTTAGGTAATTTTGGTTGTTAATAGTTAATTTAGATGAATTATTTAATTGTTTATATGATTAATTGATGAATTTATTTAATTATTATTTTATTATTAAAATGTCGAGTAGGACAATTTAGGTTTGATCAATTTTAGTTTAATTTTTGACTTATAATATTTTAGAAGGTAATTTTAGGAATTAATATAAATAGAGGAATTAAAAAGAATTAATAGGGATAAGTTGCAATATGAAGGAAAGTTACAATATGACTAAAAGGACAAGTTATAGAAGATAATAATTAGTGGTCTCACGATGGCCTTTAGATAAGACAAGATAAGATACGGACGCTCATTTGGTGATACATGGGTCATCAGATCGGGTTAAGTCGAAGCCACTGCCCTATTGCGGTCTCTGGGCAGTTCTAGATCTTAAGATATGTAGTCGTCTAAGTAGTAGTACACAGGCTGCTATTTAGGAGTTATGGCCATAGCTTAGGCTTAGTTCTTGCAAAGGAGGGCTACGGGTTGAATACACGGGTTCCCGGCATGTTTTAGGAAAGTTGGGATGTACATGGGCATCCTTACGAACTATAATGACCGGTCCAATAAGATGGTTAAAAGAAGGGTTTTTGGGTAAAATATGACAAGATAATTATTTCACGGGAAGGATTCTGTTATATGTGTATTTACGTGTATTTTCGTGTGTATAAGTTGTATTTATGTAATGATAAGTCTTCCGCTGCGTACGTCTGGTAAGTCTGTACTATATGTATTTTTGGTGTACCTTGTACGTGTATTCCATGAATTCTGTACGAGTATCTTTGGCCTGTATTTATATGCGTATCGTATCCGTATTTGTCTGTATTCGGTATGTATCTTTATCCGTATTTTATACGTATATTGTATGTATTTCTAACCGTATTTTGCAGATATTTTATACGTATTGTACTCGTATTTTATACGTATATTGTATGTATTTCTAACCGTATTTTGCAGGTATTTTATACGTATTGTACTCGTATTTTTATACGTATTTTTCTATGTATTTCGTATGTATTTTTATACGTATTTTTCTATGTATTTTTCTATGTATTTCTATACGTATTTTTCTACGTATTTTTTTGCGTATTTTTGTATGTATTCTCGTATGTATTCTTATGTATTTTTGTATGATTTTCCTGGTTAATTCTATGCTATTATATGGTTAGCGGTCCCTCATTTAAGCGGGACAGTCTAGTTACTCGCCACTGACGGTGGACCCCCCCCATTTCAGGTGATGATACAAACGCATAAGTGGGCTCCTTTATGGTTCAGGTTGTGTGTTGATGAGAGCAGTATAGTGAACCCGGAGTCTAGTTTATGCCTTCTTTTATTTATTAAGTAGTATAGCCCAGCCTATTGGGATGGAACAGTATTATTATTACGTACTCTAGTATTTGTTTTTGGACTTTGAGGATATTATTTATTTAGTTTGGTTAATAAAAGGAGTATTGGATTTTAACTATTAATAATGCTATTTAGTTTATGTTGGTAATGATCCATTTGTCGATTTTCTTCGTAAATCGACAGTCTAGAAAAGTCGGGTCGTTACAGAACTGGACTGACACTAACCTTATGTCGGATTGGTCTGACACAATACCTTCTCTTATTTTTTATTATGATTTTGGAGTATGAAGTGAACACCTGACAAAGTTGATCTGAGATTTGAAATTTGATTCGAGACTAGGTTAAGTTTGAAGAAGACAACCTAGAAACATTATGCGAAATCCGAACTAATTCGATTTGAATTTCAATTGGTCTGAAACTCATTTGAACCTGTATATGTCCGGTCCAAAAACAATCAGATTCGAGCTCATTCGATCTCAAACAAATCAATTAAGAATAATTTGTTTAAAGATAAATTTGGGACAATGCTTAGTTTCCACTTCCCACTGAAGAACATTAAATTAATTGATAACTCAAAGAGTAACAATAATTTTATATATAAAAAAAAAACTTATCAACATTATCCTTGAGTTGATTCGAAATCACCCGATCTGATCCAAAGTGAGCCAGTCCGAAACAATCTGATCTAATGGATTCTTATTCGATTTGGCCTGAAATCGCAACCAAAAATTCGATCCGGGCCGAATAGTATCATGAGTTGGATTAGGTCCAAATCCGAAATGGCTCGATCTGAAAATGGCCCAAAAAAACTAATTGGTCTAAAACGGTTCGATTGCTAGGTTTACTAGTGAGCACCTAAAGAGATACTCCTTATAAAAATGCAACCCACAATGAATAGTTGTTATTCATTAACTTGACAACGAATGTTCTTTTGAGTTGAATTAATGTATATCGTGTGAATATCATTACATTAGTATTCACGCTTGCACTTTTGAATTTGTTTTCATATGGAGAAAAAATGAGAGAATTTGCAAAAAAAATAAAAATAATAAATCATGTGAACAATACATGTCATTTAATGGCTGGATTTTTTAAGTTGCCGGATTTTAGTTTTCCTATGTTAGTTAATTTTGTCACATGTTCTTTAGACGATGTAGTTTCTCGCAAAAAAAATGTATAATCTAAGTAGTTTTGGACAGAATTTTCTGAATTTTAAAATCTTACATAAGATCGAGATTGATATCATATTTTTAGATTGTAGAACTATATGGTTGTAAGATTCATATTATACTTTTAGGAAAATGTTTGAGTGTCTCTAAAAATTGCTAACATTATAATTTTATGAGGTTGTCCGATAACTTTTTTTTTATTAAGGAAGTTCGTTCCTTTTTTAGTAACATATAGGGGAAGATGATGCTGATAATAAGGTTTTGGGGGTGGCTCACTACTGGCTCCACTTTGCCACTCTTCTTCACCTTAGTTGTCCGAAAGTTTTTGGAACACTCGGGGTATATTCTCTTCAACTTATATCAGATCAGAAAAAAATAAGACGAAAAGAACACACCCTCAATCATTCCTACATAACATAAATTTTGTCGCGTTGTTCTCATTGTCCACACTCATTTAGCACATGAATGCTAATTGAATCACAGTCATCACCATTAAGAATATGTAATCGCCAGTTAAATTCTGCCACTTTGCAAGCATCAATGCGAAAAAGACCAAAGTCCGCAGCACATTTGATGTCATCAATCAATCCTAAATTGTACTGTACCTCATTTTGACCCATTTTTAATAAACAATTGTAACTCCATTTTTGAATAATCCTAAAATTTTAATTTTAAATGGGTTAAATGAATTCCAATAGGGGATCAATGGGTTAAATGAAGGATAAATGGATTCCAAAACGCATAAAACTAAAAAGCTAATGGTTTTAGTGAGTGACGTGCATAAACCATGCGAGTCAACGTCGGATTCCGGCGATAAAGTGGTAGTCAACAAGGAAATATGTCACATAAGATGATTTCTTACAAAAAGTTCTAGATAAGATGATTCTTTACAAAACATAGTCTACAAAAGATTATTTTTGACAATTTTTTCTAAGTACTTGTACTTTTTCAATGTCGGTATCCAACTAATAAGCTTTGCAAATAGACATGTAGCAAGAATTAATATTGGAGTTCATGATATAAGACAACAAAAATAATTAATATTGTTAGACCAAGAATTATTCTATTCCTTACTTTTATGTTTATGTAATAATCAATGTTGATGGTTGAAACAAAAAAAATTAAATGATATTAAAAAAAGACACAAATAGATAATAATTATATAAACATGAAAATATGAATAAAATATTAGTTACAACTACTCTCCAAACCTAATACAAATACGTTATAATCAACTATATATATATATATATATATATATTGTTCTAATAAAAAGCACAAGTATTTTTTTTTCATGTCATTATAAAACTATTATAATTTCAGTTGTCCATCAACATAGACACAGGAAAAAACAAAGAACGGCAAAAAAAAATAAACTTTGTATTTATCATTTATGTTAACAAAAAAAATCAAGAAAAAAAGGATGACCAAGTGTAAAGGAGAGAAAATATATACGAGGCAACATATATGGAAGAAGGAGGAAAAAAATGATGGCCAGATCTTCCAACCTTTTCACAATTGCAAAACAACTTTCTTTGTAAAACACATGGTTATTAAATTATTTAACATATGGGGAAAATGAAATTCAAAATACATTTTTGATTTATTAACTATAATAAAGAAACAAAAATAAATTATTAAAAAGAGAAATATAGTTTTGGAGGACAAACTTTTTATGAGGAATTGCCATGTGACAGTAATGATAGTCAGGGGTTTTTATTTTAGTTTTTTTAAAGTTATTATAGATACCGTTAAAAGATTGCTAAAACAAAAATTTCCTCGTTAGCCATTGCCATGATTGCGAAAGTGCGAAACTGTCATACAACACATTCATGGGAGCGATATACATCATTCCTAACAAAATAAATGCAAAGGGATATTATTTGTGGGATGTCAAATATTCCTTTGTTGCATCTATCTTATTACAGAAGCACTAATATATAGGTCTTATTCGGAAAACAGTGTTAGAGTTGGAAATATTTTGACCAATGATTTTACCTGCTGATTTGGCTGTTGTTTATGTAAATGTGTTTGGTAACACTTAGATGTTGAATAACAAATTATTTGAGGGTTTACAAAACTCTGAACAAAAAGGTACTCTTGGAGACAGTCTTGGAAGCTTTTTGAGAATTAGAATTTTGGTCCAAAAACTCTATTTCAAAACTCACCCCACCAAACACCAATATTAAAGGTTTGAATAAGTCAAACCTCTAATATTGATTCAAACCTGTAACAACCCGACTTTTTAAGCTGTCGTTTGACGAAGGAAAACGACTTGCGGATCATTACTTAAGCATTAAATTAAACATTAATTATATATTCAGAATAGAAACATCTTTTATTAACTTAAAAGTCTGAAATTAATCCCAAAAGTCAACAAAGATAGAATACTTAAAGAATTACATAAACTGGAATAATGTTTTCCCAACACGCTGGGATAAAAAAAGGAATAATGTAATAATGTCTTATTGAATTCTAGAAAAGAAATACTAAGGTGGAACTAAAACTCTGCCTCAACAAAGCCCAACCAGCGGAAGCCCGACTACGCAGCTGCATCGTCACCTGAAACTGAGGGGGGGGGGGGGTCCACCGTCAGTGGCGAGTAACTAGGCTGTCCCGTTTAAGTAAGGGACCGCTAAAACACATAATAGCATAGGACAACACACGAAAATACATGGAAACAAATAAAATTCCATACACATGTACATACAAGGTACGTATAAAAATACGTACAACATTACGTATAAATGTACGTACACAATACATATAATCATACCTGCAAAATACGGTTAGAGATACGTACTAAATACGTACACAAAACAAGCATACATACGAAATACACATATACATATCCATACAAGCATACAATTACAGAAATACACGGCGGAAGACTTATACTATTCGTAATACGTTACATCCAGTACCTAACTTATATTATACACAGACTTATACTTTAATTATCATAATATACCTTACATTATCTTAACTTCATAATCATATCATATCATATCATTCATCTTAACCTTATTATTATATTATATCATTCATCTTAACTTTAAAATCATATCATATCATTATCTTCACTTCTTAACGGACCGGTCTTTATAGCTCGTTGTGGATCCCGTATGCACCACAACTTTCCTAGAACATGCCGGGTTGAACTCGTGTATTCAGCCCGTAGTGGATCCCGTGTGCACCACTAAGCCTAAGCTATGGCCATAACTCTTAAATAGCAGCTCGTGTACTACTACTTAGACGACTACATATTTTAAGACCCAGAACTGCCCGGGTGAACTCGTGTATTCATCCCATGGGGCAGTGGCATCGACTTAACCCGATCTGATGACTCGTGTATCATCAAAAAGGGCGTCCTATCTTATTAACCCGATTGATGACCTTTGCGTCATCGCAGGGGCGATCTTAACTTATTATCTTTCTTATATCTAGAAGTACTAGGTGACCGTAATCGGGAATAAATGTTCGAAGTCCCAGGAAAGAGAGGTGCGGCACGTATATTGGCCACCTTAAATACCAAGTCTTTCCTAGCCAGAGATCGAAACAAATAATTACCCTTTTACTCTGTTTCCTTTCCTTCCCTAATAATATCTTATTATACTTTACTTCTTATAGTAACTTATCCCTACTGACTTCCTTTACTAATATAATAATAAAAAATATTATGATGACTGATATAATAACTATCCTGAAATCCTTTTATTATTATTATGTTACAATTATCCCTTTTTGTCATATTTATTACCCTTCATATTACAACTTATCCCTGATAGTTCCTTTAGGAAATATTAATAATTATAATAATAATACTAATTCCCAAAATTGTTCCAATATTATTATAAGCCAAAATAATTAAACTAAAATTGGTCAACAATAACTAACCTACTCGACATTTTAGGGTTAGTTTACTAATTAGATAAATTCATCAACATAATAATTAACAAAATCAGTTCAATTAACAATAATTCGAATAATTAATAATTATCACCAAAAATTGCATAAAACATGATAAAAATTCTACCTTTCATATTTTATACCACTCGAAAATCATGAACAACAATACCAAAAATTATGTCTTTAATTAATTAAATTCAATAACCAATAAATCAGAGCGAACTTTATAATAAACATTAAAATTATCCTTAAAACACCATATTTTACACAATCTGATTTTAAAGTATTAAATTAAGAACCACCATTAAAAGGTCTCGAATAATCTGGAAATTTTGATGGGAGCTAGATGTAGGTTCATGGTTTAACATGCATAAATTTCGTCCAAAAATAACATCTTTAACTATCTTTAAGGAATTTTATAACTAACAAATCAGATTAGGCTGAATTCAGTTTCAGATTTTTCTGCCATATCAAAAGATCTTTAAAAATTACGAAAATTTTACACAATCTGTAAAACACTATTAATGACTTCCACCTAAACTTTCGTAGCCATCCGAATTGATTAAGTATCTTAATAAATTCGTAAACCAAATCTGGACAGTTTTACCGGTTTGAAAGATTAAATTATTATAAGCAATAAAAGGACGAATTTTGCCACGAAATAAATCATGATTCATAATCAAACAGTAAAGAAACTTCCACGAAAAATTCATCAAGAAATAACAATATTTGATTAATAAATAAATTCATACAAGTAATTATTCAACAATTAAAGATTTCAAGAAACTACATAAAATAATCAAGAAAATTTCATAATAATTCATAAAGATTACATATTATCATCAAGAAAAATTACATAATATCCTATCATATGATTCGAAATTTTCTAGGTGATCATGACACTAATTCCTAACAATTTTCATGTTTTAATCCTAATTAACTATGTGATTAACTTGTACCGAAATTAAACGAAATAGCATAGTTACCTTAATTCGCTTAAATTTTCCAAGGAAAAAATATTCACACTTTGGTGAATTTAGTCGGCTATTTGAGAGGAAAGGAGGAGAATATAATTTAGTTGGAGTTCAAAGCTTTAGCAAATATCAACCAAAACAATTGCTAGCTAGTATTTATAGAGTAGGAAAAACAAAAGCAAACCCTAATAAAACTCCTAGGGTTGCCGTGAGGTTGGAGAAAAGTAGGGAACAAATGAGTGAATTTAGGTAGTTATTTTAGCTAGAATTGCATAGGTTTAGGAATTTAAAAAATATATAATATAATTTAATTAATCAAATTAATTGAATAAATAAAAAATATACTTGGCCCAAAAGAAACACAAGAGGGCCGGCCAAGCCTTAAAGAAGAGAAGAAGACTGGGTCTTTGGCCCAATTGAGTTTAAAGAGAGGGAAATAAGGTAAAACAGTCCAAATTTAATGGGCCTTTTGGACTTAGAATAAATAAATAGAATTAATAACCGCGAAATTTTCTGGCCCTAAATTTCGGGTTATTACAAAACCTCTAAACTCCATTCAAAAAGCTAAATGCCAAGCACCCCCACGATACCGATATGTTTTTATTTTTAACACCGAGAACGACAATACTAAAGGGCAATTCCAAGCAGAATACAGAATTACAAAGCAGTTTCATAGATCATAGTCAAGGGAACAAAGAACTACAAGAGTAAGCCTAAACAGAAGAGTGACTTGTAGTCTTGTACATATCCGATTCATAGTACCAGAAAAAAAATTACTACTACTAAAGTCATATACTCTTACTGGTGCATATATACACCGAAAAACTATGACAATAAGCTAATAACCACTGCAATTACTCCCTTGATAGGCTAAGATGTGAAGCTCAAATAAAATACCAGATCAAATCATGGATATTTCATGAAAAAATGCCTGCACTTGATTCAACTACGAAAATATAAGCTACTAAGCACCGTAATTAGTCCCTTGATAAAACGAGATGCTTCCAAAAGGCCAGCTTTCCATCCCAATCAAGAGCCAGGAGCTTCAAATCCTCCTTATTCACTTCCCCCTGTGATGGTTCCAATAAAGAGATCACTTTAAAGGCTCTGATTTCTGCTTCGCCTAGATGATTATTATCAACAAGAGTGTATGATCGGCAAGGTAGAGTCGAGTAGGTTATCAATCCACTTCTTCAACTCTAACAATCCATGCTTTGCCACGGTATTTTCCATTATGTGGTGCAAGAAGGCAGAATATGCTTTCAACAAGAGATAAAGGGTGTTCAGAAGAATCAAGGTTAGGGACCTCGAGAGGGAAGCTAAGAGACTGTTGGGTTCCTGAGGGTCGAGAGGGAAGGGGAGCGGTACCCCACGTAATGTAGGCACCTCCGAAACTGTGTTTTGTACAATTCCTTCCTGTTTTGATATGTTGGAAGATTTTGGCCTCTGTAGTTTGATCTTTATCATTAAGATTAAGATGTTGTAATCCACTTGTCACTGACATTTTGATCTAACACAAACCAAGTAAAAGGATACCATTAGTGTGTTATTCTGTGTAATTAGAACATATAATACTCCATATTTACATAAAATAAACAAGCAAAAGTTGTCATTAAACGGGTTCACACCCTCAACCCTAACCCCACCCGTTTAATAAACGGGTCGTCTTGTGTCAACCTGTTTATATTAAACTTGTCGAAATCATTGACCCAAAATCGTTTATTTCGTGTCGAGTTCGGGTCGTGTTGGCGGGTTATATTATTGTCATATTTTAAACGAAGTTATCTATTAGTTTCATTTTAATTAGTAAATATGAAATGTCATTTGTACAATTTGACTATATTTTTATTACGAGTAACGCTCAAATCTTCGTCAAAGTACATAAGATTAATAGTGTCAAATATTGACTGTTGCAAATACTAGAAAATGGAGGTAGTATAACGAACTGATATATATATTTCATCTACATTATTGTTTCATATGCAATTTTGATTTTATAATAATTATTATATCTATGCTATATTTGGGTAATAGAATACATTTCCATCTATATTATTATAGGATAATTATTAATTATATCGGATCAAAAATGTCAAAAGGAATGAAACTGGGCTTTACCTCGCACAATTTTATAATAGTTACAATAATTAACAATAATAAAACAAAAACAAGAATAAACTCAACTTCTATCATCTCAATCACCCTGTACTAAAATTTCCTTTATATATATATTTTTAAATTGTTCATCATCCCAGAAACAATCTGCATATGAAGAGATAGACAACAACGAAAGGAAGAATAATAGGTTGATGATGATGGTGTTCATTATTAACCCAAACCAAAAAGAAGATCTGGTCCCCTGATGGCGGTGAAAATGACGGCGTCGATGGCGTCGCCTTCACTTGAGTTACCATGGGTACAGTTGTCGTCGGTGGCATGGCCGTCGGTGGCTTCGTCGTCGGTCCTGGGTCTGCAATCTACCGGTGGTTGAATGTCATAAATCTGAAAATAATATTATTCCAAAGCATATAAATCTGAAAATTATTTTATTCCAAAACATAAATCTCAATTAATTGTTAAATGTCATTAATATGAAAGAGGAGAGAAGTTTGAATTTCAAATTCAAAATTGGTGTTTGAATTTTGAAATGAAAATTTGAAATTTTACTTGAAATATAAAATGGACCCATTTTTCTTAAACCAATAAGAATAAGCCAAGTAATTTGTGTAACTTGGGACCACTTACACCAAGTGTAATTCTACCCTTTTTCGTATGTAGAGACTACATGAAATAGTTAGGTGTCGTTTGGTAGGCCAAAAAATGCATGGGAAGTGAAACTTCCTAGGAATTTAAATTTACATGTGTTGTTTGGTTGACAAATTCATGGGAATTAGAAATTCCTAGGAAGTTTCATTTCCTACAAAATGGGGGAATTTACTTATCATAGGGGGCTAAGTAAGTGGAACTTCCCATGGAAATTTTCATTTTCCATGGTTAACCAAACATAATATTGCACTTCCGTCCTAGGAATTTTTATTGCATGTGAATATAAATTTTCAAGGAATTTGCAATTCCTACGTTCAACCAAACGACACCTTACTCCCTCTGTGCACAAATAAGTGCTCCATTTTGATAAAAAAAACTCTTACAATTTTGATCAAAGTGGAACACTTATTTGTGAACGGAGGGAGTTTATGTCTAGCATCTCTCCTCAAAAATTGTGGAGAATAACAAAAATAACAAGTAAAGAGAACAGACTTTTGGTTGGTTCCCAATACTCATATTAAATGTTATGGTTCCCCACACTAAGTTAATTAAAGTCAAATACTTTGTGTATTTTAGATGGAAGAAGTAAAGCATGCAATCCAATTACACTCACATTTGTGTTAGTTCTTTGAGATCAAAGGAGAGAACCTTTTAGCGGTCAATTCAGTCAACAATGAGTGTCGGCCACTTTGGAAGGTTTCCAATCTTGTCAACGAGATTCAATCCCTTTTTCCTCAATTTTCTTCTTCGATAGTTCGCCACATCTACAAAGAAGGTAACCGAGTAGCTGATTGGGTCACCAATGTTGGTCACTTAGTTAACTCTTCTCTATGTATTCAGTTTCATCACACTTCTCTAGAGCTGGCAAAACTTGATCTAACCCGATAACCCAACCCGAACCCTACCCAATAATAACGGGTTGGGTTGAGTTTTTCAACCCGTCTAGTTAAATGGGTTGACCCAACCCAACCCGTTTAGTTTAATGGGTTGGGTCGGGTTGAAATTCTCAACCCGATTTCAACCCATTTAACCCATTAAAAATATATGTAATGAAATTAGTTTCAAGTTCAATTGACGTACTAATCTATTATATCACATTCATATTTTTTTTTATTATGTTATAGATTTTTTACGAGTTATATAGGTGGTTGTAATGTCTTAAAATCTAATTTTTTTATCTTGAACATTAGAACGCAAAAGGTTGTTAGTTATTAATTAATACCGTGTTATAATGTGTAAATTATGGACAATATGACTTGTAAGTTGTAATACATATGACCATCGCGGGTTGTTGTTATGGTTCATATATAAGTATAGACATATAGTGATATAAGTTTATTTGATACTAATAAAAAGGTGATAATATTATTAAACGGGTTATTAGGTCAACCCATTTATTTATAAGGTTGGGTTGGGTTGGGTTGAGAATCTCAACCGTTTAACTAAATGGGTTGGGTTTGGGTTGAGGATTTCAACCCGTTTATATTAATGGGTCAACCCGAACCCAACCCAAGTCGACCCATTTACAGCTCTACACTTCTCAATTGTATACTATACTTGAGGAGGACATGTTAGATATTACCCTGATTAGAAGGGCTACCTAATTTTATATTTCATCTTTCTTTATCATTAAAAAAGAATAATAATAATTACACTCACATTTGAGATTCCCAACACTCAAGCATGCATTGTAGTATTCACTCCCTCAGTCCCTCTCATATCAAAAGAAAAAAAAAAGAGTAAAACATGAAGAACAGAGGTCTTTTTACGAAGCTGTTAGATTAAGTAAATAAATGAATATAGGAATTAGTTATTATGCATAATAAATAAATTATTCCCTCCGTAACATATTAATGGCAACAATTTGACATACATTTATTTACTTTATCTAACAGACGCATTTGCTCTTTGTTGAGGATAAGATGAAGTTCTATGTATTGATGATAAGTTTCTTCTTCTTTGTATATAACATATTCCTGGGCTTAATAAAATAAAGAGAAAGAGAATTACCCATAATTTGATCTTGAGAAGGTTGTTTTTTTTTTTAAAAAAAAAAAAGTGATTATAAGAAGTTTTCTACCATATATATTGTCATAGATCGAACATCATTCAAATTAAAGAAGGAAGCTAAATGCTTGTCGAACCGATCAACTGCACGTACAGGGGAATGAAAGAGACAAATTGTAACTATATGGAATTTTAAAAAGGAGAAAACTGAAAGGTTGAGTAAATTGATGGTAGATAAGGGATATCAGGTTACTCAAATTGAGATACAAATTTGTATCTCAAAATGGCATTTTCACGTAATTTTCACAAAATTTAGGGGCAGAGATTCAAGCACCAAATAAATAGGGGGTATTCTAGTAATATATTTTCAACAAAATTACAAAAATGGCATTTGATATATTTTGAGATACCCCGTTTTTGAGAAATTGGGAATTTCTCGATTGTAGATGGTCTTAAACAATTTTTTTTAAAGACATAGATGGTAAAAGAGTGATGAATGGTTCATGTGGCATCTAAAATTTCTTGTTTATAATATTTAAGTTTAGATTTAAATTTCTACCATATATCTTGTCATAGATCGAACATCATCAAATTAAAGAAGAAGGATAAAGGGTTGCCAAACCGATCAACTGCACGTACAAGGGTATGAAAGAGACAAATTGTAACTATATGAAATTTTAAAAAGGAAATTGAAAGGTTAACTGCACGTACAAATTTTTTTAAAGACATAGATGTTAGAAGAGTGATGAATGGTTGACATGTGACATTTAAATCTTCTTGTTATAAATATTTAAGTTTAGATAACATCAATTGATTTAACTAACTATTGTTGTTCTCGCTATATCTTACACATTCTATGAAAGAATGGATATACGCGTATATGGGGAGAATGACAATAGTTAGTTAGTATAGTTAATGTACAAGAACAGTACTCTTCATATTGAGTATGATGATGATAGTGTCACCAAATTTCTAATGTAAATGAAAGTTTTTTAAAGGAACCACTAATGCCTACATTGCTATCCACAATTTCAATTTACACACTCAAAATACATTCTTACACTACACTTAGTACATGGCAAGACAAACACTATAAATAAACAAAAGAAAAAAACTTCTATTTTTGAGATCAAAATTGTTGCATTAGGATCTCATTTTTGGCTAACATGCTAATGTACAAGCCATTGTTACATATTTCGCCTTTTAGTTCACTTTCATAATTCACAGTTTGTCTAAATTAGGATGAAAATAGCCCAAAACTAACCATGGTTCACTTTTTCGGATTGCAATAATTTACGGGCATTTTAGGAAACTATGTGACACTGGTATAAGCCAGCATATATATAATATCATCATTTGTTTTCTTCTAAGTAGCTTAGTACCTAATTTCCTATCAAACTAATACTAAGCTCTATGAAACTAAGACCTACCATCAAACTTATGGAGTGCTATTTACTTATGATCTTGTATCTCATGATTCTCATCGTTTCCAATCCAAAATGAAGGTTGTTTTTCGCCAGTCAAGAGATACAAAAGGTTTAGACAACTCAATTGAATCAAAAACCCACTTCTCAAAAGAAACGTTGTTCAAGTAATGCCTCCAACATCTGTTCCCGAAGTATCCACAACACTCTGGAGCCACCTTTTCTTTCTTCAGCTTTTTAAATATCATCTGCCAACAATATATTTTATATATTTAATTACAAAAAACAATCATATAGATGCTCTGTTCAATTCTAAATTAAATGAGTTAAGCTTGAGACATACACATAGATATTTTTATATTCCTTTACATTTAATCCCTTCGTCCAAATTAAGTGCTTCATTTTGACCATAAATGTATGCAATATTTACTTTTTTAAATCTCCCAACACACAACTTTAAATAATAATATATTTATATACATGTAATAAAAAATTATAAAACTAATATTAAAAAATTACACATTGAGCCGGATCAAACGAGATCCCATTTAACCATATTTTTTCTTATTTGGATAAAATTAGAGAGAGTCAAAATAGTCTGGTGAACAGTGGAAAAAGTCAAATTGTTGCAAAAATAAGGGGACAGAGGGAGTATCTCAAAATGGATGATGTGACTTGTTTTGGGGATGAATGAAGTATTAGTTACTTGTAGCTTAAAAGCTTTCAGACATAGCACTCTGGTCTGGTCTGGTCTGGTCTGTTCCATGAAATATACACAATATGGTCCAAAGGAGACCGTAAAACTATCCTTTTAACTAATTTTTTTTCCATTGACCAACTACAAGTCCAATAGAGTAAAGTTATACTCTCATAACTCAAAACTTTTTTAAAATAAAAAATAAAAAAAATCTTGCACATTGTATATAACTAGAAGGTTTATATCTCATTCTGCTAATTTATGCTAATCAATAGTCTTGTCATATCATAATCCAAAAGGATCCAATTCATAACTTCACTGCAATGGCTATTGAAAATAACAGTAAATCACAAAATATGCCCATAGTTGATACTTGATAGCATACAGATGAAGTTATGATACTTATTAGTTTCATATTTTCACTGAATTTATATGGTAAAAAAAAATGATGTTAACCTAGAAGAAATAAAAGAGCAAATTACCTTGGGAAAGTCACTACTGCCATGGGACATTACATCTATAGTGGATGGAAATTTCTTCAATGCAGCATCAAGCAAGTCCTGAAAGCATAGTGATATTCTAACTGCCCATGGGTTGGATACATGGCACAAAGGAACAAACATTGCTCTGATGTCTTCATAGATAACTATGCCCTAAACATCAGATAAAACATGTCAATGATCATTTTTTTAAAAAAAATGAAAAAACCAACATAAACATTGCAAAAAAATCAACCCCATTAGGTGGGTTGGGTACAAGCCAGGCTTAGTTCGGGCTCAAATTTCTTGGCCAAAACCCAGAAATTTAGTGCGGGCTTGGCTAGCTTCTCAGGCTAGGCCTAAAAATTAACCAAAAACCTAATTTCAAATGCCCAAAGCCCGCACAAAGGAATGAAAAATGGTTGGGCCAGGCCTATATCCGGGCCTAATTTGCATGTCCAAAGCCCGCCAAAAATCGGGCCAGGCCACTTTTGCTCAACTCTAATAGAAAGGAAACACAATGGAAAACTTAAGATGATCCAGGAAGTCCTCAAGTGATTCACAACATAAAAGTTAAAAGGAAAAATTGGGCATAACAGCACAACCATTAGGTTGGGTGCAAGAAACAGCACAACCTATACTAGGTGTGAAGATATAGGTCGTGCTGTTATGGCCATTTTTTTTTAAAAAAAAAAGACGGTAAACATTCCTCAAGATCGAGTAGAAATCATACCAGTTCATTGAGACTCATGAATTTAAGCGCTTTGTTACAATCAATTGCATTAAGGAATCTATATAACCTAGAAGTATGATCTCTACGACGTTTCCATTTATCCGAAACTGTTGATGGTTCAAAAGAAAGCAGAGCTTTTGTAAGACTTAAATGAGTTTGAAACAAGAATGGCATTGTCTGACCACTGTACTCAAGTGAGGTTAAGTTTGGAGTATAAAAAACCGCCTTATGCAACCTTCGACATCTCCGAATCACAAGCTTCCTTAGTTTGAGTCCAGTGAAGTTGATGCTCTTTAATCCATTGCATCTGCTAAGAACTAAAATCTCAAGCTCAGGAAACTCCAAACCATGAAAATTCTCATCTGTCATTCTGGGATATTCCATTATCAACTCCTTAAGACCTCTACAAGCTTTAATATCAATACTCTGTAGTTTTTTCTGGTCATAATAATGACAGTAAGTCTCAAGTGACTGAGCTTCAATCACAACATTATTAACAACACACTTGTATAGATCAATTCTCTTTAACTTTTCATGGTTTTTGCTGATACTCAAAGTAACAAATCCCCTGCATTTTATTAACCTTAAATCCTCAATGTAAACACAACCAGAGATCAAATCTTCGGCGATAACCACTCCCTCAAGTGATAGTTTCTGAAGTTTTGGAAGGTTTATACAACTAGGAACAATTATGCTACAACCATACAACTTCAATGTATTGATTGAGCTTTCATTTATAAGACTTAAAGGGATTTCATATTTGTAAGCATTAAAGCCTTTGATTTGGAATTCAAGTTCTTTGACATTCCTCTTAACAACAGAAACAATCAAATCACATATATCATGTATAGTAAAGCCTGATTTATCCCTAATGCAAAGCCCAAGTTTTTGGATATTTTGCAACTTATTGATTTGATTCTTGTAAGTTTGTTTTAGAGTATTTGAGACATAAACAACATGGGATAGGTCAAAATCCAATACTTCAAATGAATTCCAAACTTGCCTCCATGTCTTTGAAAGGATGCAAGTCCTAGCAGCATCCTTTCGATGAAGGCGACCGAGGATTTGATGAAGTAAATCATCTGGTAAGTTTGATATATAATCAAAATTGGTTTTTCTTTTCCCTTTCTTTGAGCCCCTTTTGCCTCTTTTCTTGGTTTTCTTTGAAGAAACCTCCATTGAGTATTTGAGTTGAAGGATCAAGCCCTTTTTGATACCTGATCTTTAAGCATAAATCCTATAGAAAAAAGGCCATTCATATTATTATCGGTATAAAACAGGTCTCACCGTAAGACCAAATCTCACTATCAAAAGTTTTTTTAAAAAAAAATGCAAAAGTTACAGAAAACGTATAAATAATTATATATATATGTATAAAAACAACTTGATAATTAACTTTTACCATTTTTTGTTTATAACTTTACTTGGAAATATATGGTCTCACCACCAAGAAAATAGATTAAAATACCACATTAATTTGATTACACACATTAAGCATTTATCAATGTGTAATGTAGGGTGTGTTCTCTTCAACTTATTTGATTCCAGATCAGATCAGATCTCACCAATTCTCATAAGTTTTCAGATCAGATCAGGTCAAACAAAATTCAGACGAAGAGAACACACCCGTAATTTTTAACATATTTTAAACAATCTTGTGTGAGATGAAATTAGATTAGCATGAACATGAATAACTCAAAATTAAAGAAACAAGTATATGTTTAAAAACCCAGGCCAAGAAAATCAAAGAGACAACACAATTCCGAATTTCTTAGCATAATAATTTAATCCACAAGAAATTAAACAGCAATTTAGGGAAGTGAAACTAGAATTAACAATTATTATACCATATATATAAGAAAAAAAATCAATGGTAAACATGAAAAAAAATCAAAAAAAAAAAGTGAAACTACAACAATATTGAAACATAAAAGATAAGAGGGAAAAAAGTGATGATCCGGACCTGTTAAATGTTAATGGCTTGGCGTCTGAAAAAGATTAGTAGTAAAGTAAAGTAAAGTAAAGTAATTTACATCAAATGAAACTGTAGTAGTTTGAAAAACGTACGGGTTCTAAGTTTTAATTTATAATAACTGGGAATTTAGCGGGTTTTTAAGTTTTTATTTAAATAAATAAATGTACCACGGCTTCTCGCCTTCGGCTTTTAAATTTTAATTTAATAAAATTCACCTTTATTTTTTGGTTCACAATTAGTGGTGGCCACCGAACGGGCCGAGCCAGAGACCGGGCCGGGCCGAAGACCTCCGACCCATGAACCGGCCCGGTGAGTTATTGGGCCGGGTTCATGGATAGGCGACCCATAAACCGGCCCATCCGGGTTGGATCGAGTTTGACCGAGTTACGGGTTATAACACTCCGACCCATGACCCACCCGTTTAGCACCGGGCTGGGTCACGGGCCGGGTCCGGGCTAACCGGGTCTGACCCATCAAGGCCAAAAATCGGGCCGGTCAACCCGGCCCAGTGGCCACCACTATTTACAATGGTCGCGTTTTTCCAATGTTACCACTTACCAAAGTTCGTACTTCCTTTGTTCTATATTACTTGCAATATTTTGAACAAAAAGCTCTTATATAATAGGTCAAAGTTTTACAAACCTTGTATTTTTGTTTGCTACATCACTTTTTTGAGCTACATCATTTTCAAGCTACAACTAGGGTGCTTATCGAGCGAGTCGATCGCGAGCTGCGAGCTGGGGGTTGCTCGATTCGTGGTCATTAGGTTTTGAGCCGAGCCGATCACGAGCTGCTCGTTTAATGTTTTAGACCTCTTGAATCTTAACTTTTTCAAAAGAAAATTATTGATTATATTTTCTTTTCTTTATGAAAATTATATATTGTTAAAGTTTATTAATTTATTATATTAAATATCAAGGTTAATTTTGTTTTAGAAAATTATTGATTTTTTTTTGTAAAATTATCTAGTTACGAGCTGTTTCGAGCGAGCACGAGCCAACTCAAGCCGAGCTTTGACCGAGTCGAACTCGAGCTGCTCGCGAGCTACCCAGCTCAATAAAAACCCCTAGCTACAACTATCCCTAATGACAAATTACAAATATTATAGCTTATAGTTAATGTTATAGTGCCAAAAAGACAAAAAAAACAAAAAAAAAGTAGGCCCAAAACCTACTCCCTTGGTTGGGGGTTGTGTCCCCCTGCCTTTCGATCGATACAAAGTTGAGGAGGCCAATCACGAACGATACAGGTGTGGGAGCGATCCTGGTCAGGGAAGGCTAAAACGGGCAGACGACGCCTCGCATATGGGTAGCAAGAGGGCGCTTATGCCCAGACGATGGGGCCTTATGGGGGAGAGCCCGACCTAATAGGGGCAGCACACCCCCCATTTCAAGCGCACCTCTGTATCGACTGAATCACTCTAAGGGTCTAGTCGGTGGAACCAGTGAACCACACGAGCTGGTTAGATGTGTGGGGCAGAGGGCTCGTAGTACCCCCTTTTCCTTTTCTTCGCTTCGATAGTGAATCACCCACAAAGAGGCAAGCCTGCACGTTCTATTTGAGACAGACTACTAAGGCGGGTGGTGGACTACTTCATTAGGGAAGGGAAGAAGGAGCCTAAGCACGGCATATAACGTACACTTTAGTGGAAAAGGAGAGCAAGACCATACCTCTTTTTCCAAGCTTGTTTGGAGAGTCGGTTTCCACAGAAAATCAAGTTGGTGAGCCGTGTGATGGGAAACCCTCCCGCACGGTTCGGAGATCACTGAATTCGAATGAGAGGTTCACCACCACATCGTTGCACGCAAGGGTAGCTCGATCGATTCGCAGATTGGTCCAACTCGTCATTCACTTCTGACTCTGTGTTCGTAGCCCGACTGTAGCTCAACAAAGCTACAAGGTTTGTTCAAGCTACAATCTATTTTCTTCCACAATAATTAAGCTTGTAGCTTAAAACTTTGCTTATTTACAAGCTAGTACTCTAATTAGCAAATCATTGTTGATGTTCTAATCTTATATGTAATTTAATTGTAACAATATTCTAATTAACTGGTTTTCCATGCTTCCCTACTTAGATAGATGGTGGATTTTCCATACAATCTATTGTTTTCTAGCATTTTTTATTTTATTTATTTATTTATTTTTTGCGGTGGTGGTCCTTATATTTGTTAAGTCCTTCATCACCATCTTTCCATCCGTCCACTAAAGTGATTAAGCGTTTGAATTAAATGTACTTCGTAATAAAGTTCTTGAGCCACAGTGTTTGTGTTTGATTAACATACAATAGAGAAGTCATGTGTTGATAGTGATGGACTGATAAACGATGGCATTCGGATGGTGGCAGTAGTTCGGTTGTGTGACTTGATTATTTTATTTTTGGAAAATTTATCAGAAAATATATTTTAAAAATGGTTTTTTGTGAGGAAAAACCTTTTATATTTTTTTGCCACCAAGGAACTTAAGCAAAAAAAAAAAAAAAACTTTGTGAGAACTGAGAATGAACCTTTTCTTCATTTTTTCGACGCATAATTCCTTCTCAAAAGTGTCGAAAAATGATGAAAAGGCTCCTTCTCGTAAAGGTTTTTTTTTTTTGTTTAGATATCTTTTTGCCAAAATTTTTAAAAGGTTTTTCTCACAAAAAAAAAAAATTAAAAGGTTTTTCCTGACAAAATTTTCTTTATTTTTTTATGTTACAATTTTAAAAACTAATTGTAGAGCAAACTAAGGACTAATTTTGAAAAAAATGCAGGCAATAGTAAGTAAAATATGGGCGTTGTTTAGCAATTCACTTATTGTTATTATTTTTTGGATTTTTTGTCAATAACCATCTTTTATAGAGTTATTTGTATAAAACCATCTTTTGTAGCTGATTGGGTTGTTGACCACCACCTTTGGACAGAACCCGACAAAGACTGACCACGTGAGATGTATGTGAGTCACTTAAAACACATTTTTTGGCTCTTCTCTTATTTTTCCCCCCAATCCCCTCATTTCCACTGATTTACCATTCATATACCACTATAAAACCCAAATATAAACCACATTTCCACCCCAATTCATCTCAAAAATTGGAGAAGAGAAAAAAAAAACGTGTTTTAAGTGACTCATGTGCATCTCACGGGGTCGATTTTCGCCCGATTTTGTTCAAAGATGGTAGATAACAACTCAATCCGCTACAAAAGATGGTTTTATGCAAAAAACCCTACAAAAGATTATTTTAGACAAAAAGATACTTATAAAAAATGGTTATTTACAAAAAAATCCTTACTTTTTTAGTACAGTAAGGGAGTATAGGCCAAATTTGTGACGCTTTTCACTGTAATTCCATGTTAGCATTGTTTGAGGTTGTTAAATTTACTATTGGTGGGAATCAAACATCACACCTCAAGATGCAATTGTGATTCCAATGATATTGTATTGAAACTCGGTCATTTGATTCCTATATTACACCATATTACACCATAATGTACATGCGATATATGCATACATTTTAAAAATTGTTGGGTAATATGCCCTCAAGTTTAGGATTTCAGGTCAAGGAATCACATCCATGTTTATACCAAGGCACAAGAAGAGTTGGCCTTAATATTTTTACTATTGACATTTTATATTCCACCTTCATTTTCAAGGGCTACATTTATAATTTTATAAATTTTTGTATTTGATAATCAGTGCTACAATAATAATTTTTTTTTGAAATTTGCCTTGATTAAAGAGTTTACGATAAAGATTAAAGTAGGTAATCACATTATTAGCTACTCAAAGAACTGCGTCTTTACAAAAAACAAAAACAAAAACAAAAAACTAAGGGTGCATTTGATTCATCTGAAATTTTCTGATCTGATCTGGTCTGGTTTGATCTAAATCTGAAATTTTCTGATTATAGTTAAAAAAATTCTTCTGATATGAACTTTTCTAATCTGATCTGGTTTGATCTTATCTAATCTGAATTTTCTAAAAATAAGTACATGATTACTTGTTTAAGTTGAATCAAACGCACCCTAAATGTGAGATAATTTTTTTTTTATACATCTAAAAGAATAAACATAAAAGTATAAATTTCAACATGCTTAGTCAAATACCAAGTTTCTTTCATTCATGAAAGGATAATTTAAACCACCTATATTACAAATTGGTTATAGGAGATCTTTTATATCACATGTGCAACACTATATTTCATCTCTTTGTGAACTCCAAGTCAAGTAGAGTTATATGGGATGTCTTTGGAGATAAAGTATAATGTTCAGAAATGGATCAACTTTAAAATGAATGATAATAAACAAATCGTGGATCAAGTGCATGGATATGAGAATGTCTATGTGACCAAGATTTTTGGGTGAAGGCATCATATGTGTGAAACCCTCTATGCCAATGTTCTATTGGAGAAGTTCTCGCCCTTACGGAGTGACTGCCATAATTCTTTGAAGCACAAAAAGAAAGACATGACGTGGCAAGAACTAATCAATCACATGAGGACCATGAAGGCAAATCACCTCAAGGATTAAAAAAAAAAAGAGTGACAAGAAGAAAGAAAAACTGGCATGCTATATATGTGGAGCCAATCGTCAAAAGGCTTTTAAGTAGAGGTGATTATAGGTCGGACCGATTTCGGGTCAGGTCTAATGTAAAAAATCAAGCCCATTAGACGGGTTGGGCTCAAATTTCTTGGTGGGCTTTCAAGCAATTTCATATTAGGCTTAAAAAATTAATCAAAGCCCATCAAAAATCAGGTCGAGTCACTTTTGATCAGCTATACTTTTAAGTTTCCTCAAAGACATGATGCAAAGAAAGGTGGTGATACATTATCTAGAGCCTTTGTGGATGAATGTGTACTCGCTAGAGACCGAATCATAAAGACACATATGCACCAACATGAGCTTGATGGCCGAGTTTGATGATGCTACAAATGGTGATCATGTGTACATGGGCAATAGGTCAGGGCAAGGTGCACCTCAAACTCACCTTTGTAAAGACTATATTTTTTTATCATTTAAAACATTTAAATTTTTTTTTTTGCAAGTTCAAACCTTTTACAAAAAATTTGGTAATTTAAAACCTTAAACCTAATTTATTTTGTTAGATGAAACCTTTATCGTATTTTTCAACGTTGACTATTTTTTTCGGTGTTGACTCATCTTTTTGTGAGATCGTACACATAGAGGAATGCTTGACATGTCTTCAAAGAAGAAAAGGAGGAAGGAGCAGGGTGAAGATCAAGAAAAAAAACATGTGAAATGAGTAAGAAACAAATCAAGTGCACCAGGTGTGCAATCCTAGGACATTACAAAAGATGAGTCAACACCGGAAAGGAGGAATTAATGCCGGAAAATAAGGTCAAGGTTTCATTTGACAAAAAAAATGAATTTTAAGGTTTTAAATTGCCAAAGTTTTTTAAAAAGGTTTCATTTAACAAAACAAAAAAAAAAATCTGACAAAAAAATCCTTTTTTAAATAATGTAATGTATGTAGTCTCCCTTAATAGGAATTTAGATTTCGCACAAAGCTCATCTTAAAAAAGCTAGCTTAAAACTTGTCATAGAGGCCAACAAGATTGTGCTCTGATGTCTAGGAAAGAAGACTTTATTAGGAAGGGATACTTGAAAAATGGACTATTTATTATTTTGAATGTGATGATTAAAAAGCTAGCATGGTACTCGATTGAGAGTTTGACATGTGAATTTCTCTTATTTAGAAATACAGAAAATTATGAGTCTGATTGATTTGCTAATGTTGATTCTGCTACCAAATGCCAAATATGCTTAGTAGCTAAACTTGCAAAGAAACCTTTTAAGTGGTCTCTAGAAATACTAAATTGTTAGAATTAATTCATTCATATTTATCGGACTTAAAAAGTGTTCAAATAGGAGTGGGAAGAATTACTGCATTACATTTGTAGATGAACATGACATGACCCGACGATTCGAAACATACCAGTATTCACATGATATATTATTGACTCGAATTTTATCCGACCTGAACCTAACTTGAATTACCCGACTATTATACCCTTTAAATCTATTTGGCAAAAACCTAAATCCAACATGACTCGAAACTGAAAGCCCATGAAAACAAATTGACCCGACCTGAATCAACTTGATTCATACCCAACCCAAACAACTCAATTGCCACCTCTATTTGAAATTGGCAACGACAATATTCAAACACTAAAACGAGGCACTTAGGCCCTATTCTTTTATTTAGACTCAATTGTAGGCAAATTTAGTTGAGCTTAGCTAAGCCAAGCTCGTTCCGGTCTAGAATTTGATTCAATTTAATTCAATTTAGTTCAAATTAATTGAGTTAAAAAAATAAAAAATAAAAAAGGCCTTATAATGGTTGTCAAGGAAAAAGTAATTTTGGAGGCAGTCAACAGATCTTAGAGACAATTTAACAAGGCTCTTTATATATGGAAATCCAATGGGGGATATTACAAATCCATGTAGCAATTTAATTTTTTAAACAAACTGGGATTTGAACCAAAACGCACACATGCTATAGCTAATAAAGCAGCCAAAAATGATAGAAAAAAATATCCCTTCATCCTGCCAACACATGAAGACTTATTGTTAACACTACCTGCAGCAGGAGGAGGAGAGATTCTGGGATTAATTCTTGCCCTACTACCAAAACTAGACATCCTCTGAAACACCTTGTTCAACAATGCACTCTCAGCAGCTGATGCCGGGGCAGCTGGTATCGAGTCTACAAATGACCATAAGCTAGATGAACAAGGCCCCTTAGACTCTTCAAACTCCTCATTTTGATTCAATCCTGTGGAAATATTTTCACCTGAACATAAAAAATACCCAGAAAAATTCTGATAATTAGCTGCCTCCTCCACTTCGAGCAAAACAAAAGCACCCTCAATCTCAATCAGGGATGATTTTGGAAAACCCTACTACCTGTGTAACAATTTATATGCAACAAATGAATATATTATATATCGCACACATAATACCCATTTGTTGCATTTAATCTGTTACGGAGGTAGTATAGTAAGAAAAACATTGAGAGATATGAACCAATATTACAATCCAATCCACTCCACAAACAAAGCTACTCCTTCCGTCCCAAAAAGATGGGCGTTTTCCTTTTTAGTTTGACACATTTCTAACGAAGAAAATACCCCACCACTATTATATTATATCTACAATAAAAGTAGGGCCCACATTCTCATTCTCCATGTATAAAGCGGTCCACTTTCGCTTTTTTCTAAGTTCAAAATACCCCACTTACACCTATCACAACTTTTTTTTAAATATATACGGAGTAAAACAATATTTGATAACCGTTCAACAAATTATCATCTAAAACTCCGCGCACAGATACTAATTCGTACCCATCAGGCAGATCAAAAAGTAATGAATCTATAATAAAACTGCATCTCAATTAGAGAGTGCTCCAAGAATGGCGAGCTGACATGTCAGGATTCAGTACAGAAACTGCAAGAGAGCAAGCATGTACCTGTGGATTGTAAGGGTGCAAATTCTTTGTACGTCTCTGTGGAGTTGACAAGACAAGTACTTGCATCATAACTCCACGTCTCACTTTCAACAGAACTCATGATATCAGAGTATATATACAATCCATCTTGGCTAGGATATGAAAGGGCTTCAAAGCCAATGTCACCAACTGATCCACTACCATTTGATGTAATACATTGAGCGGGTGTCGAATCATTAGACATCAAATCATGAAGATGATCAGCATCAGAATCGTAAAGCAAATCGAATAATCTTAACCCATCTTCCACTTGAAATTGAGAATTGTCAGGAAATTTTCCACCAGTAGGCTGTGGAAAGGATGTACTGAGACCTTGAACAGGTTCTGGACCAAGAAGGTCATCCATTTCGATAAAATCATCCCTCACCACAAGTTTATTGCCTTCTTCAGATGACAAATTTGTTGCTGTACTCTGATTTTCTTGACCAAGAAACTGCAACCCAGAAAATAACAAGAATTAGCCTACAAGATCCATAAAATTTACTGGTATAAGTAACATCTTTAGCAATTTGCAAAGAAACAAACACAATATACAATAAACATTTTTTTCACCGGGTACCCCTGAGGTTGCACGAAATTCACCGGGTACCCCTAAGCAATATGACCCGTTTGGTTGTTGGTAATGAATTGTGGTAGTGGTAATGGTAATGGATTTTAAGTGTAATTTGTTAAGGAAAAACTTCAAAATCCCCATGGAAAACATATTTTTCATTCCCAATCTTGAAATTTATTCTTATTTTCCATTACCATCCATTACTATGTGGAAGGATAGTATTAGATGGGAATGGATATTTATGAAGAAAATTAGATAAATTGGAGTTAAAGTAGCACTACCATGAGAATGAATTTTGATTCTCCTTCCAAATCTAGTTATAAATTCATTCTCATTACCTCCATTTATGACCGGCTACCAAACGGGCCGCTAAGGTTTTAAACAAATTTACCAATTGTCCTTTTATGACTACCAAACGTTAGTTTTTCGATTTCATTTTTATGTTTCTAAATAAGATTATGCATCGGAATGAGGGTATAAAAGAGAGAGTACATACGTTCATTTTAAAAAAAAAATTGACTAGACATACGATCATTAGTTATAAAGGAGTAAGTTGTACAATTTCTAAAGGGTATAAGGTGAATTCGTAAAATAATAAGGATACCTCGTGAATTTCGTGACCGTGAAAAAACCGTAGAATAAATGAAGCAAACGCAAATCACCTGAGACAATGCTTCCTCAAAGTCATCCATATTTACTAGTGCAGAATCAGTAGTTACTTGCGATGGTGCAGTCTCGCTATTGACTTGCAATGGTGCAGACTGATTATTTACAGGCAATAATGCAGACTCCTCTGGTACGAAGTTCAAAAGCTCACCAATGTCACTCACGGAACAATCTACCTGCTGAGCTGTACAAAACTGGTCAGAGCTTCTGGGGCAATCATCTTCATCCCATTCTTCCTCCTTAAAAGGGGCTCCATACTGCTCACCATTCTTAGGGCCAGGGCCACTCTTCTTAAATAGCTTGTAAATCACATAATAATCTTGAACATTTTGGCACCTCTTAAGCTCATCTTCCTCTAATACATATTCATGCATAACCCAATCTGTGCGCTGACCAGTAGGTGCACGGCCTGTATAAAATACTAAAGTTTTCTTAATGCCAACGTTCCTGGAGTTGCACACAATACTGCGGTCCTTCCCAGTTGCTTTCCAGTACCCTTGTCTTGTAGCCCTGTTAGCCCTTGATCCATTTGGGTATTTCCTATCCCTGGGGCAGAAGAAAAACCACTGTCGATCACCATTCTTCAGTACAGATAAACCTGCACCCGGTTCAACAGTCAATATACATGTAATTCATAACTCAAGCACTAGTCTATTTATGATATTATTCACAAAAATAAATATAAAAAAAAAGTTCATTCAAAACAATGATGGGCAAAAAAATGATGTTGGTCCTAAGAAATACTATTAAGTATTAACAGTCTATCTTAAGAAATACTATTTAGTATTAACAGTCTATCTTTTAGGTAATAAGACATATTAACATCGGAATCACATATATCCTACAACAATAACAACAAACCCTTAAATCATTATACGAAAGCGCAAAATTCATTTGCTCAGAACTTCACCCTCAATACTTCTCTATCTAAGGCCAACCCTTCCTCAATCCCAAAAGCCCCATATCCCCCCATAACAACCTTCATCCAGTTTTGCTTTGATATTCCTCTACCTCTCACCTTCTCATCCGTTTGCCACTCCTCAAGCCTACTTATCAGTGCATTAATTGGTCTCAATCTCAGATGACCAAACCACCTCAGACCGTCATCCCTCATCTTATCGTCATTACCCCAATCTTCTTCCTGATTAACTCATTTCTAATTTTATCCTTCCTTGTATGTATCAAATATATCCTAGACTATAAAGAATGGTGCTTTGTTAAACAAAAGCATAAAATTTAGCAGGAAACTAAACCATATCAATATCACAACAAATTCCCCGGTTATCAAACCGCATAAAATCACCATCTGAAGGAGGAAAAAAGAAGTACTTGGCTCAACTCAAAGTCAATGAGAATCATCCACCATAATCTAACACTCCAAAAAAGATGAAATAACACCCAGATCAAGAATCAATCGATAATTAAGCTATCAAACCCAGTTACTAAAGTCAAGAGCTGAATGATCCACCAAACTAGACTCTAGAAGGAAATTGATGACACTATTTATCAAATTACAGAAATTCCAATGAAACCCAATCCATTATTCTTGAAATCAATTAAAAAGCCCTAAACAGAAATCTGATACCCTAAATCATTAGAAACCGGCAAAGAAGTAATCAACAACACCAAAGGCATACCCAAAAATGAAAAAACAAACAAAACTATATACAAATAATATAGCAAAAACTAGAATGAATCAGAAAATGGAAAGTGAATAGAAAAAAGAAAGAATACCAGGCAATTCTTGAGGTTCGCACTTGTAAACATCAACATCAGCGATGATATCAAGCTTCAAGTTACGACGAGAGATCTTGCGTTTAAGGTAGTAAAGAATCAATTCTTCATCAGTTGGATGAAATCGGAAACCAGGAGGCCAAACCTCGTCGCGTCTCAAAGTTGAAGCCGCCATTGAAAGAGAAAGAAAAAGAGAAAGGATGAAAGCCCTTACTCTCAAGTCTCAACTCCAACTCTGAACAAATGCGTACACTACTCGTAAATGCAATGCTGGATAAACATTTTCTTTGATTAAATAATTTGAATAAAGAGGAAAAATCACAAAAATAAGAGTAAAATAAATATTTACCCCGTCTCAATTTAGTCGTTATATTTTCTTTTTCACACCTCACGAGACACTAACTTTAAATAAAAATATTTTTAACTATATATAATAAAAAATTATATATTTGAAAAGTACATGTTGAGACGAATTAAACTAGATCAGACAATGTTTTTTCTTACGTATATTAAATTAAATAAAGTCAAAGTTTACATGTGAGCAGTGCTAAAAGTCAAACTGGGGCAAGTAAATTGGGATAGAGGGAGTATAAATTAAGTGCTTGTTTGGTTCACTAAAAAATACATGGGAAATACAATTTCCTAGAAAGTGAGATAAGGTGTTTTGTTTGGTTGACAAACATGGTAGGAATTTGCACTTCCTAGGAAGTTCTATTTCCTACAAAGTGTAGGAATTTACTTACCTAGGTCCCCTAGGTGAATGGAAATTATCATGGGAATTTTAATTTTCCATGTTCAACCAAAAAAAAAATGTAATTTCATGTGAAAAAATAATTCCCTAAAAATAATATTTCCTATGTTAAACCAAACAAGCACTAAGTGAGTCTCGCGTATCAAAAACAAATATACAGTACCAAGTAAATTAAGACAACAAAATAAGAAAAATATAGCGTAGTAAAAAACATCAAGTATAGTATTAATTATTATTAAGTGCCATTGAAATGGTCAAACATACATCATATAATATAATTAGTCTCAAATTCTCAATAGTCTCAAATTCATAATCAGGCACCTTCCAAGAAAGTCTCTTGATTCTCTTACGGTAAAAGATTATGACCAATGTGTCCTTTACGAATTAAAATTACACACATGATGTACATGTACAAAAAGACTACCAAGTCTACAATTAGGCCTGTCAAAAATCGGCTCGACCAACAATTCGATGCTAAACTAATCTGAAAATAGTGGGTTTTGATAAAACAAATTATTCAAAACCGTTTTAAACCCGTTGAATCCAAATCATTTGTAATCCATCCTGGCTTGCTTTCAACTCGATCTGACTTGAAAATAATTAGTAATTTATTAAAATTATGATATTATGGGAAGTTTTAGGCAAAAATACTTCTTAATATTAAAGTTTGAATTTAAGATTACTTTTATTGGATCATAACATTAATTATTTGTCATAAATTAGCTTTTAATAAAGGTATTTCTTATTATTTATACTTTTAAGAATATGTAAAGTTTGTTTTAACAGATAAAGGTATTTTAGTACATATATCGCATAAGAACATGAAAAATTAAAGAATGTTATAAAACTTCTCAACCCACTGGATCAACCCGAACTCGACAACTTTGGGGTATATAAAAGCCAATACCAACCCAAATTCGTTGACACCCAACCCGTTACAACTGAATCGGCAACTATTTTACACCAAGCCGACCCAACTCGTTTGGCAGATCTAACTACAACCATGGCTTGAAGTATACTACACTAGTTATGACTCCTATTCGATATTTTTCCAAGAACTTTTTCTTCAATACAAACATTATACGAGAATGAAGATGATGAAGATGAACGGGTAGAAGATGAAATTATTCATTTTAAATTATTTAGTTGAATGTGTAGAAGACGAATTTGTTTTGCATCTACTGTTGTTCATGTCAATTATAATTTGTCCATGTCAGCTATATTTTTATCCAAGCCAGTTGTTACTTTTATTTTAGGTTAGTTATAATTTTTTTCAGGTCAGCTACAATTTTGTCCAAAATAGTTGACAGTCGTTACTATTTTTCCAAAAGGATTTTTCAGGTCCACGTTTGACCATTTGTAAAAAAATCCAGGTTTGTTGTTTATGACATGAGCATCATTGCAAATGATTGATGTTTATGAAGTCAGGTTTGTTGTTTATAATTGATGTTTATTTTATGAATCAATTATAAGGTTTAATCCGGTACAAACTTTATGGAACGATCAAACTCTGTACATAAAAAATCCTAAGGATATTTTCTTGAAAATTCAACACCCAAATCCACCCAAAATAACACCATAAAAACAACATCAAAATTTGGATATTTACTTGAAAATTAATTCACCACAAGTATTAATAGCCAAGAACTAAAGATAATCTAGAATAAGCATACTGAAAAAAGAGATTATGACTTACAAATCACAAAATTTTGCAAGGTTTGAATCCATTAAGGATAAAGAGTTCACTTAAGACTCAAGAGAAAGAACTCTCATATTTTCTTTAGCAAAAAATATGACTACATTTGAGGCCTAATAAGCTATTTAAAGAGTTTAATAAGGCTTAATAAAAGGTTTAATCTAGGCCCTTGGAACTAAGTAAACTTATGGCCAAGATTAAAGGGTCGATAACGTAAACTAAGAGCAAATAAGAAAAACAAACCCGAAATATAGGAGTCATTCAACAACCATGCCACAGCAGGAAGACACGTGGGCAAACACGCAAGGGGTCGTGTGCGCCCGCGTTAGTGTTGCTGCAAACCTCCAACCACCCTGACTCGTCGTAGCAACAAGTTTTCTTACAACTGAAATAAAATAAAACTACTTATTACAAGCAAACTTATCATTAAATTATCCTAGGAAAAGTAGAGAAAATAAAATAAAACTACTTATTACAAGCAAACTTATCATTTTATTATTTTTCCTTGAAAAAATACAAAAAAAGAGTTTGTCCTGTAGCTATTATACATGTATAATAACTATGCATCAATAATTTCTCGTTTCTTTGCTTGATTACATCATTTGACCGGATGCTCAGGCATCAATAGTGATAAGGAAAATCCCTAAAAAAAAGTGATAAGGAAAAAATAGGCTGAAAGAAAATGAAAAGGGTAGAATATGCTTTTTGTGTTTTTGAATTTTAGTCCAAGTTTATTTTATCAATTTGATCTTATTTTTATGTGAGGTAGTATATATTTTAAGATAATAGAAGAATTAAATATAAAAGTTATCTAAGGCGGTTTCCATAGATATAAAGAGATATCAATTAAGATCTTATTTTATTGGAAAAATTAACAACAATAATCCCAACTTTTGTTGGTCTTCCGTTTTTAATTCCAACTTTTCGAAAACAAAAAATAATCCAAACTTTCGCTTTGATTTTCCATTTTTGGACCCTCTTCAAATTTTAACCGTCTAATTAACAAGGCTTACCGGTAGTTGTAGGTTAAAATTTGAAGAGGGTCAAAAAATGGAAAATCAAAGCTTCGAAAAATTGGGATTAAAAACGGAAGACCAACCAAAGTAAACATGCAATAAAAACCCTTAGAAAAAACCAAGAACAACATCATTCAAACCCATAAACATCCAATAAAAACCATTAACACAGAATTTTGCAAAAACCTAGTTTCAAACCACATAAATTCAAACCCAGAAAATTTCAAACTTAACAACCTAAATTCAAACTCAGAAATTAAAAACCCTAAATTCCAACAACAACAATTCAAATAATTTTACAAAACCTACAAAATTGTATTTACAGAGTAAAAAAAGAACCTTGGGTTTGATTATTTAGGATTTTTCCGCTAGAATGAATTGGGACAACAACTGGAAGGAGAGTAAACTTCAAAAACCTTCACTTTGTTTCAATGGCAATGGTTAACAATGGCAAAGGATTTTGGGAGGGAAAGGGTTTATGTCATAATTTGGGTTTTGGAGAGGAGATGAACTGCATTTTGTGTTTAAGACTCAATTAATATAAAATGAAAGAGTTTAATTATCATAGAAATAAGCTGCTTACCGCCGCAGCAGGTAACCGGTATAATGGTCCAAAAATGGAAAATCAAAGCAAAAGTTGGGATTATTTTTGGTTTTCGATAAGTTGGGATTAAAAATGGAAGACCAACCAAAGTTGAGATTATTTTTGTGAATTTTTCCTATTTTATTTGTATTTGTAAGTAGTTTTTAAATATGTAATTTTTATAAACGTTTTTAGTTACAGTGTTAAAAAAATTTAAAGTTTGAAAAATTCAATAAAATTACAAGCCTAATATGATTTTTTTTTTTTATTTGTTGTAAAATTAGTAATAAATAGCTAAAATAAGGTAAACAATCATAGCCTTAAGCTATGTTTGTTTTAAGAGAGATTTGTTGATCTGAACTTATTGCCTAATTTGAATAGGCTTGACCGCATATATATGCTAATCAATAAGAAAAAAGTATATTAATTGAGATCTGAATTTATTTGTATTAATAAGTAGTTTTCAAATATGATTCTTTTTTTTGTTATGAAATTAAAGATATTTAAAGTTTTTAAAAAATAAAATTAAAAAAAATCTGATCTGAAATAAATAATAAGTATCTTAAATAGAATTTCTAGGAAATGCATTTTTATCAAGTTTAGTTGATGTTGATCAAAAGAGATTAGGAAATTGAAAAGGCATGAGAATTTAGAAATAGAAGACTATTTGATTCACTTATAAAGTAAAAAAAAAAAAAAAAAAGAAATTTGCAATTTCCACAAAACATGGGAATCAAATTACCAAGTGCTCCTTGGTAACTAAAATTTCATATGATTTCTAAATTTTGCTAATTCATAGGAAATTGATAGAAATTTTTAGGGCCACACGCGGAAGTTTGATGAGCCCAATTTATATGAAATGTGAAAGTTAATTGATTGGAAAATTTTGTTACAAAGTTGGAGGAGTTAAATGTGATACTCTAAGGTTCCATGATGATAGAACTCTTAGTAGTGGGAGGACTTGTGACTCAACACCCTTAATTTTCTCTCCACACAACAATTCATACACATGACATATTTATAAGAGTGACATAACACAATCTAGAGTATTCTATATTCATCCTATATTTTATGGCACCTCTAGTGTATTATAGAACACTCTAACTTCTTGTAAACCCTAATTGTACTTGATTATTCTAGAATGTTATATCACTAGAGTTTTCCTAAAATTGTTCTAGATTTTTCTAGGTTAGTAGTTCCAACAGAAATTACATATGGGATTTTAATTCCAATAAAATCTATCAACTAAACAAATATCCAGGGTGTTTGGTTAACCAAAAAAGTGCATATGTAGGCAATCAAAATTTCAAGGGAAATTCAAATTCTCGCACAATGTGGGAATTTATTCATCTAACCCTCCGGGTGATTTTAAATTGCTAGGAAATGCTAAATCCCTAACAAAACACACATTAAAAATTCCTAGGAATTCAATAAAGGAAGTTTCTTCCTCATGAATTGTAAATTACCACGGGAAATTAATTTCTATTGCAATCAAACAAACACTGACATAGATGTAATAATTGAACAATACTTAGATTAATGCAGCACTTTATTGAACTGTTTGATTATGCTTTTTATAGTCACCAAAGCCTCAAGGGTTTATCAGAGAGTATTGTAAGTTCTAATTATATTAATCTGACATATCAGAGATATAACCAAGTACATTCATTCAGCATCCTTAGTCTTAGGCAGTTACTTGTGAACCTTCAGAATCTTGTTGTTGTTTCCACTGATCTGGTGTCAAAGCTTTCTTTATGGACAAAGCATGGATCTCTTGCATCTCTTTCTCGAGAACCGCATTAACCATCCGATGCCTCTCCAGTATTCTCTTGCCTTCGAATTGTGCCGATACGATTTCGATCACAAAACTTGCACCACACCTAAGTTCGGTAAACAGACAAACATAAATCCAATGAATTGAAAGTTTCTCTTAGACATGGTCATGCCCAGTGTTACATAATCCACTTTTTATTTTGCTTCAAGATATTCGCAGTTTGCCCAAAATGGACCAATACCGGTCATAATTTTTTTTTTCGGTTTGCAATTCGGCAGGGAGTTTAGGGAACTATGTAACACCGGTTTTTGGGGTGGGGGGGGGGGGTTAGATAAGATATGAAAGAAACTTACCCTCCTGAAGTATCAATTACTTCCTGCATCACAAAAAAAAAAAAAGAAAAAAAAAAGAGGGAATACAATAAGACATTAATAAAGATAGCTAGATTCTACTAAAATTCTCTACATGATCAAGACTCAGGAATAAAGCAATAATCAGGAACACTAGAATTCATGGCCAAAAAGCACTGCCTTGATAAGGGTAAAAAAAGAAGCAAAAATTGAATAATAAAAGATCATATATCGAAACAACTATATGAATGATAGTTATCCACTCTAAAATGTGAGCTATAATAATTAGGTTTCTTCAAAGGCTCAAAGCTGAGAAATTAATTCTCATATAGAGATCACCATTTGGAGTTTTAACCAGAATAGGGCAATAACATAGTCATGCATTCATATTAGTGAAGGTTAACGCTCTCAAATGCATTCATAACACAGTCATCCAGTCAACAGAGCATCGGCTTAACCAAACAGCTTAACACCAGGCATCACATATAACTCTAAAAGCATGCTACATATCTGTTGTTCATCTTTAGGCTCTGCCTATTTTAATGGAACACAACTTGAAAGGAAAATGATTTTTTATGGAAAACATTTTCCAAAGAAATAAACGTTCCACTGTTTGTTTCCATGGAAAAGAAGAAGAAATGGAAGAGAAAGGATGGTGGGAAGAGAAAAGAAGGGAAGTAAGGAAATATGGTGGAAAATGTGGTATACCTTCTTTGAGGAGAGGAAAATATTTTTCTCCCCTAGAAGGAACATTATTCAACTATAGGAAAACTATTTCCATTTCCCCTTCTTTTCAAAACAAACAAAGGAAAATGAGAAAATAGTTCTCATGCTTTTCCTTCAAAACAAACAGTGCCTTAAGGTTTAGTATTCTCCCTTTTTAAAAACCACCCAATTTAAATATCGGTACTATGCAGTTTAAACAGCCTAAAGCTCATGCACATTTTCTTAGAAAATATGTGGACTAACAATGAGCTTCAGTTGCTTTTCACAACAAGAAAGTGTTCCAAAAACTAATACTAAAGGCATCAACTGATAAAGCTTTATAATTCCTAATTCCTTGCAATCTTGCATATCCATATTCCATTCATTGGAGGCAAAAGGATCATAAGGACATAGACAACACATCTTTGATGGCTTAATTTGACTTGAAAACATAACAAAGTTCAAATCAAATTCACAAAACAAACATTAGCCATCAGATTTCGACCTAGCCTCAAAACCCTCTCTACATCATAGACTCACAGCAATAGTGCCTGACTGCCTTCCAATATACCCAAAATACCAATTGAATCTCAAGATAATTAAAGGAGTTGCATTGCATAAACATCTTGTATGCCTATGTTTGTGGTACCAGTATTACATAATTCGATTTTATAATTCGCGAGTACACCCAAAATGGGCCAAAAATAGCACATAATTTGCCTTTTCGGTTCACAATTTGCAAGGAGTTTAAGGAAATATGTAACATTGGTTGGTACAATCTATAATTGGAAATTTCTAGAATATAGCATAGTAGTCTAATCATCTAAAACCTATTTGACTGATATACAAGTAATATGACTAATATCTCCTAACTTACGTTGTGTTCTTTAGGACTGAATAAACTAAACGCCTTGTTCTTTTGGACAGAATTAATCTAGAATGAATTGTTTAAACTGAACTGAATTGAATTAAAATAAATCTTAGTTTCACCAGGAGCTGAGCTGAATGGAATATGTTTGAACGGAACCGAACTGGAATCTCATAAATTAAAGTCCAAAATAAGAATAACATTGGTTTAGGATATTGAGGATTGTTGATCATTCATGGTAACCAAATGATATAGATTTGTCAAATTGGATGCCCTAACAATACAAACTTTGCAGTGAATTACATAAAGATAATTTGCTACTTTTTCCAAGCAAAAAGATGACTTAACATAAAAATTCGCATCATCATTCATCAATTTAGTACAATATTACTTAATTAATAAAAACTTAATGCATTTCCCAAAAAATTAACAAACCCAGAAACCAAAATGACATTCCACATAACAATTTTGAAGGAGTTCAATAAAACTCAAATTTTCAAGACTTTGAAGGTAGGGTTTACACTTAACAAACATGAATCGAAGTGTGAAGAAAAACTCAAGAAAAGAAACAAAACACAACAATTTATAAGGCAATATGATCAAAAATTGCAAGAAATAAATACTGAGTAAATCAAAAGGTAAGAGAGAATACAAGATGAGTAGGACTCAGCTTAGATGTTAGAGAAGACACTAATTCCTCCTTTGTCACACCCATCTTTCTCTTTCGCCACTAATTTACAATTTTTTTTGGGAATTTTTTTGTTTTGTATAATGCCGCAATTTTGAATGTTGGAAGACTTGAAATTGAAACTGTGTAATGCAGACAAGTTTTGTTGTTTGCTGAGTTCATTTCTGAGTTTTATGTGGGAAAGTAAAGTCTGCGTGATAACTAAGCAAAGGCCCACTTCACATATGGTCTAGACTAGCCTAGCCCAGTACAGCCCAGCCCAGCCCAGCCCAGCTTTAGACTCCATTTACTAGAGCGGAAAATTATCTGAAAATGCATTTTTCCCATTTTACATCTTTTATTTTGGGTGAAAAATTAAAATATAAAACTTGGGCAGAAAACTCATTTTACATCCTATTGAAAACATTTTCTCCAAATTTGGGAGTAAAACGTATTTTATTGAATATAGTTAGTTAGAATTAGTTTTTTTAGTTAGTTTGTTTTTTAATTAGAGTTAGTTAGTTTCTTTCTTTTAAGTAGTCAGTAGCTCTCCTAGCAGAGTATTATATATACTCATAAGAGAGCAGCCTTGTTGCTTTACTTTTACTAAGTACTTGCTTTCTACTTTCATTCTTTATGCTCCTATTACACGATTGTACTAGACAAGAGTACACCATTGTTGTACCTGCTTCACTTTCTTTCTTACATAATAAAAATTAGTTCTAGTTTGCCAGAGCCTAGATTAGAGGGTTGTGAAGGCTAAATCATTGTGTGTTCTTCTTGTTCTTCTTTGTTTGAGGCTTAAACTAAATTCTTGCAGCAGTTTTGACATGGTATCAGAGCACGGTATTATCTTTTGAGCATTTCTTCATTCAGACATTTATCCAAACACTTAGAGTGCATTCTGGTTTATAACTTTCGTTTTTGTGCTGTCTTGAATCATTCTGTTATTTCTTCAATCTCAGTTTATTAGTTTTTCTTTGAGGATTCCTGCCTCATTTTTCCTCAGTTGGTTTTTTTTTGGGCTATTTCTCGAATTGTTGGAGTTTTTTTTCTCATTTTTCTTCCTTTGTTTACCAATATGTCCACCATTCTTGAAGCTACTCAAGATCCTAGTAGTGTGTATTATATTCACCCTTCAGACAGTAGTTTACATTCTTTTGTCACAAAAAAATTTGATGGAGAAGGTTTTAGTTCTTGGAAAAGGTCAATGTTAATTGGGTTTTCCACTAAGAACAAAATGGGTTTTGTGGATGGCACTTTGCCTAAACCTGCTATGACTGATGCTAAATACAATGCTTGGGTTAGGTGTAATGATATGGTGATAGGATGGATTCTTAAGGCTTTAGGTCCAATCCCAGCGAAGAGTGTTTTCTTTTTCAAAACAGCTAGTGCAATGTGGCAAGATTTGGTGACTAGGTATGGGCAGACAACTTCAACCCAATTTTATTCTTTACAAGAGGAAATAGCTTCTTTGCATCAGGGTAATGACTCTATTCCTGAATTTTTTGCTAAAATAAAAGTGTTATGGGATGAGTTAGATGATTTGTATCCTATGCCTAGTTGTGAGTGTGGAGGAACTTGTACATGTAATTTGGGTGCAAAATTTCTCAAGATTCAAGAGAATAATAGGTTGATGCAATTCTTGATGAAGCTTAGAGATGAATATAAGCAGATTAGGAGCAATATTCTAATGATTAAGCCTCTACCACCCATTGCTGAAGTTTATAGTATGCTTTTGCAAGAGCAAAAACATAAGGAGTTATCAGAACAAAAAGAACAGGTTCAGAACAATGGAATAGTTCTTGCAGCTGATAGGAGAAGGAATTTTGATAATAATTCTTACAAGAATACTAGGTTTAAAACCTCTTTTAATGACAGGAATAATGTTGAGGATAAAAGGCCTTTTATGAAGAGGAATTCTGGATTGACCTGTGATCATTGCAAGATGCAAGGTCATACTAAAGATAGGTGTTACAAGCTTCATGGTTATCCTAACTCAGGATCAAATAGTTATTCCAATTCAAACTCAAGAAATTTCAATCAAAGGAGGGTGGCTAATTGTAACGACCCGTATTTTAGCAGCGTTGTTTTTGGAGAAAACAACAATACAGATCATTAACATCTATAAACCTTTATTATCAGATTCATTAATTACAGCGGAAGCTCTAAACTTAATTCATATTATTCATTTAATCCATTAAATAATTCAAGATAAATAAGTTTCTAAAGTCCAACAATACTACAAAGTAAAGGAAAGTCCACTAATAAAGATACAAAGGCTAGAAATGATCAACAACATAAATAAACTACTAAAATAGCTCGCACACAATCCCAGCCCTTGCGTAACCCAAATCAGTCACCACCTGTACCTGAAAAAGGATGTTGGGGGTCCACAGTCAGTGGTGAGTAATTAGATTGTTCTACTTAATCAGTAGAACACAATTAGAAACATAATCATTAGAATAAGTCAATCAAACAGACAAACCAATCATCAGAAAAGCGTACATAAACCATCTTTCAAGTACGCAGCGGAAAATAATCATAACAACATAATACCCCAATCCTTCTATACTAACTTATTCAGTTCTAGACTTCTTGACATCGCTATTGACTCTTCTATTCTATTCCGTTCAGGTGCTAATCCATGACCAGTCATATGCTCGTAAGGGGTCAACCACAAAGATCTACTCCCCCCAACTTTCCTTGCTCATGCCGGGTCAACCACGAAGATCTACTCCCCAAGCACTGGGATCAAGAACTGTCCCGAATCCGAAGATAGGACAGTGGCTTCGACTATACCTATGTTCATGGCACTTGTGCCACTAGATAGGCGGTCACTTCATAGTTAATCATCTTTTCAATTCAATTCTGTTATGTTCTTGATTCCTTTTCACAATTCAATTCCTTATCAACACAACTTATCCTCGATTCAATTCAAACTCGTCTTAACTTGACCCAAAACGCTAAACCCAAATTAGTACCGCATGGCATTCCCTCTTAACAACAATAATCAAATCATAACCTTAAATAAACTCATAAACCATTTAATAAATCAATAGAATAAACCCATAATCGTATAAACCAACAATCATTAACAGATATTGCTTAAAAAAAAAATAAAAATCCTATTTTTATCAAACATCACCATTCGACATTCATATACATAATTACCAAAATTGACACTTTAATCTAATCAATACAATTATCAACAATCATTCATATAACTTAATATTAAATCATAAAATCATGCTTAGAACATTAAATCATCAATTTAGAACCAAATCAAGAACAAAATCAAACCTTTCTTGAACATAAACTACACGGCAACTTGGTTACAAAACAAATTCAAGAATAATTTCAAGAAACCATCATAATACACTTAAATCAAGGATTCAATTCAAGATCATCATAAAAGATTAATTAAAGATCAAGAATATAGCATAAAAATCATATTTTTCCATCAAGAAAGCATTCGAATTGTATCATGAACCACTCGGCACTCTACATATAAATATTCAATATTAAATTCATCCATTCTAATATTAACATGAATCATAAACAAGCATGTAATTATATTAAAACAAGTAAATAATTCAATTAAACAACATGAGAACTTATATACATCACACGTCATACCATATGCTAGGCCAACAATTAATTCAAAACTTATTCTACACAATTCTAAACAATTCTAAGCCTATTCTAAACATGATCAAACCTATTCTAACAATTATATTGCTAACCTATCCTATTGAATAAGTATAGCAAATCTAATTACCTAATATTGATGGTGAATGGTTCGATCTTTAAAGGCTAAAGGTTGAACTTTCTTTGATGAAGGTGTTTGAATTGTTAAAGTGAAGGAAGTATTTGTGTGGGGAAAAAGAGGAGTTTTTATTTGTAGTTTAGTTTTTATTTGTAGTTTAGGATTAAAATAGGTATAGTTTAGTATTTTAGGTTGAAATAATAAAATAAAACAATTAGATTTTTAGTTGGGGTCAAAATAGATGTGGTTCAGAGTTATTGGTTAAAAAAATATAATAAAACAATTTTAATGGAAGGGGAGAAGGAGTCGTGTGGAATGAATCAACAAGAGGGTAGTTCCATTCCTAAACTTTAGTAAGGAAGTTAGGATAAAAATCAGATTTTTAGGAAGGGTCAAAGAAATAGATATAGATTACTAGTTTAGGTTGTAAATAGAATAGAATAGAAAATGATAGATAAAAGAAATTAATAAGGGGGAGCCGTGGGTTTAACAAGAGAAGGGTTTGGGCTTTGGCCCTATTTGGCAAGACAAGATAAAAAGTTTGGGCACGGGTTTGATGATTGGGCTAAATTAAGATCAAGGTGAAATAATTAGATTGCTACAGACATATTAATTAAATATTAATCAATTAAATAGTTAATTAATTAAGAAAAAATTAAAATATCCCGAAATTTCGGGGTATTACACTAATTGTGCATCAGCAAATGAGGGATATAAGAATGATGAGGGAGGTTCTGATGTTATACAAGCTTCTTTTACTAAAGAGCAATTTTCTCAGATTCAATGTCTTTAGACAAGCAATCAACATTGGAGACAGGACAGCATACTGGTATTTCTGATCCACCTCCTAATTCTGCATGCTTTGCAGGTAATGTCTGTTTATATTCTCATTTTAGTAGCCAATGGATAGTTGATAGTGGTGCTACAGATCATATATGTCATGATTTAAGTTTGTTTAGTTCTTATTTTCCTATGGCAAATGATAATAGCACCATTACTATTCCAAATGGGGCAAAGGTTTTAATAACTCATTATGGCACAGTTCACCTCACAGATGGAATAATTTTACAAAATGTTTTGTTTGTGCCAGATTTTCATTTCAACTTAATTTCAGTCACTAAATTGTGCAAAGATATGAATTGTTCTGTTACTTTTTCTGACAAGAAATGTGTGTTACAGGGGCCTTCCTTGACAAAGGAAATAGTTCTTGGTAACTTCAAGTCAGGCTTGTATTTTGCTGCAGATTATGTGGTCTCTAGTTTTTCAGGAAGCTTGGCTAATGTTGCTGCCTCTAAAGAAATGAATGAGGTTAAGCTTTGGCATTTAAGATTAGGACATTTACCTTTTAATAAGTTGTCTCATATAATTCCTTCTATTATTGGTAAACATTCTTGTATAGACTCTATTTGCAAGATTTGTCCTAAAGCAAGGCATGTTAGGTTGTTTTTTTAGGCTATCCACCCACTTAAAAGGCATATAAAGTGCTGAATTTAAAAACTATATCAGTGGTTGTTTCAAGAAATGTAGTTTTTCATGAAATTTTTTTTCCTTATCATTATGATTCAAATAATTCTTCTGAGCAAGTTTTTCAGTTTTTCTTGCCTGCTTCTAATCAAGGGGTTGTTTGAAGAATTAAATGCAGAAACTTATACTCCTAATAGTTCTGCAACTGATGTTTATTTTAAAACCTCTACTGACTTGCATTCTGACATTCCTCTTGGTACAGAATCAACTTCAGAATTTTCAAATTCTGATTCTGAGGTTATGGATTGTTCTGTTGGGCCTTTGCAATCTTTTGAGAATATTGTTCATGATTCTGCAGGACATTCAGAGTTGTCTTTGCAGACTAGTGAAAATGTTCCTCCTATTAGAACCTCTTCTAGAGTTTCTAAGGTTCCTGGTTATTTGAAAGATTATGTTTATAAGCTTCCTAGTAACAAGACAGCTTCTGTAACGACCCGACTCGCTTAAATCGGCGCGGAAGAAACCAACGAGTCAAGTAGTTAAAATCTACAACTTCAAGCTTAGGAAATAAAACTAAAACCTCAAAAGATTATCATTAATAACCAAAAGTATACAAGTACCCACAAGTTTGTACATACTAAATCCAAAAGTCAAACTATAACAACTAAAATACGAGTTAACTCCAACTACATGTCAGAGTCTTTAAACAACATATAAAAGTCCAAAATCTAAAGAGTAGCATCTAAACAAACTATCACTACTAATACTACGAAACCAGTAAATACAACAGGTAACAAAAGAAAGAACGTCGCTCGCCCAACCCAAAACTAGGCAAGAGCATCATCATCTGAAGTACCTGAAAAATACAACAACAGTCCACCATCAGTGGCGAGTAACATAACTGACTCACCCTAATGGGAACACACATGTGCATAGCATAAATTAAACACCAATCATCACAATTAAATCCCAAAAAGACACGAGAACATCCTCAAACTTGTAACCTCAACTCGACTCAACTTGACATCCAACCTAGCTCTATCTTTGGCGCAATCATTCAATTTCTAGACCGGACTGTGCTCGTACGAACGCATCTTACGTGCTCGAACTTTCTACTATGCTCGGATTTGAGAATCTTACTCCCAAACCCCATGAAACCAATCTTACTGGAAATCCATGTCTCGTGAAACCAATCTTACTGGAAATTCACAAAGATCACACAGTATGACTCCAACTATCCCAATACCGCGGATGGAATAGGGGCAACGTCTTAACCCGAATACAATGAATCTTACTCAAAGTATCAGGCGTCTAAAAATGAATTCAAGCTAATTAATTAATTAAATCTTTTAATCAACTTAATCATATTACCATCATTATTACCCAACATAACTAAAGTTCAAGAATTGCCTAAAGCCTTGATTCTCGAAATTAACTAGCTAAAACATCGAAGTCATTCTCAAGAACTGCCTCTAGCCTTATTCTTGAGTCTAACCAAACATCATTCATTAATCTTTATTCATTCTTTAATCAACTCAATCCCAAACTTTAACTTTCTTTAACTCCTAATCCTTTTCTTTAACTTTCAAGACTCATCCAAGAAACTTAAAGAACTCCTCAAGAACTCATAAAGACTCATCAAGATCTCATAAAGAACTCAAAGAACTCATAAAGAACTCATAAAGAACTCATAAAGAACTCATTCAAGATTCAAGATCTTCAATCAAGAACTCAATCAAGATTCAAGATCTTCAACCAAGAACTCATCCAAACTCATCAAAAACACACGCATGATCAATCATCAAACCATACGAAAATACTACTTCCAATAATCCAAAATTCATCAAACTTTAACCCAATCTTCATGATTTCGAAACAACATAAATTCAATCTTAAAATCATAAAAAAAACCACCATTAAAACATCATGAAATCCATTTAAAAATCAGATTACAAACCATATACAAAATCATGAATAAACATCATCAAACAACCCAAACATGCATTTAATTCATACTATAAACATAGTATACCAATTAAGTTGAGTTAGTATGTTACCTTATTGAAGATTACACACAATTCAACACACAAAAGTTGCTGCCCGGAAACAAGCACCAACACGGCACTAACACGGCACACACGGCACAGCCTCAATCGCACGAGCACGGGCACACCCACACGACCACTGCACGGCTGCTGCACCACCACGGACCCACTTGGCACGGCTGCCCAGCACGGTTGCCCGCTGCACAGTTCCACACGAACCACCACCCTTGCACGGTCTTCAACACGGCACCACTCGGTCACCACCACGAACACCCACACGAGCACGATCAAAACCCAACCCGAACCAACGATCTTGGATAAAATAGTTGTGTTTAAATTGTGTTTAGGCTACTTAAAGATCAATAGAAGTTGAATCTTTAAGATTGGAATTAGAAAGATGGATGAACAATTTGGATGGGTGCAATAGCCAAAAATGGCGTGTGACACTAGAGCAAATGGGAGGGATTTTTGTGCTTGAAATTGATGGCAAGAGCTTATGATGGCAAAAATGAGCAAAGGGCCTCACTAACTCTCCTATTTATAGAGTTAGTTAAGGTGTGAACACAAGGCAAGTGGCAAGCCTTGCCATGCCACATGAAAACCGGCCATGGGCCTTGAATGGGCTCAAAAATGGGCTCTCGTGATCCATTGGGCTAATTTACAAAATCTACACGACTAATCATGCAATAATCGATTTAGCCCAAAAAAATATTATTAAATAATTAATTAGAAAATTAAATAATAAAAATTCTAATTAATTAAATAATAATTAACGTAAATAATAAAAAACTAAGAAATAAACATTTCGATTAAATCGAAATTATTCATATAAAATTAAAATAAATAGTTCAAAAGTTAATTTGAACTAGCACATAAACAAACATAAATACACATAAATACCGGCAAAAATACCGATAAAATCTGGGTCATTACAGCTTCTGCTCATTGTTCACATATTCATTGGTGTAATTTGGTTTCTCAGCAGGATATATTGTGTGCTCATAATAAGATTTCTTCTGCTAGTTCTTTGTCTGTTGAGCCTACTTCTTTTAATATTGCTTCTAAGGATCCTATGTGGGTTGAAGCTATGAATAAAGAGATTCTAGCCTTAGAACAGAACCACACTTGGGAAGTTACTGACCTACCTTCATCTAAGAAACCTATAGGTTGTAAGTGGGTTTACAAGATTAAGCTTAAAGCTGATGGGTCAATAGAAAGGTATAAGGCTCGTTTAGTTGCTCAGGGTTACACTCAAAAGTATGGCATAGATTATCAGGAGACTTTTTCCCCTGTTGTTAAAATGACCACTATTAGAGCTGTCATAGCTGTGGCAACACATAGGACTTGGGATTTATTTCAACTTGATGTTAATAATGCTTTTTTGCATGGTGATCTTTATGAGGAAGTCTACATGAAAATGCCTCCTGGGATTACTGCTGCTACTGGAAAGGTTTGTAAGTTAAAAAAGTCATTGTATGGCCTTAAACAAGCTTCCAGGCAATGGTTTGCCAAGTTGCTCACTGAACTCATTTCTCTTGGTTTTAAACAATCAAAAAATGATTATTCTTTTTTTACTCTTTTTAAAAATGGTAAATCAACCATTCTTGCAGTATATGTGGATGATATTATTTTGACAGGTGATGATTTAAATGCTATCAGTGATCTCAAGGCTCATCTTCATAAGTTTTTCGGAATCAAAGATTTGGGTAAGTTGAATTATTTTTTGGGAATTGAGGTCAATTATTTGCATCAAGGTATTGCTCTTACTCAAAGTAAATATACTAAAGAATTATTACAGTCTTCAGGCATTAGTTTTTTTAAAAATGTTGTCACTCCTCTTCCATTAAATCTCAAGTTAAATGCTATTGATGGAGAACTATTGCCTGAACCTGAGAATTATAGAAGTTTAGTAGGAAAATTAAATTTTCTTACAAATACTAGACATGATCTTGCTTACACTGTTCAACATCTTAGTCAGTTTATGCAGAAACCCAGGTCTACTCATTTAGCTGCTTTACACGATACTCTTCATTATGTTGTTGCTACTGCTGGGCAAGGAATTCTTTTGAGTGGAGATACTTCATTAACTCTTCAAGCCTTCTCAGATTCAGATTGGGCAGCTTGCCTTGATTCAAGAAGATCAGTGTCAGGTTACATCCTCAAGTTGGGCAACTCCCCTATCAGTTGGAAATCAAAGAAGCAACCTACAGTTTCCAGAAGCTCTGCTGAATCAGAGTACAGAGCAATGGCTAGTGCTGCAGCTGAGGTTACATGGTTGGTCAGACTTCTTGAAGATCTAGGGATTACTAATCTTCAGCCTGTCACATTACATTGTGACAATCAATCAGCCATTCATATTGCTAAGAACCCAGTCTTCCATGAGAGGACAAAGCACATAACAATTGATTGTCATTTCACTCGAGAAAAGCTTCTTGAAGGACTTATTCAGCTCACTTATTTGCCTACTTCCTCACAGCTGGCTGATGTTCTTACAAAGATACTACCTTCAGCTCAATTCAATAGTTTATTATCCAAGCTTGGCATGTTGTCACATTCAAGCTTGAGGGGGGGGGGGGTGTTGAATATAGTTAGTTAGAATTAGTTTTTTTAGTTAGTTTGTTTTTTAATTAGAGTTAGTTAGTTTCTTTCTTTTAGGTAGTCAGTAGCTCTCCTAGAAGAGTATTATATATACTCATAAGAGAGCAGCCTTGTTACTTTACTTTTACTAAGTGCTTGCTTTCTACTTTCATTATTTCTGCTCCTATTACACGATTGTACTAGACAAGAGTACACCATTGTTGTACCTGCTTCACTTTCTTTCTTACATAATAAAAATTAGTTCTAGTTTGCCAGAGCCTAGATTAGAGGGCTGTGAAGGCTAAATCATTGTGTGTTCTTCTTGTTCTTTTTTGTTTGAGGCTTAAACTGAATTCTTGCAGCAGTTTTGACATATTTTCCGTTCAAGTAAACATGGGAAAATTTCTATGAAAATGAGTTTTCCTAGTAAAATATTTTTCATGGAAAATCATTTTACATCAAAAAAATTTTACACCCATGTAAGCAGACCCTAAGTACTGCTTTCGTTCCAATTTAATTGCAACAAATGAATATGAACAGAATTTAGGCATTTTTTTAAATAGTGTGAAATCGGTTAACATTATCGGATGACCAAACAATTGCATCAATGTGATGATGAGTGAAATTAAAAGGGTTGTGCCAACAAGTTATCACATTGCTAGGCAATCAACAGCTTTGTTATCCTCTCTTTAAATATGATTAATTAATACTAATTTTGTTGAAATTTGAAAGATCAAGAAGAGTATCATTGCTGAGGTTATGAATTTCTCATGGAGCTTTCTAAATTCGTTGAATGGGTATTATTTTGACTCAATTAAAGGCTTGTTTATTTCAGATTATATTCAGTTCAGTTCATCTCTATTTAGTTCAATTAATACACTCCTATTCAGTTCAGTTCAGTTCAGTTCATCTCTATTCATCTAATGTAAACGAGCCCTAAGTGATGGTTAAGATTACAAGCCAAAGCTTGTTTAACACTTTCGCTACAAATGAGGGCTTAAAAAGTGAATTCTTTTAGCGCCATAGATAATAATTTGGCTGTGATGATTGCGAATGATCAATGATGAATCATATTGCTGCATTCTATTTAAATTTGAGCCCTCAAAGTTAAGTTTTTAATGGCATTTTTTAGGTAGGGGTCCAAAAAGCCATTTTTCTACATGGTATTTTATTCTATTTAATTGATTTTGTGGAATTTTTGTAAAATTAAAGAGTTTTTCCGCCAATTTTATTTTTGTCCAATTCGAATTATATTCTATCCATTCGTATTATTTTCTATTTTACACTTTTGAATACTCATTTCATTTAATTTGGAATACAACTATTGAAAAAAAATCAGTCGGACGAATTAAGTTTGGAGTTTATAATTTCATAGTTAGATGTTTAATAATAAGTCAATCTACAAATAAAAAATGCTCTAATAAGTTTGGCAAAGTTCAACTCAAGTTGAGTTTAGTTCTATTCTGTTTACATAAATAAATTGAGTGATTTGTGATAAGAAAAAAAAATTAGTAGATAATTTCTGATTTACTATTAGTATTGTATCTAATTGTGTGATTTTCAAGTTTTCAACATTTTTAATAGTTTTTTTTTAAAAAAAAAATATAGAAGTAATATTGAGATTTGAGAGTAGGCTTGGCCATGTTACAATGGTACTTAGTTCTTTTGGACATAATTTCATTTCACAAATTCAATTTGACTTTTGCTGAATCTAAAATTTAATTTAATTCATTACAACTCAATCCACTCACCAGAAAGGATAGAGATGAAAAAATTCTAAGAGTTTCACACTCGGCATTCAAGGGACTTTGTCACTGCCATAAACTCCAAACATTACAAATTCAACATTTGTAATGGTTACACTTGGAATTCAAGAATTTTACTATGTAAAAATGAGATTTACATTAGTGGATTGCTAAACGTCGCCCACAAATTACTTAAAATCGCCCACAGCTAAAGTAAAAAGACAAAATTGCTCTTGATTTAAAATTACACCACAACAACTTAGCTTAAATATACAACGACGTCGGACACCAAGCCATGACCTTGACCACCACTGCCGCCACCACCGCCGCCACCACCACCATGGTGGTGGTTAAATTTTTTTTAATAAGGAGGCGTCCAGATCAAACGCCCCAACCATGATTGAGCCAACAATATACAACGACGTCGGACACCACGCCATGACCTCGACCACCACCACCACCACCACCACCACCACCACCATGGCGGTGGTGGTTAAATTTTTTTTTTAATAAGGGGAGGGGCGTCCAGATCAGACGCCCCGACCATGGTAGGGGCGTCCAGATCAGACGCCCCTACCATGGTTGGGGCGTCCAGATCAGACGCCCCTACCATGGTAGGGGCGTCTGATCTGGACGCCCCTACCATGGTCGGGGCGTCTGATCTGGACGCCCCTCCCCTTATTAAAAAAAAAAATTTAACCACCACCGCCATGGTGGTGGTGGTGGTGGTCGAGGTCATGGTGTGGCGTCCGACGTCGTTGTATATTTAATCTAAGTTGTTGCAGTGTAATTTTAAATCAAGGGCAATTTTGTCTTTTTACTTTTTATCGTGGGCGATTTTAAGTAATTTGTGGGCGACGTTTAACAACTCCCTTACATTACTCATTGACGCTTTATTTTTTATTTTAAAATTTATTATAATGTGAAGCAATACAAAAGTTAGGTAGATCTTCAAATCAGCATACCTATAACTTTGGCCAAAAGTGCAGAAGAGTGGCCAATGAAGCTTAATTTCAATTACCAACAATGAGAGATTGTTTGATTTGGTTTGTAGTACTTCCTATGTCCCTTAAAGTTTGCTACATTTGTTTTTTCACATCTCCCAAAATAGAACTTTAAATGAATATATCTTTAGATGTATATAATAAATAATTATAAAAAGTACATATTAAAAAACTACACATTGAGCCGAATCAAACAAAATCCCACTTGACTACTCCCTCCATAACATAAAGATTTCAATATTTGTTTTTTCACGCATTTTGAGGAAGCGATTTAAGGGTATAAACGAATAAATTAATCAAAATGGTTTTAATAAGAGCAAGAATATGATTATAAGTTACTAATATCAAAATTATTTTGATTAATTTGGTCGTTTACACGTTCTAATCGCTTCTTTAAAATGCGTGAAAAAATAAATGTTGAAATCTTTATGATATTTTTTCTTATACGTATAAAATTAGAGAGAGTCAAAGTTAACACAGTGAATAGTGCTAAAATTCCTTATGTAGCAAACAAATAGGAGGAAATACAATTTTTGAGCTCAGCTTAATATACGAATACTGTAAAATCAAAATGTATGTTATATTGAATTTCTATATCAATGCAATAACAATAGCTAAGTCACAATTAGATGAAAATTTACCAGATTGCTAACAAGAATAACTTGACAAATTAAAATAACATATACATGAACAAAATGACACTTCTATATACCTTAATTCTTCCTTCCAATTTGAATTTCACATTTTTTTGTTTTAATTTTTCCCCTTGTAAAATCTTCAAGCACATGAAAAAAATGAAAAGGCCTAACTACAACTGATCATCATTAGTGGTTCTTTCTAGTATGAAGATGTTGCCTTTGTCATCTCTTCCTATCATTGTCGTTTCATCAACATATCTGCATCTCATTTGAGTCAAGGATTACCTTATCTCTTTTCAATTTTTTTGTCAACAACAATAATATCAAAAGCCACATTCCAAAATAGATTGGGATCAAGTAGACATAAATCAAATATGCTTTTCCAAAAAAATAAAAAAATCAAATATGAGGAATAAAAAAAATCATCCGTAAGGAGTTGAGGTATAGCTTAATGGTAAGCGCACCAAGCAACCCCCCAACATAATGTTGGGGTATTCCCCCTTCCCCTTTGCGCTAGTAGCCCTGTGTACCAGTCAATAATTCACTGGTAGTTTCCTTATCTAATAAAAAAAAAATCATCTCTGTTTTCTCTTTTATATCCCCTGGAAAAATTGTCACTTAATTATGTCATTTTGCAACTTACAAACGCTTAAGTTTGTTTTTGCAATTTACAACCACTTAATCCCATTACGTAGTTACATTACAATCAAATCTCATTTTCAATTTAAACAACAGTGTAATGCTACAAAAATCCTTAAAAAAAAAAAAACAATGATAACAAACTTTGTTGGAGTTTGTTTGAATTGATCAGAAAAGTAACTTTAGGTTGTAATTTAATTACATGATGAAATAAAGTAGTTATAAACTGCAAAAATTAACTTAAGTGGCCATAAGTAGCAAAATCGCCTATTTATTTGGTTGTAATTGTCAATTTTTCCTTTTTTTAGACAAGGACAAGCAAACTAGCAAGTAAATATGGGCATCTTGCCTAGCCTACCTAGCATGGTAAGCGAGGTCATGTGTCTGGAACACGAACCTACTGCTCGTGTACTCAATTTTGCAGCAGTTAAAACATTTGCATTGTTTTTCTAATACTAGTTAAAATTAGGACTGAAAGATCAGCAAATGAATATAAGATAACAAAATAACCAAAAGGATACGTGATCTCTAGCCAGCCTTCTGGATTGAATATGCTGAGTAAAAGATCGTAATTATTCTTGAACAAATTCATCAACTTCAAGGGATTGCCATGTCAGTAATTCAGTTAGTTTCTTTTCAATGTCGCATTATAATTTAAACATTCAAATTACTCCCTCCATCCCAAATTAGTTGCTACATTCTGAAAAATGACACTATTCATTTGTAAACTTTGACTGCTTAAAGTTTCATGTACATAAAGAAAAATATAGTCATGATGGATCTAGTTTGATTCGTCTCAATATGTATTTTTCAAACATGTAATTTTTATAATTTTTTATTAGTTCAAGATATTTTAATTTAAAGTTGTGTATTGTGAGATGTGAAAAAAAAAATGTAGCAAGTAATTTGGGACAGAGGGAGTAAATTACTACAGAGTTGTAATATACCTTTTCTGGTTTGATCTGTGAACTGACATACTTGATGTTGATTTTCTGTACATACAAAACAGAATAATATAAGCAGAAATCAGATGAACAAAGGTATTCAAACACTAGTAAAACTTCATCAGATAGTTAAAGGATATCAATATGTTTACCGACAATGATGCAACACTGAAAGAGGCCTGAATTGTCAACTGTCCATTTAGCAGATTCAACCCTCTTGCACTGAACTTGATTATGTTAACTGCTTTGCCCTCCATTTTTTTAGGGCATCAACACAATCAATTGCATTATGAATGTTGAAAAACATATCCAGTGTTTTTTGTTGAACAAGCTAAATTGCTACAACATCAAGTATTTAAGCAACAACCAGCTAAGAAGCTAAAAAAAAAAAAACACAGCAAGATTCGGAAAAGGGTTACATTAGGATAACTCATTAATGGGGGAACCGGGGAACACGTAAGGAGCCTGACTTAATCTATTCACCTTGATATGTTTGAGTGGCAATGCCACAATGGTATGCAATTTTGGTGGAAAAAAAATAGTATTTTGCAATGTTTAGATGAAAAAATTAAGGGTATCTTATCACTCATTTTTTTTGGTAAATAGATGATTTTCTTATCACTCGAAAAACTTTATAGTTTAACACCATCCTTTTTTAAAAAGCAAACTTCTAGCTTTACACCTCTTGTTAAAATATCAATCAATCAAAGCCTTAGTCCTATAAATCCATAAATGGGGTCGGCTACATGAACCAAAAGTGATTATTCCGGATAGTCATCCACAAAGATTTTCCTCTTCCAGCCCCTATGATCGAGAGCCTCATCATCTTGTAAATCCATTTGCTTCATATCTTTTCTAACTACTCCCAACCAACTCATTTTCGGTCTCACTCTAACTTGTTTGTAATCTCCCTCATCCCATTCTTCCACCATTTGTACCAATGCTCCCTGGGGTCGTCTTATATGTCTAAACCACACAAGTGATTTTCCCTTAGTTTGGTCCTTACTCGAAATGTCTACAAAACCAACTTTCCTACGAATGACTTCATTTCTGATTCTATCCCGTAGAGTGTCCACACACATCTATCTCAACATCCATATCTCTGCAATCACTACCTTTTGAATGAGCTCCTTCTTAGAAACCCAACATTTTGTACCATAGAGCAACACTGGTCTTATAGCAGTACTGTAGAATCTCCCTTCAACTTTAAAGAGATGTTTCGATCGCACAACACTCCCGTGGCTACTCTCCAATTAAGCCACCCAGACTTAATCATGTGAGCCCAACTTAGTCAATATTGTCATTCTTTTTTATGATTGACTTAAGATATTTAAAGCACTCACTCATGGCCATATCTTTTCCGTCCAACCTCATCATATGACCAAAGCATCATTTGCCTCCCCCCCCCCTCGCGAGCCAATACGACATTCCAAATACTCGTTCTTGTTACAATAGAAATCATTAATTCATTATCTAGCTGACTTCTCTTACCACCCTCACCATCACCACTCACATAGACCATATATATTTAAGTATTATTCGTTTCACAAATATATCGATGAAAAAATAACGAAAATAATATTTCTCAGCTCTGATATCAAAAACCCACAACGGTGACAATGATGTTTGCAAGCCTTCAAACCCCCACCCCACACTGTGGACTCCCAGCCAGGACATGTCAACCCTTGGACTCCTGCCTCGTTTTATTAGGCAGTGAGTCCCCGTCATGAGTTACTCAAAAGATAGTGGTGGAAAGTGGAAACATATGGTCGTGGCAGTGGTGAAGAGATGGTATTTTTTTATTTTAATTTTTTTTTTGGGGCGGGGGGGGGGGGTGGGAGGAAATGAATAGTAAACAAAGAGTAAGGGTAATGTTCAAAGTTCACATTAATAAACGAACGGTCTTTGATTGTGAAAAAGAAAATGAGTATGAAAAAGAAATTTCTAGCTATAACCAATATAAAACTCCTGTTTTTGCCAAAATTATAAAGTCCGGCACTTGATTAATTTCCTAAGCCTAATTGGGATGTATTAAAATTTGGGGTTAAGAGGCGGGCCTTGTGGAATTCAAATGCAATCATTGGAGGTTCAGCAGTGATTTGAATACCTCCACTTTGAATTTTATATTGACTGAAATTGACTCTATTAATTATGGCTAATGCCTAGTTCTATCTCCTCTACAATGACATTGCAAATACAAACACACGGTGAATTTGACATTCAAAATTATGAAGATGCCACTGGGCAAAGCTTGTTAATTATACATTTATATAGACAACAAAGAAAGTCAACATTCTATTGTTGTCCATTTGTAGTTGAAACTTAAAAAGAATATTGCTCTTCTAAGAGCGACAAGAAAGATAAGAGCAACAAAAAAGATGTACTATTTTAGACATGATAAATTAGGTGCATAGCTAAAGCTAAACACAAGGAAAAGTGAGAATATGGTATACAGATTCTAGAAACAAGACAAGAAAACTACTCATACCTCAGCAACATCAATGATCTGCAAAAAATCTCCCAAATTGACAAATTCTCTCAGTCCAAGCTTAGTTCTCTTTGAACCTAATATAGTAATTGTACTGTATTGAAGTTTCCAACATCCACTAACCTTTCCAATTAGAATACTGAGGATTAACCAACCAGCAAATGAATAACAGTAGTAAAAAAAACAAAAACAAAAAAAAAATGCAATTTTTACACAAAACCCACTCTTACCTTTTCCAGATTGAGTGTTGGATTAGGTGTTGGGTTATTAGCTTCAAGTTCCACCACCAAATCCTCAATCTGTTTTCTCTTTGAAGATGTAATCCCAAAAATACCCCTATTGATGCCTGCATACACCACAAAACCCATTAAAAAAGCTTTAACCAAGATTGAATCTTTGATACAGCACATCAAAATTCTCTAACACCCGAAAAAAACAAAGATGGGGGGACCCGGAGGGGGGGTGACTGTTTGAAAAGAGGCAATTTGTTCAAGAGAGTGCACCTTCTATAGCCTGATATATACTTGCTTTAGTGAGGGAAATAATGTCATTATCATCTATAAGGAAACCTGACTTTTGTTCTTCAGCAGTACAGAAGATTCTGACCCTTTCGGCTCTTGCAAGGGAATGGGAATGCTTGAAATGATTCAAGTCCTCATGCCTTAAGATTAAAAACGAGTGAGGAATTCCTGGATAAAATAAGGTTGAGCATGATGAAGACAGCAACCCCTTTGTGTAACTGTATTCAGTATAATGAGAAACATACAGAAATCCACACATGAGCGCACCAAGTCAAAAACAAACTGTCAGAAGTAATGCCATATTGCCATTCATGCTACCAAACACAAACACCGAGTATTTTACTAATGCCAACACTGAGTATTTCATCCCAAATTGAACTTACTAACGCTTATATGAACTTACTAATGCTTATATGAGCTTACTGAAAACTTTCACAACTTAAGTTCATTGATGGAATGAAAGTTGCAGCCTTCATCCAAAATCGCCTGAATTTAACAGCCTAATCTGAACTTTTTTTCCCTAAAACTTCTTTGTTAAAAGATAAAGGAACGAAGCCTTAAAAAGATCACAGAACGAGCATTTTTCAATTTCAGAAGATGAGAAGATATACAGCAGCACCTGTTATAGGACAAATAAAAAGCATACTGATCCTTTCAAATTTAGGCTGTGTATTAAATGCTTTTCTGCATAGTGATTTAACAATGCTTACCCATATGAAGAAAATAAATTAGAGTTTGGAGTACTATGCATTCCAGATGTGTGATTCTGCAAGCCACAATAAGGGACAAATGTTCCACATGGCATGGTCGCCATGTGCAAACCTATAACAAGCAAGATTTTCTCATAGTCATAATCAGTATATCAGAGGACATGTAAATATAATCAATCAATAAACAATAATATAACAACACTTTGGAGAAAAGACAAATTATAGTTAACATAGTATGTAAATAAAGGGCCACACGTTTGTTAATATCAAGTTTTAAAGATTATATATGTACGAGTAATGAAGAAAAATCACCGCAGGTAGCAAGTGTCACAAATGCAATCACTTGCAATCTATTCCAAATGGTGAAGGAGCTTTGTATTCTCCTTTTCTTTTAACACAGATATAGCTACCCTTATGATTCAGGACAACATTCAGATACCTAACTTAGGTTCTCTAAACACTAAAAAAATCAAGTAATGTTAAGTAATGTGTACATGAAGATTTGTACCACGGGGTTAGAACTTAATAAAAAAACCGGATATTCAGATGCTCGAATATAAATCGGGTATCCAGGTATAAAGTCGATTGTCAAGTTCATACCAATACACAAGTGCACAACTACACAAGTCCAAATTCCAATAAATATACAAAATAAAACGGTTTAATACAACAATTTAACATTTATGTATTTAACAAATTAATAAATTCATTAAAACGATTTAATAAAACAATTTGGTGGTATATATTTTTACAATCAGAATATATTATATGAGTTAGAAACATTACTGAGAGCCTAATTAATAGTCAATCAGTTTACTGATTTCAAGCCTAAGATTCATCTTGTAATTTGTATATACAGGCCCGTCCCTGACCCAGGGCAAGAGGGGCGGCCAGCCTGGGCCCAGGAAGAAAACCTCCATTTTTGTAGTCTACAGCACAGCACATACATAATCTACCAACAATATTTGATTGGAAATTCATTCTCCTTCTGGCAATAAAAATAAATTACCCAGCAAAGCATGAAGTAATATATATTCAATAAACCCAGACTGGACTAGAAGAACCCAACCCAACCTCATTGTATAATTGATTCTGCGGGAAAAACAATCTTAGCTCAAAAACTCTGCTTACTTTAATGGAGGAACTCTGCTTGCTTTAATGGAGGAACTTCGCTTGCTTTAATGGAGGAAATCTGCTTGCTTTAATGGAAAAGAGGCACCAAAAAAACCATGCCCAAGTGCCCAACCCTGTCACAGTTAGTTCGACAGAGAAGAGGAGACAAGAACGAGAGGGTCAAATAAACATAGAGATAATCCGCTAAGCTAGGGTTAGATTTTTTTTATTTTATTTTAGGTTCAAATAGAACCTGAATTTTTGGTATAAAAAAAAATTAACACGACTGGTTAAAAGTAAAATAAAATACTTACTACGTTGTCTAATATTGGTACATTTATCCCAAAAAAATTACTACATTTTTTTTTAATGGAAAGTAGGTCACCTATAATAAATGACTATTTTTTTTTTCTTAAGTACAAATATAAGAGGACAAAAATATTACACAAATTTTTATATAAGGTTTGTTGTATGGTTCCAAACCATACAACCTGTTGCATGGTCCAAAGTCCAAACCATACGGCCATTTTTTTGTCAATTTTTAAAAAATCCATTTTTGTTTGAATTTTTTATTAAAAAAATTCACAAGTGCAGTTCTCTTCAATTCACTCTCTTCTATTCTCACTTGATCAACCGTCATTTTTTTTCTCTCTTTCTCACCTCGATTTTATTGCGGTTACAAAGTGTTTTATTAGGATTACATCGCTACAAATTGTTGTATGGGGGTTACAAAATGCTCAATTATGTTGATTTTTAAGGGGTTACAAAGTGTTTAAACGGATTAACAATTCTTTTTATCGGGTTACAAAGTGTTTTAATGGGTTTACAATTTTTTTTTTGTTACAAAGTGTTTTATGGGGTTACAAAGTGTTTAAGTGGTCAGGGTTATAAAGTGATTTGTTTAGGTGACAAAGTATTTTATTGGGGGTTACAAAGTGTAATAATGGGGTTACAAAGAACGTTTATGGGGTTACAAAGTGCATTTATGTGGTTACTATAAGTATGTTTATGGGGTTACTAATGGGGTTACAAAGTGATTTTAGGGGGTTTACAAAGTATTTATTGGGTTAAGTGGGATTATATTGTGTGTTATTGGGGTTACAATATTTGTAAGTGGGGTTACAAAGTGTTTAAGTCGGGGTTACAAAGTGTTTAGGTGGGTTACAAAGTGTTTAAGTGGTGTTTAGATTGTTTTATTAGGGCCACAAAGCGGGGTTACAAAGTGGGGTTACAAAGTTTTTAATTCGGGTTCAAAGTGTTTTATTGGGGTCACAAAGTATTTACGTGGGGTTACAAAATGTTTATTCGGGGTTAAAAAGTGTTTATTTGGGGTTACACAGTGTTTTTTTGGGTTACAAAGTGTTTACATGGGATTACAAAGTGTTTAATTGAAGTTAGTTAGACGTCTAGACATGAATCATTATATGGAATTGCAAAAGTCATTGGCCCGGATTTTCTCCCTCCATGTTTCCTATATAACACCAGCTCTCCCTCCATCCCATAAAAACCTTATATCCCACCCTCATCCAAGTTTGCTTTACTCTTCCTCTACCTTTACCTCTCACCTCCACATTCGTTTGAAACTAAGGGTATTCCTCACTAGAACGAAATCGATTTGATCTGCAAGATCCTCGTTCTCGTAACTCTACAAGTCACTAGGTGCAAGAGCCTTTTCAAAAACCAAATGTTCATTATACTCAAGTCATATGCCAACGCAAATTCCCAAATATCGGTTATTGGTTCATTCAGATCTTCCACACCAAAAGCCTCCCTGAATGCTTTCAAAACCATATCTTTTGGAGCCTACATGCCCATTGATATCACCACCAATAATCATATTTTCACCTCTAGGAACTTGAAATAAAACTCCTTCCAAGTCTTCCTGAAACTCCCCTTTGATGGACTCATTCAATGTGGTACATAGGCAGTTAGGCATTAATAACAGTCATGACCTCATCTACTACAAATTTACAAGCTTAATGCTCATACTCCGATCCTCATCAAAAAAACTTTTTGCACTTCAATTTTTCTAATCTCCCTTTAGTTTGTCTAAAAGCTCGAGTGTAGAAAAACTTTTAACTTATGTAGAGCTGTCAATCATGTCGTGTCGTGTCGATTTTGGGTCGACCCGCAAACATAAATGTGTTAAACCCTCTAACCTAAACCCGACCCATTTAATAAACGTGTTGTGTCATATCAACCCGTTTACTTAAACGTGTCAAACTCCTTGACCCAAACCCGTTAATTTCGTGTCATGTTCGGGTCTTGTTAACATGTTAGGTCAATTTTTCACGATAAAATTAATATTCGAAGTGTAATAATAATCTTATCATTAAAATTAAAATTAAGCCATCCCTGAGCCAAGGCAGAAGTGGCAGTTGCCTTAGGCCCACGGTGGAGAAGTATTTTTCACAGATATACCCTAAAATTAAAATTGAAGGCTGTGAAGATTAGCATGCAATGAACTAAAAACCAAATTTGATCCAATTATCAAATTCTTATCATTTTAAAACATCATAAAAGTTCTAACAACAAAGTAGCTTATAATAATAATCTTCCATAACTTCAGTAATTATAATTAATAGCTCAATAATCCAAATTAGACGAATACCTATTGACTTTACCACAACTAAGTATGCGATTAAACCCAAGGTCACCAAATTCATATTCGACGACTAAATATGGGGGGAAAATGCTTACCTCAGAGGTACTTCAATGGAGAAGAGGAAGCGCATAAGCCGTTTCAAGGAAGGAGAGGGGAAAGGTGGAGCTGTGGAGTTTAATTTTTATTTTAAGTTTTTTGAGGTGGGATAGAAGAGAATAAGCGATAACATATCAACTTGACAACTTGTCAATGGCATAAAAAATAATTACAAATGGTGCCAAATGGTGCCAACAAGCATCAAACAAACAACTCAATTCCATGTACCCAAGTTTTTACTTATAATCTACATCTTTTTCTTTTATTTAACTAGTATTTAGGCCCGGGCGTTGCCCCGCATCATATATTTTTTCATCATCTTCAATATTTTTAATTATTTGAAAGTAATATAGTATAATGAAGGTTGTAAAATACCGAACGAAATTTTGAAAGATAGTACAATATGGAACTTGATATTTTCACTAACGTATTAAAAATTGGTTATCATCATCATCATGGCTTCTTCCGTTTCGTTTTCAACATAACAAACGAATATTTTATATTTCGCAAAAAATACCCCTTTCATGCGTTTAAAATGAAACAGAGGAAGTATCATTATCATTAATTTGATCAAATGATACACTACGTTTTTTATTTTGAGACTCAAGTCTAGAAAACAAAGGCAACAAAAATTTTAAACAATGAAATTTATAATACTTCTTTATGGAATAATTGATAATGAAATTAATATGAATTAGTGGTTAATTTGTGACTTTCGTACTTAAGGGATTATGGGTTCAAGTACTTAGAAGATGCGTTTTAGAAGAAGAGTATAGATTACATGGCATAATTATTAATAATTGTAACGTTATGTTGTGGCGAATAATTACATAATATTTGAAATGAAAAAAAATGCACATCATTTTTCCTTTTGAAGAAAATTTGTACGAGTCTTTTGAATTTAAAAAATATTTGTAAAATAAAAAAAGTATTGTTATTGGTGTTGTTGTACTATCATTGTTTCATAATGATGGTAAAACTTGATTTAAATATGACAAAAGATATTTCATAATGATGGTAAAACTTGTAACAATAATATTAATATTTTTTTATAGGAACAATAATATGAATAATTAGTATGGATTAGTGATTTAAATTTAACTTTTTTGTCAAATAGTTATCATGGAAGGTAAGTATTATTATTAAATCTTATCAAACACCCAACTTTTGCCTTATTAATAGTAATATTGTCTCTTTTGTTTGTGCCTAAAAAAATAAGGGATCTAGAAATTTATTGTTAGATAATAAACTAATATTAAGTGTACTCGAACAATAAAACAATAAGTATTAAAATAGTGGAATTTGAGATAATAATGAATGTTGGGTGAGTTGGTAAGTGTATACTATTAATGTGTTATAGTCTTGAGTTCGAACCTCACTATGAACATTAGACTTAATTAGACCTTATCTAAACTCATATGAAGTTATCTAAATTTATTTGAATTTATTAGAACTAACTTTTTTAATGGCATAAAAAATTAAGGTACTTTAAAAAAATTGTTGTTTTTGAAAAGAAAAAAAAAAACACAATCAGTTATACAAAATAACAATGGCCTTGGATATAATAAACTAAAATTAAAAATAAAAAATCCATTTTCGGTTGCTAAAAAAATGAGGTACAAAAGTTATACTTCCTCCTTAAATAAATTCTTGCAACAAATGACTTTTCACGTATGGTGAGACAAAATTTTGAAAATTAATTAATATCTCTAATTACATATTTTAAAAAATTATAATCACTAAATAATAAAAAACTGAAAGTTGAAAAGAGTCCAAAAAGATCCCACGTGACTATTTTCTCTTTATGTACAAGTAACAAATTACAATCAAAGTGAAAATTATAAATAGTGTCAAAAATACACTTGTTGCAAGATTTCATTTACGGAGAAAATATTAATACAAAATAATTAAAATGTTGTACTATGGGCATATAATCAAACACTTATTTGGCAACATTAAATATTATCACCTACAGACACCAACAACGATAAACAAAAAAATGGTGAATAAAGCGACTCCCAAAGACAAGTGTGTACAATGATCTAAACTGGAATAAACTAAATTCTAGACTCAGCTAAGCTGAACAAAATTGAAATAAAATAAACTTGTTTGAAATGAAATCTAAAAGAATAAGGCCTAAAAGGAAAAGGAGGCAGATAATATTGAAATACCATAGTTGAGTATTATTAGAATCTCTAGGTTTATTCCAGAAAACTTTGTATAAAATTTATGGGGGGACAAACATGCATTTGCTGAAGTGCTGCAAAAATTCCAACAGGCTACAGCATCACAAGAACTGAGCACATCTGATAAGGTGGGTGCATGTGCATCTCAGCTACACACTACATTACAACAAACAAGGTGGACAAAGCACTCTTCTTAAGGCCCAAAACATGAAACTCTACCCAAAAACTTGGAGAAGCATAACAGAAAATTCTAAAAACTAAACAAGTACAATAAAGTGGGAGTTTAAATCTCCATCTGACATTTATGACTCAATAATTGACCCTGAGGAGGTTACTACACATATTCCAACCAAAGCTTTTTTTTTTAATTGAGAGCCTGGCGCAATTCAGGGCGCACGAAATCAGCATCAGCAGTGACAGAGATATCAACCGAAGGTCTGAGCTCTGCGCAAATGCCAATGGCTTCGTGAACAGGATCTGAAAAGAAGTTGCTGATCAAGTCTTGGTTGAGTGCTGCACCACTGTCAATGGCTACCAAGGCTTGTTGATTTAGGACATAGTCGAAACGTGGGGCCCATTTTCTTGATCCAAGCCTTGCCGTGGTTGAGCAGTTGTCAACCATAAATGAGACACCTCGAGCATGCATGAAAGGGTTCAAGGAATCCACTGCTTCAATCACACTCTCGTTGATGATCTCAGAGTAGGAGTGGCCCTTCTTCCTCAAGATCTCAATCTGGTAACATCATATCACATCTATTGTTAGCCATGGTTTGCAATCCAAAAAGGAAAGACAATTCTATCTAGTAGTACTAAAATTACACAATAAAAGTTATGGCTGTCCTTTAGCTTACACATTAGTTTGAGACGAGATATTATTTCCTTATTTTGAAAGGCCATAAATTTATTCTGATGCGAGCCACAAGTGCAATAGTTGGGCAAAAAAAAATCATTATCAAGCCGTCACATTCGCCAATAAATCTTCACAAGATTTACACAAGTGGACTCATTTCATTCTACTTTATACTGGATGCAAAGAAACTAGTCTATTATTGAGTAGCTTGAATTTTTATTACACATGGGAAGCAAAAACAAAAGCTTGTCATTTATGAGCAAAGAAATCTCACCTGGGCCATCATTAGAGCAACATAGACACCAGCAGTAAATGGATATAATGGGCCCAAGTCACCAGCTGGTCTGACAGCTCTAACCTTCTCACCCACCTTCCACATTCTCGTTTGATCTATTTTACCCATTGGAAAAGCTGGGAGGCCTTCTTTCTCCTGCAATGAAAGGCATAGAAAATCAACTTTGAGGATTAATCTTTCTTAACAATTTTTTTGCTGAACAACTACTAGCATCCTCCAAGTATAAGTCTTATGATCGTGCAATGACCAAGAAAAGGCACCACACCTAGGAAGAGAATTTTCAGATGACCATAATATTGAATGTTCTTCAATTCAAAATACGGTATTTGCATTAAAAGCAAGATGCAAAGTATAGCATCTTAATCTTGCAGGACACTCCAAAACATTTTCTGAATGAAGCTAAGGTGGTAAGCATGATAAGTAGATATGATAAAGAATAACATACATAGAACCGCCGTCCAGCCAAAACAACACTTCGGATCTCGCTCCCACTAGCAACATCCTCATAGCATTCATACAAAATGTCCATGCAAGGGTAGTATGAAGCACTGTAAGCAGCTTGGAAGTCCTTTTTGCCTTCTTCCGACAAAGATTCATACAAGGCCAGCATTCCCTGTCAAAATCAAAAAACATTAGTACCACCCATTGATATCTTGAAGAGATGTAATAAATAAAACTACAAAATGTGGTCAACCTTTGTAGAGATGGTCTTTGAAATGACCCCGGTGATGCACTCAACAGTGTTCTTGTAGGCTAGGTCTTCACTCATTCCATTTTCTGTGTACCTTCTGAACAAGCACTCAACAATTCCGTGAACAGCACCAAGCAAGATACCTACAGAAAAGACAGAAATTTAATTTATTCTCTGTATTACAGATAAAAGTGGTAATACTCGTATAAGAATTAATATAAATTATATGCCTCGCTCTCCAAAGATATCACTCCTGTACTCCTGTTCAAGAGTAGTGGCAAACGTGAAAGGGGATCCAAGAGCAACTGACCAGCCGAGAGCTACATTTGTAGCCCTTCCATCAACATCCTAAACACAAAGAAATGGTACAACCAAATTATATTTGGTGTAAATGCAAGCAAGAAAAGGATATGCCAATAAATTTGGTAGTGCATAAATTCAAAGAAAAGTGCTAGACCTGGTGGACAGCAAAGCTAGCATTGATTCCAGCTCCATTGATTTCTTTACCTTGAACATACAATCTCCTTACAGAAGGCCCCATTCCCTTAGGGCATACAGCAATCACACTGATGTTCTTGGGAAAATCCTTCCCCAAAGATTGCAGATGCCCTAAAAGAAATCCATGAGACAACCCAAGAATGCTGTTTGGTTTCATATGGGAGAAAACCTGTTCGTAATTGTCTGCCTGAAATTTGGACAAGGAAAGAAAAGTTAAATAGCACCACAGTCAATTAGTATAAGCATTCAACATTCAATTTTAAAAAAACATGGTAACAAACATAATCTAGATTCTAGAAATGAAAAGAAGCAAAATAAACTCCATGCTAGAGAAGCAAAATTCAGATATATAGACCTGAGCTGAATCAGATATCAGTAGCAGCACAAGATCACTCCCAGAAACAGTCTCCCACATTTCACCTAAAGTGCCATTCTCTTCAGTAAAACCAGAAGCACGTGCCTCAGCAAAAGAGCGAGATCCTTTGCGGAGACCAATCTGTAGTGCATGAGCAAAAACCAGCCATCAATGATCTAAATTCAACTAAAAATCAACTTGCACAACTGTGAAGTTAGATGCTTAGGAGAAAATGCCAGAAATATAGGACTCAGCTAACCTTGACAACTATATCAGATTTTGCCTCTGCCAGAGAATCCCTCAAGTTCTGAGCTTGAGCAGGGGCCTGTATACAAGCAAGTCGGATTAACCAAGGACTGTAAGGGAAAGCTACAGCAACTAAAACTCATTTAAATGCATAAACAAAGCATAACTATATTCTGCTGCCGGCTGTTTAGATCTAATCACCACAATTCAGTAATTGTATTAAGCACAAAGAAGATGAAAAAGTTGGACAGTGGACAAATCTAACTGACTTCAACAATATATCATTCAGCACCATGGCTTACAAAGAAAACCATGGATGATCTTGGAAAGAACAAAACTCCAAAATCCTTTTATTTTGTTTCTCTCCATCCGGAGAAAAGGTGTCATCACATTATACACAAAACTTTCTCAAATTAATTACCCTCTGGAACATTTATTGGGTTTCATACCTTATCTTTCTTGAAATCAATACCAAAGTATTAACTTTATGAAATGAAACTACACCTTCTAATTATCATGTTGTTAATTATGATGATATGGTCATATGGATATATTTAATGCCCTTATTTGATCAATTTGGAGCAGTATATTGATCAACTAATGATCAAACTAGGTATCTTTTGGCTTGAAAGTAGTTACTATTATATGGTTTTAAAAAAAATGCAGCTAAAAAACTTAGAAACCCAACAGTTGGCAATCACTACATTTGTGAAAAAAAGTTTCTCAATTAAAAGAAAAAAAAAGAAGCAAAACCCCACAAAAAGGGTTTCTCCCCTGAAAATTTGACTGAGAAAATTGTGCATTATATTATATTATTATAGATAGTTATGGATCCATCTACTAAGCGGCCATTAAAACCTACAAATGGAACATAAATGAGAGATAAATGAATTTCAGTCTCCATTTTATCGAGTTCATAAACGATTGAATAGAAACTTTGCGGATTAAGCCTCACCTGAGAACCCCATCCGATAACTCCAATCTGCTTAATTCCCTTAAAAGCATCAGGCAACCGTGGAAACAAGTTCCTCCCTCCTCTCACAATGTACTGCCAGTGTAACAAAACATAACAAAAAAAAAAAAAAAACCAAAACATAATCAGTCATAATCACAAACATGATAATAAAAAGATAACAGAACGAGAGAGCCATTATTAAAACAAAGAAAAAAATCTATATTCAGTCACATGATCACACAAATCAATATCAAAATCAAAATGACAGAATAAAACAATACCACCCGTATTCACTAATGTCAACCGGCAATATAATTTAATACAAGTATATAACATTATTCATTCATAATTTAAAATCAGAATAAAAAAAGGAAAATAACACATGCCGATACAACAAAACACAACCCCAGTTCAGCCACATCACAGAAATGAATGTCAAAGATGAGCAATACAATATAAAACAATATAATCTACTTTTTAAGTGTATATTCATACCACAAAAATGAGCATCAAAGAGCCATTATAACACAATGTAACTCAAATTCAGATCACATCAAAATGAAATTGGAAATCAAAGAAACTACCAGCATAGCCATTCATGTAAAAGAAATGAAAATCAAAGTGCCGACGTAAGACATACACGAAAAACCAGCTACATCCATAAAACGAAAAATTAAAGAACAGTAATTAAAAGAGAGAGAAAGAGAAACCTCATCATTGCCAGAAAGAGTAATCTTCTCTTTCTGGAAAACAGAGCTGTCAAAGTCAAAGGTAGAAGAATGCTTATGAATAGAAGGGACATAAACCATTTGAGCAGAAAGCGATGATCCACCACCATTAACAGGAGCTTTGAGAGACTTTAATGGTTGGATGTTAGAAGAAGAACCCAAAAACCCTAGATTCAAGTACGAGGGTTTAGCTGAAGGTTTCAAAGCCTTGGCTCCATTAACGGACGATGATGATGATGTGATGGAAAATGACGTTGCAGCTGTAGCCGCCATTGATGGATGCTTTTAGGTGAAAGAGGAATGGCAGATGATAGAGAGAGAGAAAGAGAGCTAAAGAAAAGGTGTAGGGTTGTAAGAGTGGGTTTTATAGTGGGGAGGAACTTGTGGATTGAACCTGTTTTTTTTTATTTTATTTTTTTGTTTGGGTGGGATTCTAATTAATAATAACACTCTAAAAGTATACTCCGTATTGTCTAATGGTTCTTCCTATTTGGTCCTGTATTCAATCTATTCGTTGGATTGTCCCGCTCCCGTCATGCCCTACCTTTTCCATTCTTCTTACTTTGCTTCATGACCAGCGGTATGACTCCTTTTGCAAGTTCCTTCATATCCTTTGGAATATTTGGAAAGCTTGTAACAGGTTAGTTTTTCGTAACTCCTAATTCTCTGCAATTAGTGTCTTCACTCAGGTTTTGTCCTATTTTCAAGAATGGAAGACCCACATCTCCATAGATAAGTTGAACATGATTTATGACTCTAAATTACATGCTCCCCCTTTCTTCGGCTTCCTCTTTTGTCTCTTGGTCCTCCCACCACCATGTACTATTAAGCTTAATTTTGATGGTTCGTCAAACAACAATGCTGCTTCTGCGGGTGTGGTACTCCGAAACCATCTTGGTGACTGTACCGCAGCCCATGCGTTAGGTAATACTTCTCCCCTAGTGGCGGAAGCGACTGCTTTTCAGAATGGTCTTTTATTAGCTCGCCAGCTAAATTATACTTCTATTCACATTGAAGGCGACAATATAACGATTATCATTGTTTTGCAGGGTCATTTCTGTTGTCCTTGGAAAATCCAACTGTTGATGGATGATATTCGGGCTATTCTCCGGGATTTCGCTATAGCCTCTTCTTCACACATCTTCCGAGAAGCCACCATTCTACTGACTGTATTGCGTTGCTCAGACACTGGACCCCTACACATATCGATATTGATCCCTTTTTGGAAGCTAAATTTTCTTATTTTTTAGCTCTAGATAAATCAGGTCATTTCTTCGAGAGGAAGAATTCCTGATTTCCTTGTAACCTTTTCTCCAAAAAAAAAAACATTGTACAAGTATATACGGAGTAGGGGAGTATTGTGCAAATGCGGCATTGGAATTAGTCCTTTGTCCACCGTTATTTGCTTCAAACTCTTTTAAGTGAATTTGGACGAACAAAAATGAAAAATAGAGCAAAAAATAGTGGACAGATGAAGTATTAAATAGGAAAATCTCCCTTGCCAAAACAAAAAAAAAAATATAATCTATAATTTAAATATTTAAAATAGAAAGTTTAACATATTACATGTCATTTTCTTATAAATTTATTTTTTTTAATCTTTTTTTTTAATTAATATTCGTACAAAATTTTAATATCTTTTTTAGAATCTATTTATGTTACATAACCACATATTATGTAATTAAAGGTTACTATCACTACTACAACTTATCTTGTCACTACTTTGATTTCTCTTGAATATTTTTTGTGATAAAACTTTAATATCTTTTTTAGTTAATTTATTTATCTTCCATAACCACTTAATTCCATCCACGAAAAAGGATCGAACTTGAACCCTTTTCCGGCTTAGCTGAACTTCTTACCTAGTATGTCTTGGATGCCGGCAAAGGAATCTTGGAGTTACTCTTGTTATGTAATTAAAGGTTACTACCACTACTACAACTTATCTTGTCACTAATTTGATTTCTCTTGAATATTTTTTGTGATCATCTTATACATCATATCATTGCAAATTATTTATTCTCTTAGCTCTGTTTTTCAATCCTATTTTATACTACGCCTATATTAAACTACTATTATTTAATGTTTATGTTTCTCATTTGCCTTAAATATGCTATATTATTAAACTACTATTCTTTAATACTATCATCTTATACGAGTTATTGAGTTAATTTAACAATAAGGACCCAAAATTTTAGTTTTTTCATCGTTTAGGACTGGAACTTTTTTAAAAAATTTTAAGGAACTGCAGTTAGATTTTCCGGCTAGTTAACTCAACATTAACTGAACTTCAACCAGCCATAACAAAAAAAAAAACAAAGATAATTGCTTTTATAAATGGAAGAATATATATTGGAAGCATTTAAACCCAAAGTAATTGTTTCACAGTTCCAAAAAAAAGCTATAAAACCAAAAATAACATGCGGGAATTCATCTAAGTATACTAATTCATGGTACATGCAGAATAATTTGATATCGTATTATTAGATAAACATTAGAGCACTTAATACCAATGTATTATCAAAGGCTTTTAAAGAAACTCATTTCTCACTATGCTGCATGTCTTCAATTGGACTCAATAGACATCATATACATACTTACACTCACACTCAATAAGAGTTAAAAAAAAAAATGATCCACTAAACTAAACATTCCTCTGTTATAACATACCCCTTAAACCCTAAATGAAAACACATAAAAGATTTAGTTTTTCAGTGAAATTGTGAAAAATGATTATCAACAACATCACAAAAGCAATCATAATTCAAACAAGCCAACGTGAAATTGGTTAAAAAAGGACAATCTAAAATTCAAAAATTTTAAAAAACCCTAAAAACTCATCAATTTTCCAAATAAAATTTCATGATTGCATAAAGTAAGTTCTTTGAAAAATATATCTTGAAGATGAGATTCGTCTTTGCTTAAAATTTTGCCTAAAATCAAAGCAACCATGGAAGGTGAGGAGTTGGCTTGAAAGAAGCAAAGGAGAATTCTTCTTATGGCGCCAAAGTACAATGCAAAAGAAACGTTATTGTTCTTAATTGATGTTTGGTAGGCCCACACTTAACCATGGTTAAAAAAACCATCGGAAACTCATTCTAGGTAGCAAACGGTGAAAAAAAAGTTCCAGGTCCCAAACGGTGGAAAAAAAAAGAAGTTTGGGTCCTTATTGTTATCTTAACTCCATCTTATACAACTTTAAACTTTTTGTAATAATCACTTGAATACTCGATCCTTCGTTGGGGCTAAAATAATCTATAATATAGTAATAGTAATAACAAAATTTAGTGATATTAATAATAATAATAATGATGATGATAATAATAATCAGATTTAAACTAGGAGGAATTGTCAAAAATTATCTTTTGTAGACTAGGTTTCGTAATTCAAAAAAAAAATTTAGAATTTGCTTGTAAAAAATTATCTTATGTGATACATTTCCCTGTTGATTGTCACCGAATACAACGTTGACTCGCATGTTTTAGAGACTTAATAAACGTGTGAATCAGCCCCGGATTCCGGCAATAAAATAAGATTGTTTGTTACAAAAACGTTTTGCAAACGGAAAATCCGACTACTCACTTAACGCGTAAGTTCATCACCCCAATTTTATTCCTATAAACCCCAGAAAATTTCAAAATCATCCATTTCTTCAATCAATTAATTGACCATTCAGTCATTCACCATGGGAGGAAGCACAGAGAAATTGATGAACCAGATAATGGAGTTAAAATTCACTTCAAAATCCTTACTGAGACAGGCAAAAAAGTGCGAAAAAGAGGAGAAAGCTGAGAAACTTAAGATCAAAAAAGCTATGGAGAAGGGTAACATGGATGGTGCTCGTATTTGCGCAGAAAACTCAATTCGAAAGCGTAATGAGCAGATGAATTATTTGCGCCTTTCTTCTCGACTTGACGCTGTTGTTGCACGCCTTGATACTCAGGCTAAGATGCAAACTGTTTCCAAATCTATGGGTTCCATTGTTAATTCCCTTAATTCTTCCCTTACCACTGGTAATTTAACATTTTTCTATTTTACTGTAAAAATATAAGTCTTGGTTGGAGTTTATAATTGGGTTCTGGGCGTAATTCAACTCGAATTTTGATTGGTTTTTTTTTTTTAGGGCGTGAGCTAGAATTTCCGCCTTTGTAAACCTAAGATACCCAAAGTCTAATTGAATTTTATTTTAGGTTAATTATAGCTTGTATTGATATGAAGCAGAGTAGTTGTGAAGCTAGGTCACATTATCATGTATTGAATTTCTGTGAAATTATTGCTGTTCATGATTCAACGAGAGACATGATAGAGTAGTTTTTGCAGTTTGATCATTCAATTTTCCGTTGTCTTTCTCTTGTCCCTAGTTATTAAGATATAAGATTTGTTCAAATATACAGTATTGGAATTGGGATTTAGCTGGAGCATCATTAGTTCGTTGAGATTTATTCAAATTGGCAATATAGAAATTGGAAATTTTTTCTTCTGAATTTTCCATTTCTTTTCTATGTTTAGCTATCACAAGATGCTAGCATTGTGGCATTTCTTTCAGTTACCAACTTACTCATTAGAAAGCTAAAACTTGAAATAGCTTTAGGGTAAGGGTGCATTAAATAAATAAGTTTCATGTTTAGTAAGTTTAGATAAGTTCCATTAAGTTCAGATTAGTTCAGTTCAGATAAATTAAAGTTTAATAAGTTGAAAAGAACGCACCCTAAGTTTTAGCTGGAAACGGAAACTTTAAGACCCCTTTGGCAATCGGTTATAATTGACAGTTATAGGAATGAATTTACATGTAATGGAAGGAACAACAATAGCCTTTCCATGGTGGTACTGGTTTAGCTAGCACCAATTCATCTAATTTTTTTCCACAAATATCTATCCAATATCACTCTTCTCAATGGTAATGAATGGTAATAGAAATATGAAGAAAAATCAAACTCAGGAAGAAGGATATGTACCGGTGGCCAATTATCAAAATATTTTCTCAAATTTTCTGCTTTCTTAGGTCCATGCTTCTACTTTTTGCTATCAAGCCAGATTAGCCTAAGAGAAAATCGGTCATCGGTGTAAATTAGTAAGAGTATTAGTTGATTTCGAGGAAGTGTTGAAGTTGTATCTTTCTGCTTAGCAGTTCTCTGCACTCTGGTATTAGCAATTCATGTGAATCAGTAACTGGCTCAATTCTTGTATTATGCAAAAAGTGGCTTATTTTCACATCATATTTACAATATTTTATCTGGGGGTTTACAGGAAACTTGCAAAAGATGTCAGAAACGATGGATCAATTTGAGAAGCAATTTGTGAACATGGAGGTTCAAGCAGAGTTTATGGAGAGTTCTATGGCTGGTTCAACTTCTCTTTCCACCCCCGAATCAGATGTGAATAGTTTGATGCATCAAGTAGCTGATAATTATGGTTTGGAGGTATCAGTTGGCCTTCCTCAGCCTTCTGCCCATCCTGTTCCAACTAAGACCGAAGAGCCAATTGACGAGAATGACTTATCTAGGCGACTTGCTGAGCTAAAATCCAGAGGATGAGCTGATTGACCGGCCTCTGAAGGCCTTTTACCTGATTGTTTGTTCGATAAATTAGTTGTGAACAGCTTGGACATATTGGCATTTATAAGCTCTGTAGAATTCTGCTGCATATATATTGTGTTTTATCTATGCTTGATCATATACATAGTTGTTGTTAACATGTTTCAACATTTTGCTACTTAATAAGAGGGTGACTTTACTGGGGAATTTACTGTACCAAGAATGATCTGTCTTTGATAGGGCCTCGTATCTTCTGCGAAGAAGTGTGCTCATTGATTGAGCCACTCCGTTGCTACTGTCCCCCTTCAACAAAGAAAGAGAAGGTGAAACAACAATCAAACAGCTTGTCAAAGTTCCCTATGTGTAATCATGTGGTAACTGGTAAATTCATTTCTGTAGTCTGATGCTTTAGACCAGCAATGGTAACAAATGTGATATCCTTGTTTAGTCTCTGAAACATTGCATAAATATTTGGTTTACTTTAATCGTGTTATAGTTCTGGTTTTTTGGTGTTATATACTAGTAGTCTATTTCGTTACACCAATGGTTATGTTTAGTTCACCTCATTTTAGGACCTTATTGTTTATTTCATATTAGTAGCATTGTCAATTTGGGTTAGAAGTGATTGAATTGAATTGAATTGAACCATCTAAAATTAAACTGGTGTGGGTCAACCTGAAGTTAACTGAAACGGAAAGTGGACTGAATTGAAGTAACTGAGAATTTAAAGTGACCTGAATTATTTGAAAATAATTGAATTGAGCTGGGGAAAAAAATGATTCTAACCGGAACTGAATTGAAACTGATTTAAACTAAATATTATTGAACTGAACTAATTTGAAACAAATTGAAATTGAATTGAACTCAACTGGAAATTACACAATTTTACTCTGTAGATTTCAAGCTTGTATAGTTTTATTTCACTTATTATATAATATTTTGCTCATTTATGTAAATTCAACATTTCTATCCAACCTGTTTGTTTTTTAGCCCTAGTTTTTTCTCTCTCAATTCTCTTGCTCCATTGGTGATTTTGAGGGGGCTTCCATCGATTTAATCGGTGGAAAATCCCAATTTAATTCTAATTTCTTATTTTCTCTAATTTTCTTTTAGTTTTTTTTTTCCTTGAACAATTACTCTCCATCTCTAATGATGGTTATTGGTCTACTTTTTTGGTGGATTGATTTCTCCCATCTTGTATGAGTTCTTATTTCCCATCTTGTGTGGGTTGTTATTCTCCCTTTGTTGTGAGTTGTTATTTCCCATGGTATGTGGGTTATTTTTCCTCAAATGAGTTACATCCAATCATAGGGTTGGAGAGTTATGGTTATCGTCAACAAAGATTTAGGGCTTCAAATATATATTTTCTTCCTCGGATCTATACAGGAGGTAGTTGTAGTTGGACAAGATATATTGAAGTTGAACAAAAATCACCAGGCATGTTAAAATATGTATTGTTGTTTTAAATCTAATGTCTTTAGAGAAAATATGGATTTGTAAGTGTCGTTTGACTTTTTATCATTAATATATAATCTCTTGCCTTTTGATTAAAAAAAAATTATCCAATCTCAAGCCAAAAGTAAAATATATAAATCTATAATCTATATTTATATATTATCCTAACTAATTTAGACTTCTCATCAGTGGCGGATCCAGAAATTACATACAGTGGGGTCATTTTATAAAAGATGGAATTTAAAGGAAAAATGAGCGAGAAAAAAGAGTTATGGAGTCACTTTTTACTATCGAACGGGGTCATTTTTTCAATAAAATACAATAAATTACCAACTTTTATACAAAATATAATAAATTTATTAAAAAAAATTGTTGCCAAGTGGGGTTATGCTTTCATACATGACCCCACTTACTTGAACCTCCATCCGCCATTGCTTCTCATTGATTATATATTTATATTATCTATAATCTATAAATATGTCGATGTAAATTCAACATTTCTAAATTGTGATCTTATTATTTTTTTAATTAAATACTCTTTTAGCGCTAATTTCATATATATTTTAGTGAAAGTATTGGGTTAGACGGTCTGACCCAATACAAACTGTCAGACGGGCTAAGTGTCTCCATCTCCTTCACGCAATTAACACTGGCAATATTAGCAAGCCCCAAAATTGCAGCACCACCGCCCCAAAATTTGACCCAAATTCATGTTATAGGAAATCGAACTGAATAGTCGACGACGGAGTCGTCGCTATGGAGGCGGCAGAGGTACACGGTGCTGATAATACCGACGTCAATGCGATAGATCAGCTTGAAATGGTTGAAGGATAAAGGTTCATTTCCGTTGATATTGGAGGAGATGATGGCCTCGAAGTGGTGAATATGGTTGAAGTGTTTAATTATCAAATTGGTTAACAGGGAGGAATTTGAATTGTTGAATTAACCTGCAAGTGGTGAATATGGTCGAAGAGATGTTTGGAGAAGAAGCAAAGGATAAGAATGAGGCATTTTTCCAGGTTTGCTTGATTTGGGTATTTGTCCAGGTTCTTTCTTATTTGTCCAGGTCCTTTTTTCTTTTTGTCCAGATTCTTTCTTATTTGTTTAGGTTCTTTCTTATTTGTCCAGGTCCTCTTTTCTTTGTCCAGGTTTTTTATTTTTTCCAGGTCCAACTTTATTTTTTTCAGATCCAACCTTATTTATCCATGTTTGTTTTCTTTTTGGTCCAGGTTATCCTTTATTTTTACCAAGTTAGTTATTATTCTGTCCAGATCTAATTTTTGTCCAGTTTAAAGATGGTTTTGGTCCAAGTTACCCTTATTTTGACCAGGTTAATTATTATTTTGTCCATGTTTAATTTTTGTCCAAGTCTTAAAATTCTTATCCAGGTATTTTTTTTTTCGTCCAGGTCATTTTGAGTGAATGACCAGGTTTATCTTGTGAGTGTCCATGTTTATTAGTGGGTATCCAGGTTTTCTCTTTTTTCGCCCAGGTCTACTCTTTTTTGTCCAGGTCATTTAGAATGAGTGTCCAGGTTTGTTCATTTTTCCCAGCTCAGTTGGACTCGTCTGACAGTAATGTTACTGTCAGACTCGTCTGACACAATACTTTCTCTATATTTTAATTCTAACTTAAGCCAAAAGTAACAAAAATTATAATTCTCTCATAGTTTTATCCTTTTTTTTTTTAAATAGTTTTATATGTGTTTAAAATTCTCCTTAATAATTATTTGAAAGTATAAAATTACACAATAATGTCATCTAATTCCAATTATATATAATATAAACATATAGTTATGTATGTGTAATTGTGTTAAATGTTATTATAATTTATAATTGATCTATTTGTTATTTTGCATATTGCAACTCTATTCGACGATTCCTATTCCCGAATTTATATTCACAAAAATTAATTCGAAATTAACAAAGATAAAATCAGAACTGCAAAAAATTGTTTCAAAAAATGGATTTGAAAAAACAAAAATGGACTGAAACGGAAAATATTGCTTAAAATTTTGTACATGAAAAACGAAACTGGAATGAAATGAACTAAAACTAAAATTAACTGTTCCAAATTTGCAGCCGAAAAAATGGACTGAAACTAACTAAACTTGAAATAACTGAAACTAAATTGAAAATAATTGTTCCAAATTTTAATCCAAATTGACCTGAGCTAAAGCTAACAAAACCAAAATAACGTAAAACCAAACTGAATTGGACTTTCCACATTTTAAACTGAACTGAATCCGTTTAACTTTTCAATTTGTTAGGTTAAACCAAAGAAATTACTTAAACTGAACTGAAATACGTTCATACAAAAAACGAACTGAAATCACAATTGACTAAAATGAACTAAAATGAAAATAATCTGAAAATAACTAAACAGAAACTATCTAAACTAATTTTGTCAAATTGAAAGTGAACCGTTAACGTGGACTGAGAGTGCTACATATTACTACATTAGATAAAAAAAGTTTTGATCACGTCATATGATTCTATGTGTTTTTTATCATTAGATATCTTTATTTACATTATGAAAATCACATATTTAGAAAGTGTACATTAATACAAATATAATATAGTCTTATTTGACACATGTTCTCTTCACAAATTAATTTGGTCAAATCATGTAATAAGTTCAAATTACAAAATAAGTTCATACCAAATAAGCAAAAATTTGTTAAATCAGAACATAGCCATAGTTAGAATATAAAAAATTCATTCACAGAAAAAACGATAAACTTGTTATTAAGAATCTGATACCTATGTTGTTTCATCATCAAATTAAAATTGCTTTTGGGATGAACCAAAACTTTTTGTTTATCTTTTAAACTGTGTAAAACAGTATCTTGAGGAGATTCTCCATTTTTGTCCGTAGAAATTGGTTAAACCAGTTGTCAACAAGTCAAGAATGATGCTAAATTGCTAACAAATTGGCTATGATTTATTTTGTCTCTAGTCCATGAATTATTAGTTTACACCCAGAAATGATTTTTGCTACTCCAAAAATTAATTCACTCTAATTAGGTTCTATACTTCTTTTTGGTAATTGAATGGACACCTGAATCCGACAAACTGGAACTAATTGTTATACAATAATGAAAACCATAATTCATAATTGGTTTCAACAAGCAACTTCTCATCACCTCATCATTTTGCATTTTAACCTTTAAAATAAAAATAAATCGAGCATACTACAAGAACAAGAAATCCCAATTTCTCTACTTGGACATTTAACATAAAAATTCTTGAGATACAAAATTCAACAAAATTACTTACAGATAGCAGGGGCTTTCTTATCAACAATCATCAGGGACCAACTGGGATAACATCAACAAATTTGGCCCTACAACAATTATGCATATACATCATCATCTCCTCAACAGAAGCTATTCAAGGTGATATCTCTGTGATCCTCTCCAACAGATATGTGAAAATAAAGGAATGGATATGAGACAATTTGTGAGAAAGGGTGGATAACTTTGCTTTTGTGCAAAACCATTGATAATATCGTCCTATCCTCATGGATTGAAGAGCTTTCTGAACGGTCCATCCTTTCTGTCTTTAGCTGCTTCAGTAAGTGCAAGGAATCTCTTGAAACCCGTAGTAGCTGCTCCTCGACCCAGTGCAGCAGCCCGTGCAAGTACATCTTCTCGAGAAGCAACAACAGCTGATGAAGCAGGACTGCCTATAACTGAAGGTGCAGGTGGAGCAGGGGCAATTGACACAGCAGGGGCAATTGGTGGATGTTTGATGCTAGAACCATGTTTATTGAAGTCATCTAATATGGTTTGCTGGTCTGCTTTTTTGAGACCCTGCATTATGAGTGCAATTTTAGCAGATAACGGTAAGTCGGTGATTTTGGATATGAAAATATCTGATCCAAAACTGCATTTTGGATCAGATATCCGATCCGTGCACATCCCTAGCTTAAACACCTAATTTCAATGACAGATTCAGTGCGGAAGTAAACAAATGGAACAACTATATACACAAAACCAGGCATATAATTTTTCAATTTTCAAACTTGGAACAAAACTCAGTAGTCAGTCCCACCCACAAGATTTTAACTAGTCAAATGGCATCCATTTAAACAGCTTTATCTTACAGGCTTGCTCTTCTGTGTTTAAACATCAAGGAGAACACTTCCAACATGCTCCAAGTCGTAATCTTTGTATCTATCATTTGATGTCACTATCCATGTTCTACTAAATCAAGGGAGTGAAAATTCCCAGAACAAATAAAGTTTGAAAGAAAATAAGGCATGAACAGAATAAAGTATTGCTTTGAAGAGAAAGCAGTCTCCTCCACACAATCACATTTGTGTGTGTGTGTGTGTGTGTGTGTGTGTGTTACTGGTTTTAAAGGAGGGAAAATGGATTCCTCCCTCTCCCTTCCCTCGTCCAACCTATTTCCCGAACAAGGAAATTTGTTTTCCTTTCTTCTTTTCCCCCCTCATTTCTCTCCATTTCTTTCTATCCAAATAATGTGTTATACAGACACAAGCTTATAAAACAAACTGAATCACAAGTATTCAAGGAAAAAAAGAAAGGAAAATAGAAAAGGGACAAAACAAAGGATAACCTTGAGCTCCAGAATTCTCTGAAATTCTGATGTAGTCCCTTCAGGCAATAAAGCACGATAAGTATCTGCTACAGAATCTAAAGGAGACAATATAACCTACCCAAAAAAAAAAAACAACAGGAAAAATGAGGTTAGCCGCTATCATATTTTTATGTCATAATACTCATAAATCACCGCTAAACTTAACTAACCTTCAAAAGCGCCTCAGCTTTGCTCATCTCACGGCTGACATATTTAGAGTAATTTGCAGCACCAGATGTCTGTGGATAAAATGATTAGTACTAAGTATTATCATGTACAATGAACCACTAAAGAAGGGTAATGTGGGAATTGAGCTCCAATTCTGTTATGATTAGCTTGCTGGAGAATACACATGAGTTTGCAGAGATGAAGGGATTCTTATGCCTTCAATAAAGGAGAGTAAAGAGGGAAGATACGATGAGAATACTGAAGAGAGCTTTAGTTTTTTGCCTGGTAGAGAATCAACCCTTTTGTGAATTTAGTTGCACTAATGAGTTCATTGACGAAAAGCCATTTTCATGTTCTAGTATCTTCTTAATTATGCAGTTTCGTCTCACATTATAATTTTTCCGGTACTCAATTAAAGACAGCATGTTCTCGACACAATGCCCTAGACACCAACAGGACCAAATGCAAGTAACTTTTTTTAAAATAATTTAACTTGCTGTGACAAGTTACTGATAGAAACTACTTTCATACAAGTACCTCTCACTCCATAAGTACCTCTCGCTCCATTTTTTACCACTAAATGTGCCTCGACTCCCAATAACATCATATCACTTTTAACTACCTTCATTCAAGTTTGCTTTGGTCTTCCCATGTCTCTCACTTTCTTCTCCCTAGGCAGGCTCACTAATGTACTACTCCATCTTTGTCTTGTAAGGCCAAACTATCTTTAGCAGATTCTCCAATCTCCATCATCTTATCTTCAATGAAAGTAACCCTTATTTGTTCCAAATAAACTCATTTCTTATTTTGTCCACTGCATGTCCACAAATCCAACTTATTATACACATTTATGCTACATTCATCTATTGAATCTGACAGTTTTTTAAAGCCCAACATTCTATACCATATAGCAATACCGACTTAACTTGAAGTTTTGGCACTATATTGAAGTAAAGAGAATATCCTAAACTCTTTACCAAAAAAAAAAAATAGTCATGTACATCTTGTTTTATCCGTCTTAATGAATACTTTAACAATATTAAACTTTTATAGTTTTTACCAATATGTAACTTTGTGAAATGGAGGTAATATTCCTAATAACGAAGTTTCAACAAGGGAAAATAACCACCTTAGCACAAATGAGATAAGTAATTAGAAAGCAATCATATCACTGAGAAAACTTGTGAATTTGTGATAAGGACATTTCTAATGTAAACAACTTACTTGTTTAGCAAGAGAAGGAACCTCCAAAAGTATTGTTTTCACAGCTTGAGTATCCAAAAGCATCTGGAAGCAACAGCAAGTGAGGCTTTCAAAGTAGACATGAAATATGTTGAGATTTATCTACTTCATAAGTTCATAATATACAGAAAGAAGTACATGGAAACCGGATTAAAAAAAATTGGAATCTGGCTGAATTTTAAGGAATTAGGTAAAAAGTGGAATCTAAAAGACATTCTTTCATTTGAAAAATATTTTCTTTAACTTTTCAAGGATCAAAAGTAATGGAAAGTAGAAAAAGTGGGGACAATAATTAAAATCATCTAATTTAAAATTGTAAAGCAGTCTCAAGTGTATAAAACATTTTGAAATGTACTAAAATAGGTGTATCAAAATTTTTGAAACGGAAGGAGTATGAGCTATTTCAAGGTCTATTCTATGCAAATTCTTATAATTAGCGTGAGAAATGATGCAAGTAACAAGCAAAGCTGGAAGAATTAAATTCCATTTAGATTGACATGGTTTGCCATGAAATTATAGGTGTAGGATCTGAAATGGAAAAGCTTCGGATCATATCAGCTGTAGCTAACTATAAAGTCAGTGAAGACTCTATATCAATATAAATTCACGAAGAAACAATGAAAGAATGATCATCTAATTTGTCAAGTACCTGCTGGGCTCCAGTTTCTGATATCTGCTTGCACTTGAAAATGTTCTGATAGAAACGGGGACCAAGCGAAGAAGCAAGCTGCCAATTTTTTTTAAAAAATAAAAGGTAAGCAGGAGTTGACTTGAAGGTTTCGAAAGTTAACCACACGAATTAAATCATACTCTGTAATTTTAATAAAAGCAACAAGAAGCAATTATTCTGGCATTTCTATTACTAAATAAGGCTACTCGTAAACTCTTTTTTTTTTTTTTATAGTCAAATACTCTTAAACTTTACATTGTGCTAGGCGGGTTTACATAAAACCCCTGGGAAGTGCAAAATTGTGGACTTGTTTTTTGATAGTGAGACAGAAAGTTCATTTTCTTGGGAATAGTTTCAACAATTTCATGAACTTGTCAAGAAAATAAAACTTTCGGAAATTGAAATTCCCTGGGAAGTAAAATTCCTGCATTCAACCATACAGCTCTACAAGTACTAAGAATCATATAATGCAATGAAACAGTTAAAATTTTGAGCACATAATACTAATCAAGTGTAAATACCTGCAAGCAAAGATTCCTCGCTAAACAAATTACATAGAAAGATGCCCATACAAAACAGAAACGAAGAAGAATGTATTGGAAACAAGCAGCCTCAATTATTCTTCAATTACCTTGTCCAAGAAAAACTGGAAGTAAATGGAGGACAGCAGAGTCCCAAGTATAGGAATAGTGCTTGTGATAATTGTATTTATTCCATTGACATACCTGTATGCAAAACACGCACATTAGGTGTTGACTTTAAAGCAGTAAGCTAGTAGCCTAGTATTATTAGTTGCACATCACTAAATTTTACTCTGATTGATCGCCAACACTTTCAAGAGTCGCCCAAGCAACACGTGTCATTGCAGCCATTTCAGCATCAAACTTTGTTTCCAAACCTTGCACCAGGGTTATTAGTGATTTTGTTATCACAGCAGAATACTCATCCTGCGTGATTGCATATGTTTAAAAGACAAAGGATGGATAATTCCAGCAACCAGTTTTCTGCAATATAAAAAACATTACCTGCACTTCTGACATATCAACTCTGTCTGAATAAACGGGTTCAATCACCTTTGCTATATTTTCAGCCAACTCACCAGACTGTCAACAAAATGGAAAAGGGTAAGCTATCATAGCATTATATCACAAGGAAGTTTCCTGATTGTTATACTGAGGTCTATGGAATTCTACTTTGACTCCTTAATATCTTGTATATTGGGAATTCCAAACACAAACATTTATTAACATGAAGAGGAGCACCCTTTGCCAAAAAAAAAAAGAAGAGGAGCACCAGAAACAAGCAATACTTTTTTGCTGAAAATTTTCAAACATCCAAAAAGGAAGATGAACATCTTTCTTGACACTGAGGGAGAAATATGATATATTATTACAAAATTAACAAGACAGAATAATGAGCAATAAGAGGAAAGAATAGAAGTAAATTATTGAGCAGAACTATAATCAACAAAGTCAAGGTATGTACTATAGATGAAGGAAAAGATTCAACAAATATGATGTTATAGTTCTTAGACAATAAGATAAACTCATATCCCATAAGACCCATAGTGAAAGACTAGTGGAATGGATGATCCTTAGTCAAATGGTAGTGTGAGGCCTTCTTAAACCAAAGCATATTCATATACTGCCAACAGGGCCACCAAAGCCCTTCCTAAGAATACCATCGCTTTTTTATAAAGCCTACTAAAAAAAAAAGGAATAAGTTGCACATCAAAATAATTTCCAGAATTCAGATTAATAAATAGGACAAAAAAGTTCAATTATTTTGTTTTCCTTGTGAAGAAGACTATATCAAACTAAAGAAGAGTTCCAATTTATTACACAATGCTTCATCAGTTCCTGATTATCAACTTGTCATAGTAATATTATAATAAAAAGTTGGCAGTTATTTGTGACTACAACAGAAGCCAAGCACAAAGTTCAAGATATCAACCCATGAATACCCAATGCTTAGCTGAAAGGAACTCACCGTTTTATGACAATATTCAGCTGTGTTAACAATGTAGCAGATCATCCTTTCATCTTTCTCAGATGTCTGATTTGAAAAGTGGAAGCATGAAAAAGCCCCATCAAAAACAATGTTAAGCACAGAGGAAGAAAGAATAGAACACACATAAGCACGAAAAGAAAACAAAAAAAAAGTTAAAGTAAATGGTGTCGGACCTTAATCTGCCCATCTGTTCCAGTGGCTGCAGCCACAATTCCGGTCCCGCCCTTAGGCAGTCTGCCAAACAGCTTAGTTGCATATGCCTTGAGAATTTTTTGAAACACCTGGCAACATAAAGAAGAACAACATCAATCCAAGTTAGATCATCAAAATTAAAGCTCAACATGTAATCAGCTCAAACGGTTTGAAAATCGAACAGAAACTGCCCAGGGAGAATATAAGTATACTAATCAAAACATCAAAATACAGGCTAACAAGAAGCTGTAAGTCAACAGGGGACATATCAGTTTCGCTTTCACCAAGAAATGCCCAGATTGTTCAACTCTTTCGGATTTCAAGTCCAGAAGACATCAATCTTTTCCTTTTCCCAAATTCTGAGAAAGCAAAATCAGTAGTTTTATTTGCAATTCAAAATCTCCTCATATAATCTGAATAACTTTCTATCACTCGATTAGAATTTGAAAAAATTGAGTTAAAAGACATGGATGAAGACCTGAACCAGCTCACAAGCCAGTCAAGATCAACTCGTTAAACACAATACCATAGAGCAAAATTTGACAATGAATTTGGTATTGTGTTGAATGAGTTGATCAACACAATAACATATGTGGCTACAGATAGATAGATAGATAGAGAGAGAGAGAGAGAGAGAGAATTAACACAGATCAGAAGTACAAATTGACGAGAATTAGCTTAAGTTTCAAACATGTGCTTTGCAAGGATCTCTCAGTTTTGCATAGAAACATAACAAATATAAACATTGTAGCAAAAGTAATATTTGCTTGGGTTTAGTTGGTTATTCTAGTTTGAGTTATCCATAATTCAGTCAAGCTAGAAGCTGAGGATTTAGATTTTCTCTATTTCCAAGCTTGACAAGCTCCAGGTGTGAGTTTCTTCCCAGCCAAACTGAGTAAAACAAGATTACTATATAACTAGAACTTTACAGAACACTTTTCCATACGTCAATATCTGTACAGATTTAAGTGTAAAGCACACTAAAGCATCCCTTCAACAATAAGTGAAAAAAAAAGCACCTTAAACAAATTAAACAATGTTTGGTTCTTTGTCAAAGCACTGCATCGCTTCAGGCTTCGCCTGATTATCAAAAAGACCTGTAGATCAAAATAAAGCACATTTAGTTGAATCAAATATTAGAATACATAAATCTAAAATTTATTAAAGTGGACAAAAAAATATATCCTAGGATTAGTTGATTATACCAAAAGAAACCTCTTTTTTTGAAGTCATTTTAAAAAATGAGAGAACCATGGAAGAGCTTGACTATTTAATTATTCTAGTCAGAGTAAATATATTATCCATCATAATATCTAATTTTCTATTCAGGAAGTTTGGAGGATGCTATCATTACAAACTGACAATGAAATTCATTAAATTTCCCAAATTGTTTATTTCGTACTACAAAAAGGTGAAATATTTTTAGATGGAGCCTTTTGTTCTTTATAACCTTTTATTAACACCAGTCCAAATTTTAACACCTTTTTTTGTTTATTTTTACCACCTGTTTAGTTCCCAAAACCAAAAAGCCATCACTAATTGATACATACCATATAAGTAATTGTCAAGATGGCCTACTAATGATTTTTATGACCAAATCTATTGAGTCCCCGTACCTTCCCTTCTCTCACCAGAACTTAAATAGGAATATGTTTGCATAATGGCCATAATCTCTCTTTAGGTTTAGCCTAACTAGAATTCAATTATTCTTAGTAGTTAGTATAGTACGACATTAATATTTTGCATATTTCATAGAAGAGTAAAAGCATGCATTCCTTGCTATAATAAAGTCCTTGGTTGAGGCAATAGTCATCGAATAGACCTTTGAAAACTTAGCCCTAATCTGGTTTCTGTTGTTCTTGAGTTTTGTGTGTGTTGTTGTGGGGGAGGGGGTGGGGGTGCATACCATTCATAGGCAAGTCTTTAAAAAAAAATGGGGGTAATTAAAAGAAAAGGGTCATTGGTGGGCCTTGATACAGTTTAGTTAATAGAATTCGTCAATTGGTGGTGATAGTGTAGTTTATGAGACATTAAAGTCAACATAAAATCAAAATATGGTAAAGCTAAAAAATGGTGTAAATAAAAGTTGGGAAAGAACAAAAGATCCTTGGATAAATGACAAACAAGAATGATTTCAAAAACTAAAGATTATTAGGTGTAGCAAATTGTTGGAATTTAGGATAACAGTATAACACCCTTGCTGAAACTATTCAAATGATTCATATAATACAATGCAATGCACTAATTTTAGTAAAAATAAAAATAAAATATTGTCAACATAAAATCCAAAGTTTGAAGGCCCACTAATGACCTACTTGAACAATTTGGATTATTCTTGAACAATTCAAAGTTTGATAGCACACTTCACATATTGTTCCATGTGACCTACTTGTTTAAACAATAAAGTTTTTTTTTGTCTATATCTTCATTCTCTAGGTTCTTTTTCTCTTTATCTCCCAATCAATAATTCCTGAAAGCCTTCAAATTCTACAAATTTGCAACTCCCTCTGTCATACTCCACTAACATGTACTAGAGTAGAAACTATCATAGTCTCAAGGACCAAAATGTATCTTATAATAGCATCACAATTATACCAAAATAACCAAATGAAGTTTGCTCTGCAACATCCCCAAATTACATTCCCCTGCCCATTATGCATTATCACTAACAATGATGGCACCAACACCCTTGCCAGTCGCCAAAACACATAGTTACTGTGTTATTGCCACACCGTAGTCATCTCTCTCCACCCCTATTTTGTTTTGTGCCCGGCCCTTAGTGTTAGACCAAAAAAAATTGTCTATTGAAAGTTGGAATTATTTAAATCCAAAGTAACTATTAAAATTATGGATAAATTACTTTTAAAGGTATGAACTAGGTGCGGTGTGGTTCAATTCTAAAGGTATAAACTTTCAATTATACCAACTATGACCTTTACTTGCAATGTGAGGTATTAGAAAGTTTGTAACATGCTTTTAAGGGTTAATACAAATGACGTGCTAGTATCTTTGGTAATAAAAATCCTAACGAATATTACCAAAGACACTGACATGTCATCGCATTAGCCCTCAAGAGCAGGTTACGAACTTTACTAATACCCCCCATTGCAAGTAAAGGTCATAGTTGGTAATGTTCAGATATAATTGAAAGTTTGTACCTTTAGAATTGGATCGCCTATAGTTCATACCTTTAAAAATTTCTCCTAAAATTATTTAGACAACATATATTGACATACAAGGACATGGTCCATTTATCATGTAGAAATTTCATCTTAAATTAAAGTATGATCTTAAGTAAAGCTATTTCACTCAATAAAAGGTTTACAGCTTTTGAATTTATTTATGCAGTATTCTTTCCATTACAGTAAAAAGTAGAAAATATTTTTGTTGCAAAGGAATCACTACCATTATCTCACCGTTGAACAAGCCACTACCATCATCCTTTGTACCAAGCAAAATTTACCACCTTCCGGTATAAAAAGGAAAGTTTTAACTTAAATAACTGGATGTTCAAAGAGAATAAAACCGAAGAGAACAAAAAGTGGTTTGAAGAGGTTACATAAGGCTGAATTTTCTGGTGCTCAAAGAAGAATTGACACCGCTAGGGAGGAACTAGATTATATTCAGACTCAACTAGTCCATAATAAATTAATAATAGCAGAGACTAGAGACCTTCATGAAGATGAAAACAAGCTGTTCAGAGGAAGTGGATGAGGGTGGATTCTCAGGCTATGCAACAAAAATTCAGAATCATTTGGCTTTCTTGTGGAGATGCTAATTCTAAGTTTTTCGATTCAGCTATTAAAAAAAGTGTTAGGAATAGAATGGAATTGTTGTATGATGATCACAACAATAAGCTTACTACTTCTGAGGATATACAGGATGAAATTCACTATTTTTATTGTGGTTTAGTGGGGGTTGTTGCTCCAATTATCTAGTGACCCTCAGCTTCAGCAATCACAGGCTGCTAGGGTAGGTTGGTGCTCTCTGATTACTTGTCAAGAGATTGATGGTGCTTTGAAGAATATTACAGATGTAAAGCACCTGGTATTAATGGGTTTAACACCTTTTTTTTTTAAAAAAAAAAAAAAAAAAAACTTGGAGTTGCATTAAAGATGAGGCGAGGCAGGCTGTCCTGGATTTTTTTGCAACTATTTGTATGCCTCCTATTAATTGCACTACTGTGACCCTAGGGCCTAAAGTCTCTAATGCCTCCCATAGTAAAGATGGTAAACCACTTGATATTGATGGGTTTAATGCGTTGTTTATTAAGGCGCACCAAGGCGATTGTATTTCCTAGAGACTTAGGCGCGCCTTAGTGCGCCTCATTGAAGTGAGGCGTACCTAAGAAGGCATGGGAAAAATCTGGGAAAAGAAAGAAAAAGTGTGCCTCAATGCGCCTTAGGATGCGCCTCAGTGTACCTCGGTGCGCCTAGCCACACACGAGTCGCCTTGGCCAACTTAAGTGCTTACCCCTATCGCCTAGTGCCAAGACGCACCTTTTCAAACACAGGGCAGGCTTTCCCGGATTTTTTTGCAACTAATTGTATGCCTCCTGTTAATTTCACTACTGTGACTTTAGGGCCTAAAGTCTGTAATGCCTCCCATATTAAAGATTTTAGTGCTATTTTGCTTGTTGCTATGTCCTTCATACGATTGTTTTTAAGATACTTCAAGTTTACAAAAGGTTGTTGGGGAAGTTATTCATGATTCACAAACTGGGTTTAAACATATAAGACATATTGTTGACAATATCTTGGTGGCTTCTAAACTTATAAAAGGCTACACAAGAGTTAATGTGTCCCCTAGATGTATGATTAAAGTAGATTTGAGGAAAGCTTATGACTATTGAATGGCAAGATTGGTTCAAGGAAACCCAATATTTCATCGGCTCACCATTGTCTTCCTAAGGCTCATGGAGGTTTGAATGTTAAATTTTTGATCCTATGGAATAAAGCTGCAAATGCTAAGTTGCTTTGGCCACTCTCTTTCAAAAGAACTAAAGCTTGGCTGAGATGTGTTCAGGCATATTACATCAAGGGGAATGATTTGTGGACTGTCGATACTTCCTCTAGTATGACTTAGATGGTTAAAAATAATAATAATAATAATAATTCAAGGGTGATAGTTGAGACTTGACAGCAGTGGTGGCTGGAAACTTATTTCAGGCTACTAGAAAAAGGGACTAAGGTTCCATGTGGAAAATTATTTGCAACAGTAGATCAAAGCCTAGCAGTAAGTTTATCAATTGGTTGGCTTTGTATAATAAGTGTGTTACTTCTGATAGGATTAGTAGATGACTGCCTGGAAGCAGTGCTATCTTTCAGTTGTGTAATGTTGGCTCAAGAGGATGTAAATCCTCTCTTTTTCCAGTGCTCTTATAGTTCAAAAATTGTGGAATTCTTTATTGTGTAAGCTGAGTGTTTTCAGAGCTGCTGATTGTTTCAGTATGGAGGTCCAGCAAGCTATCTGTTTCTGCAAACGATCAGGCAGGAGTTTTCTGTATGGTGTTCTCTTTTGTGAGGATAATTATGCCATGCAGCGAAATTCCAAAATTTTCAGTTGTAATCCTTTAGTTACAGAAATTATTTTCAGAGCTGTGGGTTGTATACTTGTATGTTGCATGAGTGATCATTTAAGGGTTGGGTTAAGCTTCTGTAACTGGTTTTGCTTCTTTTGGTTTTTTTCGCAGCTCTCTTTGTATTTTGTGTTCTTGGTGACTTTCTATCAGCTAGATGCTGATAAAAAAAAATCCTGTTGGGTAATGAAGTTCTTAATTGCCAAAACAAGGGATATTGGACCCCATTTCAAATGAATAATAATAAAAGAGTGAATAGCAGCAGAAAAATGAAACATAACAAAAATGTTAAGAAAACATATATTTTCTACCTGCATGCTACTGGATAAGATATTAGTCTGGCTTCCTTCTTCTGTATCCCAAGTTTCTTCCTACAATGACAAAAGGAGAATCCATAATATTTTATTCAGGGGAGTAGAAGAGGAACAGAACTTATGGAAGGCAAGTCCCTAGATAAAATACCTGAACAAGTTTCTCCAGATGCTCCATCAGTGTTTTCTCTTCCAGTTCTACATACACATTCAAGTGAGGTTCAAAGCAAGAAGAGATGATTCCACGAAAATTAAACTGCAAAACCATCAACTGAGGAGTAAGGCTACCCTGTTCAAGCTAAGTACGAATTAAGGCCAAATAATCAAAAAACTTGCTCGCAAGATTCTCACTCGGAAAGACAGGGATGGGATAAACCAATTTCAAGTCCATCACTATTTTAATGTTCCATTGATCCATTTCAACACTTCCTTTAACTTTTCATAATTCTCTATTCACTTCCAACATAATCATCATCATCAATAGGGGGTTGAGCAAAGTGCGGTCCAAACCACACCAAAATGTATCTTTGTGGTTTGGTTTGGTTTGCTATTTGAAAATTGCAGTGTGCTTTTATTGCTAGTCAAAACAAAATACTGTGGTTTGGTTTAATTTACAAATAATATTAAACCGAACAAAACCACAAACAATGGTGAAGCTATGAATTTAAAGATGGGGGGGCGGAATACATGAAATTTCATATACTTCGTATAAAATTAAGAAAGATATGGGGAAACATTGGCTTAGTTTTGTGGAGGGAAAGTTGGAGTGTGCAGCGGTTGCGGGCTGTCCAGAGGTGAGAGGTCGGACTGATGCCTGACGGAGTGACGGAGTCGGAAAGTCGAAGTGTCAGATAGACAGTAGTGGTTGCTTGCCTACTTTTGTTGTGTGACTTTGGTTTTATACAAAATTAGCGTACAACAAATAAAAGTTAACCTAAAAATATTAAAAGTTATCCCCTAATAAAAATACTGACTTTTGCAGAAGATAACTTTTTATATATTTGGGGAAACTTTATATCCATATTACACAAAGGTATTGTTTGGTTGATTTAGGAATTTATTTCCTATAGGAATGTATAATTCATTGGAAGTTAATACCCTTTTAAAATTCCTAGGAAATGCAATAACTTGTACGGTTATATGGGAATTAGAAAATCCTAGAAATTGTAAATGACCAAGGGTGGGTGGCAGGGTGGGTAAATAAATTCCCATGTTTGGTGGGAAATTCCAATTCGCATGAATTCCAATGCATAATAATAAGGTATATCGAAACCAAACCATGTTCACCCCATAATAATAAGGCATATCGAAACAACAAGCATATACTATTCAGATTAAGGTGCATCTAACTAGAAATACAAACAAGCATAATAGAATGCAAAAAATTGATAGAAACAAAATTAAAACAGGTGATTGCTTAAGCTTTCTTCAGTAACTGCACAGAATGGGAAGTAAAGCTTGCTATATACTTTTTCCATAAACAATGTGAAGAAAAAAAATACAAAGTATTACCCCAGCTCCAGGCACTGAAAAATCTTTTAAACTGTCTTTTTCCTGTGATGACAAAAAATTCAGAAAAGAGGCATCACTTACAATTCAAGAAAATGAAAATTGAAAATTCACCACAAAAAAATCCTAAAAAACGTACATCAGTTCCACTGTCTTGATGTGCAGCAAGCTTCTTTTCATATTTCTTTTTAATATCTGATACAGCTTGACTGAAATTGTGCCCTGTATCTGTTTCATCAACATCATGATTGGAATCTTTAGTTGATGAGCTTCCACCAAACTTCTCTGCCAATTCTTCTTCAAACTCCAGAGTTCGCTGAAGAGCCTAGTAATTTGTGAAAAGGTTAAGCCACATAAGAGGCATCAATATAAAAAATTTGGATGATCACAATCCCACTAGAATATAATCTTTAGCCTCCAAGAAGACACAAAATCAGCTGTTATACATTCAAAATTCGCTCAAAGTCATGCTATCTCTATAAAGCAAATGCATAAAGGTACTGACATCTTATGAAAAATACAAAAAGTCCCGGAATTGAATATTACAAACAGTGGAAGAGTAGCGTAAAATTTGACATGAATAGATTAGAAGAGTCACTAATGCATTCAGCAAAGATAAAGGATGGTGATGTTCAGGATATACCCTTTTTCATGTTATTAGACCACCTGCAATGATCCTAATTTTTATTCCAATGTATAGACTTTTCCCTAGAAGCCTGTTCTGAAGAAGTTGAACAAGAAAATCTAACATATGACCTGCATAATATCCTATGGATTCTAAGCTGGTCCATGTTGAATTCAAGCTTCTCAGAGACAATAAAAGTTCACACTTACTCCAAGGAGTCCAATGTGGTGATTCCAAAACCACAAATCGAAAGGAGAAAGGAAATGAAATACCTTTCCTTGTTAAAGTATTGTCATATTCATAGAAATACAATTTTACCTTGGGCTTTAAAGTATTGTCATATTCATGAGATGAACGTAGCAAAAATGCATATGCTACGTTGGATGTGTCGGGCCGTTGGATACAAGTAATCAGGAAAAAGTTGGGGGTTACTTCCATAGAGGACAAAGCGAAAGAGAATCGACTAAGATTGTTTGGTCATGTAAAAAGGAGAGAATATAATGCACCAGTAAGGAAGATTGAGTGGCAAAAGGGAAACCAAGTGAGGGGCAGAGGAAAACCAAAGCAAAAATGGGGCAGGGTGGTTGAGAATGACATGAGGTTGTCGGGACCGAAGGAAAATCTAGTGACACTTAGGGAGGATTGGAGGAAGATATATGCGAATGACTTTCGTGATATATATATTATTCGTGTATAGCCCACCCTAAAAAAAATTGGGAATAAGGCTTTGATATTGTTGGTGTTATTGTTGTTGAATATAAGTTACATCATCTTAAGATTTAATTAAATATCAGTTTTGGATACAACATCTTAATTTTTGGAACTCCAATACCATGTTAACTTTTAATTAAGAATATTCTCTCAATCTATGTTAATGCTAAGCTTTAAAGTCTGGTTCTAAAATGGACCCTAAAAATACACCTTTAAAGATTCCTAAATGAAATAAAAAAAATTTAACCTTAAAATCAGTTCAAGTCCTCCAACTATATACTTGTTGCTAAGAGAGAAAAAAGCTTCTAATTCGCAGTTAGCTGACAAGTTCCTATAGGTAATGGGTTTGAAGACATGCTCAAATAAACAAAACTTACTCATTTCCTCTTCCGGTTTTCTTCCTGTTTTTGCTTCAATTTTATTAAGAACAGAGTGATCTAACTGGGATTTGTTGTTTTCTTGTCATGATGGTGATCAAAGTTAGTATTTTTGTATAAACTATTTCATCTTTGTATTATCTGAAGATAGTCGAACTGACGAAGAATATTGTAATTAGGCTACTGGTTTTTTTTCTACACTAGGTGTATGGAGATCACCATACACGTGCTCTCAAAATAGAACATTTATGTTATACATTTCGAACTTTTTTTTACCTTTAGAATACTTATTTTATAAGATTAAGTGGTCAAAATAAATATCAAATTTGAACTTTCTGAATGTTCAATATAAATGTTCTATAATGCATAATATGGATGTTCTGTTTTAAATATAGATGCATGGTATTCACCCTGGAGCAAAATTCATGGATTATCGGGCGACATTACTCTGAGTGGTTATCAGAAACATGTAAGCAGCAGGAAGGCGGCAAAAGGATGTCAGTGGCCACAGCAGAGCACTGAAAAGTGTCTGAATTTGCTTCTTGAATCTTGGGTGTGGGAGTTTGAACTTTGAACGGAGAGAGAGATTACAAGACTGTGTTATTAATGTTGGCTGGGTGAATGGTCTAATCAAATATGTACTAAGCCTATTTCACCCAATATTTTCCACTGAATCTGCTCAATACCATAAATTTCTTGATAAATTTGAATTTTTATTCTGGTCTTTTAGGTCAGGTGAATGACTGATCTTTCTCTTATCTGCTGCCACAAAGCTTCATTTTACATGGCAAATATAAAGATTTGTGTATTTCCCAGTGAGGCAGGCATTGGATTAGACCCAAAAACTGATTAACTAATTGGCCACTTCCTTCTCGTAATCTTGGGTAGTATTTTTACCCTAATAAATGGGATTTTGGCCTGCCAAATCCATCCAGAGTTCATTTTAATTTGAAGATTTATTATGCATTCGCCAAGAAAGAATTATTTTAAAAAGGATAAATAAAAAAAAGGGTATGAATAAAGTTAGCAGATTGGCATCAAGCAACCGCAAACCAATTCACAAAATCTGAACAGAGATGCCAGGGAAATGTCAAAACTCAAAAGAACACAGAACATATTATGTATTTAAATGGGACAAGACTTGAGGCAGATCAGCAATACAACCATTACTTCTGAATTATAGAAATAATTACTGTATCAAATAATAATCAAGCATCCACCCCTTACCAGCAAAAGCGTCCCCACATCTGGTCTTTCCTTCAGGTTATCAAGAATCTCCTCAAGTTGTGTTCTGTATTGAAAAAAGTAAAGAAAGTAAAATCGACGAACAAATAAAATAAACAGTACAGTCATATTATTGTTTCTAAAACTCAAAGAAAAAGTTCACTAGCACAAAAAAAATAACAAAGGCCAGGGGCTAATCTTTTACGAATAAATAACCTACAAACTAATTTTTCAGTTCTCCAAAGCATATGATTGAAAGAAAACATGTCCATAGGATATGGATAAAAAGACATATCAAGTAACCAATTACAATCAAAATTGCAGAAAGCATGCTAGCCTGGTAAGCTAGGTAAACGTAGTCATATGACGCTGCTTCATTCACCCACAAGTTTCCACACTGAGACGATTCTATGGATTTGGTTGAGACTTGCAGTTGTTGATTAGAAGTCCATATCACATTGGGTTGAAATATGAATAACATGTTGAAAAGTTTCAAATCAAAGAGGCCAAAATGAACGCATATCACGAACCTCGTTAACTTGCAGAATTGGATGCACAATAAATAAGGGACATGCCACGAAGAGGGGAAAATCTTCCAAATTTCCTCATTTGTTCTCAACCGACGCTTGATCCATGCATATCTCCTTTCTGTTTTATCCAACTTTGCAAGTTCTGCATAAAAAATATTTATTAAAAAAAAAAGAATGAGACATAAGAAAGATCCATTCAGATATTTAACAGGAACCAAGTGTACATCATTTCAACATGAATTCTACTAAAAATGTCGCAACAGAAATAAAGGAAACAAACCAGCTCCTTCAAATATTTGTTGATAAGACATAAGTTCCCTGTTGCAAAAATTTTTGACCAATTCTTCTCGCACAGAAGGCTCCAATGCATCAACCACCAAACATGCATCTGATAACTGCTGCAGTAAGTTAGGTTCTTCTGTTTCTTTCCCAGTACCTAAGCTGAGGTTAAAGAAATTAAACTTCAGATGGGGATACAGTATAATGTCATGAAGCAACAATAATGGAAACCAAACTTGTTTGGAATTTTAACACGTGTACACACTTTTCAAACCATCAATCTCCTTATAAAGTCTTAGTTTTGATAGTCTACAAATTTTATTTCAAGTCAAAGCAGAAATAACCTAGAACTTACAGTCAAGCAAAAGCCTTATTACTACTCAAAGGGTATCTACAAATCTATACAAGAACTATTGGTTGAAATATAAGAGTGTTTCAAGGCTACATAAAAATTAACAAATGAAAACAAGAACAATAATTGTTGAACAAACAAAGAAATTGTTGAGTCAAGCAATAAGGACCACTGCCCTGAACATGATAAATCGACGCAACCGAGGTGCAAAGCTGTATTCTTCGTTTTGAAAACAAACGTTAACACACCAACTTCACACAATGGCGCTCTAAAAAAAATCTGCAAAATCTGCATTTGTTAAATTAATCCAGAAAGTTTGTTTGAGGGATTTTTTAAAAAAAATTAAAAAAAATAATAGAAAAAAAAGAAGACGAACTGGGTCGTTCTTCACTTTCAACCATGTCTGACATATATATTTTTTTAAAGGAACTCACTTCACGTTTATGATTGTTTTACTTTTTTTTTATTTTTATTTTTTACTTTTTATTTAAACCTTGAGTTATATATATATATATATGTATATAATCTTTTTTTTTTGGCTTCTGTCCCTTTTCATTTGGGGTTAAGTGTGTAGATTAACTTACGACAATTATACTGTAGACCGAAGTTGAGTAAGGAGCTATTTGGGAAATTGTAAGAATGTTAATTTACGCGCCTATGAGGTAAGTTTCGATGTCCATCAAGAACTTAGAGTCCTGTTAGGAAACTATTTTTGTGTGACTATGTGGTAGATTTGTTATGTGATTGTATTATGGGTGTGTAATTTGTTATAAGTAGTTCCTTTATAAATTATAATGATTAGCGATACTCTTTCTACTACTAGTGCCTATGTATATAAGTATATAAATGTTTAATTATTTTAAAATATGATGGTTTGGATGCGTATGATTATAATATGGGTCAAGTAAATGGTGTAATTTGTTACCTTAGTTAATTTGAAGGAAAGTATTGAACACTATAATTTTAGTGTGTAACTCTGGTCCTATGTGAAATATATGACTATGCATTTATTTATTCATTTATTTATTTTATTTTGCTAAAATATAAAAGTATAACTATTCAAGAAGGGAATGAAACCCAAAAGGGTGAAGAACAGGTTGCCTTACTAGATGTTGTTCTATTGGTGCACAAATGTGGATACCCAATAGGCTTTCTAGTGGGTTTTATATTACAATTCCATCATTTATCTTTCACAAGTCTTCCTCCTAATGCTATTGGTGCGCGGTTAATTGCGGATACCCATTCGTTTGGTGAGGGGTGTGCATACTAGGGACATATTGTTAACATGTTCTTGGCCAAACAGGGTGATGCGCAACACTATTATAAGTAGGTTGTTACTTTGGGACTAGTCCAGGCCTACTAGCGGTTCTCTTTCCCTCTCTTGAATTAATTTTAATATGTAAATTATCCCAATTATTTAGTTTGTAAAGTGTATAAATGTAAGGAGAATGTCATTTATACTATCTAAATATTTTATTGTTAGTAAAATTAAAAATATTTTCAGAATAAAATTACTTGTTTTACGAGATGGAGTCGTAATTACTCAATTTTTCTGATTTTTGTTTCCTTCTTGCTTGCTTTCTATTCTCTGTTTGGTGCAGGTGGGTTTGGTGCACAACGTTGAGTGAGAATTGACCTTTATCTTGGCTTGAAGTCCTATTACTATAAATAATGTCCAAGCCTTTGAAACTTGTTTTTCCTGGGTGTAATTAGTTAGTTTATTTTCGGTTTGGTTAAATATATTGTAACCTTGAAAACTTGTGATGCATACTTGTAATATGGTCTAGTATTTTGTGGGTTTAAATGTTTCTTTATTCCTTTTTCTTAAAATTTGATTTCAAACTAAGTATCCATTTCCTTAATGAATGGGTTCTTTTGAGTAGCACTTCCATAGTTTGGAACCCAAGGTAGGATGGATGGCCCTTGGACGGTTCTTTTAAGGGTCCCTAAATTATGGGGGTGTTACAATCTTGGATGAAGGCTTGGAGTCACATAAACTTTTGCCCAAAAAGAACGTGTTTGGCTATGCCTCTAGAGAGAATATAAATTGAAGAAGAGAGTAAGAATATGAAAAAATTTCTCATAGGTTCTCATATCATAATCAATATGGCTTTAAGGAGGTTGGAAATATCAAAACAAAGAATCTCAACTTCTCAAGCATTGTAAATTTGTAACCCCCAAATATCATGAACATAAACTAGAAATAATCATAATCAACCATTAAAGCAAGCGTCAAAGAAGGAATGCTAACAGATATCAAAAGAGAAGACAATACTGAGACCGACCAGGGCACTTTTGCCCGGGCAAGGAGCTCAACAATTCTAGTAAGACTGACATGTTGAGTGCCCAATCAGGGCACTTTTCCCAGGAGATTGGGCAATAACCACAGCTCAATACTTGGCCAAATTTAGAAGAACTTAAGCACTGCTCAATCAGGGCACATTGCCTATGTGATCGGGCAAAGACCTTTTTCCACTTTTTACAAAGCATTATCAAGATCAATGAATGCACAGTTGCACAAACAGGGCTTTAAAAAGCATATGATTTCAAATTAGATAATCAGGGTAACTAGTCCCATGCAGTCATGCGCTTCTTAACTCACATATAAATTTAGTTCCCACTCCACAAGAAACACAGGGAGAATAGAATTGGTGTCTACCTTGAGAAGTCAGAAAATACATGAGACTTCAAAATTTGTTTGATATTCTTGAACTTCTCTCGCAATTCAGTTATTTTTGGCACATCCCTATAGGCTTCAAAATGACTACATAACTGATTTACAGCCTGAAACAAATCAAAGGACAACTTAAAACAAAGAAAGGTAGAAGTATTTCAAAACATACCAAAACGAAATGTGGTGGAACCCAAAAGAAAAATGAAGCAAAGAAAGGTATATACTCTACAACTCAAATCATAATAGTTTAAACTCAAATCATAATAGTTTATATGAAAGTTGTTGAAATCTCTCCAAAGAGGCCTAAAAAACAACTTAAAGCTTAGAAAATTATTGACCTCCTAAACAGAAGAAAAACGCTTGCCCACTGGCAGCTCGGTACCTCCAATTGAGCAGCAGCCTCTTTATATTGCCTCTTTGAAGCCATTACCTGAAGTTGCTCAACAGCAGATACTGTCAAAGCATTGAAAAGGCATTATATTAGCATGCTTTATCCTCAGCATAACTGAGAATATAGTATTGACTGTGTGTCATGTGCTCTTACACAAACATCATACATCATCTATGGAAATTGCATATAAACTATCCACAAAGGACAAATACAATTACACCTTTTTAAAAACTATAAGGGAGTAACTGAGAACCTAATAAAAAATCATGAAATCCAGAGTGACATAACAAATACACAATTGACAGGTTTATAGAGGTCTGAAACTATAGTCTTATCCTTGTCCAATAGAGAATGTAAAGGCCTCGTTTTTTCTTAAGCAAATCTCTCTTAAGGACTTACAGAAATGCAAATGAATGCAATTGCAATAGATACCATGTTATCAGAGCAATTTATAAATAAAACCAAAAATGTTATATCCAAGTAAGTCCCCTCCCAAACCCTTTTTTTCCAACTCTCAATTCCTATTTTGGCTTCCCTGTTATGGTGTTGTATATCGGCATCATAAAAACCAGCATTGCAGGAGGAGGAACACAGAAAATGTATCCGGGCCAATATTTCAAAACTCAATTCAGTCTGGGGATCCTTTTTATTTTTTCATGTATTGACACCAAATCAAAAAATGCATCAATCTTCTAGAATGAATTTAATTTAACCATCACAAGAAAAACATTCAGATGAAATACAAATTCCACACACCTAAAATAACATACTACGTATATAAAATCAGTACGCACATCTCAACCATACAGAATACTATGGTATCAAGGCACCAACTCCAGATGGTTGATGGTCCCCTACTCCCGTGAAGAGTTTTTTTTTTAATGGAATAGTCCCAGGAAGCTGTGAAGTGCCAAGGTTGATGAAAACATGAAAGAAAACCAACCTAACATGGTAAGACGATGAAGGGCTGTAATAGTAGTCGTTATGTGCTTCTTTGCAAAATCAAGCTTCTTAATGTCACGACAAATTTCCTGGACCATTGTCTCACTTTGCTCCGCCTTGCTTTTTATTTCTCGTATCTTGTACATGAGCTCCTGTGTTCAATTAACCAATCAACTATGAGTACCCCAATCAGAAACTAAAACAAAGGGGGAGGACCAGAAACTTTGATGATATAATATGCTAACATAATTAGGGATATTCTTCCAGTAGATAATTTGTATCAATCAAACAGTACAGTTAGAAACTTAGAATAGCCCAAGTAAAGAGAGTCATATTGAGTGTACAAACCTCCACTGCACTTGTAGCAGAAGCAAGATCTTCTTTGGCCTTGGTACCTGAATTACTCTAAATTATAGAAAGTTAGAGATCAACACAAGTGTAAATCCAACTACAAAAACAGTTATAATACAAGAGAGATCCATAGGTTCAAAATCCAGAAAATAAAACACTATCTAGCCAATGGAAGACTCAAAGCGAGTAAGGAAGCTCTCTTCTAGCCATAGAGGAAGAGTTCCAAACACAAAATGCAAACCGTAGAACACTACTAATAGAGATACAGTAACCAAGCATTTTCCAAACAAATTACCCAAAAGGTCTGAGGCTGAAGTTACAAGAACAAAGAAATCTGAACTCAGAAAGGTGCAACCAAAGGAACAAAAACCAAAAAAAAGAGGTTTGAAGACCACAAAATTCATCAGTCAAGCAATAGAAAACCCGTCCCACTTGGGAAATGACACATAAATCATGGAGTCCAACTGGTTTCAAATCAATGGCTGTCTCCAAATGAGTTACAGATGTGTCAAATCCTTCCTACTCAGTCCAGCCAAAATATTCTTCTTAAGTTCACCCGCTTCTCATCTTGAAAATTCTTGATGATTTCTTAGTTTACCTTCGTATCAATCAATAGCACCACCAAACTTTCTAGCATAATCCCAAACCATCTAAACTCACACCTCACTTTTGGTGAAGTTAAGGAAAAAAAAAAACTATCATACACGAGCTGTCAAAATTAAAGATGCATTAGAATTGTAAGGACAATAGAGAGCGACATTTTCAGCAAAAGATAAGATCAAACAAGAAGCAAGGACTAGAGAAAAAACCTGACAGTAAACCCACTGTAAGCAGGGGCGAACCCATGTAGGAACAAGGGGGGACAGCTGTCCCCCCTTCTTTCAAAAAAAAAATAAAAAAAAATCAACTAGAAATATAAAAAGAAAAATAGAATACTTCGTATATACATTAAGTGGTATTTTTAAAACAAGTAAACAAACTTGGCCTAGTGGTAGCTGCACAAATTCCAAGGTAAGTCCCAAGTTCAAATCTTGCTCCTTCCCCCCCCCCCACCCCCGTCTTTAGAATAGATTTAATTAGTTATACTACAAATGCAAGATTAAAAAATCAAATTGTAATCCATGAAATTTTTTTGGGCTCTTTATTTCAAAGTCAAGTCAATAAAAATGTCATAATGTTAAAATGTTTCAAGAATTTATCAAACTAGATAATCCCCGAGCATTGATCGGCTTTCTAAAATATTATTAGATTGCTCCTTTCAAAAATGTAGTTAATTACAGTAATACCAATAAAATAAAAAGTAATAGTCTATAATATTTTCAAGGAACTAATAATAGCTTAATGATTATAGGATATGTGCAGATTAGATGAATTATTTAGAAGATTTATCTTATTTTATAATTGATTTTTAATAATTACAAAACCAAGCAAGAATATAATAATAAAAAGATGATTTAGGAGGAATAATAAGGCTGTTTAGCAAAAATTATAGTGACAATCACTTTAATTTTTTTTTTTTCGAAACATTTTTATCGAATTGTTGAACGCTAATAATTTTCCCCCCCAAAATGAAAATCTTATGTCCGCCACTGATTGTAAGTAAGTAAAGAAAACATGGATGTGATTGATATCAACTATCAAGCATTCAGTACAATTTTATTATGTATAACCCAAAATTTAATTTATTTAATCATCATTTATCTTAAAAGATGCATTTTTCATCTCCATCCCCTATTTTTAAAAAGCCAAGCATGCATTTCTTTTCCAGTTTATAATAAAAGCTAATACTGACACTCATTCCTCACTTCCAACAATCTCATTCAGATTACTTCTTCGCTAGAGAAACTACATTCAACTATAGCCACAGTCAACATATTCTATCAGTCAGCAGGTATGAAAACAAACTTTTTCAAGCTAGATGAAAATGATACTTCTTTGGTTCTCAGAATTAAACCTGCTCAGTGGCGAGGCCACTATTGGACATGGTGGGTCATAGGACCCACCATTATTTGGCAAAAAAAAAATTTATTATAGTTAATTGATTAAATAATTATACTATACACATATAACTAGTAATTATGAGAAATATGTTAAATGCTTGTTTAGTTTCTTATTTAAAGTATAATGTTCTTCTAAAATGTAAATATCGATAATATTATATACCATTTCAGAATATGAAAACTCGAAGAGAACAAATGTACTGATTTTGAAATAGTTTTAATTTGTTTGTAATAGTTATTTTGAATTTTTAGAATGTGGTTTATTAGTATTTTTTTTCCAATCTATACATATTTGACGAATAGTGCTACACCTATTAAAATATTTGGGTTCGCCCTAGGTAGTATTACATGTTAATAGGCAAATTTTAATTTTGTTTTAGCATTGTTATTTGGTACTGATTATAATATGTATAAGACTTCCCCAGCTAGGGATGCAAGTGCGGCGGGGCGGGGCGGATATTGCAATTGCTATCCCCATGCGGCCACCTACTTATGGAATCCCCATATCCCCGCACTGGTAAGGATATATATGGAACTATCTTCACCCCATCACACAGGTGGGTACCATACCCGCCCCACCACTCTTTAAATACTCACCCCAAATCCGTGTGATCCTTACTACAACTTGCTTAATCCCCACAGAACATCTAACTTACAAGGATGAAAACACGTCCATAAAAATAAAGTGAAAAAATAATAAAATGGCTTCAAAATATGTTATCCATTTTGTTTTCATTGTGTTTAAGTATTCCATGAAATAAGTAAAAATAAATTCGTACAAAAGGTAGAGCGGGGCGGGGATGGGATGGGTCAAAGGTAGTAGCCTAAAAATCATCCTCATCCCAAAATTCAATCAATTGATGGTGACCCAGCATTATAAAAATCCTGGAATCGCCACTGAACCTGCTCCCAATTACTTCTTCAATTCTTGCACTCATTCAGCAGTAAATAGCTTCTATCTTATAATACTTTGTCACGGTTAGTTTCTTTCAATGCTACTTTTATAACGTTTCAGTCGTTCAAGCACACGACACACGACCATTTCAATCTTTCATAATTATATGTATTAATTGAAAAAAGATAATGAAAAGTTGACATCTGAAAGTACAAGTTGAAACAATCTAGTAGGAAGTAGGAACCCCTAAATCCATAAAACAATGCTTTTCGGTCTATCTTATAATAATCTGTTGCACACTAGCTCCGGACCACCACGTGGCTGGAGTTCTTGGCTTTCGAGAGGCCAAGTTCCCTCCTAATCTGTCTTTCGAGTGGACAAATTCACTCCTAAAAGTTACTCATCTCTTATTAATTCCAAGATATCAAATATTACACACACTAATCCCTTTAATAGACTAATGACAATTCTAAAACTAACAAACTACTAACAAACAATTATTAAAAGACTAAACTACCCTTATTACTAAAATACAACAAAATAACAAAAATGCCATTATTATTATAATTAGCTAGTGTATAGCAATACCACCCTCCCAAAATTCCACCTTGTCCCCAAGGTGGAAAGAAAGAAAAATGGTCGGCGAGAGTCTGAAACACATGACGCGTGAGTTGTCGAAATCCTTTTGGAGTCATGGGCGCCACAATGTTGAAATCAGACTTGGGTTTGCATAAGGGGTTAGGAATGTTGGGTTGAAATTTTGGTGTGCTAGTAATGTAAGAGAAATAAGGATTAAAAATTGTGGGCCCAAAATTAAGATTGAGACCCCTTGTATCTACTTGTAAGGACCACCAATTCATTCTTGAAACAATGGGTTCATTAAAAAATATATTGGGCTGAAGATTGGGAGCAACAAAATCTTGCACTACTTCTGAAAATAGGTATGAGTTATTGGGCTCAGCACATGTGGATTTATGATGAGCTGGCCCAATTTCTTGCTTTACTTTACCCAATTTATTTAGGTTAATCATAATTTCCTCTTCTCTTTTCAGAAAATGCATCCATACTCCTTGAGAAGTCTTCTCCACCAAGATGTCAAAGCCAGCTTCTCCCCTCAATTGTTCGACCGAACTGCCACCACCAGGTCCACCACCACACCTTCCACCACCGGTCCTTCTTGGCTCGACGTCTCGGCCGCCTCACCCCCCTTCACTAGTGGCTAAAGATTTCCCCCAAGATCGCCCCTCCCATCGTCCCTCTCTTCCCTTTTCTTTCTCTTCTTTTTTTTTACGTGGTGGTTTTTCTCCACCACCTCCGCTGCCGCCGTTAACGGCCAGGGCTCGCAACCCGCTGCTGCCGCCGTCGAAGGCTCGGCCTCGTAGCCCTAGATCGAGCAGAAATCCTTTCTCCTCCCCATGAGATCTTCCTCTTGAAACCCTAATTTCTAACCTAATTTCTTCTTGAGCATCTTTTAGGGTTTCGAATTGCTCCAATCGACTCCCCCTACTGAGCGCGCCACCCTTCTCCGTGCCGCGGTCGACGTCCAGGGCTTGGACACGAACCCCCACGGCCGACCCATTTTGGCCATTTTTTAGGGTTTTGAAAGATTGCCCTACCACCACATCGAACTCCTTCTCCTTATTTTGGGGGTTAATGCGTGCAATTTGGGCAGAGATTTCCACCCTAAATCTTTCTTGTTCTTCTTGGTGCTTCAAGATCCTCTCCTTGAATTGTTGCAGAGAAGTCTGCACCGTTGCAAAGTAGTCAGCCACGGTAACTTTCAACGCAGCAATCTCCAACTCCACCGCGTCCATGCATTGCGACTGTGTTGAGCCACCCATCGGGCCACCAAAACCGACCGCTCTGATACCAAGTTTGCTAGACAGTACAAACTAGCTCCGGACCACCACGTGGCTTGAGTTCTTGGCTTTCGAGAGGCCAAGTTCCCTCCTAATCTGTCTTTTGAGTGGACAAATTCCCTCCTAAAAGTTACTCAACTCTTATTAATTCCAAGATATCAAATATTACACACACTAATCCCTTATTTATAGACTAATGACAATTCTAAAACTAACATACTACTAACAAACAATTATTAAAAGACTAAACTACCCTTATTACTAAAATACAACAAAATAACAAAAATGCCATTATTATTATAATTAGCTAGTGTATAGCAATATCCCTCAGTCACAGTCTCACAAATTGATTGCTGCATTTCGACTAGAAGTCTCTCACAATTTTTGGTGAATGTCACAACTAATATGGGACAAAGGGAGTCAATGAATAGGGTTGGAGTGCATGAAATTCGACCACAAAAAAAGGTGAAAGCTAATGTAAGAAGGAAAGGGTTTAAGGGAATTAGAACTCAGCTACATTTGCATGGTTAAAAAATTATTAAGCTTACCACATTCCAAAAAACGTAGAAAGAAAGGACCAAACTCTCCTCCATCACCCTTCGTCCACTTAACCTAAACTCACCTAAAGTGATGGTGTTGTACAACATAGGATGGTAAGGGCTTCAACTTTTCCAATGCACCCGACACTACTCAGCTTCGCAAACATGGATTAAGCATCATATACCTTAATGGTGTTGTACAACAAAGAATAGTCTCCCTCATCAGCTTTCCATACACCCAAGTACTATCTGCACATGCAGACTAAGCATTGGCCATGGTCATGTACAAAGCATAAGCTATAAAAAGAGAAATATTTGTCAACCCAATAAGCCTTGTAGATTGTAGAGCTACTCTATAGGAGGTCCATTTCAGATCATCGACTTCTTTATTTGTAATTTTGTATGCACCATATTTCGATAAACTTATTGTGATTGGCAGTAGTGCAACCTCATATTTCAATTATCTTTCTAAGTTTCCAAAGGCAGAATAGACATATTATTTGTATCATGCTCTCTTTCACCGCTATATTGTAACAAGGTTGCAATTAATTTTCCGCTACGCACTTCTTCAGTCTGCTTAATTGAATAATTTCCTACTAACCAAATTCCACTAAACAACGGATCTCCTATGACAAAGAATGATATGGAGTACCTTAAAACTCAACATCAGTGAATGACCTTCCATAATCAAAAAAAAAAATCAACCGTCAACGGAAACAAATAACAAAAGCAAACTTATTCACATCATCCATCAATAAGGGAAACAATATTATTACCCCCTCAGCCCTACATTTGAAAATTTGTTGCAACATTTGCTTTTCCGGTCACTGATGCTATACTTTAACTATTAATATGAATATAATAATATCTCTAATTCCTTCTTAATAAAATTAAAGAAAAGTTTATAGTTTAAAAAACACCATTGAAATGATTCTAACAAGATCTCATGACTAAATTTAATCTTATATATTGTTAGACATTTACTTTTTAAGAGTTTTGACCTTACAAAAGAAATGTTGCAACTGTAGTAAAACTAAGAATGTATAATAATAATAATATAAAAGTTCAAACCCAAAAACAAGCAAGGGCTTAAAAAAATAAAATAAAGTGCTTGAAAGATATTTCCAGTAATGCTTAAAAAAAAATTCAATACAACCCATGTACGGAACAGCAAGCATTACCTGTTGACGAACAGCTGTCAATATGGAAGCATCTACCCGACAAATCTCACCATGAATTTTTTGCATAAGAGGCTCAACACCGGATAATGATGCCTCTGATTTATTAGTATCACACAATCAACAATTATTCAATCAATACAGATATAATTCGAAACAACTAAAGCTGCCCCTAAAAGAATTGTACTTCCTCCGCTTTATTTAAATGCAATACATTCTATTTTAGGAAGTTTTTAATTAAATGCAACCCTTCCTTTTTTGGCAATAAATAAATTATCTCTACCCCAAAAATTGCAAAGTGCACAATTCAAAAGTGTTGCTTCTAATAAAAACAAAGGAACTATCCAATTTCAACAATTTCTAAACTACTCCCTTTTTATTTAGTTTACACAGTTTGACTTTTTGGCATTGTTCACAAAGTTTAATTTAACCATCGTTTGTAATTTATGTCTATAAAAGCATTATCATGCGGGGTCCCATTGGATTCTTCACCTGTAGTTTGTTGGTTCCTCCATCCCAAATTATACGCGCTCACAATTTTTAGTCAGATGTTGCTTATAATTTGGGACGGGGGGAGTAATATCTAGTTTATAAAATTTTTACAAATACATAATTAGAGATATTATAAATTAACAGAAAACAAGGGGAGTACAATGTAACCAATTTTTAAAAGTTGTTCAAACGCTCTAGACGCGCCTACCATGGAGGAGTGCAAGTCTACTTCACAAGACAAAGGAGGTCCTTAAAACCATATGGTAGTAAGGAAAATAGCCCCTTAGCCACATAATTCGGGCACAATTCATATATTTTATCAATGTGGATGCACATCACAACAAAATATTCAAATGGAACATTCAATCTCCTACAAAATACAACAGGGGTAAAAAATATAACCTGTTGGAAACATCTGGTTGATATATTCAAGAGCACTTGACTTATCCATAGATCGTGGAACTGACATCTGTTTAACATTTCATCAACCAACATTCTCAATTACTAATCAAACAACAACAAAATAGACTACAAATCTCAATGATTCTATGACAAACAAAGGACAGCCAGGCCAGGAAGGGCAGTTTCCCTGGGCCAAGGGTGAAAAGGACCATTTTTATAGATTTAAAGGCTATAAACAAAAGACTGCAACGAACAAGCAATCAAATTTGATTCAATTATCAAATTAGATCGGAAAGATTATATGATATTCTTATCAATTAGATCATCAAAAAATTCTAGCAACAAAGTGACAGATACAGCAAATTATCGTAGAGTCTAATATAACCTTACCAGTTATTATAACCAAAACTCTACAGCAAATTATCAACAAAATTGGATCGATTGGAAATTCTCATTTCGCTTAAAACTCTGGCAAAAAATTACCCAGTATGATATAATAACCCACCCTAGAAGAACCCAACCCCGTTGTATAATCGATTTTCCATGGAAAAAATAAAATCTTACCTCAAAAGCTCGACTTTGATAGTTTGATGGAGGAAATACACCACAGATACCACGCCCCAACTCAGTCACAGTTCGACAAACATAGGAGATGGTGTAAGAAACTCAGATTTTATAGAGATGAACTTAAAGAGAAAATATGGGCAAAAGTCGATCAATCGCAAAACATCCTCCTATATTTTACGTCAGACCGGTTTGACACTAACGTTTCTGTCGGATTAGTTCACTAGACCTGGACACATATTGTTAAATCTGGAAATCTGGACACGTATGTGTTTAACCTGGACACATGCTGTTAAATCTGGACATGTATTGGTAGACCTGAAAACAGAACTGGACACATTTGAAACCTGGACAAATGTGGACAAACCTGAACAAATATGAACAAATCTGGACAGAAGTAGGTTAAAATGTAATTTTGGTGAGAAGGGGTGAGAAACAATCTCAACCCTTTGATCAACAAATGAAAGGCTAAGATTAAATTTGATTTTCCCTCCTTACTTCTTCTATAGTTTAGAATCAATGTATATATGACATAAAGTCAATGTATTTTACTCAACGTTTTTATAGTATATGTTAAATGTACCTATAGTTTGTGGTCAATTGTATTTATCTCTTCTCACATTTCTCAAGATAAGAAATTTCTCACGGAAACCCAACCCACCTGGACAAATCTAAACAAACATGGACAAATCTGGATAAAACTGGACACACCTGAACATGCAAACCTGGACAAATGTGGACAAACCTGGACAAATATGAACAAATCTAGACAAATCTAGACAAACATGTACAAATCTGGATAAATCTGGACACACCTGGACATGCAAACCTGGACAAATGTGGACAAACCTGGACAAATATGAACAAATCTGGACAAATGTGAACAAACCTAGATATATATTGTTAACCCTGGATACCTATTTGTAAACCTGGACACATATTGTTTAAACATGAACACATATTGTAACTAACTTGGACACATTTTGTATGAACACCCGAGCGCAAAGTTATAGCCTCCCGAAGTTTTTCACTATTATATTTGGTTATATGGGTCAGCCGTCTGACCAGATTGTCTGGTCAGACCGTCTAACCTAGTACTTTCACCTTTTTTATTTGGGTTTTTCTATATAGTGCCATATGGTATAGCGTTTTCTACGATGTATCCCTCCAAAATGGGACTTCTACATGGTACCCATGATGAACTACTATTCACCGCGTAGTACCCCTATAAATTATTAATTACGTAATTAACACACTAAACATGATTATTAGTGCACTGATCTTCATGATTAATATAAACAACTGCTAATTATTACTATTTTAAAAAATTTTGGTAGTTTTTGTTTTTTTAATTGTATTTTTGGTAATTCTTTGATAATACTTAGTCATAATTAGTAATAATTAACAGCAAATTAGATTAATTATGACGATTAGTGCACTAATAATCAAGTTTAGATTGTTAATTATGTAATTAATAATTTAGAGGGGTACTAAGTGGTGAACAGTAGTTTCTTAGGGGTACCATGTAGAAGTCCCAATTTGGAGGGGTACATCATAGAAAACGATATACCACAGGGGCACTACATAGAAAACCCTTTTTATTTTTTTTACTATTGGTACGGTTGATTGATCGGAATTTTACTAATCTTATCTCAATTGATCTAATTTTTTGTATTTTATTTGATTTATTCTAATTATTTGAACTGATCTAAAATTTTTTATCTTATCTAAATTTTTTCTGATCTGATTTGAAATTTTTTGAAATTTATTATTAATATTTTTGTTAAAAAAATGAAAAAATAAAATAGATCTATATAAAAAAAATTACATAAAATAAAAATAAGAATGAAAATAAAAAAATTAAAATTAATATTAAAATTAAAATTACAATTTAAAATATAAATCAACATTAAAAATAAAATTATAATTAATTAAAATATATTTAAAATTAAAATTAAAACTAAAACAAAATGTTGATCTGATCTGAATTTTTCGGATCTGATCTAAATATTTCTGATCTGGTCTGATTTTTTCTAATCTGATCTGATCTGAATTTGCTGAAAATAAGCACATGAATACTTATTTAAGTTGAATCAAACGCACCCTAATTTTGTCCAGTATACTCTTTGGTTAACTCACCATATTTTTTAAAAATAAAATAGATTGGTCTATACAATTTTTTAACATGAAGAAATTAAATTGGCATTGAATTTAATAATTAATAACCCAAATACCAATAATATTAATTGGCATTGAATTTCATTAAAGATACAAAATTGAAAACAATATCCTTTATATTCTAACCAATCATAGACATTATTTACGATAGAATTATAAATTAATAGTTGCAAAGTATAAAAATTAATGTTTATCCTCATTCTAAAACACATTCTAGAAATTAGCATCGTGTGCACTATACTAAATGCTACAAGAATACATCTCTATTGTATAAAGGAATGGGTGAGGTCGCGGCGGTGTCCAAGTGAATTTCTGTACTAAATTCTTTCTTAATCATATCTGATTTTTTAAACCATTAATAGTTTTATTCAAAACAAGTAATCACAATTTTAAAAATCACAAATACAATTAATTGTAAAATTAATCAAAATCTATTCATAAATAATAATTTTTTTAAAGAAATAAATTATTTACCCAATTTGTAAAATACTTATTATGTAAGAGCGAAAGGAAAAATTAGATTAAATTTTAATCTAAGGTTAAGTTGTCAACCAATTAGGAGATTGGTTGTTACTTAAGAAGTAAAGATGAGCAAGGAAAACGATTAATTTCTAGAATGGACATTTAGTGCACACGATGCTAATTTCTAAAATGTGTTGCAGAATGAGGAGAAACATTTATTTATATAGTTTCCAAGCATCAATTTATAATTCTAACATGAATAATATTTTATGAATTATGATTGATTAGAATATAAAGGATATTCATTTTAATTTTGTATCCTTAATGAAATTCAATAACAATTAACATTATTAATATTTGGGTCATCTCTTCTTTTCTATACTACTAAAATGAAAGCCACTAAAATTAATAATTTTTCTTTCAAACTCTTATTTTCCCTCCTGGAATGCATTTATTCCTTTTTCTGTACCCCACTCTCTTTAATATCAATATAAGAAAAATTATTTTTAAAGTTATGAACTATATGGATCCAAATTCTAAAGGGACAAACTTTGAATTATAACTTAATAGTACTAAAAAAGGGGTTTTCACCTCGAAATTACCAAATAAAAAACCCCCCTCGTAGTATGAGTGGGGTGTCAAACACGGGAAGGTCTATCAAATTAGTTGGCATAGAGTGTTGAACAAGCTATGTCAATGGATCATCAAAGAAATGGCGGGTAGAACTACGGGGACAAACTAAAACTAAACTATGAAAACGGTTCTAGGGTAATGGTGGAGAGAACTACGGGGACAAACTAAAACTAAACCATGAAGGTATGAATTCGACAAGGAGTCATTTTATACGGCCGACAATCGGGGAATGTTATTATAGTGACCATATCTACTCTTTTGAGCTAGTATGGAGACTGGAGAGATGCACACGACCTACTGTCGTGGGCCTCGTGGCGCATACACCTAACGGCCGTTAAACCAAATCACGAAGACCAATAATGTACCTTGAACTAAATGCATACTTTCATGGTCATTTCGGTTAATCGAATAAGGGGAGCCCTCACTCAACTTCATCTTTCGATCCTTCGTTGTGGAACCTAATACGACATCTATAATGATCAAGCATAAACACGCACAAAACCACCCCTTATCACAACTCTAGTCACCACTAAACTTAGGCTGTTTCCCAAAACACTAAACCTTGGAAATTAGGTGAGGGTTTCACGGCTTTCACCCAACCCCTAGAAATTAACTGCTTAAAATTAATTAATTACAACTATAATTAAAACTAAAACTAAAAATAAATACATAAATTAAACCCAAAAACTATGAACATAAAAATATAAAACAAATCTATAAATAAGAACACTACAAATATTAACAACTTCATTACTAAATAAACAACAAAAACAAGATTGAACAAAAAGCTAACTAAAATTATCAACTAAAACCAAATGGAATCAAACAACAATCCAAGTACAAGAACATAACTACATATATAAAAACCTCTAACAACTAAAATAAAATAAAGCAATAAATGTATCTTAATGAATGAAGAACAATCTATGGAGAAGAAGAAAGAACAAAATAGAAATTGCTTGCATAAATTAAAGTGTTTGATACAAAGAGAATTAAAGAACTACAAACTAAACCTAAGTGAAGGAGATGAGACTCTCAAAATCTCAAAACCTAGGGTTACCAGACGAGCTAAAAGAGTATATATATAACTACATAATGTACAAAGAAAAAATGAACGTAAAACACAAAGAAAACAAACCTACCAAAAGGAGCGGCCGTGAGGAGTAGTCATGCAAAGAAGGGGAGCGACCGACACCGCTCCTTAAGTCGGGCGCTTGAATCTTCATTTAAGTGCATGGGCGCCACCGTGCTACTAAGAGAGCGACCCCTCCTTTTGCAAAAAGCCTCTAAATGTGCGTTGGCTCATATATCCAATGCTCGAATAATGACTCCTTGAATCCCGTAAAGCATGAACTACATACAAAAGTGGGAAAAATGATAATAAAAAAAAGAGTAGTAAATAGCAAGAATAGTGCAAAATAGCCAAAGCACAACTAAATTACAAAAAGGAAGAAAAAAGGACAAAATGAAATAAGAAAAGAGAAAAATAAGCTATAAAACTAACCTAAAAGCTAAGAAAAACACTACAAAAAAGTCGGTTATCCCGTTTGGTTGTTGGTAATAAAATGTAGTAATGTAATGAATTTATAGTGTAATTTTGTTAAGGAGAGACCTTATAATCCTTATGGAAAACAAATTTTCATTCCCAAACTTCAATTGTCTTCTCATTTTTTATTCTCATCCATTAACATTGGGGAGGGTGGTATTTGATAGGAATGGATATTTTTGAAGAAATTTCGATAAATTGGATTTAAACTAGTTACACAATGGGAATGAATTTTGGTTTCCCTTCAAAATTTAATTATAAATTCATTCCCATTACCATCATTTATGGCCGGCTACCAAACGGGCTATTAGTTGCAATGAAAGGTATTAGTAAGTTCGTAACTTGTTTTTAAGGGCTAACCTTTAACAACAAGTGACAAAATTACTAATATCTCTCATTGCAAGTAAATATCATAGTTGGTACTGTTCAGGTATAATTGAAAGTTCATACCCTTAGACTTGGACTGCCCGTAGTTCATACCTTTAAAATAATCTTTACTTAATAATAAATGACTTTTTAAATTTAAATTACATTAAAATTAGAAATAAAAAGGCTGTGTTAATAAAAGTTTGCTTTTCGTTTCAAAAAAAAAAAAGTTAAATATTAAATTCATGCCAATTTAATTTTTTCATGTTAAAAAATCATGTAGACCAATCTATTTATTTTTTAAAATATGGTGAGTTAACCAAAGAGCAGATTGGACAAAATTAGTCAAAAATTAGGACTTTTTGTGGGGATATACCACCATTTGTTGCCATGTTGTGCTGATATAATATACCTCAATATATATATATATATATTTTCTTAGGATATACCAAGATAAATTTAGGCTCCGTTTGTTTCGACGGAAAACTATTTTCAATGGAAGGATTGAATTGAAGTTGAGAACAAAATAAAAGGGAAATAGAAAATAGAAGAAAAAAAAGTGGCAATGGGGGTAGGGAAGAAAACAAAAACAATAAATAAGATGGAAAATGTGGCATACCTTTGTTAGAAAAAAGAAAATGATTTCATTTTTCAAAAGAAAAAAATTTGCAATTATTTTTCCTCCCATTACCTAATAAAACAAAAAAAATGATTATAAAAAGTACCAAAAGTCAATGGCCAGAAAATTGACTTTTTTTGGTCGAAAAATGAATTTTGGTTCATTACAAATAATTAAATCGAAAAAAACTTTATTCCCACAAAATGGTACTCCCTCCGTCCTTAAAAGATTGTCCCATTTACTTTTTCCATCTCCCGAGACGTATCTTTAAATAAAAATATCTTGAGATACATATAATAAAAAATTATAAGCATTGCATATTAAAAAAATACACATTAAGCCGAATCAAACGAGATCCCATTTGACTATATTTATAAAATTATAAAGAGTCAAAAAGTTAAAAAAAATAGGAAAAATTGTCAGAAAAGACCTTATAAAACATTCTTTTTGTAAGAAAAGACCTTATAAAAAATTTGTTGTGAATAGGGACCTAAAACAAAAAAAAAGTTGCAAGGAGGGACCTTACCTCTATTTTCCGACGTTGACTGTGAATTTCCGGCATTGACTCGCTATTTCCCTCGAATTTTCGATGAATTCTTTCTTCTCTATTTAACATTTCCTTTTCTTTTCACTATAAATTCATTTTTCCTCCACTCCCCTCCATTTTCCCTCCTAAATTCATCTACATAAACCATACATTAACATTTCCTTCTAGCATCTAAAATTCTCTTCTTCTGAATTTGGGTTTCCTCATCTCTTACCCCCTTAAATACGAAAGGATTCGTGCAAAATTGGAGGAAAATAGTGAGTTAACTCCGGAGATTTACAATCAACGTTGGAAAATAGAGGTAAGGTCCCTCTTTGCAATTTTTTTTTATTTTAGGTATGCTCACAACAAATTTTTTATAAGATCAAATTTCCAAAAAAATATATATACGGAGTATATAAAAGGATGTTTTGGGTTGATCGGCTTTTGCTCAAATTTTCTTTTTAAATTTCAACCCTAAACAATTGATTCATCTCTATTAATCTGTGTTTCTTACACCGTCTCCTATGTTTGTCGAACTGTGACTGAGTTGGGCGTGGTATCTGTGGTGTATTTCCTCCATCAAACTATCAAAGTCGAGCTTTTGAGGTAAGATTTTATTTCCCGTAGAATCATGGAAAATCGATTATACAATGGGGTTGGGTTCTTCTAGGTTGGGTTATTGAATATATCATGCTGGGTAATGGGTAATTTATTGCCATAGTTTTAAGCGAAATGAGTAATTTCCAATCGATTGAATTTTGTTGATAATTTGTTATAGAGTTTTGGTTATAATGGTAAGGTTATATTAGACTCTACGAAAATGGCGGTTTTCTTCCTGGCCTCCTGGGCCCAGGCGGGCCGCCCTTCCCTTCTTGCCCTGGGTCAGGGATGTGCATCACTGCATTGGGTATGACCCTATATTATATGGTTATTATGATTGAAAAATCAATTTGAGATGCTAGTAAGATCTTGCGTAGCAAAATTTACTTGTTAATTGTGGGTAGGATCAGAATTGAGGATTAAGGCTCGTTTAGTAGAGTGTAAAACATTTTATATTGAAAATGATTTTCCATGGACAATATTTTGCAATGTAGGTTCTGTTTGTTTGGACGGAAAACTATTTTAAATGGAAGGATTAAGTAGAGAACAAAATAAAAGTAAAATAGAAAATAGCAGCAAAAAAGAGTGGTAACGGCTTGATGGCTTGATGGGAGTAGAAAAGAAAGCAAAAGTAATAGATATGGTGGAAAATGTGGCATACCTTGGTTCGAGAAAGGAAAATGATTTTCCTTCTTAAAAGAGAAAATTTGCACATTTGAGAAAATCATTTTACTCCCTTTACCTAATAAAACAAATGAAAATGAATAGAGGGATGAAGTTTCATCCAAAACAAACGGAGCCGTAAAATTCATATTCTTTTCAATTGTTTGGTTGCAAGGAAATTGATTAGGAGAAAAAAATGTTTAAAAATGCCCTAAGAAATCATACATGTGCGGAATGAGGAGGGATAAAAACACTTTCTTTCAAATTTCGGTGGAAAGTGCTTTCAACAGGGTGTAAAACAGTTTTGTAGCCCAAGTTTTATTTTCGTCCCACCAAATAGACTCTGAACTAGAGGTGCTATACTGCTATATACTTGCTGCTTTAACTTGGTGTGGTACCGTCATTGCTTGTACAAGTCAGATTTATTTGCATATAACCTGTTTTCCATGATTATTTTAATCTTCATTCAGTCAACTAGTCTAGTTATGGTGCAAAAAAACTGTTTTTTTTTTTTGGTCTTAAGTAACTGTTTACTCCATTGTTATAATAAGCAAGCGACAGTTTTGAGAGTTTAAGCTGTATATGATTGTGTGAAAACCCCCTGCAGTGGTTTAGTTACATTGTATTTCTTAGAACTTTTGTTTGTTTAGCTGCCCTTTTTATGTCTATTGAGAATTTCTTTGTGTTTTCTGCATCTTCTTTCGGATTTGACAATCAGGATTTGCGTTTGTTTTGTGTATGTGTGTGTGTTTACAGCTTAAGCTAGTAAATTATAGTAGTCATGTCAGAGGCAGATTTGGAGAATATGCTCTTGGAGGCTGCAGGACGAACGGGTGCATCCAAGAGAAACAAGCAATCACATTCAACTTCTAGAAGGCGACACAAGGGTTCATATTCTGATGATGGAAGTAATTCTAAAGATGATGATGACTCAGATGATGGGCATGGGCGTGCAGGCAAAAAACTGTCTGGGTCTCAAGTTCCTTTGAAGAAAAGATCAAAAAAGAGAGATGATGATCCAGGTAGTGATGATGAAATGGTCGACAAAAATGGCAGATCTGATCATGAAGTTAACTGCAGTGATGATTCAGATGTTGGTAGTGACCTCTATAAAGACGAAAATGATAGGGAAGAGCTTTCGAAGTTGACAGAACTTGAAAGGGAGATGATCCTGTCTGATAGGGCAGCAGAGAAAGATGATCGAAAGCTGCACAAACAGATGCGATCAAGATTGACAAATGAGAAAAAGTCTCACTCTGCAAAAGACGTTTCACCTCCCGCTCATGCCCGTGGTGTGCGTTCATCAGCCAGATACGCTGACCGTGCAGGAGCGAAGGCTGATGCATTGAAGGAGTTGAAAGCAAGAAGGATGAAGCGGGACCCAGAGGGGAAGCAGAGACTGGGAAATGAACACCGTGCTTCTAGAGAATACTCAAAAAAGAGGAAAGGTAACCCTTCTTCTAGCTCTGATAGTTCCAGTGAGAGTGAAAATGGAATGGACGGTAGCGATGATGAAGGGTCGATAGGAGGTGGTGGAATGGACTATAGCGATGATGAGAGAGACAAGACCAATACGCCTACATTTGAACAGATAAAGACAATTACAATCAAGCGGTCAAAATTGGTGAAGTGGGTCATGGAGCCCTTTTTTGAGAATTTGATTGCTGGTTGCTTCGTTAGGGTTGGTATTGGGATAAAAGATGGCCGAAACATGTATAGGTTATGCATGGTTCAAAATGTGGATGTATCCGATCCTCACACAAATTACCAGTTTGAGAACAAGATCACCAATAAGTATCTGAACTGTGTGTGGGGCAGTGATCGTGCTGCTGCTAGATGGCAAATGATTAGGGTTTCTGATTCACCACCAACTATAGAAGAGTACAATGATTGGAGAAGAGAAATAGACCGGACTGGTGGCAGAATGCCTCTTGCTAATGAAATTCTGCAGAAGTTGGAAGCTATCGATAAAATAAATAGTTTTGTGTACTCAGCTGAGACCGTGAAACATATGTTGCAGGAAAAAAAGAAGTCGGTCTCAGCCAGGCCAATGAATATTGCAGCTGAGAAGGAGAAGCTGAAGAGGGCATTGGAAATTGCAGAGTACAAAGCAGATGAAGCTGAGGCTACAAGAATCAAAGCCCGGTTGCTAGAACTTGATGCTGCCAGACAAGGCCAAGAGACGGATGCCAAAGCTCTCCGGCTTGCTGAAATGAACAGGAAAAACCGAGCTGAGAACTTCCGGGTCTCATCTTTGAGAGCAGCAGATCGGGGTTTGAATCCAGGTGATGCTGGGTATGATCCCTTTTCTAGAAGGTGGACTCGATCCACCAACTATTATGTGAAGCAGGAAAGCAAGCCAGCAACAACAACAACAAAGGAGGGAACATCTCAAGGAAGTCAGATTGTTAGCAAGGAGGAGGTCAAATTAAATGCTGACTTGACTCCAACAACTGCAGCCTTAGAGGCTGCAGCGGGAGCTGGGAAATTAGTAGATACAAAAGCACCAGTTGACAAGGGGACAGAGTCAAACATGCTGCATAATTTTGAACTGCCTATATCGCTGACTCTGCTAGAGAGGTTCGGGGGCGCATATGGAGCAGCTTCTGCCTTTTTGGCTAGAAAACAGAAGATTGAAGCTAATATAGGTTGTCAAGTTCCTAGGAATGATGGTAAAACTCATTCTTTGACTCTTTCTGTAGGTGACTACAAGCGGAGGAGAGGGTTGCTCTAAGCATGTTTTCCTCTTCTGTTTCTGCTGCATTTCCAGAACGAAATCTTTCTATGAGGTTCTACTTGTACAAATTCTTTCTACTTTCAATTAGATTTTGTTTTCCTGGTTGAATTGAGAAAATATTTAGTTGTATTTTGAGTTAGAAGAAATTTTGCAGGAAGTTAGTGTCTGTTATAAATGTTCCCTTCTTCCACTGTCTCCCTATGTTCAATGGAAAATAAAACTTCATGGGAAATTTTATTTCCTATGTTCAATCGATCAAGTACTTGAAAAAGGAAGAAGGTTGCTGGTTTTGTCACTTGGCTAGTTGGTTTTGTCTGTTACAGACTTGCATATGGAATATATTAAAGAGCTTATTTTTGGGGGGAGCTTTGTATTAAGAGTTGTGTTAAGCTGGAGTGGGTCATGCTATATAGGGTCGTGCTCGTCTTGTTGGACTGTTGGGTTTCAAATTTCGTTCGAAGTATCTATATATATTATGAATTTTGTTTAGAATTTTTTGGTTTTTGCTCATTATGCATGTGCTGGCCGCTGGGTAACACCCTGTCTTGCCCATGCCCATCAACGAGTCTCACGTCTTGTCGAGTTGGTCTTCTTCTTGACCCGACCCATGCCCAATTTCTAATACTACTACTGATATATAGTTATATACGGAGTACTACATAATTACAATTTACAATAGGTTATGAGTATATAGATATCCTTGGACCCAAACCCAATGGCTATGAGATCATGAATTACATAAACCAAAAACATTAAAATCGAAACTACAACATTGTAGATTTTAAAAATACAAATGGACAAACCCAAAAAAATGTGAAAGTATTGGGTCAGACGGCTGACCCTTATAATCAATTATAATGGTGAAAAACTTCGGGAGGTTATAACTTTGCGCTCGGGTGTTGGATTGGGGCATATGATATGTCGAAATTGATTAATTTTTCGAGACGAACGCAGCTACAAATGGGGATTTGGCCACTGGAAATCGCCAAACGAGGCCTCTAAAGGCCTCAAAATGCAAAAAAACAAAATGTGTCCATGTTTAAACAATATGTGTCAAGGTTTACAAATAGGTGTTCAGGTTTACAAATAAGTATCTAGGGTTAACAATATGTGTCCAGGTTTGTCCAGGTGTGTTCAGATTTGTTCATATTTGTCCGGGTTTGTCCACATTTGTCCAGGTTTGTCAACATTAGTCCAGATTTGCATGTCCAGGTGTGTCCAGATTTGTCAATGTTTGTCTAGATTTGTCCAGGTTTGTTCATATATTTGTCCAGGTTTATTCATATTTGTCCAGGTTTGTCCACATTTTTCCAGGTTTACAAATTGTGTCCAGGTTTCAAATGTGTCCAGTTCTGTTTCCAAGTTTACAAATGTGTCCAGGTCTACCAATACATGTCCAGATTTAACAGCATGTGTCCAGGTTAAAAACATGTGTCCAGATTCAACAATATGTGTCTAGGTCCAGTGGACTGGTCTGACAGAAACGTTACTATCAGACCTGTTTGACACAATACCTTCTCCAAAAAAATACAAAGGGAACAGTGCGTTTGGTAGTTGGTTATGAACAACAATTATGAGAATGACTCGTTGTGGTGCTAACTTACTTCTAATTTATCAAAGAAAATTCATAAATATTCATTCCCATTATCCAATAGCACCATTCTCAATAGTAATGCATGGTAGTAGAAAATATGAAAAAAAATCCGAGCTTGGTAATGAGATTGTTTTTGTGGAGATCATAAGGTTTATTCTCTTGTTATGTTTTAAATTCATTTTCATTATCACCGTTTATTATCAACAACTAAATAAACGGTAAGGATTGTATTTAACTTCCCAAAAATGAAACTCATCACCAAAGCTAATCAAGCCACGCATTAATTACACTAAATATGCATGTTAAACAAAATTATATCACTCTATATTCAAATATGCAATCTTTTTATGATAATACTAAAACATAAACCACTAAAATTCTCTCTCAAACTAAAACTAAAAGTAAAGAAAAGCATTGCAATTTTTATTTTTCATTTTTCCCTTATTCTCCTCGTTAATTAGTCATATATTTGTTACGTAGACATTAACTTTAATCCGCTTTGTTCCTTTAAAAAAAGTAATTTGTGATTTTTCTTCAATAATTTTTTAATCTTCTAGAGATTTTTCCTATGCTGATGACCTAATAATAAAATAGTTGTATAGGTAAAAAGTTCATTTTAACTTGTATAAAACAATCTCTTAATAAAAATAACTACGCTAGAACTTGTTTGGTTCACATGGGAAATGATTTCCCATGCTAATTCACATTTCATCGGAAATTATTTTTCTTTCTCAATTTCCTAGAAATTAGGCTAAATTGTTTGGTTAGCATTAACACCATGGGAAATTGCATTTTTTAGGAAATTCAAATTACCAAGGGGGCTTGGTGAATTATTTCCCTGTCTTATGGGAATTTTCATTTCCTAGGAAATTATAATTCCTATGCTCTTTTCAATTTCCTCCAACCAAACACAATCTTATGTTGCCATTTCCTAGGAATTAGTATTTACAATTGAAATACGATAATTAACCAAAGGAAAAATTCATATGAATAATCCCAATTATTTGAGGTCTTCCAATATTAATTCCAACTATAGGTTATTACACTGTCTTAACTGGAGATAAAGTCGCTACATCCAGCTCATAGAGGACGCAATGACTTCCAAACTATGGGGGTAATTTTATGATATTAGTCCATACTAACTTTTGACCGGCTCTGTTTTCCTTCATAGAAAGGGAGAGAGGTATAGTCAAATATAATAAATAGGGAAAGAGGAAAGATAACAAAGATTTTATGAATTGGTGACCGATTACAATAAGTTAACTAAGTTAATGGACTAATATTATAAAACAACCCCCAAAGTTTGGATTATACTATAATAACTAATAGTTGGGATTAATATTGAAAGACGTCAAATAGTTGAGATTATTCATATGAATTTTTCCTTAACCAAATACTTAATTAGGTATTTTTTTTGAGGGGATACTTAATTAGATACTTAATGATGTATAATCTATACTTGTATATTTAAAACAAGAACTTTAAGATCCTCATGTCATCCTTCCTATCATTTTTATTTATTTATTTGATTTTTTCTTTTTAGAAAAGGATGAAAAATTAATTGCTCAATTTCTCTATTACTTGATATTCTAAATTTTCCCATAAATATTTCAATTTCTCATCATTATTTACGCTTCATGTATTTGCTTTTCCATTATCTATTTTTTTAATTCAATTTCACGATTCATGTCCTTTAATTTAATGATGTCTTACAAGAAGGATAATATATAAATACTAATTTTTTTAATTGTTTTTTTTTGTGAAAAATAAAAATCCGTGCATGGCACGAGGTTAACACTTGTTTTATTTAATACTTCATCTGTCCACATTTAATTGCTCCATTTGCTTTTCCTCACCTTCCTAAGCATAGCTTTAAATATTAATATCTCTAATTATACATAAGAAAAAATTATAAAAATTATATATTTGGAAAGTACATTCCGTGACGAATCAAACGAGATACAACATGACTATATTAGTGTCAAAATCAATTTGGAGAAATTAAATGTAAACAGAGGAAGTAGTTAAACTAAACTTAATTATGTACTCCGTATTTTTTTTAGGGGATACTTGTAGCCTTGTAGGTCGCAACTCGTTTGAGGATGAAATCATAGGCTCATAGCCCAGTGGTTAGGGTTTCAGAATTTCAGGCACGAGGTCCTGAGTTCGATTCTCACCGCACACATTTGCGAGGAATCCTTATCTTATTATTCCATCGCAACTCGCAATTCCCGCCAAAATTGTGGCCATTTTGAAATCACAATCAGCTGTTATAAATATCCATCCAAAAGCTTTGAACTCATAACTTCTATAACCAGCACAAAGCACCAAAGAGCCAAGAGAGGCAGAGAGTGAGTGGAAATGGAAAGTCCAGCTGTTGATCAGCTTCATGAGTGTCACCGTTCGCAACAGACTCAAAAACCAGAGCAAATGAGGCATTCGAAGCTCAAATCGAAGAAGCGCCTTTCTCTCGACAACTACCTTGCCTTCTTTCACTCTCGCGATTTCGCCTCTTTCACAGCCGATCATCTCAACACGGTTCTCTCTCTCTTTCTCGTTGAACTTTTCTTGATTTCTATGGTTATGTGAATTGCATGTGTTCATGCTTTGGTTAATCTGTTCAAATTCTAACCTAATTTTACTCTATTTTGACTTTTGATTTGCATATCAGCCTTTTTTTCGCTATTCTCAGACTATAAATTTTCATTTCCTTTCAATAATCAAATGTATCTCGCGATTTTGGCTACTTCACTGTTGATCAACTATTCAACTCAATACGGATCTATCTCTTATAAGTTATAAACTTATAATCGCTTTCTTTGGAGTTTGTTTGTTTTTCTCTGATTTCGTGATTTTTTTTGTTCGTTTTTTTCCCTACTTTGTTTCAGTCCTAGTTAGTAACTTGATTTTACTCTGTTTTAATATGGCTACTTCACTGTTGATCAACTATTCAACTCAATTTGGCTCTATCTCTTACAAGTTATAATCGCTTTCTTTGGAGTTTTTTTTTCTCTCTCTGATTTCGTGAATTTTTTTGTTCGTTTTTTCCTTACTTTGTTTCAGTCCTAATTTCGTAACTTGATTTTACTCTGTTTTAATAGTACGTCGAATTTCAACCTCAATTTCGATTTATTTCCGTGTTTTGTCTTTTCCATAATGCCGTCGATCATCTCAACACAGTTCTACCTCAGTCTCTCATTTGCTATTTCGTTTGGATTTTGTTTTATTTATATGATTGCATGAATTTTTTTTGTTCCTTTTTGTTGTGATAAAATAATTTGGCTCTGTTTTACATATTATTCCAACTTCAACCTCTAATCTAATTGAATAAAATTTTCCACTTCCAACTTCAACCTCTAACTTGCTTATAATCTTTAATTTTACAATTTCCTTTCACATTTGTTTTATAATCACGTCTCTCTCAGATTGACCACTGTATGAACTCGAAATTGCTAGATACAAATCATAAAACGATCAAATGCCATTTTCGCGCGAATGATTTTCAAATATTTAATCCCAGTCGTTGTGATTTTGATTATTACTTCTCTCCCCAAAATACAGATTGTTTCAATCCACGGCTTCAAAAAATTCAAAACACGAAAGGTTCGAAGCTATCCTTCTCTCTCTCTCTCTCACACACACACACACACACACACATTTTCTCTCTCATGCCCACTCACCAATTCTGGCGGACGAAACAATCACAGCAATCCCAGGAAGCAGTGAGAGCAATCGATCCGATAAATCCAGTGCGATCAACTCTACAAGATAGCATCTCTTCATCAATCAAAGCAACAATCACATTCAACGAAGCAATCACAGATCTTCATTCTCTCAAATGGCAAGAATGCTCAATTACTTCCATCAAATCAATCAATCAACAAAACAAAACCATCATAGATGATCTTCCTCCCATGAAAGTCTCCAAAGCACAACCTCGGAAGGAAAAAACGAAGAAACCTGAGTTTGCGTCTTCAATGAGCTACAGTAGCAGTGGTCCAAGTAGCAATAACAGCAGTTCTGAGAATCACAATGTTGTTCTTGCTTCAAAAGGCTTGCGGAAGCCAATGTTAAAACGGCGTAAACTCACAGAGGTTTTAGGTGCGTGAATTTGCCATTGTTAAAGAACCATAATAAAAATCAAGACGAAAACAAAAGTGGTTCAAGCCTATGAAGAAACTGTGATGAACGTAAATACATACTGATTGCAGTAAGTGGTTTAAAGAGTTCATTCATTTCAATTTGAATCTTTTAAGAAGATTTTAATTTCTTTTTTCTATTAAAGCTTTGTTTTGATTGTAGATGTTCTTTGTTTCTAATTTCTAAATTTCTGTATTAATGCTACTAGCTGGTTGATCATTTGGCGAGGTACAAAATTTTGTAAACGTCTTCATCAGTGTTACTGTATTAACATGTTCACTAATCACGTCAATTATTAGTGGTTCTTGAAGTGAATTGCTAAACATAGCCCCATTTTACTTATTAAAGCCTCCATTTGTACAATTTTGCTCTTGATTTAAAAAACTCATTCTTCTCCTCTAATTTTATCAAGATTAATCATAAAATGTACATACCATGTAATGGACTTTAAAATCATGAATTAATATGATTAAGCATTAAAAATAATTTATTAAACATGAAATTAAAAAATATATATATACCTGGTTGATCTATATCATTTTTTTTTTTCGCGGTCCAACACAAATTTAGTCAGGGGCAAAATTGTTCAAATGCGGGCTTTAGTAAGTAAAATGGGGGTTGTGTTTAATGCTACTAGCCATTTATTTCAAGGATGGAAATTTTGGTTATTTTTTTTTTAATTTTTATATACTACATCAGTATTAACATGTTTACTAATCAGTAATCACGTCAACTATTAGAGGGTTTTTTTCCCCTTTTGATTTGTGATTATCCTGTGTCATTTGTCTAATGTCCATATATCATCTAGCTTAGTAGCTAATCCTACAAGTTGATTAATATGACGTGAAGCAAATTATCTAGTACCAAAAATATTAGCAATGATGAGTGAGTTTTTTTTTTTTTTTTTTTTTTAATGTTTTTATGGATGATTGTCTAGCAAAAGTTGAACACCATAGCAAAGGTAACCATTCATATTCATTCCTATAATGTTTATAAACTTTACTTTTTTGATCGAAGTTTATAAAATTTTCATCTATGAAGTGCCAGCTTCAAACAAGTATTTAGAGTTTATAAACATCTACTTTAGCGCTCATGCTAAAAAAATGATGTTCATTTGCATATTTGGCTATATCAATTATCACTATGCCCTTTTACAAAATATACTTCATATCAAAATTTACCCAAAAGAAAAAAGAGATGCGAATTTTTGGGTTAGGCGAATGCTCATGTGCAATCTTTGCATTTTAACTTCAAACTATGAGCACAACCATAAATTTCTTAGAGATTTCACATGTTAATTTTGACGAAGATTCCTGAGGTACTCCTATTGTTTCAAGAATGCACCGAATATTTTTCACAATCTGTTTAGTAGGCATCATAAATGTTGATACTTGATAAGGAGAATTAATTTATATATAATTTTAAAAGTAAAATCAATATTCATTGCTATGATGTACCGGTTTATCTCCAATGATAATAAATGGTAATAGAAAATGGGAAGGAAAAAAAAAAAGTCAATCTTAAAAATCTGTCTTTCAGGTTTTTCATTGATGAAGTTTTAAAATGTGCACAAAATGCCCTATTATGAAGTCATTAGTTTTTCAATATTATTTTAAAAGAAAAAAGTACAGCTTGATTTAAGTAAATAATTTTCACATCAAAAAACCACCATTTTGTAGTTATAACTTATAAAAGGGCATCTGGTGTAATTATTAGATTTCCGAAATTGCTGCTCAATCAACATATACGAATTGCGCAATATACATGTAAACCCTACATACAGGCATGCAGCATCCCACTCGTAACAATAAAAATAAAAATAAAGAAAAATCTCAGTTTTTTTTTTTGGGTGGGGGGGGGGGGGCAAGAAAGTAACATGTGTACATAAAGGAAAGAAGCGTTACAAATTTAGGCAACAATACATGAGTGAAGCAGTTTAGTGATGAAAACCATGTACAACCAGCAGTTGGAGGCCCTTTGGATTATCATATTAATTAATAATCATCAAAACATGATTCCATTTCCATGAAAATCAGCAGGTAGTAAATTTAATTTAGTTTATAAGATACAATGGCGAAATCCAAGTTATGTGATAAGCTGCCACTGTCAGACACCTGTTGCATACAATCGCGTCCATTCCTTTGCTGCAACAACATAGTGTTCCATAACAAGTACTGTATTAGTTAAAGGGAGAAAGGGTAACAATATATCTTGTACAAGTATATCGGTCATTATTCTTATGTAACTAATATATTCTTCGTTGTAATTTAGCGACAGATTCTCATGATTAGCATTTATGGGGTGTTTGATATGGTAATCATTAATGAAATGGAAAGGATTTTGTTCAAAGGGAGAAAGGGTAACAATATATGTTATAATTTGTTTGGTTTTAAATTGTAATAGAAACAATAAGGGGAAGGAAAGGGGGTTTGTTTCCACAAGTTTTACTAGGGAAACAATTTGGGGGATTATGTCAAGTATTACTTGTGACATTCACCAAACAAGTTGAAACACAATCACTTTAGTTGAATCCGTTTCAAACTCCTAAAATTTCTATACCAAACATCCCCTTAATGTCAATTTGATGATTTAACCATAGAACTTGGAGATTCTGAAATATTCTTAAAGAGTTCAAAGAGGGAAGTGTTATTTACAAACCTGTTTCGACAGCTTCAACTTCATTAGTTTTCCAGTGCTTTGCAATGTTCTCTGAAAGGGGATCATCAGGGTTGGGAGCACTCAAAAGAGCCTGAATACTGCTTAGAGAGAAACCAAACTGTCATTGGCCCCAAAATTTTATTAAAAAAATGTACCAACATTACTCCATTGGTATAAATTCATAGCAAAACTAAACACATTACACCCAGTATTTAGAAAGTTATCCATCCACTTGTGTACTCGAAAAAAAAAAACATTGTTTCTTCATGAATACAAAAATTATCACATGCAGAAATACCGACAAATTACCTCAGTAAAACTGTTCGTATCTGTAAGGCCGGACTCCATTTATCCTTAAGGATGTCTAAACATATCCTTCCAAGCTGCACAAAAAGATTCTCATATTAGTTTGAAAGGAAATATAATGTAGAAGTTCCAAGGATTAAAAGATTTCAAGTTCATAGACTTCACACCTTATCAATATTTGGATGATAAATCTTAGTCAAGAACCGAACCTGTTCCAAAATGGAATAAATCATGAGAAAATGAATGCGTTTTCGGATCAATATATATATATGCAGAATGGTAGACAGAGAAATGGGAACTAGTGAGAAACTAAGACTAAAATTAGGACGAGAGAACCACACTGAGGCCTTAGAACAGCATAATAATAAGATGGCCAAGATCCACCCAAGTGACATTAAAATGGTGGATCTGTAATTTTTTAACTTCTCAAACTAGTTCCCAGCTTCTTTACTTTTTAAAAACACGTTCACACTTAGATTGGTTTATTTGATTTTGCTCATTTTTTCTCTACAATTGAAACCTAATGAACATAAACTTATCTGAAATAATTTATAGTCAATGCTATTATAGGATGATAATTTTTATACTTTCTCGTTGAAATATGAAATTGGTTCTCAAGTTCCCATCTTGAACTTGGTTCTTAGTTTCTCATCTATCAGTCTATGGAAAAAATGTCACGAAAAATCCCAGCTTCAAACCATCTTTCCAAAACAATTCCAAATTTTAATATGTTGTTTCCCAGTGTTAGGGATATATACTCGTAATAATCTGAATTGTATTTTTCAAAATAAACACTACACCCAAAGTGGATCAACAATACAAAAAAACAACCATTCAGATTATTTTGAGAAGCTTAAACCAAAACTTCAGACTTGAATTATCAAGTTAGGATTCTCTTTTGCTCTCTCAGTATAAACACACAGACACAATCAATCAATCAAAGCCTTATTCCCATAAGTAGGGTCGGCTATATGAACCAAAGTGATTATTCTGGGAGGTCGTCCACATAGATTTTCCTCATCCACCCCGCACAATCGAGAGCCTCAATCTCTTGTCAATCCAATTGCTTCATATCTTTTCTAACTCCTTCCTACCAAGTCATTTTCGGTCTCCCCCTACCACGTTTGAAATCCCCCTGATCCCACCCTTCCACTCTTATGACATGAACCAAAATGATAAACACACAGACACACAAACAAATCTTTATAATTACTACGATACACGCCAAATAAATATAGCAAATACAAGTCCACAACTCTATGCTTACAACACATCCAAGTCCAACACGACATCAAAAGAATCCTGTTACAGAAAATCAAGAACCGAAGAACAACTCCAAGATCCAGCAGCTGACAGCCTAATGGCCCTAATCTTTATAATTTATATCGATGACTTATCATGAAGCTCAATTATTAAAAGATATTATTCCAATTGGAGGCCACATATGAGCTTGTGATAGGTCACATCAGTTCTACATTATGTCCTTATCATTTGAGGATGAAAAAGATCAAGCAAACAGAGATAAAACAGGATAAATGACTAACATTATAATTGCACAGTCTCTATGCAGGAGCACCTATTACCTTTTAGGTGTTCCCTCTTACATTTTTATGCAAGTTTTCATATTTTTAAAATAATATAAAATCAATTGCAAACTAGTGTAATTAATGCTAAATATTTCTAAAGGCTATATAATATATATATATATATACATTTTAAAAGATCTGCAAATAAAATGTGTAAAATTTGTGAGAGGGAGCACCTAAAACTCGGTGCGCTCCATAGCAACTAAGAATCTGCACAAGGTTGGTTTGGTAATCAGCTTTTGGCAAGTTTTTTGGTCAGCTTTTTAAAGTTTTATTGGGTCAAAGTCTCGAACAGTAAATAATTAATCAGTAATTAAGAGAGGAAGACACAATTCAATTCAAAAAAAAAAAAAAAAAGCAACACCTAGAATAGTAAGCAAGATCAAATTTAACTCTAAAACAAATCACGAAACACCTACCTTTGGAGGTGCCATTGGATACTCTTCTGGTAGAAACAACTCCAACTTGAAGACGCCCCCTATTGATGATCAAAATTTAAATTCAGATGACAATCGATTATGAAAGGAACACATACCAAATGATTTCATAAAGAATTACGCAAAGTGTAATGAATTGAACTTTGAAACAATGATTACCATCCTAACAAGTCAAAAGGAGATCCATAGGCTAATTATGGATCTGTATATCATATTTGTTACTTTTCCCAGGAAATATTATTATAGATTTCTTTGAAAAGTTCATAAACACTTGAGAAGATTGGAGAGAGGTGGGTCCTGGTCAAGAAAAATTATATAAAAGCTACAGAAGACATGTAGGGCTTCCAGAACCAAGTGAAAAGGATGGATAGATGGGTTTAAGCAGAATTTGGGTTGGAGTCTTTTCCTTTTTGCTTTGACTAATAAAGACTTTTTCCAGCAAATTTGGCCATTTAAAAAAAAAATCTCCTGATCTAGCTACCCCCCCCCCTTCTCTTGGTATGCCTCTTACAAGTTAGAACCTAGGCAAAGAGCACACACATACTGCAATGGCCAGGACAAAGAAACACAATACTGCGTTGCATTCACATTAACATCTCAAGTTTGTAGTTTGTATCATGCGTGAATGTGTGATGACTAGAAAACAAATGATGAATTCCTTCCAACTAGTTTCTTGTTTTAAGTTGATAGTACTCCGTCCGAAAGCAATAAACATATACTCCGTACGATTTTGATGTCAAACTAGTCAAATCTTCTACATCCATATAGAGTAGATTATGCTTCGACCTTCCAAGTTCCAACATATCCGCAAAAGTAAATAGTGGATAGATGATACTCCCTCCATAACATATTAATGGCAACGATTTGACATAAAATAGAGAGGAAAAATGTCAAATCGTTGCCATTAATATGTTACGGAGGTAGTATAATCAGAATTTTGTAGCTCTTTTAGCAACATTAGTTTTTGACTCTTTAGGCACATCCCCCAAGATTGATTTCATGCCCCAACAGAAATTTGATTTTACCTTACAATTTTTGATATTAACATTGAAAAATATCCTTTTTTTCACTTATAGTTATAGCAAACCAAATACCCCATAAATTAATGAAAGTAAATTCCAATTTCCATGTATCAAAATCTCCTATATTACTTCGACACCTTTATTTACCTTAAAAAAGGCGTGTCTACTTGTGTCGTGTTGGACACGACAAGTCATTTGGATACTTCTTTTTTCACTAAAAACTTTGTAACTTTTTTCTCAAATTAGCTTAGTTGGACACTTGTACAACCAGATCCAAATAGACACTTTATCCGTCTCTAAGTAAGATAGACAATTTCCCACTTTTTAGCACATATTCGTTTGCTCCACAGTGAAAAATGAGAAAAAGATACATCAAATTTAACTTTCACTATTGATATTCAACCCTTCAATTGTACAGGTTTTAAAACATCAACAAATTTGAATAAACCCAATAATAGCACAAGTATCACTAACCACAATCACATAATACAAACAAGAAAACGAGCAAAAAAAAACAAAAAAGCATATAAGTATCGCTAAAATAAACCAACAACAATAAGCAAAATGCAAAAAGATTGAAAGTTTTGAACCTTCATAAGGAGATTGAGAAGGACCCAGAATCATAACATTAAAGTACCGCATATTCTCTTCCGAAGGAGAAGCGCTGATTCCAGGAGCTACATTGAAATTTCCACACGATTATAAATTATAAACAAGTGTTTTGAGTCAGAAACTGCATAACAACAACAAATTCAACACCAAAAAAAAAAAAAGACAAGTTCGTATACTATAATCTCCAAAAAATCACTAAAAATTTGAGGTTGGAATTGAAATTTTGAGAAGGGAAAAGAAAGAAGAAAAACCTGGTTCACTAAGAAGCCTCTGTGTTTCCTGTTCAATCCCCGCCAAATAATAATTAGGAAAAAAGAAAAGAGCAGCTGTCAGTGATTAGCAAAATTAAAGGTGAAAAGCAAAAAGAGATCGATGAAATTGAGATGGGTAGATTTGAAGATAACCTTGATAATTCTTCGAGGAAGATTGCTGTTTGCCATTACAGAGGGAAGAAAGTTGGTTGCTGCTTGCTAGATCAGAAGGGGGAAATTTTGGAGGGGGGAGAGAGAGAGAGGTGACAGCAGTGAAGATTGGGAATCAGAAGTGGAAATGGGCTTTATGCCAATTCCTTCTTTATGTATGGAGTTAGCTGTAAGCCTGTAAAGTAGTCATTTTCTTCAATTGGCCACTTGCCTTGTATAGTTAGTTGTATGGGTGGGTAAGTGGGTTAGGGTTTACGTGTATGGAGTCATAGTCCAGTGGTTAGGGTTTCAGAACTTAAAAAATGTGGGTTAGATTTTGGAATTTGGAGCGGAATCAGGTAGGTTTGGACCGGATTGAATCGGAATAGAAAACTCCTATTCACACTCCCATCTATGCAAAATGAAAATTCGGGGTCCACCGATTTGGTCGTGACCCACGTTTGAAACAGAATCTCTAAAAAAAATATTTTTGGTCTTAAGAACTATTATGAAGTTTTTCTAGGGTGAAGACATTATGGTTTCTAATTACTACCTTTGTAATATATTAATTGTAACGATTTGATATAAAGTAAAGAAAATTAAAATTCACCTGGAATTTTTTTTGATGTGATTAAAAATTATAATTATGATTAACATAATTAATACAAATTAGTGTTCTTTAATTAGCGTCGTTTAATTAGCTTTATTTAATTAACTTTAATTTAATTAGTGTTATTTAATTAGTGTGAAAATTAGCGTTATTTAATTACCATTATGTAATTAGTGTGGAAATTAGGGTTATTTAATTTGCTTATTTTTTTGTTTTGAATTATCGGGTTGATTGCGTGAATAATTTCGATTATTATGATCCATAATTATAAATTTTTTCCAGATAATTGCAAGAAAATTTGAAGTAGAAAATAAGCTTAAAAGTGAGAAAGTATAAGAGAGAAATTAAGGATAATAGAAGGTTGAAAATTAAATGTGAAGAAAATATAGCAAAATGGGTCCTCTATTTATAGAATATGAAAAATAATGAATTTTGGTAATTTTTTTTTTTTTTGAATCGTATTTTTTGAGATATAGACGTTACAAAAATTGAAATAGCTATATTTAATCCATGGACCACGCTGCGCCAAGTGTCAAAAATCTGACGGTCCAAACGTCAACTGACACGCGCGTCAGTTAGCTAACAGGGACTTCTTTTTTTTGCTTTCTCTGTGTTCAAAACGCAGCGTTTTGATCAATTTATGGCTCCATCATAATATGGAGTGTTTTTTTATGCTTAGTCATTGTTATTTTTTTTCCCCCTACTTCACTGCTGCAATGGTTGAATTGTTTCAACCCAGTTGGTTTTCCAACCGTACTCACAAATAGTCATGCATGAACTTTTAGTGGGTCATTGTTAACTTGGATCAAAAAAGTTCATGGGTCATAACTTTAAATTTGGTCATTGTTAATAATGGTCTTTAAATCAATCCTCAACCAAAACCCCTAGTTCCGATTCCGAGCACATACAGAAATCTAAGCTAGGTGATTAATTCAAGCATTAAAAATAGTTTTTTATTAGAAAAAAAATATTATAAAGCCATTTTCTTTTTTAAATTAAAATAAATCAGTTTTTCTTTTATTTAAAAAACTGCATTTTTTTTTATGGAGCATTTTTTATTTTTTTTTTAAAAAAACAGTTTTTTTTAAATTAAAAACCTTCAGTTTTTTTTATAAAAAACAGTTAAAAAAACAGTCAGTTTTTTTAAAATTTAAAAAAGCAACAGTATTTTTAATTAAAAAAAGTGCATTTTTTATTTTAAAAAAAAAAACTGTTTTTATAAGAGACCAAAAAAAAGGATCCGGGTATCCAGTTTCTGGATCCGAATTTTCGGGTACCCGGATTTTCCGGATCCGGGTCATAAAAGGTGTGACTCGAAAAATCGGGTACCCAGTGTTGCCCACTCCTAGGCGTAGGTTACTCGGTTAGGGTTTAAGTTGAGTCAGCCGTATTAACACATGGGCTTGGCCAATGACACGGGTCATCGTGTTATTTGTGCAGACATATATGATATGTCTCTAGCCCTAACAACACTGAGCTTTAGGGTTTGAGTCCACTTATCTTGGGCCGATCACTTTGGTAGGCCCGGAACAACATCCAAAAAAAAATCCTTGTGTCAATTCAAAAGGAAGTTAAAGTAATTTGTTCAAGTCTTACAATTTGTAACTTTCGTCACTTGTATCTCCCAAGTTTGTTCACAAAACAAAGTACTCTCTCCGTACCGGATTAATTTCACATTTTGTTTTTTCACGCATTTTGAGAAAACAAAGCCTTCCAATTAAAGAAACTAGCCTTATGTGCACGCTGTGCGTGCTTCAATGTATGAGTATCTTATATAATGTTTGTATATATTATTTATGAGTTTATTGAAAAAAAGATTATATTGTTTAATTGAATAAAATTAATTTCATCAACTACAGATCAAATTTTCACTGTAATTAAAAGATAAAAATATTAATTTTGCTGCTTTTATTTATTTTTGTGAATTATCAATTTTGTGATATTTTCATTTAAAAAGATAAAAATTGAAATATTTTATGGGGAATAAATAATTATTTTATCTTTGATTGATAATTCCTTATTTGTTATTGATTGATTGAATTTAATTTATATTTTAGTTATCTTTATTTCATAAGTAAAGTAAGGGAAGATCAATTTTTTAGACATTTTTATATAATAGAGATTTATACTAATAAAAAAAATTGTGTGAAAAATTATACCAATATGGGTATCTAATTGTAGAAGATTCAAAAATATGAATTTTGGCGCTTGTTTTTTATTTTTTTGAATTATATTTTTTGTAATATTTTCATTTTAAAAAATAAAAACTTTCCTTTTTAGTTAATATTATATAGTTTGAATATTTACAAATTTTGTAAAGGTATTTTAGACTTTTTGAGGGGACACAATGGCTCCCCTTGGCTTATATAATAGAGATAACTTCCTAAAATTTTAAAAAAAAAAAAAAAACCCTAACCTCTTTTTTCTCTTCTCTCTCAAAAACCTAAAAATCCTAGCTTTTTTTCTAGCCATAGGGGCTACCATCATCATCCCCAAATCTTCTTTTAATTTGTTTGTTTTCTTAGTTTTTGTCATTAATAAATTTTCTTCTCTCTTTATGAGAGTTTTCTACTTATACGGATTAGATTTTGGAAGAATTAATTTGTTCATGGAGGCTTATGCGGTATCGAATTAGATCTCAAATCTACTTATACAATCAATTGAGTTAAATTGTATTCAATTCAAAAACTACAACAAATCACAAGATCCCCTTGTAAAAGACTGCAAAAGACAACGATGTGAAAGGCGAAGGAATTCATCAATATCAGATCTCATCGACGATCGTAGTTTTATAGAATTAGAATTTTATTTAATTCAATTTCATTTGTATTTATTAGATTTGATCTCTTTTGTAGATGTCGTATGACTATTTTATCAAGAAATTTATCTTTATTTCAAAAAAAAAACCTTCCAATTAAAGAAACGGAAAATTTGTTAAAACCACCTTGTAAAACATTTTTTTTTCAAAAAACACCTTTTAATTTTAATTTTTTTTTTATAAAAACCCACCTTATTTTAAAATTTATTTGTAAAGAACCACCTTTAGCCTAATTTCGATATTTAAATCGAACCTCCCTCCGCCATTTCGGCTAACCTCCTTCGTACCTCTCCAAGCCGTCTCCGTCCCTTTTCCTCCCCTAAACCACCACGCCAAAAATAACCCAAAATCAAAACCCGAAATTCAACCAAATGTGGTTCCTCACAAAAAAGAATCCAAAAAATGTGTCTTCTTACAAAAAAAAAATAAAAAAATTAAGGTGTTTTTGACAAAAAAAAAATATATAAGCTGGTTCCTAACAAATTTTCCTAAAGAAACTGTGGAAACAAATAAAATACCCAAATAATAATTGAGTGAAATCAGCAACAATAAATTACTAATTATAAAAAAAAATGCCTTCTTTAACTTCCTCTTATCAATTTTTTTTTTCACATTAAATTTTGGCAAGACAATTGGACTTTTCCATACTCCATCATAAAAATATGTAATATCTCTAACTACCACCAAAACAGAAAGTTAAAAATTCCATAATTCCAGATAATCAATGAAATAATAATAATAAGCTTAAAATTAGCCTACTTCCTAAATGGATGACAAAACCATAATCTCAATCCCAATTCCTACAAACTGAATAAAAGATAAACTCTTTTGGGGTTATCATCTCATGGGGATTTCACAATCAAATAAGCAAAAAATTTAATTCAAAATCCAAATAGTATTAGAAACCAAGTCCCTTTTTATTGGATATGGTCTATGAATAGAACACCTAAGGTTAAGATTTTCTAGAGAAAATTTTTGTGGATGTTTTTCCCTCTAAAGAAAGACTAGACGTATGTAGTATAACTGCCCTACATGTAACGACCAACTCTTTGATTGAGCTTTTTCCAAAAACATTTTCTCCTCTGCAGGGAAAAGAAGGAGTTGTTGAATAGGGGAAAGTTGTTCCAGATGTTGTCATCGCTTTTAGTGCTCTATCCTTAAGGAAAGGTTCAATGATGATAGCATACGCTTATTTATCTGGAAAAATACGCACTTGAGTATACATGGACAACACTAGGCCTATTTAAAATTTGAAATGTCTTGAGCTCAAAAGAATTTCAAAATAATGCAAAAAAAAATGCTTGCCCAAAAAAAATAAACAAATAAAAGTTTGTTTTTGCAAAGCCCGATCCATTTTGTGAGAAAAATAAACAATAAATAAATAAAATAAATAATAACAAAATAAAAATCACCGAATCAAATTGAATTACGCTGACTCATCAATGTGCTGATATTGTTGTCGCTGACAAATCAGTGTGGCTTTGGAGACTACGTTGCCTTGTCAGTGAGTTTACCTTCAAATCGCTGGCAAATTGATTACAACTATTGTTGATTGATTTAATTTAATTTGTCAGTGATACTAATTGATTGACGCGGATGTGTCAGCGTGTAAAATTAATTTACACTGATTTTGTCAGCGTTTGAAGTGGATAGCATGCATCGTAATGTGAGGAGATTCGATGACCCTTTACTGAGGTTCTCTTTGAATCGCTGACACTTCAGCTATAAAAGGGCCCATTTTCTTTGTGCTTAGAGAGAACATAAAAAAAAGGTACACTCATTCTTCAAGTCACATTTTCTTACAAAAATTCATAAAAAAATAGAAATATTTCAAGTTACTTTTTTACAAAAATTCACAAAAAAAGGGTTCATTGCATTCATATAAAAAAAAAGGTGGTCGGTTCTTCTAACGGATATAATTCAAGGAAAAATGTTGTCTAATTTAATACTTATAAAATACATTATTCAAAGAAGTTGTTAATTTTCTAAGAGTCTTAATTTTCTACTTAATCTTTTTATATCTTTTTAGTGCTTTTTCCATGTATTGTGTTAAAGGATTAAATCTGATTAAAAGTTGTCAGCGTTAGAGTTTTGGATATGCTGATCTATCAGCGAGTATTTTTGTTACTCGCTGATAAGTCAGCGTAGTGTTTTCTTTAACACTGATTTAATTTTTCAGCTTATCTTTTTTGTCGCTGATTTCTTTTATTAAAAATGTTGAATTTTCTTTTTATTTAATTTTATATATGCCCTTTATGATTTAATTTGATTAATAAAAAAGTCATCGACAAATTATTTTATACGCTGATTTATTAGCGACTAATTGTTCACTACGCTGACATGTCAACGTGATTTTCATCTCAAGTTGATTTGTCATCATAGTGTTTTATTAAACGTTGATTCGTTAGTGTTTAAAATATTTTTCGCTAATTTCCCAAAAATAACTATTTGGTTTTTTATGTAAGTACTTGTATATTTGCAATTGAGAGAAAATTAGTAAAGACCGCCTACAGGCTAATATGATGCATTTCGCCGTATAATTAGTACCCTTGCCCCCAAATTCAATCTTTTGTTCGCATGACCATTTTTTTGGAGTCATCCCCGTGGGATCGAAGGGGTAAAATCTTGCTATTTAGATTCGTCCCTAAATCGTGTCACATTCGTACTTTTTTTATCTAAATACATGGTATATGAGTTTTTCCTAATTAAACTCATTGGCGACTCCTACTAATATTGTCCCTTTCATTAGATATTTACTTCCCTTTAACAAGTCTATTCTTCTTCCCGTCGCCGATACATATAGGTCTAAAACGCCCTCTTGGTGGCGAAGGGGGGAGGAGCAAAAAAGTGGGGAGGCCAGCCGCAACTCTTACACCAGAACTTACAAATTTAGTATTTGACGAGTGAGGACAATTGTCATGGCTAACACAATTGCGAAAAGGAGTAGAAGTAGTAATGTTAATGCAATCAATTTCATCCATGTCCCCTACCTTTTTTTTGGGTAAAAATCTCTGAGGAGGATTGTATTAGGCCTTTAATGCTTTTTATGACTTTTTAGTTTATAATTAATGTTTTTTACAAGCAATTTATAATTAGGAAAATGTTAAACATGGCCCTTAGGGCTAAGTTAAAATATCAAATTAACTTCTTAAAATGGAAATAATTTAGGATTTTAAGGTAAAATTACACAGAATTTTAGATAATAAATGCTTGATTTTATATTTTATTTCTATTTTAAATTTGTTAAACATAGCCCTAACGAACCGTTTGATTTTTGTAATAAATTTTGATAATGATAATAGATGTAAAGTGTAATTTTGTCAAGGAAGAAAATTGTAATCCCCATGGAAAATTATTTGCATTCCCAAGCTTAAATTTTCTTCTTATTTTCTATTACCATAAATTATCATTAGAGATGGTGGTATTAGATGAGAATGAATATTTGAGAAGAAAAGTAGATAAATTAAAGTTAAACTAGCACTACCATGAGAATGAATTTTGTAATCCCTTTAGAAATTAGTTATAAACTAGCATAGCACCCGTGCTGGGTGCTGATTTGGGTGTGGGGTGTTGTTGGTGTCGATTTGGGTGGCTAGGCAGCCGATTTGGGTGTGGGGTGATGATTTTAGGTGGTTAAGGTGCTGATTTGGTGTGGGGTAGTGCTGGGTTAGATCACGATTCGATGGCTGCGATGCTAATTTGGGTGGTGATGTGCCGATTTGGTGGTGTTTGGTGAGAAGAAGTGGTGATGGTGGTTGCTTAGGGTTGTTTTTTTTAACAAAGGATTAGTGTTGTGTTGGTTATGACTGATTAATGCTTTAAACTTAATTAATGAAATTTTTCCTAGGGAAGTGCACACGGTACGATTGGTGAAAGTTTTTTGTTACGAAGGAAGTAAAAATGAAGGAAGGATGAAAAGTGAAGAAGAGAGAAGTAAGGAATAAGAAGGGAGCTATGACATTGCTTTTCTATAAAAGAAAAATGGTTTACATTTTCTATAATGACATTTTCCTCTTAAAGAAAATTTTCCAAAAAAATGTATGCGGTTGGCCTTCTAAAAGAGGGATTTTTCTTTCTTTAAAAACATGTAGGTACACACATAAGTACCATGGGGATGTTGCTCATAATGCATGTACAATAGTTCAATTAGAATATACAATAGGTCAAGGCTAGTTTTTTTTTCTTCTTTGGGTTTTTTAAGTAAAAAAATTCTCCTAAATTAAAAAGTTTTTTTTTCTTTGGGTTTTCTTTGGGTATAGATTTTTATAAATACTCCAAAATTAAAGGGTTAAGTAAACAGATACATTAGTGATTCTGATTAAATTTTTATCTTTTAAAAAATTTGAATGAACAAGAGTTGTATTGGAAATGAACAATAAGTGTATTGGAGATAGAACAATAGGTGTATTGGAAATGAACAATGAGTTTGTTGGATGTTTATTAGTGATTCTGAGTAAATTTTTAACTTTTTTTAAAAATTTGAATGAACAATAGGTGTATCGGAAATGTACAGTAAATGTATAGGAATTGAACAATGTGTTTGTTGGATGTACATAAATATTAAATGAACAATCAATAGTTTACAAATGAACAATCGGTAGTATACAAATGAACAATATACATAAGTGATATTTTTCCTAATGAACAATCAATCAAACAAAAAAAATGTAACACATAAGTATTAAATGAACAATCCGTAGTATGCAAATGAACAATATACGTAGCTGATTTTTCCTAATGAACAATAAAGTAAACATGAACAATCAATCAAAGAATGAACAACTGATACATAAATATTAAATGATCAATAGGTAATTTACATAAATATTAGATATTAAATGATCAATCTGGTCCCAAAGGAATAAAAAGGTGTTTGATAATATAAATAGGGATGCCCTCTTGACTTGTACACTGGCTCGCGAGGAGGGTGATTCTATGCCTGCATGCTTTCAGAGTATGAGCTCTTCCGGTGGTTCTGCTCCTGGATTTAGGGAGTATGAATCTTCTGACGTTAATGACTTTGACTTTGGTAGGAACTAGGTGTGATACTTTTGCCATAATTACCTTCTCTCATAGGAAAGTTGGAAGTTTCTGGTTCTGTTTCGAGTGGTCTATTGATGGTGAATCATATTCTGAGTTAGGTACTGTTTCTATGTGGGCTCGGGATTCGCTCCAGACTGTCCTAAGGTTCTTGCTTCATATTACGAAGCTTGTGACAGAAAAAAGGATTCTTCATGTTCGTGTTAACATCCAGATCAGACGCATCATCGACTACTTTAGGGATCCTGAGTCCATCCGTGTTCGCGACAGGAACTATGTTCAACTTATAACTAGTTTATTATGTAATTTTCATTGTTTTAGTTTATATAAGTCTAACGGAGTTGTAGCTCAAGTTCCCTAGCTTTTTTTTGTCTTGTTGTAAAAAAAAAAAAAATCGGTAATTTACAAATGAACAATTAATATTTTACAAATGAACATTTATTAATTTACTAATGAATAATATATTTAAGTGATTCAACTCAATATGTATTTTTTTAATATGTCATTTTAACATGTGTACTTTGAAATTTACCCTAATATTTTTTAAAATTAAAAAAAAAACAAAACAAGTTTTTTTTTTTGAGGGGAAAAGCAAACCAAGTTTTAAATATAAAAAAAAGGAAAAAAAAATAAAAATTGAAAAGCATAACATTAAGCTTTTACTTATAACTTGTGTTTTGTATTCTAATGATTGCGTTTTAATAGAGGTGCACCTTCCGCATGCTACAGACGAGAGCATAATCGAATTTGTATTCTTTCTTTATCAAAAAAATTAATTTTCTATTATTTTCCAAAAAATAAATTGATAAAAATATTTTCCATTAAAACAAGAAAAATGGAATTTAATAATACCATCGTGTTCTGCTCAAAATAATCTCACCTTTAATTTACTTTAAAATAATCCCACATTTATATATCAGTTGCTTAAAATAATCACACCTTTAATTTTTTTCTTCTCAAAATGGACCGATTTTGGATGATATATTCCATTTTAAGCATATAATATATAAAGATGTGATTATTTTAAAATAAATTAAAAATGAGATTATTTTAAACAGACTAACAAAATGTGAGATTATTAAATTCCATTTTTACCAAAAACAAATATTAACAAAGAAAAGCAAGTTGAATATCAAAGGTGGCACACTAATTTCGGAACCCATTAGCCCATAGGAAAGCGTCAAGCGAGAACACGTGTTGAATATCCAACTAACCGACTTTCGGAAAACGCGTTAAATTAACGCTGCTTTTTTTTTTTTTTTTTAAAATTTTTTTTTTATTGACTTAGTAATTAACGCTGCTTAACCGCCTCATCTTTCATCAATCTTCTATAAATACTACCCTCCATTTTTCCTATCCTACGCACATCTTCTAATCCTTATTATCATTGGTTTCATTACGTAATATTCTCTACCTTTTCGTCTTCGTTTTCCATCTTAATCTTCATGGTTTTCCATAGATTTTGATCGGGTTTGTTCCTAAAAGTCTCGAATGATTTGTTGCTATAATTTTTGCATGCTTTGCGATCGAAGAGTTATTTCTGTAGCTGATTGAAGAAATAGGTTTTATTTAATTTTGTTGTTGGATTATCATCGGTTGATTGTTTGTTGAAGAATTTCTCTTGGATTCGGTTCATATTTCTGTTTTTACATTGTTCGTGGTATATAAGGTTGTTATTCCAGCTCTCTGAATTAGGTGATTAATTGATTGATTATCATTGGTTGATAATTTTGCTGTCTCTTCGATTTCATGTAGCTGCTTCTTCGCTTCTTATCGTTCTGGATTGATTGATTATAGTAATTGCATACTTTGGTGATCGGCGAGGTTATATTTCAATTGCTGAATTTTGATTGAATTTGACGACTGAGGAACGTTTCGGTTGATTTTCTGCACTGTCCATACGTCTTTGCATGCTTCTTTTGGGACGGCTTGTCAATTTAATTGCTGAAAATTTAAGGATTTGATCAGATTTTTGATGTCCGAGTTTTTTTTCTTTCAATTTTTTAAAATATTGATTGATAATTGCTGGAAGTATACATAGTGATTGTGCAGCTATTTCCTGGTATCGATTTATTGGTGGTGGAACAATAGTTTTGTTGATTTGGTTTCCTTCTAGGTCATTTTTCGCATAGAACTGACGGTTAAAGTCTACTTTGTACTTATTCATCTGATTTGCTTTGTAGATAGCTACATCTGAAAGCATATCCGCATATACAACAGTGTAATCTTCTCTAATATCAATTTATGATAATTCTACTTCCATTTTATAATCAAGGAGTTTGTTTTTTGCTAATTTCTGTAGAATTCTGTTTGAAATTTTATTAATTATCTTGCCATCAATAACTTTACATTGGATATAGCTTGTGCTAGCATTTGGCTGTGGTTGGGATCGACTTGCAGGATGTCTCTGTATTTCATTTGTAGAGGGAGTTTGTCTTATCCTGTCCGTCCTTAAAACTATTATTCTACATAAACTACTATTTGGCTCATCTATGTTTCTGTAGACCGGTCTCTCTTGATAGGCATGGGCATGGCACTAAATGCATGCTAGTTGCTGAAGGTGATAACTGATAATTGCTGTTGAACTTCACCGGTTCTTTTGCTGCAGATTTTACTTGATAAACTTGGCTAATCTCTATTTTGTGTTGCTGTCGATCCATATAATGGCCACTCTTTGGACCTTTCGCCCTCAATGATAGATTGATCAAACTTTAATGGTTTGAGAGAGTTCTTTTCTATCTCGTTTATTTTGATTAAGTTATAAGTTAATAGCAAGCATCCTTGGTCTGTGGATTTTCTTGTAGGTACTGCTGTCCAAGGTAACGATAATCACATTGTTTGGAAATCTTCTATATATGGTTTATGCATCAATATTATGAATTTATGAGTTACTTGAGCAGTTTTGGTTAAATATTTGTTGTTTTTAATGCTCCTCCTAGTCCTCCATGGTTTTAAAGGTTTTTAGGAATACTATGGCTTATTACTATTTTGTGACTAAGTTTAGGTTTGGTTGGTTTGCTCTATATTGCCTAGTGCTTCATGATGAGAAGTTTCCTCTGTGGAGTGCATGATTCGTGAGTTAAGACACTGGTTTCTATGTGATTAGGTTCTGACTGCACTTGTGACAGGGAGGTGATATTTTTAATAGTATTGCTGGGTATCTTTGTTTTTTCAGTCTTTTTGTGAATCTTGTTTATTGGCTAGCAGTTTGCACTTTGATACGTAAATTTCATTTTTGGTTTTAGAGAAAATTATTCTTGCATAGAATGACACTTTTCTCATATTCGTTTATCAGTTTTATTTTTTATTTGATCAGATTTTATTTTGTGTTGATTTCTGTCCTTTTTGCAGTTTGTTTTGCCTGCGAAGGTTACAAATAATATTTGCAGCATGTTATTATATTGCGTTTATTTGTAAGCAGCATAGGTCTATTTGCTTAGTGTTTCAAATTTATTTAATTATATTTTTTTGAAGTTTTAGTTTCCTGGTAATTTAGACCTAGTATTCTACATGCACTTGGTTGTTTCATATATAATAATTCTTTAACCTGTAGGCTGCTATTTGAGGCAAGTGATACATTTGTCATACCCGGACTTCTTATGGGTAATTTTGTGGCATGCTCTTAGAATTCTTGTTGGTAATTTTGTTGATTTTTGGTGTATGCATTGAATATAAGGGTGGCACTGAATCGTATTTGTTGCTTTTGATGAGTGGGAAAGGTAAACTTTGTGGCTATTTTCCTCTTGTAGATGCTGATGTATATATTTGAGCGTCATTGAAGCCTTGGAATCTCTATTATGTAGTACTGTACTATTGTCCATCACTGTAATTTAATGTGTAATATTTGGAGCTCTATATTCCAGATCCATTTTGCCCAACTAATTGCAAGGATTATTAGGCTGTAGCCTGTAGCTTGTCTTGTATTTGGAGGTATCTAGAGGTGGGAAACGTGTTGTGTCGTGTCGAGTTCGTGTCGTGTCATTTAATTAAACGGGTTCACATCCCTCAACCCTAACCCGACCCGTTTAATAAACGGGTCGTGTCGTGTCAACCCGTTTATATTAAACGTGTCAAAATCATTGACCCAAACCCGTTTATTTCGTGTTGAGTTCGAGTCGTGATGGCGGGTTATGTAGTTTTTTCACGCTAAAGTTGAAAATCAAGTAAAATCGTGTCGTGTTGGGTTGACCCGTTTAATTAAACGGGTCGAACTCCCTTGACCCTAACCCGACCCGTTTATTAAACGTGTCGTGTCAACCCATTTAATTTAAACAGGTTGACATCGTCAACCCAAACCCGTTAATAACGGGTCGATTTCGTGTCGAGTTAGCGGGTCGTGTCAAGGTTTCCCACCAGGTATCCTAAAGCTGTCTTGTCCCAGTTCATGGTTTCATGCTGATCAAATTGTTAGACTCCTACAAGTGGTTCAAGCTTCATCTATATCAATTACATGAGTAATAGATGGTTTGATGCTTCATCTTTATCAATTACTCGAGTAATTACAATTATCTGGTATAAATATTTCTAATGTGTTGTTGATGCTCCTCCTAAAAGACTTGATGGGCCTGAAAGCTTTTAGCAAATTTTGTGCTATTTTCTTGATTAAGCTTTTAGCAAATTTTGTGCTATTTTCTTGATTTGCTTTTCTGTCTAGTGGGTATTTGTGGGTATTGAGGATAGGCTAAAATGGCATTTTTTTTCTTTTTTCCAGCAGATTGATGTTCGAGGCTACTGATAAGTTTGTGGCATAACCTAAGAACTGGGTAACTTTTTTAAATGTAGATGTTTGCTTTAGCACTAATGTCATGTTAGTTGCTTGAGTTAATGAACCACAGACCTTCACTCAATTTTTCCCCCTTGGTTGGTTTTTGTTTTGATTTCGAGATTGTATTAGTTTGCGTTGCTATGCAAAGCTTTTGACTGTAGTTGGAGTCACCTTCAAGGATGTTTACAAGAGGACAAGTGGTGTCTATAACTCCTAATTGTAAAAGGAGTTATCTCATTCTGTTAGCTGTTTTCTTTTTACTTGTATTTTCTTTAGACTTTCTAGTGATTTTCCTGCAGATTGATGTTTTAGGTTAAGCTAAGTAGTGACAGTTTGTAGCATACCCTGACAATGGTATTTTTGTGGAATCATCTTGCTGAATGTTGACTAGAGGAGCTTGTACGTGTAAAGGAATCTTGTTCTATTAGCCTTAGATGTGCGACTTTTTTTAATAGTTTTCTTGGCTCAAAGGTAGCTTGTTTTTTCTTGCTTGCAACATTTATCTTAGTTGGAATTGCTTCACATGGATGTTGAAACAAGGCGTCTACAACTCAAGTGTAAAGTGGTTATTCCAGTTTATTATCCTCTTCAAACTGATATTTTTCGTATCTTTTACTTTATCGTATATTTTTTGGTTTATGTCTCTCTCCAGGGGGGAATTTTAATAAGCTTGTGAATGAAACTGTGTTGAAATTTGTGGCTAGTGATCGCTTATGGAATTAGCTTATGCCGCAAAGCATTTTGCTGTAGTTAGGCCGTTGGGGTCATTCTGCATTGACGTGATAAGATGTGCACCTCACTCAAGTGCAAGGGGAGTTCTTTCATTCTGTTAACTCCTTTCTTGTAAAGTTGTCATTTTTTTTTCCTTTGAGGCTAGTGAGTGATATTTTGTGGCATACCCTTAGAAATTCTAGTTTTTTTTTCGGCAATCATATTGCAAGGATGTTGATAAAAGGGATGTTAGTACAAGGAAGTTATCTCAATCGGTTAGCCCTTTTCTTGTAAATTGTTTTGTGGACTTTTTTTTTCAGCAATCATATTCCAGTTTGCAACATTTGCTATTACTCGGAATCACCTTACAAAGACAAAGTGTTTGTAACTCAAGGAGTTATATTAACTTGTTAAGTTATTTCTTAAACTGATGTTCTCATAAACTGTTTTGGCTTAAATGGAGTTGGCCTTTTCCCGTGTAGATCGATGTTTGAGGCTATTGATTTCTAGTGGTGTATAGGTATGGGTAATGTCTTGGTTTTGTTGTTTGCTCTAGCGCTGAATTGGAATTAGTTGCTTGAGTTGTGTTATGCCCGAGTTGATGACCAGGTTTGTTGGTTTTCCCTTGTTTTCATTTTTGTTTTTTTTTTATTATGTGTTCATTTTATGTGGAATTGTTTGTGTTGCAAAAGCATTTGGTTGTAGTTGGAATCACTTTGCAAGGATCTTGATAAGAGTTGCTGTGTGTAAGCCAACTGTAAAGGGAGTTATCACATTCTATTAGCCCTTTTCTTGTAACTAGTAAGTTTTATAGGCTTGTTTGGCTCAAATGTAGTTGGCATTTCTTGTGCAGACTGATGTTCAAGGTCAGTGGTAGTTTATGGTTTGTTCAAAGAATAGTGGTTATCTTGCAAGGACATTGGTAAGAGCTGTGTTTGCGCAAGTGTAATGATGGGAGTTATCTCATTTTGTTTATTCGGCTCAAAGATAGTTGGCATTTTTCTTGCTTGAACCTTTGGTTGTATGTGGAAATTGGTATCACCTTACAAGGAAATTGGTAGAAGGTCCTATAACTAGCTCAAAGATAGTTGGCATTTTTCTCACTTTAACCTTTGGTTGGAGGTGGAAATTGGAATTACCTTACAAGGAAATTTATAAAAGTACCTATAACTCAAGTGTAAAAAGAGTTGTCTCATTTGTTAGCCTTTTTTCTTAAAATTGGTATTTTTTTCCCCAGTCTTGTTTGGCTCAAATGAATTTGGTGTTTTCCCGTAGATTGATGTTGATGCTAGGGATAGCATGCAACATACTCTTAAGAATTTGGGATGGACAGTTATTTAATTCTGTTGTTTGCATTAGCTCTGAATGGCAAGTTAGTTGCTGAAGTTGTAACATGCTGGATTTGATAACCAAGTTATTCGAGTACTCTTTCTTTTCCCTTTTTTGGATTTTGATATAATGTTCATTTTTATAAAGACGTAGCTTGAGTAGCTAAGCATTTGCTTGTAGCTGGAATCACCTTGCAAGGACATTCAAGTGTTATTGGTAGTTTTTCGGAATCGGCTTGCAAGGATGTTGATAAGAGGTGTTTGTAAGTATAAATAATTAAATAGAATGTAGTTGGCATCTTTCCTGTACAGGTGTTCAAGGCTATTGATAGTTTTTGGCACAACCTATGAATGGTAGGTTCTCGTAATCAATTGCAAGGATGTTGATAAATGGTGTTGAAAGTTTAAAGGTAGTTATGTCATTCTAATAGCCTTATTCTTCTAAGTGGTTTTGTTATAGATTTGTTTGTCTCAAAGGTAGTTTGCATATTTCATTGCAACATTTGGCTGTTGCTGGATACACCTTACTAAGACATTGATAAGAGGTAAAAAAAAACATTTTTTCTTGTGGACTTGTTTTTACAACTCAAAGCCTCAAAGTGTGATCTTTCTTAAAACTCGTATTTTTAATTGATTTGTTTGGCTCAGATGCAGTTGGCCTTTTCCTTTGCAGATTCATGTTTGAGGTTAGTGATAGCTTGTGTTGTATCCTGTGGGAGGGTAATTTCCTATCTTTTTTGTTTACTTCGTCTCTAGATCTCATGTCGGGGTTGATGACCAGATGAGTAGTTTTCCTTTTTTCCCCTTGTTTAGTTATTGATTTCCTAGTTTCGATGTTATAGATTTTGTTCATTTTTTGTGGAATTAGCTTGTGTTGGCATGTTTCAAAGCATTTGGCTGTAGTTGGAAATCAGGAATCATCTCACAAGGATATTAGTGGCGCCTGAAAGTCGAGTGTTAAATTCTGTTAGTCCTTTTCCTAATTGGTATTATTCACTTGTTTGCTCAAATTTAGATGTCTTTTTTCATGCAGACTATTGTCTGAGGTTATTGCTAGTTTGTGGTATAGCTGAAAAATGGTAATTTGTGGTATTGCTTTTCCAGGACGATAAGATGTGTTTGTTAGTGTAACGGGATTTTTCTATAATCTCTTATCATTTTCTACTTACTGGTTCAAGGACTTTGCTCAAATTGCCTCACAAGGGCATTAATAAGAAGTATTAGTAATTGTGGAGTTATCCCAGTTAACCTTTTCGTGAAGCTGCTTCATTTTGTTCTATTACTTTCCTTTCCCTTTTTTGATAAGGTTTTTGTTTTGTTTTCGAGATCGTGTTAATTTTTAATATGGAATTATCTTGTGTTGCAAAACATGTGGTTGTAGTTAGAATAACCTTGCAAGAAGGGAGTTAGCTCACTCCCTTGGTACTTTTCTGGTGAAAGTATATTTCAAACCTTTTTTTGGCTCAAAGGTAGTTGGCATTTTACCTGCAGATGTTTGAGGCTAGTTATAGTTGTTTGTCAAGGATGGTAGTATTCTGGAAGACTGGAATCATCTTGCAAGGATGTTGAGAAGAGGTGTTTGCAAGTATAAAGGAAGTTTTCTAATTATATTAATCATTTTCAGTTTTGTTATAGCCTTGTTGTTCCTTTGAAAGGTAGTTTGCGTATTTTCAGCTTACAGCATTTGGCTGTAGTTGCAATAACCTTACAAAGACATTGATATGACGTGTTTGTATATCAAGCCCAAAGGGAGTTATTTCATGCTTTTCTTGAAGCTGGTATTTGTCATAGATTTGTTTTGCTAAAATCAAGTTAGCCTCTTCCTGTGCAGATTGGTGTTACAGGCTAGGGATAGCTTATGGCGTACTCTAAGAATTAGGAATGGGTAATTCCTTATTGTTGTTGTATGCATTGACACTACATGGCATGTTAGTTACTGCAATTGGAATATGTTAGAGTTGATGACCAGGGTTGTTGGAGCAGTTTCTTTTTTCCTTTGCTTTTATTTTTGATTTGAGCTTGATTATGATTTTTTGATACTGGTTATAATTTTGATTTTTAGATTGTGTTCATTTTATGTGGAATTAGCTTGTGTTGCAAAACATTTGGATATTGTTGGACTCATCTTGCAAGGACGATTCTAAGAGGTGTCTCTAAGGGAGTTATCTCTTTTAGCCCTTTTTTGTAACTGTTATTTTTCATAGACTTGTATGGCTTAGTTGGCGTTTTACATGCAGATTGATGTTCATGGCTAGTGATAGTTTGTGGCATACCCTTAAGAATGGTACTTTTTGGAATTATTTTGTGAGGACCAAGTGATGTTTGTAATTGTAATGAAAGTTTACTTATATTGTTTGCTTTTTTGTTGGAAATGGTTTTTTACACCCTTAATGTTGCTCTAAGCTAATTAGATGTTTTTCCTGCTTGTTTTTCCTCCTTGAAACCTTTGGTTGTAGTTAGAAATTTGTATTTTATAAGGGAGTTGTCTAATTCGCTGACCTTTTTCAATTTATAACTGTTTTTTTTTTAGATAGATTTGTTTGGTTCAAACAGAGTTGGCCTTTTTGTGATCAATGTTTGAGGCTAGTGATAGCTTGTGGCGTACTTGAAGAATTAGGGATGGTAAAGTTGTTTGCTTTGATCCTGAATGCCATATTAGTTGCTGGATTGTTCAATCAATCTTTCTTTTTCCCTTGTTTTGATTGTTGATTTGAATTGTTTTAATTTCTAGATTTCTTTTATTTCTTTCAGTTTTTTGGGCCAAAGAGAGCTGGTGTCTTTCTTGCCGATTGATGTTCAAGGCTAGAGATTTTTTGTGGCATGCAAACCTTTTTCTTTTATTAATTTGAAGGTGTTTTCTTCCCTATTTGAAATTCGAATGCCCTTGTTGCTTTGAAAATGAGCCTAGGTTTGGTATTTGTTCTCTTGTGATGCTATTGGTATTTGAACCCTGGCATATATTATGACCTGAATGTGCCCTTTCATTTCGGTGGTAGTCTTATATGGTATGAAGTTGTCCTTCATGTTTTTTTCTAAAATGTTAATGTTGTTGACTTGTTGATCAAAATGTAATGTCGCTGTTAAAAAATAGTCAGGGTTGGTGTAGTTCATTATTTGGTACTAAAAAAAAGCCTTGATTTCTTTTTTTTTTGAATATGAAGGATTTTTTTTCCTATTAAAAATTTAAATGGGCCATTATATCTTTGAATCTGGGACCAAGCTCGTTCTCTGTTATGTTGATGATGTGAAAGTGTCTTTGATTTTGGTGGCGGTCTTATATGGTAAAAATTATCCTTAGATTTATTTTAAAAAAGTAAAGGTTTTTGACTTTTTGCTGATTAAAATTCTAATCTAATATGCCAAGTTTGATTACGTTTATATTGTTAATGATGTTAAAAGTCACAGCATAATGTTGTACAAGTTCTGGGTTTGTACAAATATGTATCTTGCTTTGGAGAATCATTGAAGTGATATAAATTATTTTATTGTATAAAATGTTTAGCTTCCTGGTTGATTCCTGAACCTTTTCCTTTACTTCAGGTTTGCGATTCTAGATTCTTGTGTCTGTGTTTGACCTGGGCATGTTCAGGTTTGTCTGGTATTCTTGTGGTAGTATTTAAACCTCCTTTTCCTTTTTTGTATGTGAAGGATTTTTTTTTTGCCATGCGAAATTCGAATGAGATGTTCGCTTTGAAAATGAGCTCAGGTTGATTGGTGGCGGTTGGCCCTTTTCTGCTGATGTCGTTGGTACACTAGAACACTTGCACATATTATGACGTACCTTTGATTTTGAAGGCCGCTTACATTGTCAGAAATTATTACAGTATTTGTTTTCTTTCCAACAAGTAGGGTTTTTGCTGATCAAAATTTGAAGGTGCTGTTCAGAATTCTAATGTGGCCTTGAGAAATTGGTCAAGCGTTGGTTGCCTTTTTTATGGTCACTGATCACCTAACATTGCTTGAGGTTCATCTTATTTTTTTTAATATTGCACCTGAACTGTTCTTTGTACGTAAATGTCATTGGTTTTTGGCTTGCTTTCCTCTTCAAATATATTTTGGTATTTCCTCTTCTGTTTGTTTCTAGATTTTGGGCACTTTCTTTGACCTGGACATGCTTCAAGTTTTGTCCGGTACTGCGGGAAACAAGCCTAAGAAGCTTTTTTTTTCTCTTTTCGAATGCAAAGGGTTTTTTTTAAACTGATTTACGGCTATATATTGCTAGTGCTTATCTGGTCTGCGTCATTTTGTGTTCACCTTGACTTTAGGATTTATTATTATTATTATTATTTAAAATAATTTGCGCATCTTATGTGGCTTTGAGACCTCTTCTGTTCTGCATCCCTCTTCTAATTATAGGTTTTTAGGGAACAATATGATGCTGACTGTTGATGGTTTGATACTTTGATGTGCGATGTTTATTGTTTAGTTTGGATTGCAATGATTCTATGCAAAGTCATTAATCCAGTGCTTGTGACAAGATATTGGTATTTAAGAGTTTGCAAATTCGAGAGGGATTTTTTTCCTATTATATTATATATCTCAGTTATATTATCTTCTATAAAAACCTTTGTTATTTATCATGTTGATGGTCTTCGACTTGATGTGCCACGTTTATTGGTTATATAATGTGGATTGGAGTGAAAGGCATCCATTCAGTGGTTCTGGCAAGATATTTGAGAGCTCCTGCAAATATGAGATGGTGTGTTTTTCTATTATTTATTGTGTGGTTCTATACTTCTATATCTCAGTTACATCTTCTTCTATATATAAAAAATCTTAGTACAATTTATCATTCAATTGTTTCCTGAACTTTGTGCACTCTTTCAGTTTCATGTCCTATTATTTGTAGTTACAAGCTATGCTGCTTTTTGAATGTGCTTGAGGCTCCAGTGGTATTTATTGGTAGCAATTAGCAAGTGGGACCTTTGCTATTTAATATTCGATTTCCTTGGCCCTGGGCTGGTTTTCTTGTTTATAATTTAATTTCCTGTTTTCTATATGAGGTTACTAGGGTTTTTTTAAGGTGTGTCAAGGCTTATCTGTTTTATGTTAGGCTGCTAGGGGTTTGTTAAGGTGTGCTATGGCTGATCTGTTCGATTTAATTTTGTTGTTTTGTTAGTTGAGCTATATTGCACCAATGTTCTACGCAATGTTTGAAAGGTCTTCTGCTGATATAAGAGGGAGTTATTTATTATGTTTTCCCTATTGGAGACATTGGCTCCATTAATCATTGCCCAAGTTATGTAAATTAAATATGCTTTATTTCCTCTGTCCTCTTCAGGTTCGTCATGATCTTATTTGGATTCCTGGCACACAGTATTTTGTGAAGATGCCCCAGGTTCATGTGTTTATGGATGTGGTTTACTGTTAATTGCATTGGTGATTATTTTGTTGCCACCTGTTTGATTGTCTTAAAATATTTCCATTGTGAATGAGGTTAAAATGATAGTAGGAATTTTTTGGGTAACAAATGTCCAAATTCATGTTTAAAACTTCAGAACAATCCCAAATGATTTCTTTCTGCCAATGGAATATAGGCATTGTTGGTTCAATCTTTTGCTTGCAGATCATATCTCTGATTATACGAGTCCTTGATCTTTGATTTATAATACATAATCATCATCAAGATTGTAGGCTTGAGAGTTGAGACTTATGATTACTTGTTGAGAATGTTGCCTTCAGATTTCAGAATTGGTAACCTAAGATCTTTGATTTTTTTTTTTTTTTTTGCTACTTGATGCATCCTTTTTTTTGGGATCATGCGGTAACCTTATGGTACCAATTTAAGACTTTCTTCCATTCTATATTCAATTGTTTTATTTTTTCTTCTTTTATATGGCAGTGGCCTGAGGTGCTGTCATCTATCATCTCATCAATTGTTGCGCTGTTTAGTTACTCTAGGTAGGTCACCTGAAAACAAAAGTTCTTTTGAGCATTGGCTGAATATGATCTCTCTATGACTCTATCCATCTTTTCAGTTCCTTCAGAGCTTCCTTGATAACAGATGTGTTGTGGGATATAGCATTTGCCGTGACGTTAATTTACATCACTTTCACTGTATGAAAAACCTATTTATTTGGACGTTGTTATTACCCTATTGTTTGAAAGTTCTCGTGCTGATTTAAGAGGGAGTTTATATCATGTTTTTCCCTATTCTGCTACATTAATTATTGCCTAAGTTAAATTAAATACGCTTTATTTCCTTTATTCCTCTGATTCAGGTTCGTCATGATCTTATTAGGATTCCTGGCATACAATATATTGTGAAGATGCCCCAGGTTCATGAGTTAATCTTATGGATGTGGTTTATTGTTAATTGCATTGGTATTTTTGAGTGTTGGCTAACGGTGATTATTCTCAGTTGCCACTTGTTTGCCTGTCTTAAAGTATTTTTTTTGTGAATGAGGTTTAAATGACAGTGGGAAGGTTTTTATTTTTTATTTTTTTGGTAACAAATGTCCAGTTCATGTTGAAACTTCAGAACGATATCAAATGCTTTCTTTTCAGCCAATGGAGTATAGGCGTTGTTTGTTCAATATTTTGCTTGCAGATCATATCTCTGATTCTATCGAGTCCTTGGCTTTGGATCACTCTTCACCCTACCGTGTTTTCTTATTCTTATCTTGGCTCTATAATAAATTAATAATCTTGTTTTTTAATACATATAAACACCATTGGGATTCTAGTCTTGACCCTTGACAGTTGAGACTGATGCTGACTTGATGAGAATGTTGCCTACAGATTTCAGAATTGGTAACCTAATTTCTGTAATTTTTTTCTACCTGATGCATTCCTTTTTTTGGTGTTATTTTTAATGTTTTTTTTTTTTTTTTTGTGTTTTTTAATTTTTTATGGTGGCTGATATGGACTGTGGAATTCAACTATGACCTTTACATTGAGTTTTTTATTTTGACACATTAGGTGATAATGCCATGCTAGCACCTGCAGGTGACTTGTATCAAATGCAAAGGATCATCTGTGATCCATGTTAGTGTATTGGTTGGTGGTTAGTATGCCCTTGAATATAGTTTAATTAAAGCTTTTTGGTTGTTTAGTAGTTTGTTTCTGCTTCGATCTTCTTGCTACTATCATAGTTGGTCAACTGGTGTTAGGGAATTGATCTTGTGCTAATGGCTTGCTATGCTTTGTTCAATCATTGGTTTAGTCTGTATCACAGATTCACATTGATAAGAATATAGGCTGCTGCAGTGCTGCTTTGAGAGGGAGGTGCTTGCCCCCCCTTTTATTTGCAGACCTTTTTTTAATTATGTTGTTCAGTTATATAAACTTTTGCAGCCGTTCAAATTTCAGATACTTTGTTAGTGTATTGTTTGGTGGTTAGGCCTTGAATAAAGTTTAATTTAAGTTTTTTGGTTGTTTAGTAGTTTTCTTTTGCTTCAATTTTTTTGCTAGTTGCTACTATCATAGTTTATCAACTGGTGTTAGGGAATTGATCTTGTGCTAATGGTTTGCTATGCTTTGTTCAATCATTTGTTTAGTCTGTATCACAGATTCACAGCGATAAGAATATAGGCTTCTGCTTTGAGAGGGAGTTGCTTGCCCCTTTTTTTATTTGTAGATTGTTGATCTATTTAAGTATGGTGTTCAGATATATAAGCTTTTTCAGTCGTTCAAATTTCAGATACTTTGTTTTATAGAACGTGCTTCAGGATCATGTGGTAACCTTTTAGTACCAATTTAAGATTCTTTCTGCCATTCTATATTAAATTGTTTTTTTTTTTTTTTTTTTTTTTTGCTTTCATGTAATGGCAATGGCCTTAGGTAATTGTCATCTGTCGTCTCATCAATTGTTGTTCTGTTTCGCTACTCTATGTAGGCCACCTGAAAATAAGAAAGTTCTTTTAAGCATCGACTGAGTAAGATCTCTCTATGACTCATTCCATATTTTCAGTTCCTTAAACACTGTATTGATAACAGATGTGCTGTGGGGTATAGCGTTTGCCATGATTTTATTTAGTATTTACAATATGAAAACCTATGTATTAGGACGTTTTAGCTTGGCTTCCTGCCTTCTATATTTCTTTTACATGATGTATGATATTTTGACTGTGCTTTAAGATCAGTGACGAGTACATGACAGCGAATCTATCATACTTGTGTGGCCTGATGAATGTTTTCTTTTCTTTTTTAATTTCCTGTTGCTATCATAGAGATGCCAAGGGAATTCTACAGCACAGCTTTCTCTTTTTTGGCTGCGTTTTAACTAGTGATTTATTCTTCTCCGTGTTGCTCATACAGAGGATGTTTTGCGCTGCTATCTTGTTATGGAATCTAGATTTCTGGTTCATGGTAGATAAGAATGTGCTTCAGGTTCATGAATTAAAATTGACTTTTATATGCATGGTATTTCTATTGGTACTCGTGGACTCGTGGTTGCTTTGTGGCTCAGGTGGTTTAATCTTATTTTGGTGATGTCTTTGGTGATGAGCAGGATGTGTATCTTCTTGATGGAATTCTATTACTGCTTTGTGTTAATCTTATGGGCTGTGGTCTTGGGTGTGTTTTGAATGGAGTAATTGGGGTCAATGTTTTTTTCTTCACATGTTCATCCCCCGATGATCTTTGTCAAAAATTGACGGTTAATTTGGTGTATGCTGCTATGTGTTGATCGAGTTATTATCTCATGACACGTCTGTTCTTTATGTTGATTTCTCTGGCTTTTGCATTTAAATTTGTCATTAAGTTTAGGTTTAGGTCCACGTTGTTAACTCCGCCTATGAGTGTTCTTTTGACATTCATTGCTGGTCCCAAGCCCGGATAAAGGAGGAGGGCCCGTGTTAACATGTATGAGTGTACGGATTATTCACATGCATAATAAATCCGCATTGTTCAGACTCAAGATTTTTGTATTGCTGTTTTAGTATGTTGGTGTTTTGTATACATCTATATCATTGATTCAGTTTTGATTGTGTTCTTAACTTGGGTTATGTTGTTTTCCACTCCAGAATTTGTTTTGATATGATAGTAGCAAGTGCCTTTTGCTTGTAATGTAGCCATGTCTGCATGTCATATTTCCTGCATTGCATTTTTTTATGAGGAAAGAAAAATCGGTTGACCTTCAATTAGGGGCCAACTAAGGACATCCTTACGGATGATAAGGGAAAGAGTGGAGTTGCAGGGGTGAAATTGGCAAGTTAGGTTACTGAAGTTGTGGCATAGGTTTGCCAGATAGTCTACTGCTTCTTTTGCTTCACTAAAAGAATGACTAATTGAAAAAAAAAAGGTCTAGTTAGACCTAATCTTGTACATTTAATTAGATTATAGATTTTTCAGGGGATATGACAAATGTTCCTGATAGCATTAATAGCCAAAAGGTTATTGCCTTCTATAGCAAGATGAGAACTGCCCAATGAGGCAGCTTGTTTGACCCATTCTCTAAGTTCAAGAGCTTAGCATCATTAAGAATTCTCTGCGGCTGAGAAAACGAGATCTCCATTATGATCTTTGACCCTCATTAGAGGAGGAAGAGAATTTCTTGTTCAAAGGATTGTGTTAAAAGGGTCCTTTGTCCAATTATTGAGGAACTTTAAAATAAGGTCCGTGGCTTGGGGAATGGAGATGGGTTCATTTTTTAAAACTAAAGAGTTGCGGGTATGGATTGGCCTTGACTTGTTTTGATATTAGTTATGGTTGTAGTTAGGGTATCGACAACTATGAGATTGCAAGCTTTGAAAGAGATTTCTAGAGAAGGGACGGGAGAATAATATATGGGCTATGTCTTTTGAATCATGGTTTCAGAATTGGCAAGCTTGAGGGACCCTTATATGACTTCTAATTAGTCTTTCTTTGGTCGTCAAAAGCTCTTAATTTTATTAGGAAGTGAAAAATTCCAGATTCAGTAAAAAGGAGTAAGCTCTTTCTAATTCAGTTAATTTATTAACGAAGGTAGTTGCTGATTTTATTGAGAAATGGCCATCAGCGGCAAGGCCCCAAAAAAGGTTTTCTATAGGATTAGAGGGGATTGGGGGTGTCTAAAATGGAGTTGACTATCCAGTGGGGAGCAACTAGTGAAGGAGCGCAGCTCTCCTTTGCTTATATGGAAAATGAAATCTTGGACTTTTTGATTCGGTTGGAACATATCAATCTGGGTTAGATTATAGGCAATTGGTTAAGAAATGACCCAATTGTTTTCCCCAAAATTAATTGTGGCTCCATCGCCTAATTACCATCTTAGGCCTTTTTTGAATAATGGCCTAAGTTTTATAAGATTTTTTCAGTGCCAACCCAAGAAGTAGAGGCTGATAAGAGAAACTGGGAAAGTTCAAGAGAACGTAGTTGTTATTAGGATTTTTAATTTTTTTCCAAAGGAGTTTTAGATGGAGGATTTTGTTGTTTAGACTAGCTTTCCTTATGTCTAGACCTCCAAAAATTTTGGGGTGGCATATTTTATCCCATCCTACTAGATTAGGGCTCTTGGAATTAGGTGGTTTGTTCAAGAAAAGAAATTTTTACAAAATTTATTCAATTGGGAAGTGATGTTCTTGGGGAGCATAAAACTTTGCATTTAATAGTTGGCTTTTTTAGATAGAGTAGTGTCGATTAGGATATTGCGGCCAACTTGCGACAGAGAATTATCCATTTATTTAGAAAGTTGAGTTCTAGCTGAATTGACTATATTACTCCAAGTTAGGTTAATAACCTTTTTTATCAATGATCGGGCAACCTAAGTAAGAACATAACGAGATTGTATGGTTCATATTTAGGATTTGGGCAAAGTGGATTTTTTGAAATTAACAAGTTGATATTAGTACATTGAAAAGAGGATTTTTGGAAATTAACTAAGTTGGCCAGAGATTCTACAATATTTATCTAAGATAGTTGTTGCTGATACTTCCTGCATTGCATGATTGAATATATTTATCTAAGAGGATTTTTGGAAATTAACAATATTTATCGTTGTGTGACTATGTGACCTTTTATGTATGCTTGTGTGGTAAAGTTGTGTTGCTCGGACTCGCCATCCGGGACAAATTTGGACACTTCATTGTCGATTTTCGTTTTTGCTTTGGCGGATTCGAAAATATTGCTCCATGGATGAAAGCTTCAATCTAAGAAAATAGAGAGAGAAGAGGAGAGATAAAAGAAATGTTTATTGTGGAAGATGTAAAGGACAACAACTTCCTTTATACTAATGTTGTCTTGGTCTAGTGGTGCCAGGAGCTAGACTTGGTAGGGAGAACTACGGTTCGATACTCCGCAAGCACGTTGGGAGGATTAAACCTTATTTTCGGGACGCACTTCAAATCCGGATTAGCCCAAAAGGGATAAATCGGGTGGGTACACTAAAAACAAATTGTTTTATTTTATTTATTACTTGTATTTAATGAAAAAGGGTGGGATAGTTGTGTATATATATATATATATATATATTTTTTTTTTTTTGATACAAAAGGACAACCGTAATATTGAAGCATTAGCATTATAATTTAAAAAACAAAAATAGGATATACTTCGTCTGTGCTTTAAAGTTTGCTACATTTGCTTTTTCACGTCTTTCAAAACACGACTTTAAATGAATATATCTTTAAATGTATATAATAAAAAATTATAGAAATTACATATTAAAAAATACACATTGAGGCACTTGAGTATAATTTTCTTATACGTATAAAATTAGAGAGAGTTAAAGTTACACAGTGAATAGTGCTAAAAGTTCTTATGTAGCAAACAAATAGGAACGGAGGAAATAAAAGCTGTAACTCTTTTTTTTTAAAAAATAAATAAAGGCAGCTATAAGTTTTCTCTGGCTTTTTTTTACCTCTTTTCTTTTTTTTATTTTTATTTAGTGACATTTAGGCTCCGTTCTTTAGGACTAAACTGATCTGATATGATCTGAACTGACCTGATTAGGTGGGATACTATTTTGTGAGAGTATAATATTAAAACAAAGCTGATCTAATCTGAACTGATCTGATCTGATTTGATTACTGTAGCTTTTAAATCCAAAAGAACAGCATTTTACTCATATATACGGAGTACATAAAAAGCAGATAAACTTGGATTAGTTGGATTTTGAATTTTTTGTGTCCGATACTGACTCATACTCGAGTCCTACTCCTGTACCCGAGTCCGAACACCATATGGTAAAAGAAGCTATTCTATTGATCTAAAATGGAGTTAATCATTTTGATTTGTATCTTTTGTGTCGATTTTTGGGGAGTGGAATATTCCTTTTTTTTTGTTTTGGTATCAGACTGTTATAGTCCATTATAGATTAGATTGATAACAGTTTGTTGTTATTTATGGATCTTATTGTTAACAGTATGTTCTTGTTTGTTATAACAGACTATTAGCACACAAAAAAGAGTGATGATATCACTGATAACTAATAGATTACATAATACTAGCAACAATTGGTTTTTGCACGCATTTTGAGGAAGCGATTTAAGGGTGTAAACGAAGGAATTATTCAAAATGGTTTTAATACAAACTATAATGTGATTATAAGTTGCTAATATTAAAATTATTTTGACTAATTCCTTCGTTTACTCCCTTAAATCACTTCCTCAAAATGCGTTCAAAACCAATCGTTGCTAGTTATAGCTCTTGCTAAGAGTCTGATCTTGATAACAGTCTGATACTCACAAAAAAACTAATCTTGTTAGTTATAGATTTTGTTATCACAGGCTACAACAGTCTACTGGTGTTCTTGCATTTGCGCTTTGTTTAATGTTAGTGATTTTATAACTTGGTTTTTTTTCCACTTTAGATTTTGTTATTGACACATAACAAGTTCTTTTTTTCTTTTGCTAATAAATAAGTGTAACTTGTACATTTCTCAAGTCTTGCATTGCACAAAATATAGACTCGGTTTTATCCTCACTGGCTCTTTGATAGTATTTCTTTGAGTTAAGTGTATAGTTATTGAAATTTAATAAATGTTGCAGTTTCGGTACTTTAGTTGTTAAATTTGCACTTATAAAAAGAGAATGTATTGGGTCAGACAAGTCTGACCAAGTATATTTTGTCAGACGGTGGAAGAGAATAGCAAAATATAGACCTAGAAAAATAAGGTTTTACCTGGTAATAACAAGGACTAACCTGGTCAAAACAATGACTAACCTGAAAATAAGGTAAAACAAGGACTAATCTAAATAGAATAACGACTAACCTGGACAAAAAAAGGACTGACATGAATAACCTGGACAAAAACAAGGAATAATCTGGACAATAAAATGACTAACCTGGATAAAAAAAAGAAAATTTTGCCACTAACCACCTAATAAGTGGGAAAAGTTGTCAACAACTACCACAATTTTTTTTATTGAATTTAACTACCAATTAAGTGCATAAGGATTTTAAACCACCACCTATTTCTAACACCGTTAACTTTAATTATAATTAAACTATAATTAAATTTTAATTAAATCATTAACCCTTAATTTAATACTAATTAACCTTAATTAACCCTTTTTTTTTTAAAAAAAAAAGAAAATATTTTAAAAAATAAAAAAAAAATCTGAAAAAAAACAACCATCCCCTCCCCCACCACCACCAACTACCACCGCCCCTCTTCCCCTCCCCCACCAACCTTACCTGGACCAAATCCTGACTACCTGAATTTTAAAACTGACTTGAAAAAAAAAGTTTCACCTGATTAAAAAAACACCTTACCTGGACCAAATCCTTATTGAATCTGGACAACTCTCCAACTTGAAAAGTCCTATGCTTATTTTTATTTCTACCATCATTTTCATCTCCATCTTCATGTTTCATCTTCAACCTTTAATTTGTACCCAGTTCCCCTCTCTTTCCTCTTGTGCTTTGTTACTGGGTCTTTCCTTAATTGGATTAAACACGACAACCAGAGGGAGACCAATCGCCAAAGAGTTGCGGCCTAGGAAGTACGGACACACCTCCAATCTGCCGTACCCCATGTCCGACACCGACACGACACTGACACACGTACCCACACTGAATTAATGAAGCTTGCTCAAGCACCCCGAGTTATTTTTCTCACTTTAATTGCTTGTCTTTTAGTTTTTGAATAATTTATATAGTTATTAATTGAAAAATATGTTTAAATTTATAGATTCTCTTATTATTTTTTTTCACGTACCCGTATCCTCAATTTTTTTAGAGATGTTTTTCCTTACCTATTTTGTGTCCGTACTTGTACCAGTATCCGTTTTAGTGCAACCTAAGTTGCGGCTCAAAACTCAAAAAAGAATGGAAAAACAAAAGTTGATGGTTTGACCCTTGAACCCCTGAACAGTGTTTTGAGATTAGGTTATTAGTGGCTTTTAGATATGAGTTTATTACCACAAACTCAAATTCTCCTTTTTCTTCCTCATTTGAAGCTTCATCTGAAAAATATCTGCTAATTTGCTATTCATCGCTAACTGAAATAGCTGATTGAAAGGAAATACTGATGAAATACTATTTTATAACTAATTCAGTAATTCATCGATAAAATACTGAAAAATAACTGATTGAGATGAAATAGCTATGAATAGCCCATAGAGAATAGAGATGATAATGGGTCAGATTTAGCGGACTAAGCATAATCTGACATTCTGACTCCAACTCCGACATCAGTCGCAGTAGGATTTTTTTATATGGAGTGGGATGTGGATTTTTATTTTTCGGATTCAAACCAAATTTTTTTTCTTATGGATCGGATCAAACGAAATTAATATGCAAAGAGTTAAACCCACTACGTTTTCTTGAAAATTTGAAAGTGAAGTAAAATTCAACAAATTAGCACCTTCCTACATGGAAAAAATGTTACAAACAATCAAAGAATGATCATATGAAAACTTGATACACCCATCTTTATAGTTACAACAATGTCACTGGTCTGATGAAGCAACACTTCTTTGGTCATGGCGATCTCATCTTCTCATTCCACGCTGCCGCTCTCGTTTCCGGAAGCGCTCGAGCATAATCTCGTCGGTTGCAGCTAGCCTTCTACCAGCTTGGTCTGCACCACTATCATTGGGTCTTGATCCCACTCCATTATCCTCTGTACCTCCATCCTTGTACAATTCTGGATGATCTGGAAAAACACCATTGAATTTTACAGCGGTAAGAAACCCCACATTCCAAACCGAAAACAGGATCAATTTTACTAGCCCATATATATAGAGGATTTCAGAAAATTCCACATAGCACCACCATAAAGCATGCATTTCTTCCAGATTGTAGTCAGCAAGATTAATGATGTAATATATGAATAATTTGTAAAAAGTGGGACATATTTGGGTGAAATTTTCACACTGTTAATAGGAAAATTGACTCAGTGTTAATCACCGGAACCAAGACAAAGGCTTTCGGTTTTTCCTATCTCCTAAAAAATAGTTTAGAAATATAAGTTTAGACAATGGGAACCCAGATTTAATTATCGACGAGTCGACGACACCATGTTCTGTTAAGATTCAAAAAGTTCAAATAACCAAATTTCAGGTGAAAGGATTGAAGCCTGAAGCCTTGAACCACCATTGCTAAAATTTCACCCAAGTATCAAAAATCCAGATCTAGCTTATCCAAGTTTCCAAGGGAATAGCAACCCTACAGATTTAACTAGACAGTCTTAAACAATCTTACATTTACATATACTGAATTATATACTATCAACAAAAAAGGCAAAAAGCAAAATTGTAGGAAGCAAACCTCTCCTGAGTTTTTCAGCATAATCTTTCCCACGGTGGAAATAATCAGCATTGTGACTCCATGAGTTGGATGACTCTTTCTTGCTCTGTCCTGAAAATCTCTTTTCATGTAAAACCTTCTTTGCTGCTTCAGTTTCCTCAATGTTTTTCAGCTTATATCTGCAACCAGAAAATTGAATACAATCAGTTGTTGCTGGTCTCCAGTTGCTAAGTGCAGCATATGAGGGTTATTGTTTAACATACTCAATAGGCAGCTGTATTTCTGCAATACCAGTGGTCCATTGGGTAGAGCTTTCTTCTGAGTTTCTCTTCTTCACCTAACGATAAAAAATTAAGGTATTGCAACAGAACATCATTAATTTTCTCTGCTGAGTAACACCAGTCCTCACAATTCCACACAATTAAAATGGTGCAGAAATAATGCAAAATATCTATTGAAATGATAATATGATTGAGGTAGATGTTTGAAAATATGAAAGATGAGCTAACCATTCAAGTAGGAATCAAATTTACATTTGAACATTAATTTCCGGGTTTGGACACTTTTAGGAGACAGGACTCAGGAGTGAAGTCAGCAGCAAACCACCACCAAATAAAAAAAAAAACGGAGAACAGGTGCATGAAGATTTAGTAATGCCAAACCCAACCTACACAAACTCATCATTTTCACATCAATTTGGACCAAAACATGCAACATTGTCATAAGATAGTTGAATATGACACTTGAATATATATACCCATGTGGCTTATAAAAAGTCCAACATTAGCAAATAGAAGCTACTATAATTTCACAAGTTAAAAAAATCATGAAATTGTGGAAAAAACACTATTTCATCATCTGCTAATGCAAAACAAACCTCACCACCATCAACATCAATGCCTTATTTCCGGGAAAAAAAAGGAGCAGGATAGACATGAATCAAATGAGAGATTCACGAAAATCATCCACGTATATCATCCTATAATCTTCCCTATTTATCCCTAAATTTAGCTGAGTCTCAACAACCTTATATCTTTTCAATCACCCTCATCTAAGTTTGCTTTGGTCTTCCCCAACCCCTTACCTAGTCCACTCTTCAAGCCCTCCTTATTGAGGTACCAGTGCATTACTCTCTCTCTCTCTTACTCAATTTCTCCCTCATTTTATCCTCTATGTAAGTAACCCCTAACTACTTCCTAATAACCCCATTCCTTATACTCCCTCCGTCCCTTATTTTTTGCACCATAAGCAATATTTACATTGTTCATTTGACCACTTTGACTCTTTCTAGTGTCTTACATGTGAGGAAAATATAGTCAAATGGAATCTCATTTGATTCAGCTCAATGTGAACTTTTTAATATGTAATTTGCATAATTTTTTATTAAACGTATTTAAAGATATTTTAATTTAAAGTTGCGTCTCAGAAGATGAGAAAAAGTGAATGGGGCTAAAAATTAGGGACGGAGGAGTACTTCCTTGTACGCTAAAACATCCAACGTAGCACAAGAATTCTTGCCTCATTTATCTTTTGAATTCGACAATACTTCAAAGCCCAAAATTTGGTACCCTATAGCAAAGCAGACCTAACAAGTAACAATTGTCTGATAAATTTTTCCTCGAGTCCATGTTGAATAACAAAAGTAGGTAATTTTTTTACTGCACCAAGATGCTAAAAACAGTACGACTTTGCTGTTTGCCCACACTTCAAATCTGAGCAAAACTGTTTTTTAAGATCTGCCAGGAATTGAGTAAAAGTGTAAAACACAACACATTTGGGGCCATAATAACACCCAACCCAATTTGATCCTAAGATAAGTGTAGGTAATTTTTTTTAAACGCATCACATTATCACACCGCTAACTTTGCCAACATTTCAAACCTCAGCACACTTAAGATCTTCCTGGAATTGAGTAAAAGCACAACACCACATTTGGGGCCTTTTTCACACCCCCTTCCCCCGCACACATGTACCCCCTTTTAGAAATGCCTTAAAAAATATTGATACCATGGAAAAGAAAACTGCAATAGAGACATCATTATTCAAAAAAGAACAAATTATTGTAAAACCCAAACCCTGATTTTTAAACTTCAGACATTCACAGGAGCATCAGCATGGTTAGTTGTATGCCAAATTTACTTAAGTCACTTTTTAAGTTAGGGTTTTGATTTCCATAGTGTTAAATGTTAATGCTGCAAAACACATCAAATGCCACATGGCATGTGGACAATAGAATTAGTGGAGACTGGAGAAGCTATCAACCACACCCCCACACCCCCAACACACACACACCCAACTTAAATTTCCCGAGGAAAAAATACAGACTTGTGAATAGTATCAAAGTATTTAAATCTATGTTATGAGTTATGACCCTCAAAATATTCCATCACTGTTATTATATGCAAGTTATTTGTGTTTATATAAAGATTTAAGAGAAAATTTGACTTCATTTTTACCTCATCAATTTGGTCAATACCATTCTTTATCGACATTAAGAATGGCTAAACTAGGCCATGCTCACAAGTCATAATATTTATGAGCATATAATATGATATCTTGTTATCTTTATCGAATCAACATAATGCGTATGAACTACGAAGTACTTCAACTTTGTATTAGTTTCAGTTATTATTATTCATGTTCGTATTATTGAGTTTTGAACTTTTGATCATTACTATCCTATGTATATTATAATATATATTTTTTTACATATATTATTGAAGTATTACATTCAAAGTTTATAATTGTAATTAAATACATAGTTAAATTATTGAATTTGTATAATTGGAGGATTTTGGCCCCCCCTCTGTTATCAACCTCTGGTTCATCCCCGCAGAGATTGTAAAAAGAGAAAAACTTCACTGTTACATCCCTGACAAAAAATATGACCTATCTAATTATCTTACAGTTCTTACTTAAACACAGAATAATGGACGCCAGAATCCAGATACAGTTCTGAGCATCCAATTGATGATGATTTAAACAAGAAGATATGGGAAATTATCATAGATTTGTAAAGGTGTGTGGGAGCAAGGCATTGTAAATTGAAGGAATTTACAATTCATCAAAAATAAAACACAAAAGTAATAGTACAAGGAACCAAAGCCTGATAAAAGAACAGAGTTCAACAGCAACTCATTTCTCACTAAGCATGGAACCATAAGATAATTATCACACCTGCAGAAAAAAATGGCACATTGAAGTAATATAGAACATCAATTTAGCCCATTTGTATTGCATTTCTCCCAAGTGAGAAATTTGACATTTTAAAAGAAGATAAATGAGGGTTAAAAAACCCAAGAAACTAAATCAAACCAGCTGCAAGGATACTGCTAGATAACAAGCTGAAAAAGCTGGAGATGATAAATAAACAGATAATATGGTTGGCAATGTTGCTCTAAGAGACGGGATTTCCGATTTCTAGTGATTTGTTGCAATGCCTAAGGGATGACACCGAAGACTTTCTTATCATATTTACAGCTCAGAGAAATTAGGGGGGAAAAGGTCACATACTTTCAGATGATCCGGAATCTTGTACAACTCTTCTTCAGCAAGTTGCAATTCATTCTCTGAATGATTTGCCTCGCTAATATTCTTTCCTCTTTTCTTGGCCAATTCTTGCTCAATATATTTTACCCTGTCAAGCAGTAAGCAAGGCTGAAAAAGTTTCTTTTGAAGATATATCTGGAGGTATGCTCCCTATGAAGGGAAGCATAGGCTCCTGAACCCTAAGGGAAAATTTTGATATCATCACCAAGGTCATATGACTCATATCTGACAGATGTACAATAGAAAAACTAATTTATTTATTTTTTTAAAAAGTTATTACAAGGGAAAAAAAAGCATATTTAACATATATATACAAAAACTAAAAAAACATGTCAAAGTTAAAGTTCATACCGGCATGAGAAAAAGACACTTAATCAAAATTGTATAATTGTATGGGCATGCTTGAAAATAAAAAATGTAAATAGTAGCTTCAACAAAAGGAAATGAGAGAAGGGAAAAGTCAAATTACATATTAGGGTCTTCTACCATGACAGCAGTTTCTTGTGCAAATGTATCTTGCAAAACCAACTCTTCTTTCTCTCCATCTGCCTCAACTTTTTCGCCTATCTTTGATACTACAACTGACGATTGTGGTGTAATAATAGCAGGGATTCCAGATCTCCTCTCCCTCTGCTTTTGTAGCAATTTCACCTCCTCTAATGCCAACCTATTCAACTTAACACTTGTAAATCTACTCATATAATTTGATGGTCAAACTGTTAATCACAATCTACTCATGTATATCGGTTGCTTAGTATCTCCAAAATCTACTCATTAACATTGTTTTATTCCTAAAATCCTAATCCATAAATTAAGAGCTAATAGACATGTCCAACATATAAGGTCCAATCTTTTCAACTTGTTGAGCTTATTATACCTTAGTTTTGCTCTTTTTTTTGCTTATTGATGCTAAATGCATAACGTATAAAGCAATTGTGTACCTTCTTTCTTCCTCATCATCTGAAACATTGTCAGTGGCTTCATCCTCAACTTTCCTTTTCCGAAAATTCTTTGGCATGTTACTCAAAAGAATAGCACTTTACAAGAATTCAAGGAGATGCTAACTCTTCTGCACCGCAACTAATTGCCCTTGCTATGAAACCCCCCAATGCTATATAATCAATCATGAACATTCGTCAGCTCGTAACTAAATAAATTCTAAGCCAAATTAACATTGATTATGCATTGTATTTCAGAAAAACTACAGCACAATAAGAAACCTCCATAACATAATCATCTGCACTTCATCAAATACAATACTTCAGCAGTATCAATATCACTGTTCTTGGCAGTTTAGCAGAAATTTTAAGGTATGCACAGAAAATTTCTAGCACAAAAACTAACAAACCAGAAAATTTAACTGGTACAAACAAACTTAATTCGTTAAATTTTACTAATATTAAAACATCATAATCCTAAGCCCTAAAAATTAACCCTTAAAAATAGCCCCCTAAAACTTGGATTCCATGTTAAAAAAAAAAAATCAATTGTAAAAAACGAAGTCTCATGAAGAGAATAAAATGAATCGAATATACGAAACATTGAATTTCAAAATCTTATAGAAAATAAAAGGAAATTGAGAAAAGGGAGATTACCTAGTAATTTGAGATTTTGAGCTGAGTGATTAAGGAAGAAGCAACGATGGTATAGTCGATGTTGCTGACACAAGTATTGCGCTCGTGATGGTGCTTAAGCCTTAGGTGGAGAGAGTTAAAGAGGGAAGAGATGAAGATTTGTAGTGAGAATCAACTTAGAGACATCGGCTAATTGGATTCCTTTTGTATACCAATTTGTTGTCATTTTGGATATATTTTAATATATTTTTTTTACGAACAGATAAATTTAATCATTGCAAGGATACTGAAATCTAGAGCTGATCAAAAGTGGCCCGGTCTGCGGGCCCGGCCTGACTCGGCCCGTTTTTTTGCGGGTTTTGGACATAAAAATTAAGCCCGACCCGATTTTTTATTTTCTGTGCGGGCCTTGGACATTTAAAATTAGACTTTTTGTTTACTTTTTAGGCCCGAACCGAAAAAGCTCGCCAAGCACGCACTAAATTTTCGGGCTTTGGCTAAGAAATTTGGGCCGATTTAAGCCCGCCCTGCTTTATGGGCTTGATTTTTTTCATTGGCCCGGCCCAGCCCACGATGAGCTCTACTAAAATTCATTTTCCGGCAAAAAAAGTCAAATTTCCGATATTGACTAGCTCAATCCTTCCGAATGTATTATAATCGTTCAGTTTTAAGTAACCTGCCACACGCACCCATTTCCCTCCATTTGTAAGAATCCCTTTCCCAATTTCTCTATCTTCTCAGACACTAAAAAAATTTAATTTTTACAGCCTTAGTTCATCAATTGTAAGGTATGATTTCTAATTTTAGTTTCATTTTCATATCAATTTACTTTTTTTTTGTATTTTAATTCTAATATGTGGTTTGAATTTGTGCAATAAATAATAAATTAGGGTATAAAATTTTGTTTTCTTTTTCCACTAAATGGGTTTGAATATGTATTGAAGGTCTTCAAGCTCTCGTCTAAGAAATCTCATATTCTCACCCACTGTAAGTGTGGTGTTCTCGTAGCTATTCTACGAAGTTGGTAAGCAGATAATACAACATGTAAGTTTTATGATCATGATTTGCAATTAAGAGGATGTACATTGTTTCAGTGGGAGGATGATGGGAAAACTGGTTGTAATTACTCTAAATTAAAAAAAGCTCGTTAAAAACTCAGTTAAAACTTAAATTGTCAAAACTTGAACAAAACTCGGTCAATACTCGACTCGATTGAGTTTGAAGGAACTCGGACTCAACTCATGATGTTATTAAAAAGTTGAGTCTAGCAACCCTATATTCGAACTCGACTTGCATCATAAACACCAGGGATGCTTACTTTTTGGATTTATCTTGTGTAATAAAATGCTCATTTCAGTCCTATTAATAGACCATTTTAATCCACTAATTGTTAGTGATTTACCACTTCTCATTTTTATTTGACCTACGGGCCATGGTTTGTAGCACTGACTTCAAGCCTTTTTTTCCCTAAGTCCTAAAGATATGAGATGTAATTCAATATAGTGGTAGATGTCATTTTTACCTAGTACTTAATTTTATATGTTTTTGAAAATCAACCTCTTCATAGGATTAAGAAAAATCAAGCTCAGCCAGTTCTGAAATACTATGTGGAAACTGGTTATACAAAATCACCAATGGACCTTCACCTACATGCCAGCGGGCCATAAGATGAGATAATGTATTTCCCCACTCTCCTTAAATGATTACCAAAAAAAAAAAAAAGCATCAAACCCATTACACAAATTTTTAATACAATCAAGAATTACAAATTTGGAGCAAAACCCAACTTATTCCTTCTTATATTATGGCATTGATGATATTACTTGCATCTCCTTCAAGAATAACATGTTTATTGGGAAAAAAACTTGTCCAGCCCGCCAGGTAGACTACTCGTCATTAATAATGTATTGTGGTTAATGTTGATAGTGGAATCCAACTCATATAATTAATAATATTTTAATATCTCTATTAGTGGTGGGTAGTCTACCCACTGGGTAGGTGTAGCAATGTCCTGTTTATTGTCCATCTGATTCGCAAGTTCTAAGCCAAAAAGAGCTAGTGCACCTTCTGCCAAAGTGGACATACAATGGTATCTACATTTATGATTTTTTCCCACACGATAAGATGAATTGAGCTCTATCCATGTTACCTTTTACATGATTAACATCCGGTAGCATTGCTTTAAAGGGATTGGGTGAGGAATCGAACCCTTCACATAAAGCTTTATCAATATACTATACAATTGATTCCACGTCAAATTTTCAAAAGTCGTTTGTTTAGTGGATATGTATGATATGTGTAGGTTTATCTTTGTCCAACTAGAAAAGATACAAAATCTTCGATTTAATTGTTAGATAGTTTGACAACAATTTTAACTTAATAAGTTATAACCATTTACTATAATTTTGACATTAAAAATTATTTTTGTTATCTAAAAAGCTATAGAATTGGTTACTAAAAAGGCTTCCTATATAGATTAGGATGGAGTAAGTATTTAAGAAAGGGCTTAAATGACAAATAAAAAAATGAAAAAAATTCATCAATTGTTTGTGTGGTAACTTGGATTTTTCCATATTCTCTTGCATATATTGCCCCTTTTGTTGATCAATGACAATGAATTAATGGATGTAACATGTCAACCCCAACATTTTTATTTTATTTTTGATAATATATGTTATACATACACTTCAGAACTTTATTTAAAGTGCCATATAAAGAGGGTATTTTGTTTAAAATAATTTTTAATGTTGCGTGTATAGGAGGGCTGACAACCCTCAAGGTTGCTCAAGCATTTTCCATAATTTTTTACACAAAAATATTACCTTCATACAATAAGGTATTTGTACATGGAGTATCTATTACAACTTACAAGTAATTAATATGGATCTTAATTCAATATCTTTAACCCAAAAAAGAAAATGGCCAAATTAACATAACTTAAAATTACTAAACTTTTATTTTCCTATTTAAGTTGTATTTTATCTCAAGGACATATCTAAATGAAATAAATTAAACAAACGGTACAACAAACATTTAGAAACTGAGGGAATTTAATTGAATGTGAAAGTCTAAGAAGTACATACTCCTTCCATATCATTTTTTTTTTTAAATTTACTCACTCCGTCCGATTCACCTTTTCACACTTACCGAGGCAAAATTATGAAGATTAATATCTTTAATTGTGTGTAGATATTAAAAAGCTACATGTTGAAAAGAATCCAACGAGACCCCATATGACTACGTCGTTTTTTCTTATGTATAATTCACAAACGATAGTCAAAATATACTTTATATTGTGAAGAGTGCAAAAGTCAAACTAATCGAGTAAACTAAAAAAACGGAGATAATAGTATATATCAAGATATACATTGACATTCTTTTTTCATACATACATAAAACATATATACATATATATATATATATATATATATATATATAAATAATCACATAATGGAACAAGCATTAGGATTCTCATCACTAAAGGCATCGCCAGTTCTTCCACCCACAAGAGAAGAAGAAGAAGTAGAATTATTATTAGGGTTAGTAAAATTATTATAATAGCCATGATATTCATGGCCATCATATCCATGCTTAAAGTAATTATAAGATGAAGAAGGTTGGATATTATTATTATTGCTTGTGGTTTGGCATTGAGTTGGATATTGATGAGTGAAACTCCTTAACTCTGGTTGATATGGAAATTGCCATAATTCTGCTCTTCTTCCTGTACCTCTTACTGCTTTTAATATCTTCTTTTCTTCTAAGCTTCCATTCACTGTTACTTTTTGCATCCCCATGTCTATCTCTACTCCATTCACTCCTATCACATACATATTGATCATTATCATCACATAAATGTATTCCCTCCGTCCCAAAATAACTGTTCCAATTTTACCAAAAAATTCTTATAATTTTGGTTAATGTGGATCGGAGCAGTTATTTTGGGATGGAGGAATGATTTATATATTGTATTTCTACCCAAATATTGAAAATTTTAATATGTATATATAATACCTCGATTTGGTTCTTGTTATTTGGAACGGTCAAATTTTGTATTGTTTATGTTATAAACTTTGATCAAGATTTGAATTTTACACATAATGAAAAACATAGTCAAGTGGAGTACGTCTTGTTGGATTTCATTTTACCATGTATTTCTTGGTTTTTTTTTTTACTAACATGCAATTAATGATATTAATCTTTAAAGTCTTGTCTCAGCATACATTAAAAAGTGGATTATTGTTGTAAATAATGGATAGATGGTTGTGTTGGAAGAAAAAAAAAATAAACAAACAAAACTATTACTAATTTTTTTTAGTTATTGCATTAGTAGAAAGTAATAAAACTATTTTCTCTATCCCTAAAAGATTGCTACATATTTCATTATGGGTTGTCCCGTAATATTATATTGCTACATTTCTTTTTTAAACCATGTGGTCCCCAACACTCCCTCTCTACGTACTTTTTTTCCTCCTACCCAACTTGCTACCTACCTATTCAATACAACTCTTAATAAAGTGAAAAAACCCAACATGTAGCAAACTATAAGAAACAAAAGTAGTAATAAGGAACAAGTCGGAGAAAATGACTCTTACAAAATGAATTATATATTTCTAAAATACCCTTTTTGTTGGGAATTCATATTTTTCCTATATTAGATTAATCGTTAACAAATAATGCATGAAAGGGAAATTAAAAAGGATATGATTTATTTTATCTCATATAAAATTTTCTGATTTGAACAAATTTTAACATTATTTATACATGAGTTTATTTGTATTTATAAAAATTGAATGGATGGAAAAAAATCTGGACATCCAATATAGGCTAATTATTATCCGAAAACTAAAATATTAAACATTTCACATTTTTTTAAAAAAAAAAATTATATACTACATCTGTTTCTTTTTAAATGCAACGGTTTAATTTGACATATATTCTCTCAACTTTATATCAAATTGTTGCATTTAAAAAGAAACGAAGGTAGTAAAATAATTCAGAGTTAAAAAAAAATAAAAAAAATAAAAAACTAATTTAAGCTATAGCATACCTTTCATCCTTTCTAATGTTTTCTTGATCTTGCTTTCACATCCTGGACAGCACATATGTACTCTCATTTCTGTGACCTACAATAATTTTACGTTCACAACCAAAAAAACTTATTGAAAAAAATAACATATATGCAATTTATTATATATTTTCCTAAAATAAATTTTCATACTATACACATTATTATAGATGCTAACGGGTTTTCTTGATAAAAAATAATTACATTTTTTTTTTATGAAATAGAGTGCATCTAGTAATTATTGTGTTTTGTATAGCAAATTAAGAAGAAAAATGAGAGATTAATTACCGTTGACATCTTCTAAAGGAATTTAGTTGATGGTGATAATTATTAAAAATAAAAACTAGTTTTGAGTTATTGTAAGAGAGTTTTTTTTTTTTTTTTTTTGAGCAAGTTGTAAGAGAGTTATAAAAGAGCTTTGTACATTCAAGCTTATACATGCGTATGTATTTCTTCACCCTTATATAAAGAGCATTTTATTTCTCTTTATATTACTAATTATTATTTTTTTTTTCCTTAAGACTAATATAAAGAGGTTTATGATTTAATTATATGCACCGACCTTTTCTTTCAATATAAATTTTGTCGTACCGTCCCAAGCTGAAACTTGGAGAGTGAAGTGTGCTAATAATAATAGTGAAAAGTATTGTATTGGACGGTCCGACCGCACTTCTATTTTTTTAACAATTCATGAGGGGATCCAGGTTTAGTAATATGTGTTCAGGTCAAAGGAAATATGTGTCCATGTTCAACAATATTTGTCCAGGTTTAACAATATTTTTCCAGGCTAAACAAGTTTCACCAGGTTTACAAATGTCATCAGGTTTATAAATAGATTTCCAGGTTTAATAGTATATGTCCAAGTTAGACAGCTATGTGTTCAGGTTTAACAATATGTGTCCAGGGGTAACATAATGTGTCCAATTAATAATATGTGTCCAGGTTAAACAAGTTTTCATCAGGTTTACAAATTTTTGTCCAGGTTCAACAATTTGTGTCTAGTTTCAACAATATATGTCCAGATTTAACAATATATGTTCAGGTCCAACAATATGTGTCCAGGTTTATAAATATGTTTCCAGGGTTACAAGTTTGTGTCCAAGTTTACAGATATGTGTCCAAGTCTACCAATACATGTCCAGGTTTAACAATATGTGTCCAGGTCCAACAATATTTGTCCAGATTTAACAATATGTGTCCAAGTTTACAAATATGTTTCCAGGATTACAAATTTGTGTCTAGGTTTACAAATATGTGACTATGTCTACCAATACATGTCCAGGTTTAACAAAATGTGTCCAGGTTAAACACATATGAGTCCAGATTCAACCATATGTGTCCAGGTCTAGCGGACTGTCGGACTGGTTCGACAGAAACGTTACTGTCAGACCAGTCTGACACAATACCTTCTCATAATAATAATAATAATAACTAGCAATTTTGCTCGGGCGTTGTTTCGGGTCGTAATCTTTCTTTTTATTTTTTTATTCTCTTTTTCATTGATCTACTGTTACCTAAATTATTATCAGTGAAAATTATTATAATAATTGAAATCATCTCATTTAATACAAGGAGAAGATATTGTAGAATAATGGTAAAAAGTTTGGGAATATGAAGTTGAGTTGTGGGTTCAATGTCACACGTGGACAAATGACATGAAGCCCACTACGTGGTGCAATACGGCGTGATAACGTCTTTTAATAATGTTGCAAGATTCAAGGTTGGTATTTGAATTGATTAGTTTGTGCATGTGCTATAATTTGTGTCCATTAGAAGTAAAGGTTACTATCTTAGATTAAGGGCCGTTGACTTTTGCATTTCAAGTAAATGTTCTATTATATTGTTTTAAGAAAATTTGCCCTCCAAATTACGAGAAATAAGATTTATAAATGTCAAATTGGATCTTTATTCTTGAATACCCTTAAATTAAATAGATAGAGAAAGATACACTACTAGAAAAAATGTTATTTACGATGTGAATTTCCATCGTAAAATGTGATCCTGTCATAGAAAAAGGGGGTCGCAAAAAAAAATTTCGTTGCAAAAAATTGACACCGTCGCAAAAAAGGGGGGTCGCAAATGATTTTTCCCGTCGCAATCCCGTCGTAAATGAGTCATTTCTAATAAAGTTTGGATTATGTATTCGGTAATTTTAGCGACGGGCTCAAAAACCGTCACAAAATATATACATTTGCGACGGGATTTAGGTCTGTCGTCATTAATGTGTTCCCGTCGTTAATGGATCAAACCTCTAACTCCCAAACACCAAAAATAGGTTTTTGAGTTGGTTAAACTTCTCTTATTTCCTTCAAACCTCTAACTCCCAAACACCAATGTAGCAAACTTAGTATGGAGTAAGTATTTTTTTTTTCTTATTTAGTTAAGGGATGCGCTAAAAGTGTAATTCAAAGGCCCTGTTTGGGGAGTTAGATTACACCTGTTAGAGGTTAGCTAATTGAGTTAGCTGTTTTGACTAGCTGATTGTGATAACCGATTTGACAATCTAATTGATTGCATTAGTTATTTGTATAAAAGTGTTTGGTAAATAGCGGTTAGCTGTTAGATGTTTCAGAGTAAAAAGAACCAAAAAACTATAAGCTCTTCTAAAAAGCTCTTCATATGAGCTTTTTGAAAAAAGAGTTTTTTCATCCCAAAACTCTCTTTCAAACCTCTAACTTCCAAACACCAAAAATAGCTCTTTGAGTTGGTCAAAATTCTCTTTCCTCTCAAACCTCTCTTTTTCCCTCACACCTCTAAATTCCAAGCACCCCTTAGACACCGCCGCGTCCTCCCTTCCCTTATATAATATAAAATAACATTAACATTTTATCAAAATAACATTAAGGAGAAAGGAGGGGAAATATAAAATATATTTATCAAAATAAGATTAACATTTTAAGTTGGCTAGGAAAATCACGCGTGGAGTTGGTCGGAATTTTTTAAAATTTTTGGCTTAAAAGTCGCCCAAGACTTTTTAAATTATCAAATTATCGCCGGAGCTAATTTTTTTTTACCAAATTATCAAATTAGAGTTTAGAGTTTAAAGGTTAGAGAATAGAGTTTGGAGTGAACTCTTTCCCTAAATAATGTTAGCAATAATCTTAATTCCCAAAATGCTGTTACTTTTTCTTCAATTCCCAAATTACCGTCCACGTAGACGGTTGAATGAATTTTTTTTTTTTTCAATTTTTGTGACAAAACCGTTACTCCCAGTAACGGTTTGTCCTAGTTAAAAAAAAATACAAATTTCCTAAGTAACCTATTGGCTTTCAACCTTTATAAAAAAATACTGCACATAGACCGCTACTGCCAGTAGCGGTTTCTTTATCTGAGAAAACCGCTACTGGTAGTAGCGGTTTTTAGACAAACCGCTACTGCCAGTAGCGGTTTTTCATTAAAAAAGTTGATTTTTTTTTCCTATGCTGACGTGGACGGTAATTTGGGAATTGATATAAAAGTGAATATATTTTGGGAATTAGGAAACTTCCCTGCATTATTCATGGAAAGAGTTCATTTGTAGTTAGATGATTACTTTTTTGTTCAAAGGATTTGAGTGTTGATTTAAATAATTGATGTGTAAAGGTGTTTGGTAACATTTAGATGATTATTTACAGCTTTGTACTTTTAGAGCATGTAAAATTATATTTATAGACATATATTTTTTTTTTTTTTTTGAGAAAGACATATGTTTTTTTTTCAAAATAAATATAAGTTTTAATAATATGTACAAAAAAAATAGTCCTTTATTTTTTCTTTCTCCAAAACTCTCTTAAAAAACTCATCTACCCAATTTTTTCAAAAGGGGAATTGATTTCCGGACCCCAAAAATTGATTTTCGCAATCCAAAAATTAATTTTCGCACCCCAAAAATTGATTTCCACACCCAAAAATTAATTTTCGCACTTCACCTTTATAATTTTGATAAGGGTTTTTAATATCTCTCTTACAAAACTCTTAAATCTAAACTCTCTCCGCCAAAAAGTCAAACACCCCCATATCGTCTAGGGTTCTACCGCTTTAGGAATTAGGGTTTTATGATAAATTCATAACCTTACGAAATCCTATTTTCTAAGTCCATGTTATCACTTCCAATTGATTAACTAAACATCAAAATTCAAAAATCAACTCAATTTCAAATTCTAACCCCTAAACATCCGCAAAAACAAAAAAAAAAAGCCCCTCTGTAAATAAATGAATGAATGGCAAAATTCGAGCGAGGAGATCAAGTAGAAGTCTGCTGCAAAGACGAAGGATTCCACAACGCATTCTACCCAGCAACCATAATTTCAGAAATCATCGATAACAACAAAAACCATTTATACATAGTCCAATACAACACTTTATTAACAGACGACGAGCAATTTCCGTATCGAGATTTCATCTCAGCCGTCGATCTTCGTCCGGTCCCACCAGAAGTGAAGGTCAGTGATTTTGATCTGAAAGATGAAGTTGATGTTTATGCGAACGAAGGATGGTGGAAAGGAAAGGTGAAATCGAAATCGAAAGAACCCGAAACAGGAAGTGGAAGAAGAAGAGGAAGAGGAAGGCCTAAGGCTGTAATGTATTATTATGTAAGTTTTGAGTTTAATGGACTGGAAATTGAAGTTGATAAATATTTGTTTGATGATTTGAGGGTTCATCATGATTGGATTCATGGTAAATGGTTTTGTTCTAAGAAGATTTTTAGATGAACGAGTAAAAAAAGTTGATGATTATTTAGGTTTTAATTTTATATCATGATATTTTGTTAGATCAGATTTTTTTTTTTTTTTTGTCAAAAAATGTTTTGATTTATGTTATTATTATATATAAATTAATTTGTAAAAACGTACTAAGCTAGACATTGATAAAAGGAAACATAAATAAAAACAAACTAATTAATCAAAACATAATAATAACATCAAACAATTTATATTAAAAATTGGAATATAGAGATTATAGTTTAATGGCTATAATGATTAATAATAAAGTTGTTATATATTGCGAAAAGGTGAAAATATATTTTTAGGTTTAGTTACATTTTTAAATCAAAGAAGATGAAGTGATTAGCACTGAGCGCGGTGCGGTTTGGTGCGGTTCGGCCGTCAAACCGCACCAAACCGCAAAATTACGGTTTGTCATTTTATAAAACCGCACCGCACTGTAATTTATATCAAACCGCACCGCAAAATACGGTTTGGTGCGGTGCGGTTTGCGGTTTAACCCACTTTTTAAATTTTTTATTTTATAATTAGTAATTGATAAGGACAAAAAAAACACTAGATTTATTTTTTGTTAGAGCCTTAAAGAGTTAGAGAAGCCTTAGAGCGTTGCGGGTTTAAACAACTAGGTAAGACTCAAGAAAAACAAAAGGCATAATTTCAGTAGGGTGGTAAGGCAAATAAAAAGTAAGAAATTAAATATTTTAGAACAATTAAAAAAATTGCGGTTTGCGGTTTGGTGCGGTTTCAAAATTTTCGAAAACCGCACCGCATCGCAAAATTACGGTTTGGAAAAATTGCAAACCAAACCGCACTTTTCAAACCGCAAACCAAACCAAGCCGCACAATTGCGGTTTGGTTTGCGGTTTGGTGCGGTTCAGACCGCACTCTACTCAGCCCTAAAAGTGATTAATATTTAGTTTTGGTACGTGGATGATTAGGTTAAGTTAAGTTTTTTTTTAAATATATAATTAAATATATAGTTATGGGATGTGAAATGTTTTTAGGGTGAGAGAAGAAGTGATGATGTGTCATTAAAAGGAGGGGGAGTGATTTGTGTGGAGTGTGATTTAGGATGTGCCATGTGTGTTTTAGGAATGAGTTTTAATATAATAAAAATATATTGGCCCTGTTTGGCAAATAGAGTTTAGAGTTTAGCGGTTAGAGTTTAAAGTATAGAGTTTTAACTTTTTGTTTAGAAGATTTGACTATATATTTGACTAGTTTTTCACAAAAATGTGTTTGTTTAGAAGATTTTATTGGTGTAAAATGACGTTATTGTACATGTTTTTTTTTTTTTGACAGTACGTTATTGTACATGTTTAATCATTTGTTAGTATTAAAATTGTAGGTTTAAGAGTCATTTCTTTTTTCTCTCTCCTAATCCTCTAAAATTGTAGGTTAATCATTTGTTAGTATTAAAATTGTTAGTATTAAAATTGTAGCTTTTTGGTTTTGAGAGTTTTGATAGGAGGGATTTTCATACCAAATAAAAACCCCTGTCGTAGTATGAGTGGGGGTGTCGAACACGGGGAAGGTACTTCGCACTAGTCTAGGTATGAGCGTCGAACAAGCTAGGTCGGGTGATGGTCGCGAGAGGCGGAGAGAACTAACTAAAACTACACTAAGGAAACAAAAACAAAAGGGACTAGGGTAAGAGATCCACAACTCATACCACCATGAATTATGAATCAATCGAAACTTAGACTTAGGTCGTGGATAAGGGGAGGTCTTTCTATGATCGTACCACTCTTTCGAGCTAGTACGATGACCGGAAAGACATACAACTCACTTTCGTGCAGCAACACATCTAACGAGTCCTAAGCACAAAATCACGAAGATCGGTAACTTTCCCTTGATCGAAGGCCCAACTTTCGTGGTGCTTCCATCAATCGGGCAAAGGAAGTCATCACCCACGTTCACCTTTCGGTCCTTCGGTGGGGATTCTTCAATGAATCCTATGTTAGCTAGACACAAGACTCAACATAACCGAATCCTAAGGTACCGACATTATCACAACCAAAGCCAAGAAACAACTAAACCACAATCATGGAGGAATTGAGAAGTTTCACTCAAACCCTAGAAATTAACTACTCACACATAATTAATAAAAACATAATTAAAACTAAAACTAAATACACAAATTAACCTAAAACTATGAACAACAAACTAACAATTAAAACCTAGAAAAATAAGAACAAGGAGGAAGATAAACTAATAACAAAACAACTAAACCAACAACAAACAACTACAACAAACCAAGCATAAACAACTAAATTAACAACAAATAACAACATAAACAACAAGAACTAGCAAAATAAGTACATAAAACAAGTAAGAAAGCAAGTAAATGAAAGCTATTAGAGCACTCTCAGTAGTGATAAAAAAAAATGCCCATCAATCTCTCTCTACCCACTTTCTTACTCTTCCACATAGCATAATCTCGTGGGCAAATTTTTTTAATAAAACTTATACCAACAGTGAGCAAAAAAAAAAAACCACTACTCTCTCTCCTTCTATCTACTATACCCCACCCATTTCTCTTTCCTACAAATTTACTATTTTACAAATATTTAATTGTTTACATGTATGTTATATGTTGATTTTTGTATTTTATACCCGTATTATTTTATTCGTATTTTTCTTCTCGTAATTTACGAAATTACGTATTGTGTTAGTATTTTTTTCCGTATTTATTTCCTTGTTCACGTATTTTTTTCGGACCCGTATTTTTCTTAGCATAAATTACGAAAATACGTTTTTCGTGATTCGTATTTTTTTACTTTTTTTGAGACCCGCATTTGTTTTTTGACATGGCTTTTTCACGTATTTGTATTTCGTATTTTTTCGGTTTTTAAAAAAATCAACATAACTGCAGAGTGTAAATGTAAATTTAAAACGCAGGAAAAAGTACTTCAAATTTATCAACAAATTCACGAAAAGTGATATAAAAATAATTAAAAGCGAAAGCATAAAATACATAACTATTGAGCATTGGGACCGTATCTGTTCCAAATGTGCTCCATTAAATCGTGTTTTAGAGCATCATGAGTGCGTCTGTCGCGAATAGTAGTCCGTATATCTATACGAGTTAATATCTAGCGGCCGTCCCGTTTGAAAATCGAATGGTTCATGATCATCCATCGCTGCGCTAGTACTTGGAGCTGACGCTGTATTTCTTCTTTGAGGGACATCGGATTCATAATATTGTCGTAGAACTTCCGCCCCTTCATACGTGTCTCGTTCATCCTCTACAATCATGTTGTGCATAATGATACAAGCTTTCATTATGTCAGCTAACATGTCCTCGTCGTAAGCACGAGCAGGATGTCGTACAATCGCAAATCTTGCTTGCAGCACCCCGAAAGCTCTTTCAACATCTTTTCTGGCAGCAGCTTGCATGTCTGAAAATAGTCGTTGCTTATTCGTTTGAGGATGCGTGATCCCTTGTACGAATGTAGACCAACTAGGATAGATACCATCGTTTAGATAGTATCCCAAGTTGTAGGAACGTCCATTAACAGCAAAGTTGGCGTTATGTGCTTTACCCTGCAACACATTATCAAAAACAGGTGATCTATACAAAACATTAAGATCATTACAAGATCCTGGAATGCCAAAAAAAGAGTGCCAAATCCATAGATCTTGATCCGCTATCGCTTCCAATATAAGAGTTAGGTTTTTATTTCGACCACTGTATTGACCTTGCCATGCTTGGGAACAATTTTTCCATTCCCAATGCATGCAATCGATGCTACCAATCATTCCTGGAAAACCACGTCTTTCATTTCGGTACAACGTCCTCGCAACATCTTCTTCTGTTGGAGTTCCAAGATATTGATTTTGAAAATTTTGGATGACACCTTGCACAAAGTGTTTGAGCGATTCTCTTGCAGTAGTTTCCCCCATTCGTAGATACTCGTCTACTGCATCTGCACTATAACCATAAGCTAATTGCCTTATTGCTGCAGTGCATTTTTGTAACGGAGTGAAACCGAGCTTTCCAGCTCTATTTCGGCGTTGTTGAAAGAACACATTGTTTTCAACAACCTTTTCCATTATTCTGCAAAACAAGGGTCTCCGGATTCTAAATCGACGATGAAATTTTCGACCTAGCAAAGTAATCGTTGTACAAACGGTTATGTCCCTCCTCACGGTTTCAATCAACCGTCGCAACTTCATTAGCATTGTGTGTGCTTCGAATTCTACATTGTGAAGATGGTATATTTGGGATTTGATTTGTGATGAAGTCGTGCATATTGTCTTCAAAATCCTCTACCATTCCATCACTTGAAGAACTAGAGGAAGATGAGTATTTTTTGGACATTTTGATGTCAAAAAAAAATGACAACAGAAAATATGAAGATATGTGTAGTAGAAAATGAAATTTGAAGTAGAAATGATGTTAATATATAATATTATTGATTGGAGGTTTCCTTTATATAGGAAAAAAAGGATAAGATTTTTTAGATATTTTTGGATAAGATTTTCAGATTTTTTAGATTTTTAGGATAAGATTTTCAAATTTTTAAGATATTTTTGGATAACATATTTTCAGATTTTTTTAGATAAGATTCTCTGAAGATAACATTTTCAGATTTTTAAGAAATTTTCAGATTTTTTAGATAAGATTCTCTGAAGATAACATTTTCAGATGCTTACATATCATATTCGTGTTAGTTCTTTCAAATATCGTGTCAGATTTTTAGATATTGTTAGTATAATTAAAATACATAAATAATAAATAAAACACATAACTAAAATTCATAACTAAAATTCATATAACTGAAATACATAAATAAAATACATAACTAAAATACTTAACTAAAATTCATAAAAAAAATACATAAATAAAATACATAAGTAAAATGCATAAGTAAAATGCTTAACTAAAATGCATAACTAAAATACATAACTAAAATTAATAAGTAAAATGCATAACTAAAATTCATAAGTAAAATGCATAACTTGCTACATTAATCTAAATTTCACCATAAAGCTGCTGAATTAATTTTTTCTTAAACATCTCCTCCTCCTCAGTAGGTGATTGCTTTGCTACTAATACTTTCAGCATGTCAAATTTTGCTGCCATTGAAGCAGTGTGATTTTCTGCTTGCCTCGCCTCCCACTTTTTCTCCTCAAACTCTAATTTTTTGCGGCGTGTCTCCATCATTTGAGAATACAATTCATTGTGTTTATCTATTGAAATAGCAACATCAGGTGCTACCTGTTTACCCTTTCGTTTAGCCTTGGCTTTTTTAACACCATCAGGCCTATTGATACCACCCGAAGTGAAGCTACCGGTTCCCATGCCTATGTCACCATCTTCATCAACTCTATTTCTTTTTCCACTACTAGCACTTCCTTCAGTATCTTCTTCGGCATTTGCGGTTTCCCTTTCTTTCTTCGACATGGCCCACCTCATTTTTCGCCTCCACTTTGGATACTGACAAAGCATCCTCCAACCATGCTCACACAAGAAGTTCCTTGTAGGTGTGGTTGATGCTCGAAATAAAGTGTGAGCTGTTTGAACTGTGTTGTCCTCGTTGTAACCACTACCTGTTGCCTTCTTTGCTTCTTCATAGCAACCAACCCATACATTTATGTCGCTAGCCATTCGTCTCCATCGATTTTCCAGCATTTTTGAGGTTCTCACCGGCAACTCATGTGGTCGATTCACTTGAGCGACATCCCACGATTCTGCCACTTTCCTCCAAAGCACAGACGCTTTTTGGTTGGTACCAATAATAGCATCAGTGCAATGTTCCATGTAGCATGCGATTAAAGCTTCGTCCTCTTTTACCGACCAACTACGTGCAGCCGATGACATAGCACGTGGTTGAATCGACACCACTGGAGGAGACATAATCGGTTCTTGGGTCTCCGGAACGCTTTCATCTTCGCTTTGATGGCCATGAAATTCATTATTACTATCTTGATAACAATGAGGAGAGTAATCATTATTATCAGACATTTGATGAACATCATAGACATTGGAAGGAGGTGTTTGTTGTTGTTGAGGAAATTGAACATTTGAAACATTTCCTCCAATATTTTGTAAAAATTTTTGGAATTCTGGATTTTGTAGCAAATTAGGATCAATATTATTCAAGTTAAATGGATCCATTTACTTAAATATTTTTTAGTACTTTGATAAAAAAAATATATATGAAGGTTTGAAATTTAGAGGAAAAAATTATATGAAAATTTGAAATTTTGCTAATTTTTTTGAACAAACTGATTTTTTTAAGTATGTCAAAGTATAGCAAAATGGGTGTCTATTTATAGATCTCAAAAAATTATGACCGTTGGTAATTTTTTTTTTAATTAATTAAATTCCTCAAAATAGCCGTTGAACATATATTACCGTTCAAAATATGAACAGTAACTGAGCCAATGAGTGGCTTCCGCGTGGAAAGTGGCTGCCTTATGCAGCTGCCTTGTCGGGCGCGTGTGCCACACGCGCGTTGGGCGCCAATGTGCGGCTGACACGTGGCACACAAACACAAATTTCAAAGCTCCAAATTAGCCATGAACCGTGGGAATCTCGTGAGGAATTTTTTTTTTTTTTGGGTTTTACTTGCTGATGGGATGCAATTATTTTTGCCATTGCCATTTTTTCTTCACGTGAGGTAATTTTTACTCACTGATGGTAGTGCTCTTAAATACCTTGAGATGGAGAACAAGAAGAAGAAGAAGAACAACAAGAACTTTACATAAATTAAGAAGAAAATGAAGTAGAAATTACAAGAGAAATGAAGAACAAAGCATTAAAACTAACCTAAACCCTAATTTGAGCTTCTAACATCAGCTGGTTGTGAAGGGGGAAGAAGGGGGTATTTATAGTTCCCCCCAAAAATGCACGAGAAAAGACCTAAAACAGATTAAATGATACGAACAGGGCCTTCTCTGCAGGCGCTGGGCAAAAGTCAGCGGGCGTTGGAGAGGCCTCAACGGGCGCTGGAGCCAAAAAACGAGCTACTGACTGTTCTGGCCAGTTCAGCGGGCGCTTGGAAATCTCAGCGGGCGCTGGAAACGTCTCAGCAGCCGCTGGACAGCCAGACAATCAGTTTTAAAAACATCATAACTCCTTCATTTCTTATCAGAATTTAGCTTAAGACCAGGCGTTTCGAAGATATCGGAACGAGCTTTAACCTCCAACTTGAATCGCCTTAAAATGATAAATATGTAAAAAGTTATGGCCTTTCAAAGTTGACCTATGCTCCAAAAGTGGTGATTGTGATTTTGGCTTTATTGCGACACACTTCTCAAAGCTTCTCGGGACCTCTCGCGACCCTTGTCGGCTTTCAAGAATTGATCGAAAACACGCAAAACACCTACATGAATGAACACAACGCATAAGTAATGCAAAAGAGCTCAATTATTAGCAAAAACGACAAGAAAAGACATTATTCAAAGAAAACGCAACTAAGACCTAAACTAAGCTAAAAAGGCCTAAAACTAATAAAACTAAGCCTAAAAGCAACTGAAAACAAGTGAAAAGAGCCCAGGAAATAGGTCCTAAAATGGACCTATCAAACTCCCCCAAGCTTGCCTTTTGCTTGTCCTCAAGCAAAAACAACATGCAAAACTGAAAAATAAAATCCTAACTCACTTTCGTAGGAATCACGATTGCTTTTAGCAAAAGCAACAAGCCATGTAAACCTCTATGTCGCCAAAGAGGATGAGTGTGCTCTCGTAAGGGTTTCCCAAGAGTTTAACCCATAACTCTCTCAAAAACAAACCAAGGCAAAGGTTCACAAGAAACAAAAAATAAAAAAAAATAAAGGAAAATAAAAAAGAAAACCAAACAAAACAAAAACAACTAGTTGGACTTGTTAAAGGACCGAGGATCAATGAATGCGAACCTTTCTAAGCACTAACGGAAAACATGCTCAAAGATGTTAAGGGTGGATAGTCAAATAAAACATGTTAGATTGGAGAACTAGAGAGGAACATTCCCCTTTTGCTCAACAACCAAGCATCCACATGCTAAGCTAGTGTCGTCTCCACCCATAAAGGTAGCTTCTCATAACTCCACGAAGGAGTCGAAAAAACAAAAAGGAGAAACAATTTAGGCTACCCGACATCTCATCATAGCAAACTGCTCAATATGCTTGAAACATGACTTCCTCAACCGAAAAGGACTCAACTATCTAGGATCAAGAGGGCTTTAGGGTTGTAATGTAAGGCTAGGGATAGGGTAGGAATCAATTTGGCTTGTGGTGCTCAAACCTAAATAGTGAAGCAATAAGTACTAATGAGCATCAAATAGCAAACGAACTCCTCAAATTCGCACACATACACCAAAAACCCCCAAGCTTATTCAAAAAACTATATGAAAAATGAAAAAAATAAAAATATACATCAAATTAATTTTTTTTTTCTCGAACTATTCCTCCCCCCAAGCTTGAATGACACAATGCCCTCATTGTGAAAAGGAAAGGAATAATTGCATTTTTAAATTTTTAAACTAAACTGTTTTTTTCTCTTTTTTTTTTACTTTTTTTTTACATGACCTTGCCTCTTTTACAACTTAGGTCGGCTTTTGCTCTAAATCATACAAATTAACACACTTTCGATTGGGCGAACTCCTTACTTCACAAATTTTTCACTACAAAACAAATACGAACCAAGACGCTCCAATTGCTTCACTGCACCTCAAGGGTACAAAACAAAACAATGGGAATCAAGGCTTGTAACGTGGCTAAAAGAAAGGAAGGGCCAAGCTCAAAGGGTTTCAAAGGATGAATGTAAAACAAACACCTAGAAAAGTAAAAAGAAGCAAGACGCTAAAAGAAAAGGCAAAAATGGAAAATAACTAAGAAATGAATGCCTCCGTCCTCCCCTAGATTAGCTCGGTCACAGTCTCGGAAAGTCATGAATCAAGTTCTTGATCAAGTTATACTATGACAAGGATCCTATTGCCACTCAAACAAAATGATGAAGGTTAGAAAGATTTGACAATTTTCTCACATATGAAGGGTAGTGAATTGCAAATACTACCTCAAGGGCTTCAACTAGCTAGCAAAGCTTTGCCAATCGTACCACAAGCTAAGACATTAGGTTTCATGAACTCCAAAGTTCTGAAACCTAGCATGTAGTATTTGAAAATCAACCCCAACATCTCAAACCATGTGGACCACTAACACTTAGGAAGGAATGCATTCAAAGTCCAAGAAATTAAGAACCAAGTCCAAACTACAAACAAAACAAAAACACACTTTGCCTTGAAAAGAAAATAAAAGAAAAAGAAGAGGAAAAAGGGAAAATAGAAATAAAAACTAAACAAAGGGAAGGAAAATAAAATCAAGCATGAATGACTCTCAATCAAGCAACCAAGCATCAAACAAATAAATAAATCGAGGCCCAACGCCATCGATATCCAAATGTCCTCAAGGGCTTAAAAGCCAAAAATTGAAAGCCAAACATCCTCGAACAATCATCTCCTCCTAAAACTAATCCTACAACTAAGCACACAAGAAAAATAAAAGAAAGGAAATTTGGAATGATCTCACCAAAACAGGCTATAAAGTAAGCATACAACCTCCGTTTTGCATTTTAGTACCATACATGTCCATGAGAGTTGCTTATTCATTTAACCTGCAAAGAAAAGAAACCAAACTCCAAAAAAACAAAATAATTACAAATAAAAGAAAGGGAAAAAGAAAAAAAAAGGGCTCGGGTTGCCTCCCGAGAAGCGCTTGTTTAACGTCTTAAGCTTGACAAAGGAGCTGGACACAAGGACTAAGACAGAAGAAAAACTATGTCAAAGTCATCCAGCGGGAACAACCACCCGGGGCTCAATAAATAGCCCCGCAAAGCTCGTAAGAGCTTGTCAAACACACTGGCACTCAACTCACTAAAAACCACATAAGCGATAGATAAATTAAGCAAAGAAAACGGTTTAAAAACCGGCATCCTATGCTTATGTGGGAGTGAGTGCCCACAGGGAGGTAAATTAAAATAAAAACTACAAAAAGAAAAATCAAATAAAGTAGGGGGAACACCTCCATACACCTCACTTGCCTTGGTTTCTGGAAGAGAAACATGGGAGTCAAGACAAGAGATGATGCCCTCGGATGGAGGTGATATGAGCACGGATGGAAGGGGAGTGGGATGTGAATAAACAAGGTAAATCCTCCTAAAAAGGGAATAAGAGAAGGTGGTATAACCACATTCTCCACATTAATAATGACCTCGTCAACTTCACTCGACTCAACTAATAAGAAGGCCTCATCCAATATGACATCACATGACGAGACGGAAGGGTCATGATTTTCATCATGACATTGCAATGAAACATCAGCGTCTATGTGAGTCTGGATGGGTTCTACAACAACGAGAGGAGGGGGATCAAAATCATAACTAAAGTTGCAAACAACGGGCTCGACTTGAAGATTATGCGATGAATCATCGGAATTCACACTACCACCTTGTAAAAACTCATCAAGAGCATGCTCTAGTGAGTATTGATGCTCAACATCCAAGGTAGGGGTATGAATCGGAAGATGATTAAAGCCATACTCCACAAACAAGTTCGGCTCATTACTAAAGTCATGTATCCCTTGGGTAGTCATATCCCACTCATAGGTTTCCTTAGCAAGACACGCGAATAAGAGCCAAGCTCTATCCAAGTCTAAAGCTAAGAAATCGCCATAAGAGAGAAACTCAACCCAGTTTCTCGTTTCATAATTCAAGCCCTCATACATTACATTACATATATCCCACTTATCAAAATTATGATTAGGAGGAAGAGAGCTTCCAATCCTATCATAATACATCCAAAACGGTCCATGCTCATATTGGTGATCAATCAAAGGAGTGGCCATAAGGCCTAAATATTCACAAAAATAAAGAAAAAGAAAGACCTAGAACCATTCTACTCAACCTAAACTAATGGCATTGCCTTCCCCGGCAACGGCGCCAATTTGATAGGAGGGATTTTCATACCAAATAGAAACCCCTGTCGTAGTATGAGTGGGGGTGTCGAACACGGGGAAGGTACTTCGCACTAGTCTAGGTATGAGCGTCGAACAAGCTAGGTCGGGTGATGGTCGCGAGAGGCGGAGAGAACTAACTAAAACTACACTAAGGAAACAAAAACAAAAGGGACTAGGGTAAGAGATCCACAACTCATACCACCATGAATTATGAATCAATCGAAACTTAGACTTAGGTCGTGGATAAGGGGAGGTCTTTCTATGATCGTACCACTCTTTCGAGCTAGTACGATGACTGGAAAGACATATACAACTCACTTTCGTGCAGCGACACATCTAACGAGTCCTAAGCACAAAATCACGAAGATCGGTAACTTTCCCTTGATCGAAAGCCCAACTTTCGTGGTGCTTCCATCAATCGGACAAAGGAAGTCATAACCCACGTTCACCTTTCGGTCCTTCGATGGGGATTCTTCAATGAATCCTATGTTAGCTAGACACAAGACTCAACATAACCGAATCCTAAGGTACCGACATTATCAGAACCAAAGCCAAGAAACAACTAAACCACAATCATGGAGGAATTGAGAAGTTTCACTCAAACCCTAGAAATTAACTACTCACACATAATTAATAAAAACATAATTAAAACTAAAACTAAATACACAAATTAACCTAAAACTATGAACAACAAACTAACAATTAAAACCTAGAAAAATAAGAACAAGGAGGAAGATAAACTAATAACAAAACAACTAAACCAACAACAAACAACTACAACAAACCAAGCATAAACAACTAAATTAACAACAAATAACAACATAAACAACAAGAACTAGCAAAATAAGTACATAAAACAAGTAAGAAAGCAAGTAAATGAAAGCTATTAAATACCTTTAGATGGAGAACAAGAAGAAGAAGAAGAACAACAAGAACTTTGCATAAATTAAGAAGAAAATGAAGTAGAAATTACAAGAGAAATGAAGAACAAAGCATTAAAACTAACCTAAACCCTAATTTGAGCTTCTAACATCAGCTGGTTGTGAAGGGGGAAGAAGGGGGTATTTATAGTTCCCCCCAAAAATGCACGAGAAAAGACCTAAAACAGATTAAATGATATGAACAGGGCCTTCTCTGCAGGCGCTGGGCAAAAGTCAGCGGGCGCTGGAGAGGCCTCAGCGGGCGTTGGAGCCAAAAAACGAGCTACTGAATGTTCTGGCCAGTTCAGCGGGCGCTTGGAAATCTCAGCGGGCGCTGAATAGGTATCAGCGGGCGTTGGAAACGTCTCAGCGGCCGCTGGACAGCCAGACAGTCAGTTTTAAAAACATCATAACTCCTTCATTTCTTATCAGAATTTAGCTTAAGACCAGGCGTTTCGAAGATATCGGAACGAGCTTTAACCTCCAACTTGAATCGCCTTAAAATGATAAATATGTAAAAAGTTATGGCCTTTCAAAGTTGACATATGCTCCAAAAGTGGTGATTGTGATTTTGGCTTTATTGCGGCACACTTCTCAAAGCTTCTCGGGACCTCTCATGACCCTTGTCGGCTTTCAAGAATTGATAGAAAACACGCAAAACACCTACATGAATGAACGCAACGCATAAGTAACGCAAAAGAGCTCAATTATTAGCAAAAACGACAAGAAAAGACATTATTCAAAGAAAACGCAACTAAGACCTAAACTAAGCTAAAAAGGCCTAAAACTAATAAAACTAAGCCTAAAAGAAACTGAAAAAAAGTGAAAAGAGCCCAGGAAATAGGTCCTAAAATGGACCTATCAAGTTTTCACCCCAAAACTCTCTCTTGAAACTCTACTTACCAAACACCCCTATTAGAGTTTTAACTAGTCAAAAACTCTAATAAGAGTTGAAAACTCTCTTTTCCACTCAAAACTCTCATTGCCAATTGTCAATGTTATCTCGTGTTTTTTTTTTTTTTAAAATGAATTTATCAATGTTGACACCGTGTGTTCCGAAATTTCAAAATGAACTCGTATCATATCATAAATTGAAATCATGATGACATTAATGAGGCTCGACAATTAGTTCTGAACATTAATTTTATGTTTTATAATAGAGTGAGTTTGCGTAGTTTCGTGTTGTAATGACCCATATTTTATTGGTATTTTTGCCGATAATTATGTGTGTTTATGTGCATTTTTGGTGTTAGTTCAAATTTATTTTGAACTATTTATTTTATTTTATGTGAATAATTTCGATTTAACTCGAAATATTTATTTTCAGTTTTTATTATTTATGTTAATTATTATTTAATTGATTAGAATTTTATTATTTAATTTTCTAATTAATTATCTAATATTTTGGGCCAAATCGATTATTGCATGATTAGTCATGCGGTTTTCGCAAATTAGCCCAATTGAGCACGAGAGCCCATTTTTAGGCCCATTACCTCTCTTTGGCCGGTTCTCATGTGGCATGGCAAGGCTTGCCACTTGCCTTGTGTTCACACCTTAACTAACTCTATATATAGGGGAGTTAGTAAGGCTTTTGCTCATTTTTGTCATCCTTGCCATTTTATGCACTTGCCATCAATTCAAAGCACAAAAAAACTCCCTCTCTTGCCTAGTGCCTCACGCCATTTATGAGCAATTGAAGCCATCAATTGTTCATCATTTTTCTTAGCCCAAAACTTAAAGATTCAAAGTTCATTGATCTTTAGGTGTTCAAACACAATCTTAAACACAATCATTTCAATCAAGATCGTTGGTTCGGGTTGGGTTTGGTCGTGTTCGTGCGTGGGTTCGTGGTGGTGTGCCGTGTGTGAAGCCGTGGCCGGGCAGTGGTGCAGCCGTGCAGTGGTGTCGTGACTGGGTGAAGACCGTGCGGTGGTGGTTGTGCCCGTGAGGTTGCCGTGAGGTGCTCGTGGTGGTGGTGCCGTGTCCGTGTTGCTTGGGCCGTGTATTTGGTGTTCCGGGCAGCAGCTTTTTGTATTGATTTTGTGTGTTATCTTCAATAAGGTAACATACTTACTCAACCTTGTTGGTATACTATGTTTATAGTATGAATTAAATGCATGTTTGGGTTGATTGTTGATGAATACCTATGATTTTATGTATGATTTTATAATCTGATTTTTATGTGTTTTCATGGTGTTTTGATGATGATTTTTCATGATTTTATGATCGATTATATGACGTTTTATGATCATGAATATTATGTTAAACTTTGATGAATTTTGGATAAGTTTAAGTGGTAATTTTCGTATGATCATGTGATTATGCGTGTGATGATTTGAGTTTGGATGAGTTCTTGGTTGAAGATCTTGAATCTTGATTGAGTTCTTGGTTGAAGATCTTGAATCTTGAATGAGTTCTTTATGAGTTCTTTATGAGTTCTTTGGGTTCTTTATGAGTTCTTGATGAGTCTTTATGAGTTCTTGGTTGAATCTTGAAAGTTAATGAAAATGGTTTAAATGATAAAGAAAGTTAAAGAAAGTGTCTAATATGATTAAAGAATGATTATTGAATGTCGGATTATAATTGGTTAGACTCAAGATTAAGGCTAGAGGCAGTTCTTGAGAATAACTTCGATAATTTAACTAGTTAAATTCGAGAATCAAGGCTAGAGGCAATTCTTGAACTTAATTTAGTTATGTTGGGTAATAATGATGATAATATGATTAAGTTGATTAAAAGATTTAATTAATTAATTAGCTTGATTTCATTTTTAGACGCCTGATACTTTGAGTAAGATTCATTGTATTCGGGTTAAGACGTTGCCCCTATTCCATCCGCGGTATTGGGATAGTTGGAGTCATACTATGTGATCTTCGTGAATTTCCAGTAAGATTGGTTTCACGGGACATGGATTTCCAGTAAGATTGGTTTCATGGGGTTTGGGAGTAAGATTCTCAAATCCGAGCATAGTAGAAAGTTCGAACGCGTAAGATGCGTTCGTACGAGCACAGTCCGGTCTAGAATATGATTGATTGCGCCAAAGATAGTTGATTAGGTTGGTTTGAGTCGAGTTCACGTTTGGGTTGATCTTGCACTCTGTTTTATTGACCTAATGTTGTTTATTTGATTTGTGCTATGTGCATGTGTATTCCCATTAGGGTGAGTCAGTTATGTTACTCGCCACTGATGGTGGACTGTTGTATATTTTTCAGGTATTTCTGATGACGATACTCTTGCTTAGCTTTGGGTTGGGCGAGCGACGTTGTTATTTCTGCTATTGTTGGTTGTATTTTCTATTACTGTTATTTTTAGATAGTATTAGAATATTGTATGGATTTTCATACGTTATTTTTAGACTCTGACGTGTGGTTGGAGTTACTCGTATTTTAGTATTCCTAGTTTGACTTTTGGACTAGTTATGTACAAACTTGTGGGTATTTGTACTCTTATGGTTTATTACTAACAATTGAGGAATTAGTTTTTAATTCTTAGGTAATTTGAGTTGTAGTTTTTAACTATCCGACTCGTCGGTTTCTTCCGCGCCGATTTAAGCGAGTCGGGTTGTTACACGTGTGGTTAAATTTTGTGCCAAGAAAATCATGACATAAATGAAGCTCAACAGTTAGTTTGGGATGTTAATATTATGTTTTATAGAGTGGTTAGGTTTACGTAATCTTGCGTGATCAAATTGTGTGTTAACTTATAACTACATAAACCTATCCTATAAAACATAAAGTTAACGACCCAAACTAACTATTGAGCGTTTTAAATATATTAGGGTTGTTTGGCAGTCTATTGTTGGCCGACTTTTGACTAACTTAGTTGACAAGCTAGAAGCATTGGCTATATGTAGAGGTGGAAAAGTTATTTTTTTTTAAGTCAAATGTTTGGAAAAGTGTTTGAAAAAAATTTAATTGTGGTTGTTGTTTAAGAGAGAATTTGTGGGCCAACAAGCTAGATTCAATTCAAAAAGTCACTCAGACAATCTTTTCATTTTGGGTTAAAAATTAAACTAGATTAACTAAATACTCCCTCTGTTTTTTAATTAGATGTAACACTTGACTTTTGTTACTATTCATCCAACACACTTTGACTACTAATTGCGATTTATACATAAGGTAAAATATAGTCAAGTGGGTTATTATTATATTCGTCTCGGTACACACTATCCAAATACATATTTTTTAAATTTTTTATAATTATACAATTAAATATATAGTCGGTCAAAGTTGTGCCTCGACAAGTGTGAAAAGTGAAAGTGTTACATCTAATAAAAAACGATGGGAGTACATTTTTTCACTATTTGATTATATTGAAAAAAAGCCAAAGCCAACAATTAGGATCATCTATAATGTTAAAGTCAATATCTTGTCCAACCGCACCTTTTCATCTATAAACAGGAGATGTTTCTTCTATGATCGTCGAAAAAACAACCAACAAAGTCAAAATAATATAGACCGTCGATCTTGGTAATTAGCTTTGACTTTTTAAATAAAAATAAATGTTTTTCTGTAATACTAATTCATTTTTTATATATATATATTTTTAGATTTATCTAAATTAATTTCAGATTTTTAATTTAATTTTTAAATTATCAAAATCTAAAATTAATGTAGGTAAATCCAAAAATAGTAAAAATGAATTAATATTACAAAAAAAAATTTTAAAAAAATTTAAAATATATTTTTTTATTTAAAATAAAGTCAAATCTAATTACCAAAATCAACTTAATTTACATAGAAAATTAATGGTATAGATTTACTTGACTTCAGTGGTTTTTTTTTACCATAGAAGAATTTTCAATAAACAGGGCAACTTTAGTATTGTGAGTGACTTGCCCAACTTTTACATAAATAAACTAGTATTCTAGCCCGGGCGTTGCCCCGAGTGGCCGGGTCGTAATCTTTCTTTTTATTTTATTTTATTTTTGTCATTGATCTACTACTAACTAAACTATAGTATTCTGGCCCATGCAGGCGTTGCCCCGAGTGGCCGGATCACAATCTTTCTTTTTATTTTTTTATTTTCTTTTTCATTGATCTACTACTAACTAAATTATTATTAATGAAAGTTGTTTATAAAATTGGAATCATCTTATTAAATACAATGAGAAGATATAACTACTAGTAAAAAGCCTGCCTAAATGGAGCTAGATTGTGCGTTCGATACTTGTTGAGTCTTTTTGTTTTAATTCATTTTGGATTTTAAATGGTGTGATAACACGTACATTAATAACATGGACAATGACGTGACATCTTTGTGGCGCAATACGGTGCGATGTACGCCTTTTAATATATTTTTACTAGCCTTTTGTGCACGCTTTGCGTGCGACGATATTTTTAATGTATCTTCAAAAATCGTTAGTTTTTGTTCGAGAAATTAAAATATTTTTTAAATTCACACTCATTCACATAATTGTAAACAAAATTTTCCCTTTCATCCAGTCATTCCACAACAATGAACAAAATCGGCTATTAAATTTCTACGATAAACAAAAGGTAAACTTTTTATGTAACAAACTATATTAAAATGGGTGTCTATTTATAGAGAATTCAAAAATATAAATTTTGATTATTTTATTTTATTTTTCCAAATTGTATATTTTGTAATATTTTAATTTTAAAAAATTCAAAAATTGTAGTAACTTTCCTTAATAAATAAGAGTGGTATTATTTAATTTTTAATAAATTTATAAGGGCATTATAGACTTTTCGAGGGGGGACACCTTGGCTCCCCCTTGGCTTATATAACAGAGATAGATAGATAAATTGGGGAGGCCTAGGGTTTGGAGCACCTTCCAACTTATTCTAAGGGCTCGTTTACATTAGCTGAATAGAGCTGAACTGAACTGAACTGAACTGAACTGAATAGAAGTGTATTAATTGAACTGAACTGAATTGAACTGAATATAATGTGAAGTAAGCAAGCCCTAAGTCTATAATGTTGACTAGTGATTATCGGGTCCCATGCGACTTAATATTCAATTTTATTAAAATTTAGCAAATGAACTGAGGAATGTATAAAATAAAGTAAGTAAAATTGAGGTATATATAGGTAAGAGGTGATGAGAGAAAAATATTGGGTAAGCCAAAAAATACAGATGTTTTAAATTACCAATTACCAAACACGCTATTATCCAAACAAAGACTGAAAAAGGAAAAAGAATCAAGGCATAACGATAAACCACTAACAAATTAGTGGACTTTACCATCCACTAACACATTTTCATCACATGATAGCACATTGTTTTAAAATAGCCTAAACCCACCCAAACCCTATTCTTTTAGCCATTTAGAAAAATCTATACTTCATACATTCTTCAATCCCCCAAAATACATTATACTCAACTCCACAAAATACAAAATACTCTTATACCAGAAGTGTTTTAACTTATGAAACTAGTATATAGTTTCATATCACATAATACAATATACTCATAAGGGTCTGTTTACTTCAACTGAATACAGTTTAGCTGAACTATCCTAACTGAATATAGCTGAAAGTTTTATTTTATAAGAGAAGGAAATTGAGAACTGAGCTGAACTGAAATGAATTGAACTGAATTGAATTTAAGCTGAAGTAAACAATGTTGGTGATGAGCAAGGACGTGATGAACATTTGACCCTCCAAGGCGTGGAAATACACTTTCCTACTAATTCAATTCGCCCCTAATATTTAGATCACCGGGTTATCACGAATGATTAGTGAGATACAAAGGAGAACGAAAACGTTATACTCAAGTGATCTCTAGAGTATAAGAACAAAAGGACTTGTGTTTCTTTGTGTTTAATCACACTTCACAAGATTAGCTAGAAATTATAAAGTGCTAGCAAGTTGAAGTGAGAATGTAGTTCTGATTTTTGTGTATCCTCAATAATGAACTAAGGCCTCTATTTATAGGCCCAGAATGAAGTGTAATCAGCTCCAAAAAGCTGATCAAACTCCCCATTCAAACCTCATAAAATCAGCTTTAATGGAGTTTAATGTGCAATAACCATCCAAGAGGATTCCTTGCAACAATGTAAAACTTCCAACTTCTGATTTTAATCTCCTTTAGTACTGAATTAAGTCAGTAACAAAGCCATTAAACATACATTAACACGTTTAAAGAATCCTAGGCAAAGTATCCAAGAATTCGTAAAATTGCACGAAAACTTCCAGTAGCAAATCGCGAGTCGCGAAGAGCCGTCGCGAATCGCGACTTGGCTATGTCGTAGCTCGTGATTTCTGGCTACTTCCAGAAACTTTTCGCGAGTCGTGAGATAGCCTTGCGACTCGCGAGGTACCTCTAGACTCGTCGTTTCTATTTGCCTTATACCCTTAGTTCATTGTCCAAGCCCATTTAGTCATAAATGTTCCAACAAACAAGTCCTAAGTGTGAAACTATATAGCAGTTTCATATGATTTGCTCATTTACCATGAGTGTGAATTACAAGTGTAGATATTGAACAATTAGTTGAAGAATTGATTAATCATCCTGGCTTCAACGAAACTCTTATTAGGAGTAGCCACTTTGAAGGCTATGAATTTTATAGATTTTCCTTGCGAATTTACCTTCATTAGTTTTTGATATATTCTTCCTCCTTGATTTTGCTTCCTCCTCTTGATTATGTTTTTGTATTTGCATATGATTGTGAGTGTGAGATTGAGAATAGAGTTATGCATGAGATGAAGCGTGATAAATCACAAATAAATTATGAATTGAAACATCTATAAACACATTTTGGATGTACACAATAAACTCAAGTTTGTATTTGGTAAATTTAAATCTACAATTGCTAAATTCAATTCTTCGCTTGGTAAAAGGCACAACTACAGTTGGAGACACATATTTTCAATTTGTTCTCAGGTATGAAAGGAAAAGCAAGTAAGGTACACTTTTTTTTTGAAAGTGGAAACAAACATAAAACTAAGTGCTCATTTTGGTTGACATATCAAGATTATTATAAGCTGAAATATAACAAAAACAAATTAAAACCAACTGAAAAAACAAACTTTCAGGCGTAACGAGCACTGATAAAGCGAAGGCTAACAATTGCATATATATATGAGTTGAGGGATCAAAGATGGATGATCTTGGGAGCCCGGAAAATCTTTAAACTGACGGAACCATAGAACCATTTGTGAACCATTAAGTTCACAAAAAAATAAAATTGCATCCCCTCAAAGAGGAAACACAAACCATTAGAGGTAGAGGTTGAAACTTGCCCCCAAAACAATTGGAGAGCCTCCCATGAGATACAAATTTGTGGGGTGATAACTCTTGAAAGAACTTATAACACCCATCCAAGCAAAGCAAGAGAAGAAACCCAAAAGGGACATAATGAGAAAATATCTAGCTCCTCTTAAAATAGAGCAATCACGAAAAAGAAGTCTTAAGAAACACCAACAAAACACACCCAAAGGGACAAACAAAGTAAAAAAGGGACAACACCAAAAAAAGAAACTAGAAGACCCTAAAACAACCCCAACTAAAAGAGAGGAGACAACCCTCAACACAAATAGAAACAAAGAAAGAGGAAAAGAAAACCCAAATCGAAAACCATAAACCCTAACTCTAACTTCACCTTTACTGACTGGGAGGTGTTTAACGAGGTCCACAAGACGGCAGCATTAGAGCTAACCACTGAAAACGATCAAACCAACGACGACAAGGCGCACCCAAAAAAGAGATCTTCGAAACCCTAACCCTACCTTCACCTAACATCATATCCATTAACAAGCTCCTTCATTGAAATCCACAGAATAGGCGGTAGGATTAGCCCAAGACCCTTGAATTGACGACGCCTTCATAATCTACTCCTTTTTTGAACCAAAACCTCCTTAAAGCATGGAAGAAAAAGAATAAGGAAAGAAAAAGGAAAAAAAAGAAGACAAAGGAGACTTGCCGGAGAACCCACCGGATGCTTGTGCGCCGTTGGAACTTCGGCGAGCTTTTAAAAGTTTGAAGACTTAAGGGTAGACAGAAGGGAGAGAAAAGAGTTTTTGAGAGAGAGAATTAAGATCCAGTAATAGTCATTTACAATATTATTCATTATTCATGCCTGTTAAAATGCATTTTAGCTTATCTTAACTTTTCAGAATTTATAATTCATTATTATATATTCGTAATCGGATATCCGATTTTTTCAGATCAGATACAGGTTTTAAAAAAGGTGACCCAAGAATTCAACTCAAATATCCACTAGTATCCAAAAACACTCATCTCCATTTTTTTTTTAATTATTATTGTTTTATTTTTTTTATCATTTTTTTTTTGATGCAATTTTTTTTTTTTTAATTTTATTTATTATTATCATGGTTGAAAGAAAAAACACATTTTAGAACGAGTGGACAGCACTCAATAGGTAGAAAACCTGTAAACATCATCTCCAATCTCCAATGAAAAGATATTTACCTCATTTCTGATTAATTCTCCACAAGTTTTGTTGTTCCTCTAACCAACCCCAATAACACCACCATTACCATTAACCAACCTCAGTAACTCAAACTCAAACACAAACCAAGCAACCTCCATTAAAATAAACAACAATGGCGATTCTAAACTACATCACAGTGAACTCATCAGGACCAACACCCATGTCTCAAGACTCATCACTATCATCATCTTCAACAAAACTACCCACTAAAATCATCCTCCCAAAGAAGAAGTCCCCAAAATGGTCCACGGGTGTGGAGCCCGGTGAATACGGGGGCCCACCGCCCACCACTAAGCTCCGAAAATACTGGGGTGGTGACAAAGATGACCCTGTTACTTCTTCTGATTTAATTTGGAACAGGGATTTTATGTCTCGTATGCAGAACCTTGTTCAGGATGATGAACCTCAAATTCTTGATTCTAATCCCTCCAAAGAGGTAATTCGATTTGAATTCTTCTTTATCTTTGATACAATTTGGTTTGTTGATTGATTGATCATTTTTTTATAAGTTTTTTTTTTTTTTAAAATTGAATTGGGAATTTTTTTATACTGGTTAATCCCTGATTTCTGATTTTGTTTCATTAGCAAACTGGTAGCAATTTGATTCTGTTTGTGGCTCGGAGCTTGTTGAGGATTGAACTTCAATTCAATTCAGTTCAGTTTTATTAAGTTCACTTTAATTATAAGTTTTTAGTTCAATTCAGCTCTCAATTTCTTTCTTTTATAAAATATTACTTTCAGCTATATTCAATTCAATTAAGTTCAGTTAAGTTTTGCTCATTTCATCTCAGTTGTAAACGAGGCCTAACAATTATAATTAAAAGTAGCGTGGTAATCCACTTGAATACCACCCCAACCTCACCTTTATGTGATTAAGGAACTTGTTAATTGTTATTAGCGCACACATATTGTTATAAGTACACCTTTATGTGAGAAGAATATTAAAAATTATGCTCTCATCAAAGGTGTGCCTATAGCAAAAACATATGTGCCCAAAAAAAAATGCTTCATCTCTATTATATAAGGCAAGGGGTGAGGTCTTGGCGATATCCAAGTGGATTATCACACTACCCTTACGCATCGTTCATTGTTATTCAAGTTAGAGACAATTTTGAAATTTGTGTGCTAAAATCTTCCATATTGATATTTGATTTTTGAAATCATTAATAGCCTTATTTAAAACAAGTAATCACAATTTTAAAAATCGCAAGTATAATTAATGGTAAAATTAATTAAAATTTATTCATAAACGACAAATCTTTTAGAGTAATAGAGTATTTACTCAATTTGCAATATACTTAGGACTCGTTTACATTAGTTGAATAGAGCTGAACTGAACTGAACTCAATAGAAGTGTATTAACTGAACTGAACTGAACTGAATAGAAATTAACTGAACTTAATATAATCTGAACTAAACAAGCTCTTACTATGTAAGAGCGGACGGAATATAACTGGATCAAATTTTAAAAATAAAAAAATTATTTAAAAGTTTTTTACAAAACTTATTATTTTTTGTCAAACTATATTGTTAAAAAAATTTAATATCACAGTCACACACGTAGTACGGAGTAGTTAATAAAAAGGGGAGAATCTTTGTTTCATATGAGATATTTGGGACATTGGGCCTTGGACTGTGTCACGTTAGAGATGCTGGATCTGGGCCGCATTTCCCATTTCTTATCTTTTAGGATTCGTTTTATATGGGCTCTGCAACTACAAATTACAGTATTATATTATTTGGGCTTTTCCTTTTCTTAATTATTATAATCAAATTAATTAATTAATGTTAATTATTATGGGCAAATAAACGGACCTTCTAATCATGAAGCCATCATTTTCCAAATCTAAATCGGAGCGTCTTTATGTGAGCCGTTTATCATCCAACGGTCCATATTCCTTCAGGAGCGGATTTATAACGTTTGAATTTTCTGATTTCTCTCCCAACGGTCAAAAAAGGAAGGGAAAAAAAAAACACTATCTGATTTTCAGAAAAAGCTCATTTAATCGTACAGAGTTGCAAACTCTTTCAGAAAACGAATTACATTGTTAAAAAAAATAAAAAAAAAAAAACTTCTCTTTCTTCATTTTACTTTGTAAATTTTGACAACCCACAAATTGAATCATCCAAAAATAAGCTAAAATGAGTGTTTTACATCAATACCCAGAAACAATGAACTCGAAAGAACTTCAAATATGGAATAATGCAGCATTTGATAATGGAGAATCAGAAAACACTGCACCAGTTCTTAAGGAATCTTGGTCTGAGATGAAGCTACTATCATCCATCAATCTTTCTCGATCTTTTGAGTCTGATTCTTCATCGAAGGAGAATAAGAACTCATCAATGGCGGAATCCCCTGTTTCTCTGAAATCTTTGTCTTCCGTTACGCCGCTTAAAGCCAACACTGTAATTGCGAATGTCCAACGAGGTAATGTTTGCAAGATGGTGAATCTTGATTGTCCCGAAAAGGGGATTCTTGGCGAGGAAAGGAATATAGATTCCGAGATTGAAGAGATTGAGAAGGAGATCAATTTGTTGTCGTCTAGGTTAGAGACTCTTCGTCTTGAAAAGGCAAAGAGAAATGCGAAGATGATGGAGAAACGAGGAAGAGTTGTATGTGCAAAGTTCATGGATCCTCCAAAACAGAGCATCATCAAAACCTCTAATGAACAGAGTAATGTTGAAGATGTATTGAGTTTGAGTGGGAAAATGAGGACACCCAGAAGAGGAGTAAGCATGGGTCCCACTGAGATTATGAGACAAGCAAGAAGAGGTATTAGTCTTGGCCCTGCTGAGATATACTCTGCTTCAAAAATGAAGCAATTGGGTAAGCAAGAGATGAGTACCCCTGTTCAGCAGAGTTCAAATAGGAGAAAATCTTGTTATTGGAAGTTGCATGATGTTGATGAATTGAGAATAACAAAAGAAAGAGGGAAAAGCTCGAGTCTTAGTCCAAAAGCGCGGATTAGGATGGCTTCAAAAGCGCCCGTTCCAAAGCAAGCCGCAACTACTGTTGGGTCTAAGAAGACATCAAAGAAAGAAGAAGCTGTTATTTCTTCAATTCAACCTAAAAAGCTTTTTACCAAGGATGGTGAGAAATCAGCACAGTTTAAGAAGCCATTGAAGAGTGGTAGAGTGGTTGCCAGTAGGTATAATCAAGGGTTGAATGGGGGTAATTCAGCAGTGAAAGAGCTTAGAAAGAGGTCATTGCCTGACAATGAAGATGCCTCTAAAAGGTCTGATAAGAAACGGGTTTCTTTGGTTGAGAAATGTCAAATAGTAGAGCAATTAGGAGCAGAAACTAGGGTGAAGAAGAGGTGGGATATTCCAAAAGAAGTGATGATACAAAGAAATACTGATCAGAAAACTCCATTATCTGTGCCGAAAATGCTTGATTTTGTTGATTTTGTTCCGAAAATTAAGAATCTTCGGTGTACGAATGAGAGTCCTAGGGATTCTGGTGCAGCGAAAAGGGTATCTGAATTAGTTGGGAAGAAATCTTTTTTCAATGTGGAGGATGATATTGATGAGGAAGTTGAGGAATCTGTTTGTCAGGCTTTGAGTTGTGCAGAAGAACAGGTTATTGAAGAGTTTCCTAAAATTAGGATTCCTTCACACATTGAGGTGAGTGCAAGGGATTCGGGGGCGGTAAAGAGAGTGTCCGAAATGGTTGGAAGGAAACCATTCTTCAGTAATGATGAAGAAGAGATGCCCGTGTTTAGTTTCGAAGAGGAAGAGGAAGATGAAGAAGAAAATTGAGGATTTGAATTTTTTTCCCCCTTCCTCTAATTGTTTTGGTTGAATTAATGTCAATATCAATATATAAGCAGTAAGACATGCAACTGGGAGATCAAGCATGCTTGTGCTTACTCCTAGTGAGTTATTATAGTTGTCTACTTATAGCAAGGAGTTCTACTTTTATGTTGAAGTTTGGGTTTGTATGTAGTAGAATGATATTGTTATAAAGTCTTGGTCCTGAAAGTAAGTTTGTTTTTGGTGGTTCCTACTCATTGTAACGTTTGCTACAAATTGTGTATTCTTTGGTCGAATAAATGTTTTTTTGTTGGATTATGTTCTTGTTTGATTGATTTATCTGAATTATCTACATGTTCTGCTGTTCCTGAAAAAATTTGTTAGGACATTAGGTTAATAATTTTTCCAATATTTTTTTTGGTTATACTAAGCATTGCCACAATGTCACTCGAAGCTAAATTCCTTCTTTAAACCTGATTGAAATTATTGAAATTTATTACACTTGATTCTGACTTATATGAACTGAAACTTATTTTCGCAAAGTGAAGCAAACGCACCCTAAGTGATGTTAAGATCAAGAATCGGACTTTATTTGTCTTTCAGCACTTGCAACTACAGAACTATACTGAAATTATTATGTCACACTATTTGCTGAGTACATTAAGGGGAAAAATACATAATAGTTTATTCCTATGTGACAGGAGTCATCCGGATTTCTTAGCCTGAATCGAGCCATGAGTCTTGACAGGTATGCATGCCTCATGACAAGTCTTAAATTGATATCTTGATGCTACTTAGCCCATAGCGATGTATCAGTGTGTGTGTGCTGATTTTGGAACATGTATGTACAGTTTAGATGTTGATCTGAGTGCTTCTCTTCAAGTAGTTCCAAAGCCAGTACTAGAACATCCAAATGAAACAACCCAAGTATGTTTTTTTGACATTCTTTACTGTTGTTCCAATATCTTTTATAAATCACTGCTTAAATGTCCCGTCTCCAGAATACCCAAATTCCTACACAAAAATGGAAATTAGCACCCACAAAAAGCGAGCAGGATAAATGGGATAGAGCATCAAAGTATGCGACTGGAGGCAGTGTAAGTCTCACTTCATCTGAGACAATTGGCTTGAAAGACTATTGGAAAGACTTGCTTTCTGGAATTCTAAACTTGTGTTTATCACCATAGGATGTGTTACTACGTGAGATAAGTCAGCCTCGGGAAGATCCAGAAGTTTTGGCTGCACAGTCGAGAGAACAGTATTTTAAGGTGAAGTGGTAACAGCTAAACCAGGGTGTAGTCTAATCTGTAATTGTTTTTTGTGTTTTTCTACATAATGCCCCCAAGATATCGGATTTTCTAGGTTTTACCCTTTCGTTTGAGAAGCTCCACATAGTGCCCCAAGTGCAGTAGGTGTTCCATATGGACATATGGTACTCTTCAAGTTCAATTAGTAGTTAATTGACGCCCTCCACTATTTAGACATTAAAAAACTTTATTAATTTTTCATGTTAAACCGCAAATACTGCCACAATAACTATCCCTAAACTACGAAAGTGACACGACAACCACCTCCGAAATCCAAAATTGCAAAACCACCATTCCTAAACTGTGTAAAATCCATAAAGAAAAGGAGGTAATCGTGATGGCTTTGTGGTTTAGAGAATGATTTTTGGTGCGCTTTTGGGATTCCGAGTTGCTTGTTATGGCAGTTTTGATGTTTTGTGTTTTAAAGGTTGGTGGTTGTTGCTATTGTGTGCTTTAACAAGAAAATTAACAGAGTTTAAAATGTTTAGATAGTGGCAGTTGGCATCATATAAATTACTAGTTGCTAGTTGCTACAACGTAGATTACCCAATACCTCAAGGGTACTATGTAGGAAAACCAATAGCTTTTCCTTTGCTACCATACCATGCTTTTGTTGACTTGTGAATGAGCATGCTAAAGTTATTGGCTTATGCAGCTGAAGAAAAAATTGCAATTGCTAACAGTTGGCATCGGTGGTGTTGGTTTAGTTTCAGCTTATGTCTCTTACTCTCCAGAAGTCACAGCTAGGTAATGTTTCATTTGAGTTTTGACTTTATTCTATGTTCCCTGTTATCTACTTTGAGGTGATGATAGCCCGGATATTTAAAGCAAAAAATTATGGCCGCGTAACTTACTTGTTTTCCTTCTATGAATGGCTTCAAAATTCAAATGCTTTATATGAAAATTTTGTAGGTATGTGAATTAACTGCTCATGACAAAAAGTTTATTCATTGGGAATGCAAGATTTTTGCTGGTAACCTGCATCAATTGCTGGTTTTCTCAAATTGCTTTTTGCTGACAATTCTTTTGGCTGAATTCTAACTGAAGATAAAATTGTTACCAAAAGTCTCGTCTCTTCATTATTTGCTATGTTGTATTGCGAATTGGAAGAATGATAAGTCAATTATGATTAATGATATGTATATAGGCAAGTAGCTGCATTGGTCGATGGATGATACTTTGACACTTTGATTTACCTCAAAAATCATGTGTCTGCTCGTGTGGTATTGGACATGACAAGATACTTGATACTTCATTTTTATCTAAAACCTTGACCTTTTTTTTCTCAAAATAGCCTAGTCAGACACTTCGACACCCAGATCTAAGGGGAAACTTTATCTGTGTCCATATAACATAAGCGTTGATAATAGAATAATGTGCTGAAATTATATGATAGGAGCAGAACTCAGATGTAGCATTACTGGGCTATAGATTGTGTTATAAACCTTCTACTCTTCAAGAACTCTGGCATTCTTGGATGAAAGATGCCTTTTTTTTTAAAAACTTTTTCATACTTTTTTGTTTGGCTAACGCATTATCCTTAATTACTTTCAGTTTTGGTGCTGGATTTCTTGGATCCTTGGCTTACATAAGGATGCTCGGCAATAGTGTAGACTCCATGGCCTCTACAGGAGCAAAGAGAATGGTCAAGTGTGTGCCAGTTTTCTTGTTAATTTAGCCAGGATCGATTATCTTTTATCAACATAAAGCATAATCCCTTTTATATACTCTTAAAAACACCTTACACAGAATTTATATCCTACATCCGGGTGTATGTACACCTTATGTTTATATTTTGCTCATTTAATATTCAATTTTAGAAAATGAGCAATATAAACCCGAGTGCTACGTGCACGGTGCACCTGGGTGCTGAAAATAGGATCTCCAACTTACATGCATAAACAGCCATGATATTAGCCTTTTTCCAGTCTATTATTTCTGTTCACAAAGAATGCAAGTTTTCTTCCTTGAGTTTTGATGTCCTTGATTATGAATGAATCTGCATTATGTGGTTGCAGGGCAGCAGTTGGGCAGCCTAGGCTATTGGTCCCGGTTGTGTTAGTCATGATTTATAATCGTTGGAATGGGTAAAGAGATACAACCTTGTGATTATATCGTATTAGTATGAAGGAATGCAATTTCCTTCAATAATGCATCTAAAATTGCCTAAAATTCTTTGGTTGTAGGATTGCGGTTCCTCAATATGGACTTATGCACCTGGAATTGATCCCAATGTTAGTAGGGTTCTTCACCTACAAAATTGCTACTTTTGCCCAAGCAATCGAGGAAGCAATATCGGTATTAGGGAACAAGTCGGAGACTTGAACTAGTTCTTCATCCTTGCAATATAATATATATATCGACATTCAGGTCATTCAATGTTTCCATGTTCTTTTTAATTTGCAAAATTTAGCTTTGCCTCTTTATTCAAAACTCCAATAGTAAGCCTCCTTTCTTTTGGACTGAATTAATCTGAATTGAACAGAACAAGATTCTAGACTCATCAGGAGTGAAGATGAACTGAACTTATCTAGAAATAAGTCCAAAACAGCAGGAGCCTAGTCATATTTTGTCATAACCCTAATATTGAGTTGCATTTATTTGACAGGAAGCCATCCACAAGCATCAACCACATCATTTTGTCAGAAACTGGGGGCTGATAATAGCAATTGTCAAAAGTTTTATGAAACAATTGAAGATTTTTAATAGCAAGTGAAATTCAAAGATGAGTACTGTTTTTAACATTCAAGTTATGATTATTAATGAACTATGTTATGTAATATGGATATATGGATATTGAAGGTGGAAGTAGCCTTTTTTCATTATCAATTTTAAATGCAGTAACTTAATGCCTTGATGAATTCATTGGGTGACAAATATACATGTAAACTTCCCTATACCCAAACAAAAATGAAAGACAATTACTTCCTCTGTTTTATGCAGTGCAGTTTCAGTAAGCACAAATTGTTCTTTAATACCAAAATATAACACTTCACTACTTTGATTTAAAGCCTTTGATGAATCCAGTTGGTGAAAAATGCATAAACTTCCCCATATGATATCCAAACATAAATAGAAAAGTTTTAAGTTCTCTGCTCCATATTAAATTATTAATTATAAGCGTTCGACCAAAAAGTTTTTTTCTTTTTTGTTAAACGGTTGCAATTAATATAGTGTAGGAAGTATATCAATACTCTCACTTATAGTTATGTCTTTTACGAGGAGGTCTTCTGCACGTTATGTAGCAGGTTTCGAAAATGAACCTCACCGCACGTATTTGTGGATATTCTATTATTCTCCCTTTTTCAAGTGCACAAGTCTGTCAATCTGGACTGACTGTACACTTAATATAGTAGGACCCTTTCAACTGTCTAAGCCTCCTATCACATTATCAAGCCAAAAAAAGGTAGTTTTATGTGGTTGACAAACAAATAATCCTGAAATTGCTGGGCAAAAAAGGATTTGTAGTGTCAATTTAGAACATTCAACAACTTCTCTTATAAAAAAAAATATATATAAAAAAAAAAAACCTTCTACTCCTTACAAACTTCCAAGAATTGGAATTTTATGTAGTCATTTCCTGTCAAAACAAATAACCACTGGAACTTTGAGATGATTATATTTTATGATTAAAGCCTTGAAGCAAAATAATTGTGAAATTGCATGTTAATTAGCTAACTTTGCTAATGTTCCTGAGTCAGTTTCAGGCAAAACCCAGATTCCTTTTCTTGCCAATGATACTTAATTTTTTTTTGAAACACAAGCAAAGATACTCATCATATCATCATAATAATTAAAAAGGGAGAAAAAAGGTGCAGTTTCAGTAGCACAAACTGTTCTTTAATACAAAATTAACACTTCCCTAAAGTAAAAAGACAATGCAAGTATCAAATACCCACATACTTTTTTACCCTAAAGCTTCAGAAGGAGGGGGGGGGTGATGCTCTGGTGCGACCAGGCCCATCAGGCACAGTAGGGCGGGCTGGGTCATCGATCCAGCCAAAGTTGGCTACGTATCTTCAATCATGGGCCCACAACCAGAAAAACCTAGATGGGATGCATATGCTGAGGAACAGTTGCATAGAAGTGCAACTTAACCAGTGTTCTGCATGCCAGCAGCAATACCTTTCATGGTCAAGATAAGGGTATCCTCAAGGCCAGGAGGATACTCACTGGTAAGATTGAGCTTCACAAGCTCAGCAGCCGGGCTGTTCGATTCCATTATCTCTTTGGATAAGTGGGGCCGCTGTGTTACATGGAAGTCGGGATCACGAATCCGCTTCAGTGTGTATGCTTGGCATACATTTAGGGTTGTGATATAAGGATCACGAAGCCGCAGTCTCTGTTTCAGGTAAGGATCTCCTTCCAGAATGTCTTTGTGCCCTGCAACCTGTTTTCAAAATACAAGGAATTTATTGAGTATACTATACTATAGACTGTATAGAGTATCAACTTTCAGATGGCTTCTCATGTCAACATCAACATTAACCTAATGCTTCTTAAGAAACCTCCCCCTACCTGCTACGAACTAATATCGCTTGGGGGGGGGGGTGTGTGTGCCAGGCAATGCATAATTACTCTATATATATAGAGGTTATTACGTAGGAAGAATGTCATGGTGAATATCAAGGTGTTTAGTTGTTCTAGGGAGCGATTCAAGCCTCTCAAAAGCTTCATTAGGGTGAGTTTCCACCTGTCAAAAGTGGAGTTATCTTGTTGATTTTCTTTAAATCTTAGCTATTAATACATAATAACCATCTCCATCTTCTCTTTATTTTCACATTACTGGTTAAATATAGTTTCCATCATGTCAGTTCATAGCACTAATCTGCACAAGGGAATTCGAATGGAAAGCCAGCAAATAGTTAACCTTCAATTTTTTTTTGTATCTATTGACTTGTTATGTTTCAACTCCGTTGGAAATAGTCAATCTTTGAAACTGTTTATGTTCTTAGTAGTAGGAAGCAAAGACATTTGGTTGTATTGCATAACAAAGACATACATGAAACAGTAGATCAGGATCTCATTATTAAATCAGATTTTTTTTTTAATTATGAATTTATGATAGCTTTAGAGAACGAAATCATATCGTAGAGGCTTAATCATATAATGTACATATGTTAATGTTTAGTGTACCTACTCAACCTCCTCCCTTCCAAAACCAAACATATGGTGCTCAAATTTTAAAGACTAATTTAGGCAAAGAAAAGGAAAAAGATACCTCTAAGAGAAGATGTTTAGTTTCATCATAACTGTCCCTCAAGCGTTGGCCAAAAGACTTTAATTCCTCAGACACCAGAAGTTTATCATACAGAGCAGCAATTCCAGGGTCCCCCTTTGCGAAAACCATTTCAATTAAGTCGATAGTTACTCTAAAGAAAGGCCACTCATTGTACATCTCCTTGAGCATATTAAGATTCCTTATGTCCTTCTCGAGAGCATATTTAAAAGCTGCACCAAACCCAAGCCACACGGGCAAATGGAATCTCGTTTGTGTCCATGCGAATATCCAAGGAATTGCACGAAGAGATTCAATTCCTCCACTTGGCTTTCTCTTTGAAGGACGGCTTCCAATATTCATGCGCCCGTACTCCAACTCTGGTGTCGCCTGCAGAAGAATATAAATCAAGAAGAAGAATTAGTGCAGTCGTTTTCTTTCACACCCTTCTTTTTGGTGGTGTGTAATGTGGCAAGGGGTAACAAAAGCAAGATAGTACATAATAAGAGAGTAAAAGGCATGCTTGAGAGAACTTACAAGGCGGAAGTACTCGACAAAGCGAGGCTCATGAAAAACAACAGAGCGGTATTCCTTGGTGGCAACAACAGCCATCTCATCCAAAAGTGCACGCCATTCTGGCTTAGGAGAGATTGGAGGATGCATTCCATGCTCAAGTGTAGCAGCTAGATACCGTTGCAATGTCCTAAAACACAAGTGCTCCTCTCCAAACGATTGTTCAATTACCTCACCCTGTACAGTAACACGAAGTGATCCATGAACCGTGTCAGGTGGTTGAGACAAAATAGCAAGATGGGTGGGACCTCCTCCTCTACCTACGGTCCCACCTCGCCCATGAAACATGGTAAGCTTCACACCAAATTCCTTGGACACTTTTATCAGCTCCTCCTGAACTTTATACAGCTGCCATGCAGCAGAAAGACGACCAGCATCCTTGCCAGAATCAGAGTATCCAATCATGACTTCTTGCTTTCCATTAATCCTGTTTTTGTACCAATCAATGGAGAAGAGGCGAGTCAAGGAAGCAGGAGCGGACTCCAGATCGGCAAGTTTCTCAAACAATGGAACAACCCTTATAGGATCCTTAATATGACATTCACGTTGCAGAAGCTCAACAGCAAGCACGTCAGATGGTGCAGTAGCCATGGAGATAATGTATGCACCAAAGCTATCCGATGGAAGTTCTGAGATTACATTAAATGTGTCCAAAACATCAGCAATTTCTTCAGTCTTAGGGAGATCAGGACCAAACAAGGGACGTTTTCCACTAAGTTCAGACAAAAGCCACTCTTGCCTCTTCTCCTCTGACCAATCTCGATAAGAGCCAACATCTAGGTGCCTAGTAATGGCATCCATTACATCAGTGTGCCTGTCTGATTCTTGCCTAATATCAAGCCTTACAAGAGAAAGCCCAAAAGTTGAAACTTGTCGCATAAAATCTAGAAGACTTCCATCAGCAATTGACCGATCACCACAAGCACAAAGTGATCTATAGCATAGCTCAAGAGGCTCCAGAAACTATGAACAAATAAGGGGAAAAGATTCATTGAAGTACAATTGATATCATATAAGGAAACTTGAATCAGCTTTAACAGGAAACTACAATCTCAATAAACAAAACAATTCTGACAATCTTGCCAAGGGCAAAGATAGGGAGCCATCAGTAATGTTTTCAAGATCCTTATCACTAAAAAACAAACAAGATACAAGGATGGAAAGGAATAACAATTCCAGGACTTCGCTGAAAGCTAACCTGATCAATATGTGTGAAGGTTGTTTCATCAGGTACATCAGAAACCCCATCTGTCAATAACTGACGAGCATGTTCACGTGTATTATATAGCTTATCTCTCACATCAGCAAGAACAACCCGGTAAGGCTCATTGGGAGGAATTCGTTTCCAAAACTCTGTTGTAGGAAGATAACATCAATAATCAATCTCACCTCAAGAAAATACTGCTCAATTTCAATGGCCACATAAATGTTGTGCTAAAAGGAAATGGAAACATTTGCTTCAACAACTAAAAAACTAAGCATATGCGCTGAAAATCTTTCTCTGCATTCTCCTACCTCACTACTACCAAGAATTTTACTTAACTTTTCACATAAAAAGGCAGAATTATGCCTACCAATATAGTGTTTGGCATCTGTCTTTGAAAGTCCATGAATTTCATGGGCTCGAGCATTGAGTTCATCATTACATCTCCACATTGAGAGCTGTTAGGAAAACAAAAATGTAGAAAGCTCAGCAACATCATCAAGTCTCAAATTAGCAGAGCAAAAGGATTGCTTTATACCTCAAACATGAGGTCCTCTATCTGAGAGAAATACATATTAGCAGCCATCATTCTGGCCAATAAGCATACATCTCTTGTAACCTCTGGTGTTACTCTCGGATTTCCTGTAGTCCATGCAGAAACAGTCTCATGTCAAAAGATGTGATTTTGAATGGCATTAATCTACAATCTATGAGCTAACAATTCACAACCTTTTGTGCACATGACTCATTATATATACAAATAGATAAGATGACATTAGCAAGAAAAGCTCAAAATTCAATCGACTACCATAAAAAGCAGAGACAATTCATATCTCTAAACACTTCAAAATAGAGGCCGTAACTGCAAAATAACTATAGCCATAACTATTAACTAAGATGTTCCCGAAGTTTTATTAAAATTACTAAAGAGCTTTAATACATAGAGTAGCTTCCCACGGAGAGAGAACATACCATCTCGATCACCACCCATCCAAGAAGAGAATTGTATGAGAGGAGCATTGTAGGGAACACGCTCATTTATCCCTATGTTTTTCAAAGCTGTGTCGACACGTCTTAGGAATTTTGGGACACCTTTCCAAATGGTCTCATGGAAATAGCTCATTCCTGCCCTCATCTCATCCTGTGGAGTTGGCTGAGTCCTCCTGATTTCATCAGTACGAAACGCAGCTTGTATCTAGGTTAAAGAATGCTGGTCAGAAACTTAAAAGATCACCTCAGAGACATATTAGGATCTTAATATTTAATGAGTCTACTTGAACCTTATTGCAAATGGTTCCAATGTTTATATTCAGTTCCAGAGGATCGCAACCATAATAATAGCAACACCAATTTCAGATCCCATACCTCTCTTTGGAGAGCTTCGTCAAGCTCCTGCTTATCATCAGGGGTAATATCTTTGGCATACAATTGGGTCAAACAATCCCTTATCCTGGAGAAACAAGCAGGGTGTTTTTAAAATGACACAATAAAGAGGGAAGAAGGGAAAAAAAAACTATAAAAGCTTTATATAAAAAAGACCAGTAAAAGATTGAACATGAAATCGAGAATAGGAAACACTATGATGATAGACGAAGCATGCAGCTAGGCTACTGAGGTTGTTGGGCATTTAAGAAATCATAAGGAGACTACCTATACCAATTAAGGATGCGAGCTTGCGGAAAGTTTTTCAAGTTTTTGGAACACGAAACATGACCTTTATGCGTATTTTCATTCATTCGAGAAGTGAAATACCAAATAGTTCAACCATGTGTGTAAAAATTGTCACCGCAATCACCATAAATGACACGAACCAGAAAGGAAACACAATTGCGAGTTTATGAATAAAAGTAGTTATTCATACATCAAACAAAGCACAAAATAAATAACAAACCTTCCGTGCTTTTGAAGCAAAGATCTACGAACAGATTGAGTTGGATGAGCTGTAAGAACCAAGTCAACTGTCTGGTTTTTCAAAGTATCAAAAATTTCTTCAGGGGATTTCTTCAAATCCACCACAAGCCTCCGCAGCGTTTCTTCAATATCTGATTCGGTTATTGCCGAACTTTCATCTGCCAAATCCCCTTTCTTCAGTTTTTTTATTCTCCTACGATAAGCAATCTGAACTTCCTCGGCTAGATTGGCCAGATTAAGCATGTGCGAGAAAGATTTCGTGACTACAATAGAATCTCCAGCGTCCAATCTGATCAGCATGTCTCCCAGCTCCTCCAACTTCTTAGTATCACCAGTTCTCTCATATTCAGCAGCATGCTCATACAGTTCTTGAACCTGATCCATGCATACCAAGACCAAAATTTATCACTGTAACCAAATTATTAACATTGAGTTCTGCCATTACCACATTATGTACAATCACTTGAAGAAAACAAGGTATTTTATGCAAGTCATCAACTTTTGTTGAAATCACTATACCAAGTCACACGTGTTACTTTCAAAAGAAAAGGAGAAAGAATGGCAAGTAACCATGTTATGTGGTAAGTCTCTTCCTCTCTTTGTGACTCCTTCCCTCAAAACTATTACATTCTAAAATTGCAAGTTAGTACATCAACAATCTCCCCCCCCCCCTCTCCCTTAAAAAGAAAAAACATATCGATATGGGATCTTGTTAGATTCGGCTAGATGTGTAGTTTTTTAATATCAATTTTTATAATTTTTTACCGAGCACATTAGAAGATGTTTAAACAAGAGCATTGAAAAATGTGCAAAAAGCAAACTTGAAATTTTAGAATGTAACAAACTTTCAGAGATAGATTGAGCAGTCAAGAATGTATATGATGATTGGCTGATTGCAATCCTAGGAGAAACCTAGTTCCAAGAAGGATCATGAAAGCTAAGTCCTTACTGGAAAAAACTTGGTCAACCCACCGGGTTGACTAACCACCACTAATAAAGTGTTGTGGTTAATGTTAGTAATGGAATCCAACTCATATGTTCAATAATATTTTAATGTCCCCATTAGTAATGGATAAACTACGCACTGTCCGTCGTTACTAACACTTATTTACGGAGTAGTTATTTAGCAGTAACAAGTTTGGAAATATCATGCAAAACCCTGAATTTGAAACAAAGCAATCATATCACTGAAGACAATACTGCAAAATCTTTCAAAAACTAGGAGTTTTAACAAAACAAAAGGCCAGATCCAAAAAAAAATAAAAATTCCCATCACTGTTATTTTACACCCTGAATTGGAGTGTATCAATTACTCAGCATAATGAAGCACAAGCTGGAAAGAAAATTTGCCAAACCAAAAATTCAAAAATCTAAACCACAAACAATCAAACTTAACAATAACAATGTAAACAACAAACTCCTATCTAGGGTACCAAAAACATTCACCAAATCAAACAACCATAATATCAAAAAAAAAAACACTGAAACAACATCAAAAATAAAAACTTGCAAATTTATTTCAAGACTTAGAAAAGTTGGGAGAAAAAAGAAAGAATGTAATACCGTTTCTCTGATGTCTTCACCATGTAAAGATTGTAAACTATCAAGAAAACGATCAAGCAACAAAGCATCATATTCAACAAGTTTATCATCCTCAGAAACTTTGCTAGGAGCAAGTAATCTCAATTGGGCATCAATGGAGGTCAATTTCTCCAACTTCACAGTAGCCATCACTGTGTACTGTGAATGAAGAAGATTATGTTGTTTCCTAATTAATTTAATGGAAGAAAATTCTGGGTTTTCTGCTAAAAAACAAAACAAAAGCGGGGTAATTAAATTTCTCCTTTTTATATAGAAAGTTAATTGATTGTGATCATGAAATAGTCGACAAAAATTGTGGGATTTTAAAAAAGAGAAGATTTTTTAAATTACTCGAATTATGGAAGAAGAGTTGAAAGAAAAAGAGATATAAAGATAAGTGTAATGTTTAGAACCTTTAATAATTGTTGATTTTTTCATCCAAAAAAAAAATTGTTGATTTTTTCACCCAAAAAAAAATTGTTGATTTTGATTTTGGGATTGAATGAAAGAATTGAGGTACTGTTATAAAGTACAGAGAATAGTACAAATCCAAATTTTTTTATAGGCAACACAACAAATAAAGGAGTGCCACTCACTTGAGTGTGTTGATTGATGCTATTGTTGAGTTGTTGTTACTTGTCACTCACAAGAGGACCCTAGACTAGTCTAGATCAAATCCGATTTTGAGTTGGGGTCGGCTTGGAATTAGAGGTTAGATGTTAATCAAATAATCCAAAAATGTTATCTTTATTGGACCGAATGAAGAATTTTTTTTTGTATATATCAGGTGTACAATAAATTGGTGTGTAACGGAATAAAAGTTATGCTAAAAATCATAAAAGTTTGATAAAAAAAAATCGTAAAGGTTATTATTTAGTTACTATTTTAATTTGTCAAAAAAAATTCTAATAACCAAGAATTTCTATACGTAGGTTTTTCTTATTTTTAGGTTATTTTCTAAAAAAATACTCGATAAATAACTTTACTTAAAAAACAATAATAATAATAATTTTCAAAAAATATTAATTAAAAAAATAATTTCCCTTAAAAAATGAAAAAATATTATAGTTTTCAATAAAAAAAATAACTTGTAAAAATAATAAAAATAAGAATTTCTAAAAAATAATAATAATTTTCAAAAAAAATAAATTTTATAAAAAATTAATAAATAATAAATAATTTTCCTTAAAAATTAAAAAAAAAAAACTTTGCAAAAAAAAAATAATAATAAAAAATTCACCTCCTAAAAGTTAGGCTAAAAATCATAAAGTTTACTATCTATTTACTAACTTACTGCCAAGGGAATAGCAGAATTCATATGTGTCGATTTTTTGGTTATTTTCTAAAAAAAGTAATAAATAAATAATTTTCCTTAAAATACTTATAATTTTCAATAAATAAATAAATATATAGATAAATTTAAAAAAAGTAAAAAATTAAATAAGTTAAAAAAAATAATAATTTTCCTTAAAAAATAATATTCCTCAATAAAAAAAAAATTTAAAATTTTTAAAAAAATAATAAATAAATAATTTTCCTTAAACACAAAAAAATAATAATTTTAATAAATTTAAAAAATAATTTTCCTTACAAAAATATAAAAAAATATCAATAAAAAATAAAATAAAATAAACAAGCTCCTAAAAGCTTGGCTTCACGGATGAAGAGTAATAATTCAAAAATATTATCTTTATTGAACCGAGTGAAGAATTCTTTTGTATATATTGGGTGTACAATAAATTAGTATGTAACGAATTAAAAGTTATGCTAAAAATTATAAAGGTTATTATCTAGATACTAATCATACTACACACTAATTTATTGTACACACTAAAAATTATAAAGGTTATTATCTAGATAATAAAGTAGTAACCAAGAATTATTATGTGTCGATTTTTCCTTATATCTAGGTATTTTTCTTAAAAAATAATAAATAAATAAATTTCCTTAAAAATAATGAAATAATACTAATTTTTCCGTCAAAAAAATAATACTAATTTTAAATAAAAATAGATAGATAGATAGATAAATTTAAAAATATTTTTTCCTTAAAAATTAATAAATAATAATTTTAAATAAAAATAATAATTTCTATAAATAATAAATAATTTTCTTTAAAAAATTAAAAATATATTTTTAAATTAAAATAGTTAAAAAGAAATTTTAAAAAATAGAATTGAAAAAAAAATCCTTACAACAATAAAATAAAAAAAAACCTTCTAAAAACGTGACTTCTACAAAACTAATATTTCTATATGGTCTACGTCAAAAGCTAACTTTTTTTTTCTTAAAAAATACCAAGCATAATTTATGAACTAATAGTTATCTGCTAAAAATATTTAAATTAATCTCCTAAATTTCTGCAAAACAAATTTTTTTTAAAAAAAAATTAAATGAATTGGATCATCTAAGCATATCTTAACAAAAATTAAATATTTATTTCGGATATATATATTTAGCATAACTCGGGCCAAAAACTAGTTCTTTTATAAAATCAGACAAAAAAAGTAATTAGAGGAATCATAATATAACCCAATTTCCTATTTATAACCCAATTTCCTAAACTCGATAGTCGATGTCCTAGAATTAGGAATCGTAATATTCTTTAGCATACATAAAATTCTTTGAGATAGGCTACTTTGTCTAAGAGGTGTAGCTCAAGTGGTAGAGTACAACTCCGTAATTCTTGAGGTCACTGGTTGACACTTACCCCCTCCCCTGCTTGTCAATTTGAAATCTTTTTATATTGACGTATTTATACAACTTTTAATAATTTATAGTATAAGCATAACCTACTGGTTAAAACATGTTACATGGAGTGTGATGATCCGGGTTCGATCCTCATTAACGACACAATTCTCCCCGCCCCACATGCCAAGATTATTTTCTGAGATAGGAAGTCTTGTGCAGAAATTATTATATTACAAGTCAAATTGATTGACATACAACCTTAACAAAGAATGAAACGTTGGTTATCTTCAACCACCATTCTACCAGTATTCAACCAAGTTGTTAAATATCAATTGCAAAAATAATAACAGAATTATAACATGCACATTGAAGATGAGGTCTAAGATGACTACAATCAACATGTTATTGTTCCTACAATACTCACAACAGAATTATTCCTATGCGTGTTGGCTCAAGCTTTCAACCTTGACATCTCTTCTCTCATATTGTTGAGTTTATCGGCTATGCGTAATGATATTCAGTATTTACTCACCTCGGTTTTCACTATTATCGAAATTGAGGATGACAATCATATTGTAAATTTACAATCAACACAAACAACGAACTCATGGAAGAATGTTATTAAATTTACCTTTTACAAGGTTTCTCGTGTATTTTGGGAAGGCAAATGAGCGGCTAATTGGGTTGTTGATGCAGGTGATTTAGTTCTGACTAGTTTATGTATTCCGTATGTGCTTTCCACCTTCTCAAAAAAAAATTAAAATTTAATTGAGAATGACAAATTTGGTACTTAAATAATAGGAAAAATGGAATTTAATAATCCCATCTTTAATTTATTTTAAAATAATCCCACCTCTATACATCATCTGCTTAAAATGGACTATATCACCCAAAGTTGGGTCCGTTTTGAGAAGAAAAATTAAAGGTGAGATTATTTTAAGCAACTGATTTTTAAAGGTGGAATTATTTTGGAATAAATTAAAGGTGGGATTATTTTAAGCAGACCACCCAAAGGTGGGATTATTCTTTTCCATTTTTTCAAATTAATATTAAAATGTTAAAATTGGTTTGGAAAACGTAACAACTAAAGAAGGATGTATATGTAATGATTAGACAATAATGCCCTTTGATATATATTTCATAATTCTATCAAAACGAGCAACCAGACACCTACCGCTCGTTTCTAAATCTCTTAATTAGTTGATATTGACTATTAAGTATAGCCAAAATATGAAATTAGAATAAATTCTAAATAAGAAGGCAACAATGTCACATTGTCATCATTAATTATGAAAATTAAATACAAATGCCATTCTCTCAAATCATCTTGATAGAATGAATTGAAACAACTACTCCCTCTGTCCCTAAAAGATTGCCCCATTCACTTTTTCTCATCTCCCGAGACACAACTTTAAATGAAAATATCTTTAAATACGTGTGATAAAAAATTATAAAAATTACATATTAAAAAAGTTCACATTGAGCCGAATCAAACGAGATCCCAATTGACTATATTTTTTCTTACATGTATAAAATTATAGGGAGTCAAAGTTACCAAATGAACAGTAACAAAAGTTAACATGGGGCAAACATTAAGGGACGGAGGGAGTAACTCATTAGCTATATACCACTTTCACTATCATCACTCATTTGTGAAAGATATTAGACTATGTTCCTAGAGAGTTTGAAGAGTCAAAGTTTCACAAAAATAAAATTTGTTTTGTTGTGAATGTGTTTAATTCCTTGACTATTTAATCAATAGAAGAGCCAATTAATTTCAACCAATTGTATGATTTTGGACTTACAATACCATGCAAATTTTGGAAGCATATACCATGGCAGCTTCCTTTCCCATTGCAAGTATCAAGTATCCCATTCTGTTCTAATTCTCCCATAATGATATATAATGCACTTCTACACTGCCTAAATATATTAGATGTTAAATTATCACATTTGCTTTTGTACCCCAACTAACTTCAATTTCACTTTTGAGTTTTATTACATACAAATTTATGTTGTACACATCCTTTGCCATTCTTGACTTATTATTGATCCCTCAAAATATCTATTTTGTTTGACATAAATGAGAAGTGTATAAACTCATAGGTCACGTGGGAGAAAAAAAATCCCAGCCCGTTAGACTCAGGGGCGGATATTATATTGAAAATTTCAGATGTGATTGATATTGAAATCAACGGATATAATTTTTTATTTGGGGGTTATTGTACAAAAAATTTGAGAATTATTTAATTTGGTGGGGCTCAATTTTAAATACCCTCTTATTTAAGGTTATTCAGATAATGTATATACTCTTTTATGTTTGCATAATTGCATGTGCCCGTCGCCCAATTACTTAAAATCGCCTGCAATTTAAAGTAAAAAGACAATGATGTCCTTAACTTAAAATTACACCACAACTACATATACAACAATGTCGGACACCACGCCATGACCTCAACCACCACCACCACCATTAATTTTTTTTAATAAGGGAAGGGGCGTCCAGATCAGACGCCCCAACCATATGCATGGTTGGGGCATCTGATCTGCACGCCCCTTCCCTTATTAAAAAGAAAAATTAACCACCACCATGGTGGCGGTGGACCGGTGGTGGTCGAGGTCATGGCGTGGTGTCTGACGTCGTTGTATATTTAATCTAAGTTGTTGTGGTGTAATTTTAAATCAAGGACAATTTTATCTTTTTATTTTTTATTGTGGACGATTTTAAGTAATATGCGGGCGACGTTTAGCAATCCACATAAAATTTTGAGACAACCAAAAAAAATATGACTAATTTAGGATGAAGATAGTAATTAACCAACCATCTTAGCAAGAAATGTAATATTGGTCAGACAGCCCGTTTGGTTGTTGGTAATGAATTGTGGTAATGATAATGGATTTAAAGTGTAATTTATTAAGGAAAAACTTCAAAATCCCCATGGAAAACATATTTGTCATTCCCAAACTTGAAATTTCTTCTTATTTTTCATTACCATCCATTACCATGTGGAAGGGTGATATTAAATGGGAATGGATATTTGTGAAGAAAATTAGATGAATTGGAGTAAAGCTAGCACAGCCATGGAAATGGATTATGATTTTCCTTTCAAATTTAATTATAAATCCATTCTCATTACCTCCATTTATAATCGACTACCAAACGGGCCGTTAAAGACCTAAGCCACCCTAGGCTTTAAGTTGGTGGATAGAGTGCCCAGAGTTCAAAGGAATACCATGTGATGTTTTTCCAAAAGAAATATCAACGTTGTTTATGCCCATTTTCGTGAGACGAATCAAATTGGTTGGGTCATGCACTAACTAGATGTTTGAATGATTGGATCGTAGGATTATTTGGACAATAAATCAAAGGAAATAAAAAGAAAAGAACGAAGACGTAAGGATTGGTTCACGGAAAACCTCTGAATTTTCAAGACCTTAAATACTATTACAAATTTACAATTGCTCGCGAGGCATTTTTACATTTTGGAATTGATTTACAATAGCATCAACGGGTATATTAAAAAAAACATGTATTTCTCTAGATAAGTAAACAGACAGTCATTTAGCAGCTGATCATCTGTGCTATTATGTGACTTATTTTTTTATGTACGTCATCCCAAAAAATGTCCTTTCTACACTTGTTGTCACCGTACCACAGGGAGAATCAACATCAACTTATTCAAAAGCAAATACACACTATAGGACGAGTTTCATGTTTTTGTTTTTCAACACTAAGATTTTTCATTGAAAAAAACCCCTCATCATCTCTAATATCAACAGTGAAATTAAGAAGCGATCTTTTCATGAAAGATTTCTCCAACACTTAAAAAATTCATTAGGATATAAGTCATCAAGTTCAACCAATTTTCTAATGTCAAAAGAAGAAAATCGATTAGCATGGCTAAAGGAAGCCATACAAATGAGTAAATTCTTACTTTTTTCATTGAATCGACTGCTTCTAGTTCTTGCAATTGCAGATCAATGACACTTAGGAAAACTTCAACTCTAAAAATAGAGCTGGCAAAACTTGACCCAACCCGAACCCAACCCAATAATGGGTTGGGTTGAGTTTTTCAACCCGTTTAGTTAAATGGGTTGACCCAACCCAACCCATTTAGTTTAATGGGTTGGGTCGGGTTGAAATCCTCAACCCGATTTCAATCCGCTTAACCCATTAAGAATATACGTTGTAATAAAATTAGTTTCAAGTTCAATTGACGTAATAATCTATTATATCACTTTCATATTTTTATTTTTTTATTATGTTATAAATTCTTTACGAGTTATGTAGGTAGCTGTTATGTCTTTAAATCTAATGTTTTTATCTTGAACATTAGAACTCAAAAGGTTGTTAGTTATTAATTAATACCGTGTTATAATGTGTAAATTATGGACAATATGACTTGTAAGTTGTAATATATATGACTATTGTGGGTTTTTGTTATAGTCCATATATAAGTATAGACATATAGTGGTATAATTTTATTTGATGCTAATGAAAAAGTGATAATATTATTAAACGGGTTATTGGGTCAACCCGTTTATTTATAAGGTTGGATTGGGTTGAGAATCTCAACCCGTTTAACTAAATGGGTTGGATTTGGGTTGGAAATTTCAACCCGTTTATATTAATGGGTCAACCCGAACCCAACCCAAATCAACCCATTTACAGCTCTATCTAAAATTGTGAAAGTTTGTCACTTGTGGCCTACCACCATGAAATTTCCACTCCGATCGATCCCTCCATGTTATAAACTTCAATTCATAATTTATCACAAAAGAAGTAACCTTAGCGAAATAAGAATCCCATAAATCCATCATCTCCAATAAATCTCCTATAAATTCCACTCCAATCCATCCATCCATCATCTCCTATAAAAGAGTGAACATTTATACCTAATTTGTGCCACTAGCAGTCCAAAAAATAGTTAATTAATGGGGGAAACCCATAATATATAGAGAGAATGGGTGAAAAGTGGATTGGAGAAATGTTGAGAAAGAAAGAAATGTCATGGAATGAGCAACACTGAAGGAAATGAAGTACAAAGTATAATAGCAACTAGTTTTTTGACCCGTTTAAGTCACGGACGAAAGTCTTAATTAAACTTTATCGTTTGTATAATTTTGGAATTATTGCATATAATAACATTGAAAATGAGAACGACCAAATGTATGTGGAAAATAATAAGGGAAAAACCATTTTAAGAAAATTGTCACGTATTTTTTAACACGAATAAAAATGGTGCATGTTTTCCTATGTGTTACTGTATCTTAGGTGAATTTTAAAAAGTAAATGTTGATATTATTTTGATTTCGGTCTTTATTTTAAAATACCTAAGTATAGATATAAATATAGATTGGGTTGAAGCTATTATTGTAGATATTATAATGATGAAATTGATTAAAGTAAGATGAAGGGAGAGACTAAAAAATTACAATAAGGGCAATAAATGGATTATGAGTTAGAGGTTTGAAGAGATTAGAAAAGACAATAAAGAAATGCACTTGGCCCAAAGCGGACAATATCATACTAATGGTTGTGTTGTGGTACGTGTACGCCTGCGGCCTTACAAAGTTACATAAATGCTTATAAAATCAAAAAATAAATTTATGAGCAATACTTGGGAATATATGTCATTAGGTTAATATCAAAAAGTTTTATATATTTAGTGAGATTAAAAACAATATTTACCTACTATAAAAAATGAAAATAAATCATACATTAGAAAAGCAACAAAAAAAAAATCTAATTTTATATTATTAACAGCCATAATTTATGTGCACATAAAAATTGTATCAAACAAAATATTTAATATTTACAAATGGAGAAAATGACACGTGTCTTTTTATGATGTAGGAAAAATGGAACTACATTTATTTTATTTTTTCTTAGTTGTAAATTGTAATAATAACTCTCTCGATTTATTTTAGGCAACTGAAGAGTTTCTTTCTTTACATATATATTTAAATACTTTAGACTGAAGAGTCTACTATTAATATATTATTTACTATTATGTATTATAATGAAAAATAATGGGAAGTTGTGTATGGAAAGGGGTGTCATTTGATAGGATAACATAAGTATGACATCAACAGTGTTTTTGGCGAGAATTTTTTTAATGAGAGCATGACATGCGGACATTTGGAGGAGTAGCTAATGTCAACAATGCTTTGTTTTAGTATAAGTTATTATAGATTGAGAAAAAAAAGAATGATGTGTCATTGTGAGGAGGATAGAGTGATTTATAAAAGGTCGTGTGTCAAATGTATGTATGAGGAGTGTTTTAATAGACTAGGTATAGATTTTAATCACAGTAGTGGTAAGTTGTAACGAAATTTTTACAGGATAAATCATCTACTTTAATACTAAAGTAGTAATCAAGAATTCCTATATGTCGGCTTATCCTTAGAAAAAGATATAAGCATATCTTAGAAAAAATATTTATAACTTAAAATGGGGACACAAAAAAAAAAAAGTTGTGAATGACTTTAACTTTTAATTATTGGTTAACAGGTTATCAGATCCAATTTTATAAGGGTTATAGTTTAGTTTGGCCTGTTTCAAAATAAAATGAAATTAGAATTGTTTTTATAATGGAAATATTATAAGAATTAAATCCACATTTAGGTGGTCTTTTCGAATTAAGTCAACATTTTGATTGACTCAAAATAAGCCAACTTAATATACATGTCTTCTCAAATTGAGTTTTTTCAGTGATTATTTGTTGATTAAATTCACATTTTCAATGGAAGACCATATAAACAATAATATATTAATGCACCGCTTTGATTTTTTTTTATTGAAATTATTAACTTTCCCCACCAATAAGTCGTACAAAAAAATTAATTTGAGTAGATATGTGTAATATGTTGACTTATTTTTAGAAAATTGGTTAAAAGTTAACTTATTTGTTTATAATTGTTCGCAACGCAAATACTCCCTCCGTAACGAATTAATTTCACCTTTTGTTTTGTCATGCATTTTGATTAAAACAAATACGGAGTAACATTGTTGCTTGTAATTTTATTTTCTTTATTCATTGTTGGGAGTTGTGACGTCGTGAGTTTCCTCGGTTTGTTTCAATCTCTTTTTATACCCAAAAATAAAAAAGTTCCAACCTGCCTTTTCACTTCTTCGTTCCACCTTCTCTATCTCCTCCATTGAAGCCGGTTTTCGTGTTTCCTATCCTCCATTGAAGCAGCTTTTAAGGTAATCCGTTTATTTTCGTTTTTTTTTTAACCTTCTAAACCAATTACACAATCTAAGGTTTGATCGTTTACTTAATTGTCATACAATCAATTGGTGTTCTTTTAAGGTTGATTGTTGAGCGATTGTGATTGTTTATCATTATGGAAGATTATATTGAGCGATTTTGTTGCTACAATTTTGCTGGTATTTTAAAACGAGATGACTTTTATATAATATGGATTTATTTGTGGTTTTCCTTGATATTGAAAAAACTTATGATAAGGTATTGAGGAGAGTACATTAGTGGACTTTAATAAGGAAAAATATTTCTTAGAAATACATTGACATCATTACATATAAGGATGCTAGCACGAGTGGTTGGATAAATGAGGGGGAAATACAAGAATTTCATATTACGATTGAGTTACGTTTAGGTTCTTCTCTTACTCCTTTTCTTTTTGCAATAGATATGGATAAATTGATAAATAAAATACAGGATGATACATTGTGGTTCATGTTGTTGGTTGACATGGCCGTTTCTGATATTTTAGGGGCCGGGGCAACGTTTAGCTTTATTTGATAAAAATCTAATTTATAGTTTTTTAATTTGTAGGTTTTTTATTACAAATTAAAAAGCTACAAATTATTTCATATAAATTAATTTGTAGATAGAGTGGTAGGATTTTCTCAAATGAACCGCATTTCTTCGTATAACCATATTTGTTGAAGAGATGAAATATAACCAATGTATAACCTTATAATTTATTTCATTGAATTATGTATATTTTTATAACAACTTATCATATATTTTCATCAAAAAATTAAGTTTGTCTTAAACTTAGGATGCGTTCCCTTCACCTTAAAAAAAAAAAGTTTCAGATTTAATAAATTCAGATAAGTTCCAATAAGGTCTAATAAGTTCCAGTAAGGTCTAATAAGGTCTTATAAGTTCTAATAAGTTTAGATAAGGTCTAATAAGTTCTAATAAGTTTCAATCAGGTTTAGGTTATTTTTTTTAATTATTGATTAAATAAAATTAATTAAATTAATAATTACCTTAAATCACACTTACACAACATAAACTATTTTGTTTTTTTGATAAAATGCCTTAAAAGGCTAATGATTCATTAAACATAAACTAATTTTATTCCATCATTCTTGTTTTAATTTTTTTAGAGAATGATTGAATTAAACTATTTTTTTATATTATAAAATATGAAAGATAGGTTTATAATAATTCGCAATTCTAGTACTAATTAAAATTAAATAAAATTCACTTGAATAAAAATCCACATCAATACATTGCTTCAGATTCATCATTGGAGTACATATTTTTACCTTTAATATCATTTTCTTCATTGAGCATATTTTCTTCACATACAACTTGCCATATTTCATCTGTAATATTTGTACGAACAACTTTCATTGCCTTTAGTCGTTCGCCATCAGTTAAATTTATATCAGCTCGTGGTTGTACGAACAACTTGCCAAAATAAGAAAATGAAAAAAAAAGTGTGTATAGGGTGAAAGATTGTATAATATTTTGCTTAACCTTGTCATATTCATTATTATTCAATATATAATTAGTGGATACAAGAGTCATGCCTAATCTTAAGGAGCATTATTAAATATATATACAATATTTTGTAAAATAGTATAGGATAGTCAAGTTTGTTTCCTATTATTTAGGTTAGTTGAATGCTACGACTATTATTATTGTTAATAAGCTTGTTTCCTATTATACAAAATAGGATAGTCAAGTTTGTTTCCTATTATTTAGGCTAGCTAGTCGTAGGCTACTATTATTATTGTTAATGAGTCTGTTTCCCATTATACAAAATATTGTACATACATTTAATATAAGGAGCTATATATAGATACAACTATTTATACCAAATCATAACAATATATAACGTGTTTGTGCAGAAATTTGTCAAAGAATATAATTTAAACATTTAGGATAAATATCGAAGATTAGGGTGGAAATTGTCAAAGATTAGGGTGGAAATTGTTGAAACTTAAGATAGCCAGAGGTATTTTCCATAAAAAAAATATATAGTATGGGGGTAAATAATAATAATAATAATGTTTGCATCGGCATAATGTAACGACCCGACTTTTTAACTGTCGATTGACGAAGGAAATCGACATACGGATCATTACTTAAACAATAAACTTAATATTAATTGAATATTCAAAAACTAAGGCATCTTTTATTAGCTTAATAACCAAAGAATCCAAAGGTCTACAAAGATAAATACTAAAATTACATAAATTAAATATGTTTTCCCAACAGGCTGGGACAACTACTAACATAAAAGTCTTATTGGAAATTCTAAATAAACTAGGGTCAAACTACAGAACTCTGCCACTCAAAACCCAATCCAGCGTAAGCCCGTTCTAAGCTGCTGCATCATCACCTGAAACTGGGGGGTCCACCGTCAGTGGCGAGTAACTAGGCTGTCCCGCTTAAATGAGGGACCGCTAACCACATAATAGCATAGAATTGTACATGAAAACCATACGCAAACATATAACATTTCATACAAAAATACATACAAGGTACGTATAAAAATACGTACAAAAATACGTGTAAAAATACGTATAATAATACCTGCAAAATACAGTTAGCAATACGTACGAAAATACGTATAAAAGTACGTATACAATACGTATAATGATACCTGCAAAATACGGTTAGAGATACATACAAAAATACGTATACAATACAGGTACAACACACAAATACATATACGTTTACGTACATACTTAAGTCGTACAAATACAGATGTACACAGCGGAAGACTTATACTATTCATAGTACGTTGCAATTCATTCTTATCTTATATTATAAATATACATATAACTTGGTTATCATGATTTCATAACATATCATACTTCATCATATCTTAACTTCATAAAATAACTTACCATATATCTTAACTTATCATATATCTTAACTTCTTAGCGGACCGGTCTTTATAGCTCGTAGTGAACCTTTGCGTCCACAACTTTCCTAAAACATGCCGGGGTGAACCTTTGCGTCCCACCCGTAGCCCTCCTTTGCGAGAACTAAGCCTAAGCTATGGCCATAACCCCTAAATAGTCCTCCTTTGCGAGAACTACCTAGACGACTACATATCCTAGAATCAAGAACTGCGCAGATACCGCAGTCTGGCAGTGGCAACGACTTAATCCGATTGATTACCTTTGCGTTATCGCAGGGGCGTCCTATCTTATTAACCCGATTAATGACATTTGCGTCATCGCAGGGGCGTCTTTAACTTATTATCTTTCTTATACTCGGAAGTACTAGGTGACCGTAATCGGGAATGAAATGTTCGAAGTCCCAGAAAAGAGAGGTGCGGCACGTATATTGGCCACCTTAAATACCAAGTCTTTCCTAGCCAGAGATCGAAACAAATCAATAACCTTTTACTCTGTTTCCTTTCCTTCCTTATTAATATCTTATTATACTTTCTTCCTATTGTAACTTATCCCTACTGACTTCCTTAATAATAATGATAATATTATGGTGACAAATATAATAACTATCCCTGAAGTCCTTTTATTATTATTATGTTACAACTTATTCCTTTTGTCATATTATTATTACCCTTCACATTACAACCTATCCCTGATAGTTCATTTAATAAGTAATAATTATAATAATAATAATTCCTAAAATTATCCCAATATTATTATAAGTCAAAATTAAACTAAAATTAATCAATTAAAATGTGGCCCACTCGAAATTTTGTGAATAATCATATAAGAATTAAATAAATTCACAAGCTCATCATATAATTAATTAAACAAATTAATAAATCATCTAAAACAACAATTAACAACATAAATTATTCAAAACATGATAAAATTCCTACTTTTCATATTTTATACCACTCGAAAACTCCATGTCAAAAATCCTGAAAATTAACATAATTAATTAAATACAATCATCAATAATTAGCAATTTTAACTTAATAATATTAATTAAAAATCATACTTTAAACATTAAAGTTATCAAGAACCAGATCAAAATCAACACTTTATATACATGATATTACACGGCATTCTGGCATATTAAAATTATCAAGATTAAATCCAAGAATTCAATAATAACATGTTTTAATAATTTAATCTCACTATTTTACACAATCTGATTTTAAATAATTAAATTAAAAACCACTGTTAAAAGGTCTTGAGTAATCTGGAAATTTTGATGGAAGCTAGATATAGGTTCAAAGTTTAACGTGCATAAATTTTGTCCAAAAATAACGTCATTTACTATTTTTAAGGGATTTTATAACTAACAAATAAGATTAGGCTGAAATCAGTTTCATATTTTTCTGCCATAGCAAACGAACTTTAAAAATTACGAAAATTTAAAAAAAAGCTGTAAAACACTATTACAGACTTCCACCTAAAATTTCGTATCCATACAAATTGATTAAGTATCTTAATAAATTCGTAAACCAAATCTGGACAGTTTTACCGGTTTGAAAGATTAAACTATTATAAGCAATAAAAGGACGAATTTTGCCACGAATTAAATCATGATTCATAATGAAACAGTAAAGAAACTCCCACGAAAAATTCATCAAGAAATAACAAGATTTGATTAAGAAATAAATTCATACAAATAATTATTCAACAATTAAAGATTTCAAGAGACTACTTAAAATGATCAAGAAAGTTTCATAATAATTCATAAAGATTACATATTATCATCAAGAAAAATTAAATAATATCATATCATATGATTCGAAATTTTCTAGGAGATCATGACACTAATTCCTAACAATTTTCATGTTTTAATCCTAATTAATTATATAGCTAACTTGTTCCAGATTTAAATGAGAGAGCTTAGTTACCTCTAATCACTAAAAATTCCAAGGCAAAATTCACCACTTTGGTGATGGAGATACACGGCCAAGAACAAGAAAGAAAAGAGAGAATTTTAGGGTGCTTGAGGCTTTTACAATTGATTAAAAAACAAATGTTAGCCCTCACCTAAATATATATAGAGAAAGAAGGAAGCAAAACAAAACCCTAATTTAGCTAAGGGGGCCGAAAAAGGGAGAGGAAGAATAGGAGAGATTGGACCTAGCATTTAGGAATAATTAGACTAGGTTTTAGAATTTAAAATAATTATTTAATTTAATTAATTTGATTAACTAAAATCATTTAAATAATTAAATTAAATAAAATAAATAAACATTGGCCCAAAGAAAGGAGTGGACCGGCCATGACATAAAAGAGAAGGAAAAATTGGGTCATTGGCCCAATTTGAGAAAAAGAGAGAAAAATAAAAATAAAACAGTCCAAATTAATGGGCCTTTTGGACTTAGAATAGATAAAATAAAACTAATAACCGCGAAATTTTCTGGCCCTAAATTTCGGGTCATTACAATAATGTTGTTCGGGATACCCATCTTGATGTTTGCTATCGGTCTGGGATTTCAGCAAGGAAGGAGGTGGATATTGGTTTAATAGGGGGAAATGTTGGAGCACTACGGCCTGCCGACGTTTTACTTTATTCCTGGGATCAAGGGCTTGATTTATGCGTGGACTTGGTAGAGTCTTCTCCTCTAACCCTTTCTAGGTTGGCTGACTTTGTTCCGGGTCGTGTTGTGACGAGTGTAGCTCTTCGTAAGCGAGCTAAGTATGCAGATAGATGCCGAGCTTTGGGTTATGGGTTCCTTCCTTTCTCCTTTTCTACATTCGGGGAATTGGAAGGAGATGCGGTTCCCTTGTTGAAGCGGATACAAAATTTCTCGCGGACTGCGGATGTTGGAGCACGTGCGGCTGCTCACATCTTCACAAGAATAGGTTTTTCTATAGCTAGGGGAGTGGGGGCCCAGATTGTATCTCGGCTTCCCACTAACTTCTTGTAAATCTGAACATTTTGTGTATTCTCCTATAAAGAGATGTTACTATAATAATAATAATAATAATAATAATAGTAATAATATAATAATAATAATATTATTATTATTATTATTATTAATATTAATATTAATAATAATATAGTTGTTTCTCGGCTCCATTCAACTTTTTGTAAATAATAATATAGTTGTTTTTGATAAAAAAAATATAATAATAATAATAATAATAAATTGTTGTTATTATCATTAATCTTACTGTCGATGCAAAATTGGGCCCAACATATAGCATTTAATAATAAATTATCATTGATCTGATATATTACCAGTGCTTATTATTATTATCATTAATTTCAATTGGAATGAAATGTTATTACAATTATTCATGCTTTATGATCAATCAAACACTTGCGAACAATAATTATTATAAATTTGTAATATATCAAATCAAGTAATCATCACCTACCGATCAACAACCAACAAATGCATCAAAAATTAAAAACAAACTCGAACTCATCACATTTTGATCGAATCATTCAAAAACATTGAAAATGAAACAAATAAGAGTAATGCGCTTACCTTTAAGGTGTTTGGCGATCAATGAATTGATAGATGACAAAGAGAAGATTGAATTCGTTTGATTTTAGAAAAAAATATATAGAAAATGAAACTGAGAGTAAAAACAGAGATGAATATAGAAATGTAAGCAAAATGGGTAAAATAAGAAAATATTATTTCTTATTAGGAAGCTATACAATACATTGAACTTTATGACTATTTATATTCACTTATTAGAACTAATTTTACAGAGTAAACTATGGTAACAACTCCCTATCAAAATAATAATAATAATAATAATAATAATAATAATAATAAAAAATAAATAATTCTAAAGAGGTGGTTTGAAGGATTGAGCGAAGGAAGGGGATTGTTAAAAAAAGAAAGAGAAAGAAGTGGACAAGTTGCAAAAATATTGGAGAATGGTTTGAACGAATGAGGTGAGATTTCCTCCCTATTTTATTTATTTTGGGTTTGATTTAATTTTGGTCCAAATTAAACTTTACCGATCTCCATATTATTATTATTATTATTATTATTATTATTATTATTATTATTCCATCTGTTCCAATTTGTTAATTTTACCACATGTGAATTAAGGAAAATTTAAATATGTAGATAAGTTGTTATTGGAATTGATAATATTAATTAATAAAAAAGTGATACTAATTATTACTACTCCCTTGAACGTAATTCAACAATAAAAAAGAACATAAGTTCAAATGTATAGAATATTGTTTTTTTGGATTACTATTATTATTAATTTATTATTCAATCATATTTATACATTCCAATAAGGTTTAATAAGGTCTAATAAGTTTTAATAAGGTCTAATAAGGTTTAATAAGGTCTAATAAGTTTCAATAAGGTCTAATAAGTTAAATCAGGTCTGATAAGTTCAGATAAGTTCATGTCTAATAAGTTGAAGAGAACGCACCCTTATTCATAAAATTTCTTAATGATATAAAATACGGAGTACATGAAAATACATATTGAATACATTTGCTCTCTTAACTGAAAGAGAAATAAAATTTATATTTCTTATCTTACTTAATATGGACAGATAAGAGAAAAAATAATTAAAAATGTTTTAATATTTTTAAAATTATATTTTATGCCTTATAAATCTCAAAATCTCATTCATATAATTTTAAAAAATATTAAAATTTGAAATTAGATCATGAAAATTTTGTCCAAAATTACACTATATAAATGTCAAGTTTTGAAAAATACAATTTAACAGTTTTTTTTTTGAAAAGAAATTTTATTATTTATGCTTGTGGTATATCCTGCTAACCAAACAAAAAACTATTTAGCAAATTCCTAAGAATTTGTATTTCCCTCTAAAATGCTCTCCAACCAAACGACCTTATAGAGTTGTTCAAATAATATTTCATTCCTAGATGTAAGAGAAGGGAAATGAATTAAATCAACAAATAGATTTGAAAGGAAAGAAAATGTTACATCGTTTTTCAGCTTTTAATGTAAGTTTTCAATACTTTTGTTGTGTTTTTTATATTGGAGATTCTCGATGAAGTTAGTCGGAAACTCGACGCTCAATTGCGATTAGATGGTGGGCATCTAAGGTGACAGTGTGGTAAAAGTGGTGGTAATCTACTTGTGGGAAATATTTGGTTAGGATAACGCTGATGGTGCTTTTACAATGGTCAAATATGGTGACTCGGGAGAGAATAAAAAAAATAATGGAAAATACAATTTCTAAGGAACAATGTTTATTTGAAGATAAAAAAATGGTTTTAAAAAAAATCAATGTGGAAAACACTCCAAGTTAAAATTTAATTTAAAAAAAACAATGAAAACATAATCACTAGATTACCAAACCGAAAAATGCAAAATAAAATATTTTTTTTACCTAAATGCCATCGGAATTTTTTTATCCAATTTGTTGCCAAAGGTATTTGTTTTTATTTTTTTACCAACTTGTCATCCGAAGATATTTTTTTTACCAATTGTCGTCTGAAGATATTTTTTTTTACCAATTTGTCATCCAAAACAATTTAATTAAAAAAAATTGTTTCATGTGCCCCTAAGTTTGCTACATAGGGGAAAAACACTTTATTAAGAGTGATTTAAGGGAAAAAAGGTTAGGTTGATTACTTTTGTCTTTTTTGTGTTTGTAATTAAGAGAAGTAACATGTTAAATCACATGAGACCACCACCTATAAAAGAAGGAAAATTTGTCAATTACTACCAAACTTTTAGTCCACTTTGCCAATTACTACCAATTAATTGTTTTGTTTTCAATTACTATCAATATTTGATGAAGTGCTTTGCTATTACTACCAAGCTAGGATGCATGGATACTTCATTTAGGTTGACGTACCCGTGTCGGATACCGATACGATATCGATACTTCACGAATACCCGATATTTCAATCATTTTTTGTAGTAATTGAAAACCAAAAAATAAATAAAAAATTAAAAAGAAAGTCAGTGAGCACTTTAAGGACACTTGGTAGTAATAGCAAAGCACTTCATCAAATGTTAGTAGTAATTGAAAACAAAAAAATTAATTGGTAGTAATGGACAAAGTTGACCAAAAGCTTGGCAGTAATTCACAAATTTTCCAAAAAAGAAACGTAAAATAATATCTTTGTCATTTTGTGTTTGTAATTAGGAAGAAAAAAATATTTATTTTTTGTTTATTAAAGGTGACTATGTACTTCCTCTGTCCCATAACAAGTGCTCCAGTTTTACTATAGACACTATTTACATGATTACTTCGGATCTCTTTAATTTTATTCATATAAGGAAAAACATAGTCATATTGGATTTCATATGATTTGTCTCGACATGTACTTTCTAAATATATAATTTTTATAATTTTTTGTTAAATATAACTCAAGATATTAATAGTTAAAGACTTAAAGTTGTGTATCGGGTGATATGAAAAAGTAAATAGAAAAATTATTTTGGAACAGAGGAAGTAGTTAACTTTTTAGAACAAATGTGGTAATCCTAAAGGATGGGTGACTATTTTATTTTTATCATTTATCGTTTTTTTTTTATACAAAAATTCGATTTTTGACAATATTGGATAAAAGTAGTTACACCTACAAAAAATAGCAAAAATTTATTGATACTACTGTACTAATGAAAACTCAAAAGCCTCTTATAAAAAAAAGCCCAAAAATAAAAAAATCTAATCCTAACATTTCATCTCTCCGTTTATTTCATTCTGTCCTCTCCTCTTCTCTGTCGAACTAACTAATTGTGACTAGGTTGGGCGTGGTTTTTGTGGTGCCTTTCCTCCATTAAAGCAAGCAGATTTCCTCCATTAAAGCAAGCAGAGTTTTTGAGGTAAGATTGTTTTTCCCGTAGAATCAATTATACAATGAAGTTCATGCTTTGCTGGGTAATTTATTTTATCGCCAGATGGAAAATGAATTTCCAATCAAATATTGTTGATAGATTATGTATGTGCTGTGCTGTAGACTACAAAAATGGAGGATTTCTTACTGGGCCCAGGGCGGCCGCCCCTGTTGCCCTGGGTCAGGAACGGGCCTGTTGGTTGATGATAGTGTTAATTGATGGGACAAAAGAAGGCGTGGAAAATAAGTTCGGAATTATGGCAATAAATCTTGGAATCTCGAGGCTTTAAAATTAGCTGAAGTAAAACGGAATATTTAGCGTGCACATTTAGCTAGAGAATAGGAAATGTGGCATGTGCGATCAATTTAGATGGGTTAGGGTTTTGAATTTTCCAATATCTAGGATCTATCCTCCAAAAAGAAGGTGAACTAGATGGAGATGTTGCTCATAGGATCACATCGGGTTGGATGAATTGGAAGGGAGCTTATGCATTTTCATGTGGCTTTGGTATGCCACATAAACTAAAGGGAAAGTTTTACCGGACAACTCTTAGGCTGCCATCACTATGTGATGCAAAATGTGAGACTTTGAAGTATAGTTCATGTTGAGAAGATGAATGTGATAGAATTGCGTTTGTTGAGTTGGATGAGTGGACATACAAGAAAGGATGGAATAAGGAATGAGGTTACAGCAAACAGCTAGGAGTTGATTCCATTGCAGAATAATTGATGAAGATGGTTTAATCATGTAAGGAAAGAGAGCAATGTATTGGTAAGGAGGCTTGAATAGTGATAAAGAGGCTACAAGATTGTTATTCACATTGAAGGATTAAACCTTTTGTCTTGAATTAATACACAAAGGGTTCATTGTGCTAATGAACTTGTACATATTTACTTGGATAACTGACAGAAGTATTGTTCATAACTTCTGTGAGTATCCAGAAAGTTCATTACAAATGCTGAAAAGGACTGGGCACTCAAAAAGTAGCAAATTTGAGAGAATAAGCCGGGAGGAGGCAATTTAGATTATATTGTCCGTAAAACATTTAATGAACTGTGCTAACTTTTTAGCAAGTGACCGTGGATGACACATTGACACTTTGAAATTTATCTATCACTGCTAAAAGTAGAGCTCTCAAAATTCCTATTCTTGCTCTCAGCAATTAATTGAACGATTATGATTTTTCTTTGAGAATACAACTAATGAATGAAACAATTGGTCAGATGAGAGATCAGAGATGTTTGGACTGTGTCAGTTCTCTTGCTGCAAAACATTCTCTCCCTAGCGAAGGAAAATTTTAAAAAATCACTTCCTGGCTGATGATGGGGTTGGGTGCAATCTGTTGAATATTCTTCTTCGGCTTTCTTGGTATTGTCGAATAGCTAATATTATCTCTGCTAGCATTTTTAGAGAGTTCTTTTTTTTTTCCTTGGCTAATTAGACATAGTTGTAGTACTGGAAGAAACACTGTTGCCTATTAGTTGTGTATCTTCAAATAATTCTTCTTTTTCCTCTTCCTCTTCTTCTTCCTCTCTCTGTCTGTCTTGTGATTAGCTTTGCTGAGTCTTCTCTCTCCCTTCTGTTATTGCATGTGTTGTTTAAGTACTACATTAAAACTGAAATTGGTTGGCGTTTTTTATGGTGTTGCTTATGGCTGATACTCTAGCACATCATACTAATGCTTGAATTCTGATACTTGTTTCCTTCAGTGGTGGAAGAGATGACCCCAGTTTGCCCATTTGTCAAAGCTGCTCGTCCTGATGATGCCTCTTCAAAGAGAAGTGGTGAAAACCAATGTAAGCATGCTGCAGAACATGATAGTAAAGCTAAAAACGAGTCCTCTGATTCTTCTGTGATTGAGCCCAAGTGTCCTCTCGGATATGATTCTCGTTCATTTAAAATTGGCCCTCTCAGCTGTGTGCTTTGCAAAGCCCTTCTGTTTGAGAGCAGTAAATGTGTTCCATGCTCTCACATGTTCTGCAAGTAAGCTGAATTTATCTGCTAGCGTTGTTAAAACCTGTGTTTACAAATATATCCTATTACTGTATCCTTTTATTCTTTGCCAATTTTCTTAATCTTCTTGACAAACCAGGGCCTGCATTTCACGCTTTAAGGACTGTCCATTATGTGGAGCTGATATTGAGATGATTCAACCTGACGAAGAACTTCAAAAGGTTGTTGATAAGTTCATTGATGGTCATGCCAGGATTAAGAGGTCTACTGTGAGTATTGATTCTGAGGAAATTATAAAAGATAAACCTGTGATTTACGAGGATGTGTCACTAGAGAGAGGTGCTTTTCTGGTTCAACAAGCTATGAGGGTAAGTTTTAGTGGATGTTGACTAGGTTCCCCCCCCCAATTTTTTTTTTTGTAAATAGGGAAAATTGATACTATCAAACCAAACTCTATGCAATCTTTTTTTAATCCCAATTTTGAACTATTTCTTATTGGGTCCAACTATTGTATGTATTCGACAAAATCAGTCCCCATTACCTAATTACCTAATGAAGTAGGTAAACACTACTAAGTCACTGGGCTTTCTCATGAATTTGAAGTTTTTTTTTTCTTTCCTTTTTTTCCTTTTATTGCCCCCTTTTCTCTTCTTTGATCTTCAGTAAACCTTCTTTCTTCCAGTCTTTCGTTGTACATCTTTCTCCATCATTGCTTTATCTGATTTAACTATAAAGATTCATATTTTTTCTGATTAGTATTATTCCCAGAAAAGTGAGATTAATAAATAATAAAAGTAATAATGTACAAGAAAAGTAATTACATTCAATAAAATTAATGTCATTATTGTTACTGAAACTGATTACATTTTAGGGTTAGTTTTGAATTGTTGATGAGTTTGAGGCTCATGAATCCTTCAACAGAGGTTGTTAGTTGATCCATTCTTTTTTAAAATTTTCAGTTTCACCTCCATAGGCTCCATTTCTGCTAATAACCCATGTTTCAACACTTCTTCCTCATTCAAACAAAACATGTCAATATCTCAAAATAGAAGTTTGTAAAGCTGAGAATGAACAAAATATTTCAGCAAATTAAGTATGCATCATTCAAAAAATCAGGACACTACTTAATTAGATAACAGCCAAGAAAATATCCAAATTAATCTTTTTTCTCCGAACTTTTCAATTTGCAAAATAAAAGAGCTATATTTTGCTTTCTTTCAATTATTCACTTCATACCAAGTTCAAGTGACCAATAATGGAAATGAAGCTAATTTGAGACCCAAACTCCATATTTTCTCTCTCCTTTGTTACATGGCCTATCACCATGAAATAATTGCTTGAGCTATCGCTTCAAGTCTCCTTGTTTTTATTGTAATGTAATTGCTGCTATAATATATTCTGAGAATTGATGAGCCACAACTTTTTTTCTTGTGATTGTTGCGACCACCTTTTTTTTTTTTAATTTTAAAAGTAGAGGATACAATGAGAAATTATGGTATAAACAGAAAGAAGCAAAAAAAAGAAGGGGGGGGGGAGAGGAAGTACTGCATGGAAAGAGAAGGTAGGCAACAAAGAACAAGAAGTAAAAATACTAATAGAAAAAAATATCATTGAAGACCTACTATAATAGGTAGTCAGGTAATTGGAATTGATTTTATGAAATAACTAGTATAGTTTGACCCAATAAAATTAGTAGTTTGGACTGTTAAAAGAAGATTGTCAATAGTTTGGCATAGGGTGTCAGTTTTTCCCTTTAATTATGTGTATACGCACACACACATACTTCCTATGTTTTCTTTTTTCTTATCATTTCCTATCTTTGGATGTTGCTAATTACTTGCATCATTTCCTTTTGGCATTACGACCTTTTCTAAAATAACCGTCTTTTACACATCTATTCATTTATAAGCCTCAGCTTGTAAAATTCGTGGCCTAAAAACTAACAAATGTTAACGGAACTCTGTTAACTCCTTATCTTCCTTTCCCCTATACCTTTATTCTTGTGTTCCTCATTCTCCTCCTTCAATCTCTTAAACTATAACCAGATTCACCACCATTGATAAATTTTGACCACCACCACCAACCATCATATTACCAAAACCAACCATCCTATGTCCTCCACTACCAACCCCCAACAATTGGCGTCTATAAGTGCAAATCCCTACCCACCACTTGCTGCCAATCAACAACTATCTACTTTTCAATAACCTCTCTTTTGGCTACTACCGCATTTAATTCCACCACACACACATAGAAAAAGAAAACACACCATTCCCATAATTCAAATAATACAGCTAATTGTACCAATGAAGAAAGAAAATAAAAGAGAAGATATGATAGAAAAGTGGAAAAAAAGACGTGCAACCCTACATTAAAGGATAAATTCTCTTGAGATTCAAATTCAGCCTTTGAAACTTTAGATCTAGAGCTTTAATGGTTGAATTGAACCATTAACTGACATTATCTACAATTTTGGAGCTGTGGTGATGGGGCACAATTCACTTGGTTTAATCGTGGAAAGAGAAGAAGCATGGTGGCTACTGGCTAGTGGTAATAGAGATGGCAATGATGATGGTTTGGAAGACATTGATGGAGTTCGGGAAAGAATTTGATAAACCTACCCCTATTAAAGGGAATGGCTTCAAACCCCCCAATGGAGGCTTATCATGCAATCCCTCCTAAACTGCCTTTTAAATTTAATAATAACAAAAATGGTAACTACCTATAACTAACAAAATTTACTCTTTTTTTTTATAAAAAAAACACCTATTAACCTATTATCAATAAATACAATGAACATAATGATTTTTTTAAAAATCATATACCCGTAGCGCTTAAGAGTCAAATAAAATAACTTCTTGAACCTATAATAACTAATCATTATTCACCAATAACTATACACAATGTACAATACTATCTATAAATACAATCTAAAATAAAATTTATAAAGTTCCCAAAAGAAATTTATGGTAAATTGGTAAGTATCTTCACCCAACTAATTGCAATTTCTTCATTTAAAAAAAAACTAACTGCAATTTCTTAACTATATATATATATATATATAAATATAAAATATCGTTAAAAATATGCATATTTACCGTTCAATTTAATGCAAATTATATTTTTGATTTTTGAAATAAATGATGTAAATTATGAGGGGGATGTTATGTAATGGAAAATGAAGATGAACAAGGAGTTAGGATTCAAAGAATATATGAGGATTGAGGATAAAGTAGCAGGGAAAGTAGGAAAGGTTAACATTTCTGTTAACTCTGTTAATGTTTTGGCTCAACAATGTTGTTTTTACAAGTTTGGGGGTTAATTTAGACATGGGTGGATAAATTAGGTTTATATTGAAAAAAGTCGTAAAGTCAAGGGTTATTTGTGATAAATCCCTTCTATTTGCGACTATAAATTCTCTATACCCTTCTCCTACTACTTAGTGTCCTTTTTTTTTTCTCATCTCTTAGAAAATTGTGCACTAGTAAAAGAAATATGAAGGAAGTGTGTTCAATATTATGTGTAATGTACAGACACACACAGACACACATGCACATACACACACATAATTAGGCTCATGTGAGAAAACTAGTTGTGGTGAGAAGATTGAGAAAAAATGATGACCCTTGGATGAGCAAATTAAATTTCGAGATTAATTCAAATTGTTTGTTCGTACTCTGCTTAAAGTTTGTAAACAATGTATCTATCTAAAGTCAATTTATATATACTCAATGTATTTTTTTTTATAAATTCAATATATCGATATTTGTTAGTCAAAGTACTTACGGATCATAGTTGATGTGCATATGTATATATATAACAAGATGAATGGATTGAGCATTTAATTATTTGAACAATCAGATTTGATTGAAAAATTTGTGTACTGAATCGGTTTAATTAGTTCAATTCAATCATATTAATGTTAGTGATTGAATGAAACATCTCGAATGGAATAATTGAATCAATAATTTATCAGTGATTTTTTGATTTGATTATGGATGGCTAAGATCAATTTGACTTTGAATCTATGGTTTAGATTAGACTTCCCATGGTTCTCACCTAAGGAGGGGTTCTAACTTCTATTATATGGAAAATGCAATTCCTTAGAGTTATGTTCAAGGAACTAGAAGTGGTAATTCTTAGGTAAGTCAATCATTTATTATACCAATGTAATTGTGTTCTCAAATTTTTGCCAATTTAAGGAGTATATATAAAATACTTCCTTCGTTCCAAAAAAAAAAACAATAGTTTTCATTTTAGAATGTTTCAAAATAAGTGCAACAATTTTTTTTTAACTTATATGGTAAACTTTTGCTATTGAAAATTACTAATTCTTTAATTGTTCCCCACCTCCTCTCTCCATTTATTTTAATCAACTACCCCTCATTTTTCCTAATTACCCACTATTAAAAAATGCCTAGGAGTCCGTGATCCTCGAATTGTTGCGTTTTTGGAAGGAGAAAGTATTTGGGTTGGGGATCCGTGAGAAAAAGTTTTTATACTACTAGTACATTCTATATGAAATCTAAGCCAATAGATTAGAAAAGATCGAATGATCATGAATATGCTGTCATTAATGGCATTCTTGTAAATAACAAAACTTCATTATTCATGTTAAAACTGCGTAAAGATAAGAAATAAGAGGCCAATTTTCTCTCTTCAAATACAAAATTTGCCCCAAATTTCTTTCTCATACCAATTCATAATAAATTGGTAGAAGATCTCCTTAATTACAAATTTTCTTTCTTATAAGATTGTCTCATTTCTCATTGAAATCTTTGAATATTGATGCTATGAACATTGATAAAGCTATACTTCATGAGAAGTAGGGAGAACTCCTTTTCATTTAGTTACTGAGGATATTTTATAATATTTATCTGCTTTAAATTAATTTTCTGCAACTCATAAGAGTTGGGGTTGTGGAGGAATGATGTTGCACATCTTGCAGAACATTTACATCCTTTGAATGGGATGATTAGGTCTTCAACTAACAAGGCATTGTAAACTTGGTTAATTTGGATGCTAGTTGACTACTATAACTCCCCCTTAATTTACAACATTACCGAATTAATTTAGAACATGCTCATATTAACTTGGAACAACCTTCAATTTATCAGGAACATGCTTAGTTTAATTATGAACATGCTCAGTTCAATTTTTGACATGCTACAATTAATTTGGTACACACTTATATATGGGTTTAATAAGTTTGAGTGTGTTCAAATTTATTTAGATTGTGCTTAGATTAAATTACAACACGCTTGTATTGATTTAGAATATGGTCATAATAATTTCGAACTCAAGGTTAATTTTATATAACTTGATATTTGACTAAGAATATCCAGAGAAGTGGAACTCCCATAATACTACAAGTGATGAAGTTATTTGCTGGCGAAAACATAATTTGGATGCCGTGAAGTAACTTTGACATTGCAAGAATGAGGATAACAATGATACATCCCAAAATAGTGACCTTGAATGTTGAGAGCAAAGTGCAAAACATGTATGGTTGCTCGGATTATTGATTGTGGTGATTCCACCATTATAGCTGAGAGGAGAGAGAGTGAGGAGGTGTAGAGAGAATGAAAATGTGGTGTGAAAAAGGCGTAGGGAGATTTAAAATGATATATATTTTTTAAGAAAATCCTATAGTATTAGTCTAGATTTGTTCTCATAATTTAGTGTTCTCACATGATCTTATTCCTATCTATACACACACACACACACAAACAAACGCCGCGCAGGCACTCACACATTTAGATTTAGACTCATGTGAGAAGACTAGGTTTGGTGAGAAGGATGTGAAATGACATTGACCTTTGAATCAATAAATGAAGGATCGAGATTAAATTAGATTGTTTCCTCCTTACTCTACTTAAAGTTTGGAAACATCGTATCTATAATATAAAGTCAATATTTATGTATCTATATTCAATATATTTATTGTTTGCAATGAATGTATCTATAATTTCAATGTACTTATAGGTCATTTGTTAATGTATCTAGGTAATCACATTCTCACTACAAAATACTTTTCACCGGAACCAACCCTATATATTTGAAGAATTCATAATCATGTATTCCCATTGCATTTGCAGGCATTTCGTGCCCAAAATGTGGAAAGTGCCAAATCTAGGCTCTCTATTTGTGTCATTGATATTAGAGAGCAACTAAAGGAATCTGGTAACAAGCCAGAGTTATGCTCACAACTTGGAGCAGTATTGGGAATGCTTGGAGATTGTTGGTATATTCTCTTTCTCTCTTGATTGTTCCTTCTCTTGCCTTCTGATAGAGCATCATGATGTGCTAAGTATAGCTCAAAGCCTTAAATCCATATCTAGAATCTGGATTACTCATTCTTTTAGCAACATTAGATTTGTTCATTTTGGCACCTTAATGGTCTCTATATTCATCCCAAGATATCAGTTATGAATTCAACCGTAATATATTTGTCTTTTGTTAGATAAATGTGACAAGGAACAAGATATTCGCATAGATATTTGATTGAATAAGGGTGTTCACCACAATTTGTGCATGAAGTTCAGAGGAAGATTGCCAATGCATGATTGAAGTTTTTGACATGACTTGGATTTGACTTATTTGAAGGGGCTATGGTTAGTTTCTTTTGGGAGGAGGAAAATGATACTCCCCTTTTTTGGCGATACTATTTGTTGGTAGTTTTTATAGTCCTATTTAAGCTTAGGCTAGTAGGCAATGTTGAGATATTTGGATGCAATAGGTCTAAGGGTATTCTTCCAACCCTTGTTGCAACTTGCAAATATTATTTTTTTCGTCCTAAAGTGAGTATTAGCATTTTTCTGATAGGAAAATTTGATAACATCAGTCAACTATTAGTGGTTTTCCATAAAACGTTCCAAGTATTGTTTATTCCTCACCAGGCAAAACTACGTATTGTATTAGATAGAAAATGGGTCAAGTCACTTGTGAACCTGAGTAGTTAAACCATGCCCTATATGCTTGAAAATTTCTTCATGCATCTGCACTTAAAACAGAATATTTATGTTATGCATTTGAAACATTTATGTTATGTAATTCGAACATTCATTTTTTACTTTTAGAATACTTAGTTGATCTTAAATTAGAACTTTTATGTTTCTTTTAAAGCACTTCCTTTATAAAATTAAGTATTCCAAATAAAAAATATATAAATATGCTATATGCAAAACACAAATGTTTTATTTTAAATGCAATTTATGCACCAGGATGCACAATTCGCCGATTATATATGCTACTCAAGTGACCTTGAAGGATTTTATTTCTTTAATTCTGTATTTTTGAGTTTTCACGAACAAGAAAAAGTTTTATTTAAAAAATATCAAAGGTTATATGCATAGCACAAACCTGTAATCAGTCGTTTTTGTCAAATACAATGCATAGTTCAGCCTAGTGAGGAATCCAATACTTGAGACTTTATGGAAGACCAATAATAATTGAGATTGTTGTGCATCAAAATAAGAAGACATGAGAGGGACATTAAAATTAACTATCCTAGTTCATCAAATAAGCACTACAATTTCATCAAGTTAACAGTAAAGTTTCATTAAGCAAATTAGTTCATCAAATGAGCATGTTTCATTATACAATTTATTATACAATTTCATTAAGTTAACAGTAAAGTTTCATTGATATTGAAGTTTCATAATACATCAAGAATTTAAAATTTGGGCCAGTGTCTATGAGACAAATAATGTAACCTCATACACTCATCTTAATGCTAAAGCCCTAACAACTAATTTTCTTTTAATAAATTGAATTTACACGGCAGCTAATTGACCTTTGATGTTTGATGAAAAATACTTCCTCAGCACTACTTTAATAACAAAGATAAATTTTGGCAACAAGGCAAGCATAACTTTTTTAAAAGGATAATTAGTGTAATTTTGGCAACAAGGTGGCCATTTTACCTGTTGGCCTGTTGAAATTTGGCCAGAATGGCCTGTGAGTGTTTAATTGTAATGCGCCTTTTCACTCCTGTCATCTTGTGTTGTAAAAGATAATTAGTGTAATTTTACATGTTTCTATGAGACTCAAAGAGTACACTCAAGTACTACTATTAGAAAAACCTCACCTTTATTAATTACTACGTATCACGACTGGAGTACAATGAATTTCACTGACTTCCATTTTAGTATCACGATTGCATTAATAGAGAGCGGTGGCTTGGTTTGCTTTCATAGCATGTCCCTAAGGTTAAAGGGAAAATACTAAAGGAATGTAGCTATACCCATGTCATTATATATGTTAGAATGTTAGCAACTTAGCAAGATTAGGAGCATAATAAGAAAAATAGAAAATGAATGTAGCTGAGATGCTGCATATGTTGACGTTGGTATGTGAGAGCACCTTCAGAGAGAACAAGGAATGTAGATGTATGGAAAAATACAGGAGTTGTGGATATTGAGAATAAGATAAGGGAGGTGGTGATTGGGAGATGGAATCCTCTCCAAGACACATTATCTACTAATCATATTTTTTGTCAATCTTTAGCCAGCTATGTTGTTTTGGGCATGTGAAACAGTGATTTGAAGATGGACTTGTACAGAAGAGGGAGGTTTGGATGATTGGAATTGTAAGAAAGGTATAGGGAAACCAAAGATAACTTGGATGGAATATCAAAAAGGTTTACAACCGAATGTAGACATCAGAGATGATTAAATGAGGGGAAATATTTTTTTGATCACCATGTCTGATGTGTTATTGTTTCATGTAGCTGATTCTGTCTTTTTGGGATCAAGGGATTTGATGCTGTTGCTCTATTTTCTAACTACGTGTCGATAATTTATAAGAAGTTGCTATTTTGAAAAAAGAAAAAAAAGGAACGAATCTGGCAAATTCCACATGGCAATGTTTTTCTTATCTTAGGTGAAGACCCTCCCATCTTTTACAAGGAGAGAGGGTATCTTCATTTTATTTGATTGTAGTTAATTTGTACACTTTCTGTAGTCATCTTTCTTACTGTCTACCTGTCTCAATTCAATTAAATTGCTGGCACTATTACTTGAAGAATTGAAATTCTGTTCAGCTCTTTGGTATCTTGCTGTACACTAGCTCCGGACCACCACGGACTGGTGTTCTTGGCTTTCGAGAGGCCAAGTTCTCTCCTAATTTGCCTTTCGAGTGGACAAATTCACTCTTGAAAAGATACTAAACTTTTATTAATTCCAATGTATCAAATATTACACACACTAATCCCTTATTTATAGACTAATGACAATACTAAAACTAACTAAACTACTTACAAACAATTATTAAAAGACTAAACTACCCTTATTACTAACTTAGTTTTAAAAAGCGCGCCTCGGGCGCGCCTCACTCCCAGGATCTAGGATTTGCGCTTTAGCTAAGCGAGGCTCAACCACATTCGAAAGGCGCGCGCCTTTTGCGCCTTTGAGCGCCTTTTGGTAAGGCTCGCCTTTGCGCCTTATGTAAAATAGCTTAGATTTAAGTTACAAGTTGAAGAATGATTGATTTTTTTTTTTAAATTAAGACTACCTTAGTTTACAAATGTCAACATGTAAATGATTTAGGGATCTTTTTAATAAATATTAATGACAATCAAAGAAAAAATTAATTTGAAATAAGTATATAAACACATGCGCCTCGCCCTATGTTACATGGACTCTGCTGGAAGTATCCGACAAGGATATGTGTCCAATTGTCGGACACGGCAATTTTATGAAAAATATGAATGTTTTTGGTTCAAAATGAAGTATCCAAGTGTCATACCAATGTCCAAGGATCGAGTGTCCGACACTGGTACTTGGGGTGAAACAAAGAGTCCGGGTAACATAGGCCTCGCCTACAAAAGGCGCGCGCCTTGCGCCTAGGCTCCAACGACTATTGATGCGCCTTGCGCCTTTTAAAACTAAGATTACTAAAATACAACAAAATAACAAAAATGCCATTATTATTATTATTAGCTAGTGTATAGCAATACCACCCTCCCAAAATTCCACCTTGTCCCCAAGGTGGAAAAACGGAAATCGACGGTGAGAAGACAGTGGTTGAAGAGGAGTTGGAGTTTGGCTGAAAATTACGTGGGCCTAGGCAATGGGTCGGACTTAGTAAATTCAGGGAAGTGGGCTTGAAGTTAGAAAACACAACTTCACTTAATTTCCAATTAAAAAGATCCAAGTCTAGTTTAATTGGACTTTTAATATCCTCAAAAATTGGGTTAAGTGGGTATGTATTCCTTTTGGGCTTGAAAACTTTATAATGGCTGGCCCAATTTGTAACAAGTGGGGACAAGGGTTTTAACCCTTATATTTCTGGATCCCCTCCAAACATTTCTAGGGTTTTCTCACAACCTTCATAACCCATCTGCTCAGCCCGCGGGTCCCATCGGAATCTACCCTTCAACCGCCGTTCCTGGCCGCCGCCGCCGGCTCGCCTCTCGCCCCCAGTAGCCGATCTTTTCCTTACCACGGCTCTCTCCTTTCTTCCCTTCTCCTTTCTCTTGAGTCTTTTCGATCTCCTCCACCGCTCACCGTGGAAGCCACCACTGCAGCCGCCGTCAACCATCATGACTCGTAACCCCAAGTCGAGCTGAGGTCCCTCCTCCTTCCCTTGAGTTCGTTCTCGTGAAGCCCCAATTTCTAACCCTAATTCTTCTCTTGCACATTTTAGGGTTTCGACTTTCTCCATTCGCCTCCCCCCACTGGGTGCGCCTTCCCCCACTGCGCCGCGACTGACATCCGAGGCTCGGGCTCGACCCACCATGGCCGGCTGAGATTCATACCCCCACCCTTGAAGCTTCTCTCCCTTAGCCCTAAATTCTGGCCTAAAATCTTCTTGGCCATTTTCTTGGGTTTCGAATGGCTTGGCAATCCCTTCTTCGAAATGTCGGATGGTGGCCAAGACTTCACCCAAGTGAGACCCCACGACTTCCTTCTCTCTGTTTTGCGGTCCCATCCTTGCGAATTGGGCACTTACTGCTGCCCTAAACTTTTCTTGTTGCTTCATTAACCTCTCCAAAATCTGTTGTAAAGAATTCTGGATGAGTGCTGAATGATAGGCAATGGTGGTTTCTAGGGCAGCCAATCCAGACTCGAAGGTTTCCTCCTGTTGAGACTGCGTTGAGCCGTCCATGTCGCCGGAATGGCCCGCTCTGATACCAAGTTTGCTGTGCACTAGCTCCGGACCACCACGGACTGGTGTTCTTGGCTTTGCCTTTCGAGTGGACAAATTCACTCCTGAAAAGATACTAAACTTTTATTAATTCCAATGTATCAAATATTACACACACTAATCCCTTATTTATAGACTAATGACAATACTAAAACTAACTAAACTACTTACAAACAATTATTAAAAGACTAAACTACCCTTATTACTAAAATACAACAAAATAACAAAATTGCCATTATTATTATAATTAGCTAGTGTATAGCATATCTGTGGAGTGAGTTTCTTCATTTTATTTTTTTAAATACGTAAGAAAACAATATTGAGCTCACCATGTTTATTGCAGTCGCGCAGTGGGGGATGCAGGGTCTGCAGTAACTTACTTCGAAGAAAGTGTTGAATTTTTGTCACAATTACCTGCTGACGATATGGAGGTGAAGTTTCATGTGAAGACTGAATGTTAGTTTGTAAATTTTACTGTTTATTTTCACTGATGGACTCTGTATTGACAGATCATACATACTCTTTCCGTCTCGCTGAATAAAATTGGAGATATAAAGTACTATGATGGTGATCTAAAAGCTTCGAAAAATTATTATTTTCGATCTTTGGATGTTCGTCGTAATGCCCTGAAAAATCATTGTGATTCTGCATCCCTGGTTAGCTCCTTTTAGCAGTTGTTGAATGTCATTGCTTTTAATTTAATTGATTTGAAAAGATTACTTTTGCAACTTTTACCTTTGACATTTGAGTGTGCTTATCAATTGCTATCCTTTTTCCCCGTCTGTCACTGTTTCTCCGTGCTTTTGTATGATTTTCAAAGCCTGAATGGAAGTCAGGGGATCAATTTTGTATTGCATCAGAAAAACACTTTCTATAACAATTATCTGAATGTCTTTTATTGAAAATTGCAGACATTAGATGTAGCAGTTTCTTTAGCAAAAGTGGCTGATGTTGACAGAGGGCTTAATAATGAGGAGGGAGCTATTGCTGGATTTCGTGAAGCTATAAATACGTTGGAATGCTTGAAGATAGACTCAAGTCAAATAGCTCTTGAACAAAGGGTATGGCTTTTTAGTCAAACACACTATTGAAATAGATATCGAATTTGACAAGTTATCTTTAGACATTAGATTACATCATCTTGGAAACGTTCTTGTTTGCCAGACCGTTAAATCATAAGTTCTTTAGTGTTCACGAACTTCATGGTAATGCAAACAAAAACCTTGAATCAGGCATCTTGCTAACCGGGATTAAACCAGTAACTACGAGTTAGGGATGGCTGAACTTTGTACAGAGAAAAGCTGGTGGCGAAGTTAAATTTTCAACCTACTGCCTCTTTCAAAAGCTATATCAACAGATCCACTTCACGACTTCTGCCCTTTAAAGTTTTCAAATAATATGCTCTTTGATCAAGTTAATGCAGTTCTACTTAAAATCCCAATAGCAAAAATAAATTTCAAATGATAAAACATTTTAACCTTGCTATCCCCTTCCCACCTCTCAATCACCAAAGCAGTTGGATCTGAATCTCTTTTAGTTTTTTCATTAAATATCCATCAAAGCTTACCTTGAAATTTTCTTTGCAGCGTCAGTCAGTGTTGGAATTCCTCCATAGTCAAATTGCAGAAAAATCAACCTGATCAAGCCAAATAGGAGTCGGCTCTTCTGCATGAAAGATAGTACACATGGCTTCTTCATAATTCTACTTGAGCAGGTGTAGAAGTATAATATATGCTTCTTTGTGTTACGGAGATGGAGTACCGAAGCTCATTGGTGGCACCTTTAGGGCAACAATTTGAGAGCCGAGGCACTTGAAGACACTACTGAATAATTCAATATGGGATTAGTGATTCTGAGTAGGTTCATTGTTGCTGTATTGTGTTATGATGCCACAATACAGCAACAAGTTTGTTCACCCCCGTTAAGTGAAGACACTATCCCTGCCTTTAGACAACGACGATATGCTTTGTAGTTTGTTCACTCCCTTAAGTGAAGTTATGTGGGAAAAAGTTCATCTGTCTCTGAAAAATCATCCATTGTATAGAAAAATTACGTTGCTGTACTTGTGATCTTAATATTGTAACATACGGAGTATGTTCTAGTAATGGTTCATCCTCTGTTTTCTCAATAATCCCCTTCCTTTTTGTATGTGGAAAGAAAACCGGCCAACCTTTACCCGAAAGGACAATCTTTCTTTGTAATATATATGCTGCTATGCTGCCTTTTATAACATTTGATATTACTCATATTTCACTTGCCCTTTCTTTGTATCATTCAACCATTTTTCTTCATCGTTTTACTTGGGCTTAGATTCAACAAGGGCAGTAGATTCAACAAGTGCAAATCTGCCCTAAAAACAGATGATTATTGTGGACAATCTCAAATTGATGGAGCTGTCAGCAAAATTGGATCATTTTTTGCCATTCATACTGCAAGCAAGTGTAGTGATGTGGATTAAGCAATATTGTTTCGAATGCAACAATTACAGTGTTGAGCATTAAGCAAAATTGGCTAAAAAATCACTATGGTTCACTTCGGGTGCATAAATCAATACTAATCAAGGTAATTTGTTATGGTAGCACTAATTTAAAGGCTGATATAATGTCTTTGGAGAGATTATGGATTTGTAAGTGTCGTTTGACTTTTTATCATTAATATATAATTTCTTGTCTTTTGATAAAAAAAAATAAAAAATTTAAAGGCTGATCTCATATTTTCATCAAACTTCTTTAGTAGAGAACTTCATCTTGACATTGAAGTTTTCTATGAATCATATAGTCGAGTTATTATGGTGATCAATCTTCATCACCATTACTCATTAGATTTGATTTGAACTTTTGTTGAATCAATAATCAATCCATTGCGAATTAATAATTTATTGTAGGATATAAATTGATTTCAATTCACACAATAAGTTTTTGGAGTGGTTCGATTTTGGTATAGGCTAAAATCAAATTATTTAGCTCGACCACATTGTAGATTGATACTAAATTAGCTTGCAGTTGTGTTTTATACAATTAACTTTTGGAAGATAAACAAATTGATCTGATTTATATGGATACTTCTACTGTTTTAAAATACATGTGGCATTTTTTCAAAATACGGGACTTTTATACGTTTTTTAATTTTATTTTATGGTGTAAAGTAGTCTAATGAGTATTTTTTATTTTTTTATTTTTTGTGTAGGATGATGTAAAAAAATTAGAATAAAATGTGGAGAAAAAAAAGTATTTTAATTATTTATGGGACCTAAAATTTACTTTTCTATTTACCATAAAATAAAAAATAGTGGAACATCCCAAATTAGAAATTTAATGAGTATTTCAAAACGCGGAAAATGTATCTATACTATATACTAAAATAAAGTGTTGCTTACATCATCATGTACACGTGTCATTTTTTCATTAAAAAATTTATCTCTAAAACTAATTGATGATGTTCTTTTTTTTTGCAAATTTATATCCTTTCACAAGTTCCAATAATTTTGACGAAATTTATTCTTTAAAAATCAATAAATTCGTCATATTTTGTACATACAAAATAAATAGTACCCTATTAAAAAATTATCAAAAAAAATTATCAAAAAATATTATATATATATATATATATATATATATATATATATAGGAAAATTTGTCAGAAAAGACCTTATAAAATATTCTTTTTGTAAGAAAAGACCTTATAAAAAATTTGTTGTGAACAGGGACCTAAAACAAAAAAAAATTGCAAGGAGGGACCTTACCTCTATTTTCCGACGTTGACTGTAAATTTCCGGCGTTGACTCACTATTTCCCTCCAATTTTCGATGAATTCTTTCTTCTCTATTTAACCTTTCCTTTTCTTTTCACTATAAATTCATTTTTCCTCCACTCCCCCTCCATTTTCCCTCCTAAATTCATCTACATAAACCATAAATTAACACTTCCTTCTAGCAACTAAAATTCTCTTCTTCTGAATTTGGGTTTCCTCATCTCTTATCCCCTTAAATACGAAAGGATTCATGCAAAATTGGAGGGAAATAGTGAGTTAACGCCGGAGATTCACAATCAACGTCGGAAAATAGAGGTAAGGTCCCTCCTTGCAACTTTTTTTTATTTTAGGTCCCTGTTCACAACAAATTTTTTATAAGGTCTTTTCTCACAAAATGAATGTTTTAAAAGGTCTTTTTTGACAAAATTTCCATATATATATATATATATAATTCGAACTCTTTTGAACAAATTTGATACGGAGTATAAATTTTTATATAGATTATGAAAACATAAGATTCATATGAACATTTTTTTTTTCCTTTTCCAATAAGCACTTAATTGCTTAAATAAACTGACTTAAATTCAACCTATTAGTCCATTGACTTAGTTAATTTATTGTAACTGTCACCAATTCAAAAACTAATCGTTACCATCGCTCTTTCTTTCTCAAATGATATTAGTCCATTGACTTAGTTAATTTATTATAACGGTCACCAATTCAAAAACTAATCGTTACCATCGCTCTTCCTTTATTTATTGTACTCGACTATATCTTCTCCTTTTTGACGAAGCAAATCAGAGTCGCCAATCATTAGTTCGTATGACTAATATTACAAAACAACCTCCATAGATTGGATTATACTGTAATAATCAATAATTGAGATTAATATTGAATGACCTTCAATAATTGAAAATTTTCAAGTGAATTTTTTCATTAAATTATTAACAACATGCTCCTTTTAACTAAAGAGAAATTAGTATAGCATTAGAATGTTGAATTATTAGCTAGCCGACCTCCATATATAGTTAGCTTCTTTTTTTTTGAGGCATATATAGCTAGCTTTTTTACACTTTACAGAGCTTAATTGTGGCCACCTCATTTTATTTTGTCATCAATCAACAGTTTATATTCTTAGTTATAGTTATTCATCAACAACTTGCACAATAATTTAATTATAATAATTATAATTTTGAATAAACCTTTTTAATCTGATATTTCTCAAGAAATATATTCAGCTAGCATGTAAGTTTTAGGGTCCAATTGCTACGGTGTAAAATATATTTTTCCAAAAAGCCGATTTTCTTTTTCAATTTTTTACAGTTTGATTTGCAAAATAGTGTAAAATAAGTTTTTTTTTTTCATAGTAAAATATATAGCTCACCTATGAAAAATTGGTTTTCTTTTGTAAGGAAGGAACTAAAACATATTTTTATGTATTTCTTGTATTTCATTCGTTCCTTGCATGCCATCCACCATTCCATCATTTCCCGTTCTGATTTCCGTATCAGTATCTATGTAACCTAGTTTATTAATTTGCTCATTTATAGTTCTCCAAATAAATAAATAAATGAACGAATAAAAAATTACACAGAGTGTATTTTCATAGTTAAATTCAACTTGAATTTTTAAACATATATTTTTAGGAGGAATATGGAAAAATGACTCCATCTCCACCTTTGATCAATGAGCTTGAGAATTTCTTAATTACATGGCCAAAAATATTAGACACACACACACACATTTAGATGGCAGTGGGAAAAGTTGACACAATCCGCCAACTCGACACAAGATCCATATATTATTAATAGGTTTAATTAAACGGGTTGATACAACATGTTACATATATTAAACAGATTGGATTGGAGTTGTAGGCATGTAATCCATTTAAGTAAACGGGTTGATACAGCATAATACAATTACACCTATGACAACTTAATAGACAAAAACTCACACGACCCATTAACCTGACGTATATGAAATCGATTCGTTATTAAGAGATTTGGATAGATGAGTTTGACCCAATTAAATAAGCGGGTTGACATGCTATGACCATGTAAACGGATTGTCGATTAAAGCTGGCGGGATTCAATCCATTTATGTAAACGTGTTGACACGAAATTGACCTGACTTGACCCAATTCCAAGCTCTACTTTTAATTTAGGTGTTGGTGTGTGTGGCCATGTTGGTATGCGCCCATGTTGGTGTGCATATTTTTTTGGAAACATCTGGTCTTATATGTAAGAATGTGTAAGGTGAAAGGAGATGCATATAATTTACGAAACACAAAGGAGGAAAAGATGTGGTTACAATGTCTTGAATTGCAATAATTATTGACTATTGTCGTTGGGAAGAATAATTGAATTAGCTTGTTTTCTAATGAATTTGAAAGTTGAACCAAACAAGAGGTAGAAGCATTGGTTCTAGACTTCTAGTACACCAAATGAGAAGAAAAAACAATTTTAAAATTTGTTTTTGTATCGGTTTATTTGCAACAATGAATATTTTAACTCTCACATATATTCTCAATTGTTGCAGATAAACCGATACGGAGGGAGTATTTTATTTTTTACGGAAACTTTTCCATAATTTAACAACCTACGTACAACACATATTACATTTTTATACAACATGTCTTCCGTCATTGGGTTTAACAATTTGCTTAAAAAACGTAACTTTTTAGCATAAAATCATAAATTCTTATATTAAGTTTAATTAATTATGTAAAAAATTATTAATTTATGTAAAAAGTAACAATTTTTTGAGTTAGTTAAAAGTTATGTCAGACCATCAGATAACTTGACAGAATATTTTGTATATTTTATAAATGTATGGTTCTTAATTAAGAAATTACTTTAGAATTCAAATTAAATTGCAGCATTTGAAATGTACTTTCCATTTATTAGGTTTGACAATACATTTTTTTACTAATTGATACTACTTAAAATTTAATGCTATTATCTATTCCTAAGATGTTAGTTTTGTTATGGCCAGATTTTACCTAGCCGATTCGGCAAGCTTGGCGGGACGCATAGCAGCGAAATATTCCGGAATTTAGCCCAGTCAAGGGTAGTTGAGATAAACAAGGAAACAAATTGCTGATTCTCTGTTGTGCATTGCTGGCTGGGTCAAGTCAGCAACAACTTCCCCATTTTTAGGGTGGCCAACGACTGGAGCAATTAAGGAGAGGAATATGATTATAAAAGAGGTGTTTTAGGGTTTTTAAGGACACACGATATTCATGAGAAAGAGCATACAATAAACTCATACATTTCTCTCTTCTCCCACCACTGTACTCCATTACGAGTGATTCATCTTTACTTTTCATTTACGATTTCATTGTACGCAATAATTAATATTCAAATAGTGGATTGGTGGACTCATAGCCACCCGCGGTTTGTCACCTATTTAAAGGTTTTCCGCGTCACCATTTTTGTGTGTGCTTTTCTCTTCTCTCTTTCTCTTTAATTTCCGCCATTATTGTTATTATATCCTCAATATCACAGTCTAGCCATAGCCGGATCAGCTAGATTCCGTAAAGTGCAAAATTTGGCATAAACAAGTTTCATCTGATCTTTATGTATAATAATCTTATCATTGACAGAGTATATAACATATTCCTACGCCTCAACCATCATCTTAAGATTTTGATTGAGATGGTCCTTTAACATGGTATCACAACCAATTTGGCGCAGAGGTCATGGGTTCGATCGAATATCTCGTCCCTCTCCCTTCTAAGTGGAATTACGACAGGATCGCGACGGAAAAAATCATTTACATACAACCCCCTCTTTATAGGACTGTGTCACATTTTTACAACGAAAAAATCATTTACAACCCTTTTTCTTCTAAGATAGGGTTATATTTTCATGACGGAAACTCCCGACATAAATAGCATCTTTTCTAGTAATGATAACACTCATCAATCAATAATAAATTCTTAAATCCTGCTGTATAAGAAACTAAAAAGATTTAAAAAATTAAAAAACAAAGCAAATTGGAAAAATCAGGTTATTATTAGTAGTAATAATCAACGCTTAAAAGGTTGGTGTGATTATTATGAGTTACAATTATCCCATCATATCATTAGGGCATAGCTTATTAGTTGTTTAGCCAATGAATAACTGACGACATTAACATTTGTTTATTGTAATTAATTAGTAAATATATTTGTTTATTGTAATTAGGGTTTTCAAACTTCAGATCTTCTGTGAAACAATAATAATGTTGATATTATTGATCTATATATGTAGGTTTTAATTTGCTAATAAATAAATATATATATATATATATATATATACACACACTGTAGAAACGTTATTGTCATATATATTTTGTTGATTGGTTATAATAAGTGAATTTGATAACTTTTAGCTAAACCTATATTGAATATAAGATTAAATTAAAGCTCTAAATTAAAACAGGCTAAAGATATGAAGTAATTAATCGCATCTAAAAAAAAGCTATGAAGTAACAAATAAATATGAGATCAATATACAGGGAAACCTAATGTTTGTTTCATTTTATTCATTAATTACTAGCTTTCATATGCATGCGATCAAACAATTATTTATCATAATATATAATCTTGATGAAAACAAGCAACAATTTTGATTGATAAAATTTTAGGTGAAAAAATGTAAATTATTTAATTTAAACTTGAGTCAATTTTTTGTAAGTTTAGGAAATTCACCCGCTCAATGATTGGTTAGTAATGAGTTGCTATTTGCTAACCATATGAGACAAGTCACACTATAACCCTTACTTAAGTTACTTTCACTTGAGGGGAGAGATTGACAAACAAATAATGATATTTGTTCCGAGCCTATCAAGGTGGTAAGCCCAAGATAAACAGACCTAAACTCTAAAGTCCGGTTTTGCTAGGATTAGGGACATATCAGACATACATACACAAATGACGTGGTGACACGCGTTATAGTATAGGCCCGACCCACACGCCAGCCTGGTTGACTCAGCTCAAACTCTAGCCGGATAACACACGCATATTAAAGTATAAAAGGACCTGTCAAATCACTTTTCCAGCTATGTACACATACAATTCATAATACTCTGACGCCATACATTTGACTCGTTGATTTCGATATCTAACTTAAGAATCGGAGGGGCGTTCACGGATTCCACCCCGGGTTAGCAAGCTTTCACTGTTTTGCAGGACTAAACCCTAACAAGGAGCACACAAAGTCAACCCAAACACATTAACTATATAGAAGAAGCTCTAGAACAGGAACAATATTCATTCTAAAATATGCCAAAATTTTAATAAGATATTTACAAAGTACAAATTCAATTGCAAAGTCATTGAAAATAATTTAAAAAATATATAATTTCTATCATCTAATTTAAAGGGGAAAAACTCGAGACTAAAAACATATGAATCAAGCGAGTGAAGCAAGTTCAACACATAAATAAAGGTGATTATTGTAGTAATTAGTGACCACTATGATAATTTTTTTACAATATAACGAACGTTTCCAATGGATAAGAGGTATCTCCGACTAATTGGAGGGGTAAAATTAGTTGCAAATTAAAAATAATATTTGATTATTAAAAAAATGGCGAGAGAGGGTTTTGATAGTGGAATAAAAGTTCCTATCACATAGTATACGTCAGATGGTCTGACAGGAGAAATGTTAGACATAATAATTTAAACAATTTATCTATTTTAATTTAGTTGCAACAAATTAAAAGCCTTGAAAAGAACTTTTAGGTAAAATTTGTTAGGGTGGGTTTGATTTATTATCTGAAATTTTCTGATTTGAATTTTTCTAATCTGATTTGAGTTTTCAGAAAATAAGCACAGGAGTGCATGCTTACTTAAATTGAATCACACACACAATAAATTATTGCAATGGATTTCAAATTACACTAACTATATTAATAATTTTTAGGGTAACTTCAAGTCGCTATATATACATCAATTTAGAGTATTCATTTTCTTCTAATTTTTATTATTATACAAATCAAAAGTAATCTTTCAAGCCCGCTAAAAAAATAAAGTTTATTTTTATTTTTTTTAAAAAAAATCTTTATTTTTTCCCTTAAATATTTCAAAGCAATTTAAAATATTCATTATATAATTCTCATGGAAAGAGAGTATCACGTTGCAACTATGCAAAACTTCAATTATTTAATCTTAAGTATATGATATATTATGTAGCATGGGTATTTTATACGGGTAGTCGATACTGAATCCGATTCGTCCTCATATTGGAGACGATTCTGATTCTTCATGTTATAATTGGTCGTACCCATTAATATTATTATTTTAGATTTGCCGTTTGCAGTCCCCGTATCCGTATTCGTATTCGTATTCGTATTCGTTTCCGAACTCGTTCTGGACTTACATTAGTGCAACCTAGACGATATATAATAATAATTTTAAGTTGAAGGTTATAAATAAAGTAATCATATTCATTCATGTGTATGCATGTTGTTAAACTTTTGATCATCTCATTAATCTTATCATGATTACCTGATTAAAAGTGCTGTAGTCCAGCCAAATAATGAGTTCTAATCATATTAATTTATTATTATTATTATTATTATTATTATTACTATTATTCATATACAATAATAATAATAAAGGTTTCATGTATGTCCTTGGTGGGGTCCCACATTATTTTCCATCAAAGTATATTTTCTTCAACTTAACTTTCCACTGAAAAGAAGCTAGCTAGAAGATAAATTGTTTGTGATATTGCTTTTCAACAAATTTCGTCCCTTTCCTGGTAAGTTTGAATGAAAATATATATTTCATATCACACAAACTTTATAATATATAGGTAGATCGATTTGTAGGGCAAATTAAAAAAAAAAAAAAAAAAAAAAAAAAAAAAAAAAAAAAAAAAAAAAAAACTATTCTTGCATGTGAAAGTGAATGGTTAGCCAAAGAATAGTCGGTAGAGGAAGTGGACAAAAGAAAAAACTGTTTCCACTAGCTTTTTGGACCTGTTTACGTCTACTAAATACAGCTGAACTGACTGAACTAAACTAAACTGAATACAGTTGAAGCAATATTTTATAAGAGAATGAAATTGAGAGTTGAACTGAATTGAAATGAACTGAATTTAAGCTGAAGTAAACAGACTCGATCTTTGTTCGAGTAATGCTTTAATTGATTCATACTTCCTCCGTTTTTTTTAATTGTTACAATTTTGTAATATATGTAAGAGATAAAATAATAAAGTGTAACAACTAATTAAAAAAACGGATGAATTAAGAAATAAATTGGAGTACTTTTACAATTTTATGAAAATGTGAAGGATTATTTTAATAAATGCACTTCAGATTAATTCTTTAGTGTTTGAAAATTTTATCTTAATTTCTTATGAGTTGTTCTAGCTAAAATGAATCAGATTAGTTAAAGTTGTTGTTTTTTTTTACTATGATAAACTGTGTATTTAATTTGTTTTAATTTAAAAACAGTATGTACTTCATGTTTATAAAGCTTTAAAAGTTAGGTAAAATGTCTTCCTAAAAGTGGCACTAGCTCTTTTTTTGGTTTTTGGTTTTTTTTTTAATAATGTTCTAACATAATTTTTAATTTAAGCAAATCTCATTATTCAAAACAATACATCGTACGAGACTAAACTAGCTTAGTAACATTAATAGATGAAAGGGAAAAAATATATCTTGAATGAAATTTTTAAAGACTTTAGTACAACCTCATTAATGTATATATGCATTTAATTTGGTATAGAAAATATGAAAAACACTATCAATATTGGATACTTTTAAGTTATAAAGGAGAAATTATGGTAATAACTAAAATCAAAAGATCTCAAATAAAAACAAATTTTAGAAAGACAAAAAAGACATGGGAACAACATTAAGAAACGAAGGTGTCGGGTACTTTATGAATACGAATACGTAGTGGAATCTGCTACAAGTATTTAAAAATAATTACCATATAGGAAAAACTCTCACATTCAGTACTCTCAAGAAATAAAGCTCTCACAATCACTCTTATCAAATAGAGCTCTTACACATTCATTCTCACCAAATAAATTCCTCACATTTAATCTCATCTTTAAAAACACAATTTTAAATTTTTTTTTTAAACTTTTTCTCCACCTTAAACGATATGTTTTGCTTACATTTTTTTTCCTTTATTCAATTACTAGCTTGATAATCCCACAAGTAGATGCTTGATTTTTAAATAAAATAGAAAATATTCTTAATTAAATCATATTTTGATCTTTTTTAAATTATGTTTTATTTATGATAGAAAAAATATTTTTATAGTTACATATAGGAGTATTAGTTAATAAATGTCTAAACTGTTATAAAAATACAATTATTAACATTCATTAAATGTTTTTTATGCAATAATTAGTAAAGTAGAGTTGGGAGCGAAAATTGGGATGGTATTGTTTGTTGTTTTTAGTAATAGTTATAAATTTTTTCATGAATTTTCAATTTTTATACATTACATTACAAATAGTTTTTAAAAATATATACTCCCTCCGTAACATATTAATGACAACCATTTGACATAAAGTAGTGAGGGAAAATGTCAAATCGTTGCTATTAATATGTTACAGAGGGAGTATAACAATTTAGAACTGTATGTTATATCTTTTTCGAACTATTCATAAGAAAACCCCGTTCATCAAACAGGCCAAAAAGCTAGTTATACTCAATATACTTATTGCATTTTTTTTTGTAGTATTTTGACATTAAGCACTGTTCATAAAGAAATATATAGTTATGTTATGTGTAATTTATCTTATTTATCTCGATATATAATTTGTAATATTCCTTTTTTCCCTCAAAAATCTTACTTGTATAATTTACAATTGTATCATGTGGTTAAACTTAGCTTAGAATTTGTAATCTTTACAATATGTATTTTCACGATGTGCATTTTTCATATTTGATTGGTATTATTACTAATGAAATTCTGGGTGTTCTAGCTAGATAAGCATTTAATATATTTTCTAAAATATTAATAATTTTGAAACTTTAAAATATATATATATATGAATCGATGAGTATAATTTATATTTTCACTATTAATTACTTTATCTACCGTTCACGTTTATTAGCTTTATAAATTAAATTTTTACTAATATAAAATTATAAATATTTATAATAATAATCAAAGATATGTAACCACATAATATATAGAAGTAGTAAAATTTAGTCAGAGCTAGTTAGAAAATGAAATTAGCACGAATTGAATATCATAATACACTAATAACATCAAGAACCAATCAGCAGACTTATTAACCAATTCATCCACGTCACATTATTTGTTGATTTGTCTTTAAAAAAATCACTTTCAATGATTGCATGGTTGCATTTATAGCATGAGTGAGGTCATGTAACATTTCTTTCTTTGTTTTTTTCGTCCTTTTTTCCTTTATATTATTGACATCCAGCATTTAACAATAATTAACATATCTAGTCAAGGCACAATCCATCTCAAATAGGAATATAATACATCCGATCAAACCAATTAAGCTTTCAACCAAATATATATATATATATATATATATATATTAATATAGTAATAGGATTATGTAAAAATTAGACTCTTAGTTGAAAATTATATAAAAACTTTAATCTGAACCATGGAGCAATTCAAACTTTTTAAACCAAAATAGATCACAACTATTTTGGTTCGTGGGGGGGGTTGGTTCGTGGGGGTGGTTGGGGGCTGTACGGTGGTGGAGAAGGGGCGGCGAAGCGGCGGCAAGAGGCTGCGAGTGGGGCTGGGGTGATTTCAGGGATGGTGGAGGTGGGTGGGGTACCGTTGTTTTTAATTTGGGTGGTTAGGATTAGGGTTAGGGTTTCGAGGGTGGTTGGGGCGCCGGTGATGGGTGGGGCTGGAGGAGGCGGCGCCGACGAAGGGTGGGGGAGGGGAGGTGGGTGGTTATGGTTGGAGTTGGGGTGGTTGGGTGGAAGATGGGGGAAAGGAAATGGAAAAGATGGGGGAAGAGTTGTGTTTATAAAAGTGTTTGAATAAGGGAATGAGGAGGGGAAAAGGAATGACAAAAATAGTTTAGCAAACAAAATCAAAGGGAATGGGGGCAGTTGATTCCCATTCCCTTTGATTATTATCCCCAACTAAACACACCCTAAATCTAACGGTGCATATCAATAATTTTTAATTTTCAACTTAAGTTAGGTTTTTATTAGCAGATTTGGTTCATATATATATATATATATATATATATATAGAAGTAGGCTCATGTGAGAAATGTAGTTTTGGTGAGAAGGGTGAGAAGTAATCACAACCCTTTGATCACCAAATGAAGGGCTAAGATTAAATTTGATTTTCCCTCCTTACTCCTTTGATATTTTGGAGTCAATGTATATATGGTATAAAATCAATGTATTTTTAATCAATGTATTTATAGTGTATGGTGAATGTACCTATAGTTGGTGCTCAATGTACCTCTAGGTCATAGTTGATGTATTTATCTCTTCTCACTTTTCTCACCATAAGAAATTTCTCATCGGAACCCAACCCTATATATATATATATATGGGTTGAAATTTAAAAAGAAATTCTTATATATATTAATATATATATCCAAGAAATCCGGGGCTTAAAATTACACAAAATTCGGGTTGAAATAAATCTTTTATATATATATATATATATATATATATATATATATATAAGATTTATTGGAGGTTGATGGAATTACATGTGAATAGAATTTATTTAGAAATTCTTATATATATATGAGTTGAAATTTAAAGAGAAAATTTGAGCACAAGCCGATCGATCAAGCCCAAAACATCCTTTTACGGAGTAACTATATATTAAAGCATGCATACATTGCAAATGAATGACGTACGACGTCCTTTAATTATTAGGAGTCATTTTCTTCTGCTGCGCTGTTCGTTGAAAGTCACTTTATTATATATGCATGATGGCATAATATATAATGCCCTAGCTAATGTTTACCTTACCTTATTATATCACGGTTTCATGGAGGATATAATTTATCCACCTAACCTAACCTAACCACATAAAATAGCTTAGGCTTCAACATTCAATAAATTTATGGAGGAGAATTTTTTTTTTTAAGATTTTTAATGTATATTGTATTATTATGTTGAAAATTATTAATACCAACAATTGAATATTTTATTTCTAACAAGTAATATACCAAATGTTGTTATTAATGTGTAACGGATGAAGTACTATTCTTTTTCTTTACCCGAACTTTCTATGAGAATTTCTATTTAATTAAATAAAAGTTGTATTATTAATTATTAATTAAATCAACTTCATTTTAGTCGTCAAAATCTATTAATTAATTAATACGGAGTACAATATAATGTTGATTGTACGCACATCTTATGCCAACATATTAGATGGAGTTATAAATGACTACAATCGTGGATAGGCAAACGATTTTGACAAACTCAATTTTAAATTTGACACGCACTTTTCCTTGTGAGATCACATTTTTCCATAATATATATATATATATACACACACTCACTTAGAAAAGTGTTGCGCTGAAATCAAAACTGGCCTGGAAGTGCCAAAAGCAGTTTTCCGAGATTAATTAGGCATTCCTCATAGCTAATATAACCCCTACCATTATCAAAACAAACCGTTTAGAGGTTAGCTTAATCTATGCTAACAAGTAACAACTGAAAGAGATAGTGATGCTTTTGAACTTGAAAGACGAGTGTTTGTTGCAATATTGCCCAGCACTAGGCCCACAAAACGAAACCAAAAGACGACGATATATGATAGGTAGAGCTGTCAATTTTCGATCCGACTCGAAAAATTCATAAATTCGATCTGTAAATAGTGGTTTTTGACAAAAAACTGATCTGAACCCGTTTTAAACTCGTTAAATATAACCCGCTCTTATCCCAACCCAACCTGCTTTCAACCTGATCCGGGCCCGACCCGAAATCATTAGTACGTAATGTATTAAACTTATGATACTATGGGAATTCTTAGAGAAACACTTTCTACCATTAAAATTTTTTAATTTCAAATTGTTTTTGTTGGACCACAACATCAATTATTTGCCATAAATTGGTTGTTAATGAAGATATATTTCTTATAATTTGTACGTTTTAAAACATTTAAAGTATATTTTAGTACATATATATTGCATTAAAACATGAAAAACTTCAGAATTCGCTGGATCAACCGATGACTTTGGGTTATAATAAGCTAATATTGATCTGAACTCGTTGACGCCCGACCTGTTACAATTAAACCCGCAACTATTTTACACCAACTCAACCGACCCGACCTGTTTGACAGGTATAGGGGTGTCAGTTCAGTTATGGTTTGGTTGACTTCAGTTGATCTTTCCCAAAATAACCAATTTGGTTTTAACTTTATCAGTTTCAGTTCCAACTCATTGCAATTATTTTTATTTTCAGTTCAAATCAGTTCCGTTATGATTGGTCTTCGGTTTTACCCATACGATTTTAGTTGTTGTCAGTCCATTGTGAACGGTTGATATAACAGTTCCGATTGTATTCGATTTACATTATGGTTGATCGTTGGTTTTACCTATACGATTTCAGATGTTATCAGTTCATTGTGAACGGTTGATATAACAATTCCCATTGTATTTAGTCTACGTTATGGTTGTTCTTTGGTTTTACCTGTGCTATTTCAATTGTTGTTAGTTCATTGTGAACGGTTGATATATCGGTTCTAGATGTATTCAGTTTATAATATGGAAAATACGGTTATATCCATACGATTTCAGTTATTATCAGTCTATTGTAAATGATTATATTCGGTTAAATTATGGTTATTTTTAGTTTTGTAAGGAAATCTGTAACGGTTTTGTTCAAGGTAGATATTGAGTATTAATGTGTTTTACCCGAGTTTTCTCACGTTTGTTTCTCCAAATAATATGATCGGATCGTATTCGTTTTAGCCGTTGAATTGTTTTGCGTCACAATGTGTTAATTTAGTTGAGGTGCACGTTGAAGTTATTTATTATTTATCAATTCATATTTTAATCAATTTAAGTTAGTCCCTTATAATAATCAATACTTCTATGTCATTTGAAGAAGGCATCTAAAACCCGACCAACTCTTTTGAAATGGGTATGGTTGAAAACATCAATTAATTTTAAATTATTAATATGCTAAATTAAATTGATTTCAATAATCAATAATCAATATATGAAAAGAATAATTTTATTTAATAATATATTATAAATATTCGTTTCGTGAAAAAGAACAATTTTATTAAATAAAGTTTAATTTGATACAAATAGATTTTGCCTAATTTCAGTTTAGTGTAGAGCGATTTTCAGTTAACAAAAGGTTTAAAATAGTTTTTTTGGCTCAATTTGGTTCAATCAAGCAACAACTTAATAAAAATATTTATAAGTCATTTTGGTTTAGTTGGTCAATAGTTAATTGCAGTTCTGTTAACTAACAAAATCAAACATTTTATAAGTCATTTCAGTTCAGTTGAGCAACAGTTAAAAGTTCAATTAACTAACAAAACCATATAGTTTAATTAGCGTTAATATCAGTTCAGTTATGATTCAGTTATGGTCAGTTAAAAACAGTTTTATGTAGTCGATCAACCTTTTCAGTTCAATTGATTTCAGTTCATGATTCAGTTCAGTTGAGTGCAGTTCATTTTGTTTCAGTTGGACTTTCAGTTATCAGTCATTTGGTTATTGGTTCATTTCAGTTCAATTCATTTAGTTCAGTTCACGTTAAGTTAAGTTAACAGTTAAACCAACAGTTCCTAACCAAACTGAGAGCCCTAGACAGGTAAAATGATGGGTGATCTAAGGGAGGCATAACACCTACAAGCCACTAACGTAGTGTAGTACTACAATTATAATGTACACCCTACCAACTCAATATTATTCTAGCTTCTTTTTATGATTGAATTGATTATATATTTATCCAAATTCAGAGTTTCCGACCTAACACTAGTCTTTTCTTCCATTGTTTATGCTACTTCAATTTGCTACACGTACCCCCCCCCCCCCCAATGACTAACTTGTTATGTTTATAGCCTTATTGGCCCTTATAGGATAGTCATCTTTTAAAAGAAGTAATTCAGTCAACCAAAAAGACAATAAATTAATCATAATTTTGTGCCCGGCCTATGATTGGCTTTTTAAAAATATACCATGCATGTTGCCTCACATAAGAGCCTGGGTTGATCAATCATTTTCCTTGTCATTTATATGTCAATCAATCAAAGCATAAAAATATTTTGAATTGGACACTAGCTAGTCATAATAGAATTGTGAGGATTAAATGATAGAGTGGTTTTTTTTTGTTTTTTTTTATTTTTTTTTAATTTTTTTTTTTACAGCTGATAGAGGGAATTAGAGGGGATCGCACATATAATTTTGATATTGAAACTACTTTTAGTAAAAATGCATTTGTGAATTGAAAGGTATGAGGGGTAGTGCATTTATAAAAATATATAGTGTGCCAATATCAATTTTCGAATTAGAGATGTACAAAACAGAATTGTTATTTTGAAAAGAAAATTAATACTCCATAACTTTTTAAAAAGGGTAGAAATAAATCTATTGCATTTTATTTACCCAAAAAAAATTACATTTAATTTGTCACCTTTTTTTAAGTGAATGTTGCTAATAAAGATGGAAAAATAAAATTGATTGACTCACCGGGTAGACTACCCAACCCTATATATAAGGTTAGGATAATTATGTTCGTGGAATCCAACTATTCATGGTTCTTCCAATCCATTTAAGATTTAAGCGGTTAAGGTGAGAGCTACTACATACACATGTGGTCTCTACATAAACAAGTTAATAAGATTTGAGAAAGAAAAAAAATGGAAAAAGAGAAAAATATGGGATCTTTTTGCAAGCCAATAAAAAAACAACACACACTTTGTGTTTGTGGGAGACTACCTACACTTAGAGGTTGTTTGGTATACTGAAAAATTAGCATAGGAAATATAATCACAAAAAATACCGTTACCAATATATTGCATGTGTTTGTTATGGGTTGTAGGAAACAAAAACAAATTTGTTACCTTATTACCTTCCTAAATCTAGTGGAAACAATTACCATTTCCGAATAGTAAACACATATATACGTTTCCTTAATGATATCAAACAACTAGTAAGGATAAGGGCTCGTTTACATTAGCTGGATAGAGATGAACTGAACTGAACTTAATAGAGATGAACTGAATTGAACTGAGCTGAACTTAATAGAGATGAACTGAACTGAATTAAAAACATTTAACTTTTGAATTAATGATTTTAAATAATGATTAATTTGATATTTCTATTCTCTCCTTAATTTTTTGTAATAAATTTTAAATAATTTATTAAATAAATATTTAACTTTTGGATTAATGATATTAAAGTAAAAATAATGATTTCTCACTTTTGGATTATTATTATTACTATTATTATTATTATCATCATCGTCGTCGTCGTCGTCATCTAATTGATATCAATATTATTATCATCATTTTTACTATTATCATTGTTATCAACTTATCATTAGAGTTGGAAATTTAGTTGGGTTGGGTTCGTATCAACCTTTTTACATAAATGGGTTTGATTCTTTGACTCTAACCCGACCCGTTTAATGAACGGATCATGTTGTGTTGACTCGCTTATTTAAAAGGGTCAAACCCTTCAACCCAAATACGTTAATAACTGGTCAATTTCGTGTCGGGTTAGCGAGTCGTATCAATTTTTCCCACCTCTAGTTATCATTATCATTATTATTACTTAAATAATATATAGAAAAAATTAGTAAAATTATTGAAAAAACCTGAACTGAACTAAACTTAAGTACTTAACTTAACTGAACTTAATAGAGATGAACTGAACTGAACTGAACTGAGCTGAATTTAATCTGAAGTAAACAAGTCATAACATTGTGTATTAATGTATTAAATTATTCTTAAGGGTAACACGTACTATGCATTATTATTTCTCCCCCGTACAAGCTTCTACTCCATTACCTTTACTAATCTAATATCATACACTTCCTTAAAGTATTTGTAGTTTTTTCTAGTTCAAAGTGATGATATATAATGAAAATAAGTACTACTAGCTCCGTAGTCTAGTATCAAACATATTGTGAGAGTGAGGGGTATCTCAAGTGGTTAAAGCTCTAAGGGGTTGTTTGGTTGTAAGAAAATTCCATAGAAAATTCCATAGAAATTTTTTTTTTCCTAAGAATTGTAAATTAAGGGCATTGTTTGGTTGGCATGAAAAGGCAAAAATGGAGGCAATATAAACTCCTAGAAAATATTTATTCTCATAAAGTGTACTCCCTCTGTTCCAGTTTATTCTTTACGTTTACTATTTTGCACAATTTTCAATGTATATTTTTTAATGTTAATATCTGATACTAAACTTTATAAAAAAAAATACATGATAAAACTACACATTTAGACGAATCTAACAAGATTTTTTTTTCTTGTATATAATGATTTTTTTCATTTTCTAACTCTCTCTCCTTTTCTTTTCTTTTTTTTTAATTTTTTATTTTTGACAGACTTTCTCCTTATATCCTAAGAGAAAATAATTATTTAAGGTACAACAAAAATTACCAAATTCTCATTACTTTAATCAACACATGTGAAGTTGTATGGTTTTTTTTTTTTTTTTCTTTTCCTATTTTCAATGTTTTTTCCTCTCATTTTCTCTCTCTTTTACTTTTATTATTATATCACATAATATCCCAATTATAAAAAAAATTCAAGGAGCCCGAGCTAATACAATTATTGATGTTATTTCATAAGGTAGAGATATTTTTCACTCCAAGGGCCTGTTTACTTCAGCTTAAATTTTGTTCACTTCAATAATGTTCAGTTCTCATTTTCCTTCTCTTATAAAATATTACGTACTTTTTCAGGTGTATTCAGTTCAGTTCATTTCAATTTAGTTTAGCTTAGTTCAGCTTAGTTTAGCGGTATTCAGTTGAAGTAACCATGTCCTAATAATGCAGCAAATAAGATACGGCTTACATGGTACTGTACGTCGGTAAGTTGGTAACACGTCCAAGTAATCTTTGAGCATTTTCACTACCAGAAAAAGGGGACATGACAAAAGGGGCAATGCGAAAGAATAAGGCCATTATCATAAAGGACAAAAAGGCTTTTAGAATTGCCGCATCATTCATTTACTTGCCCTATCTATCTTAGGGCATTTATTCTTCACATTTTTTGAGATCTCCCTAATTTTGATTTTATTGCCCTTATTTGATAAGGGTTTTTCTAAGGATCTTAAGAACATGGCCACATAGTGATCAACTTTGGTGGACTCCACCATGGTAATCTTTTTGTTTGAAAATCAAAAGTAGATCTTGTTGATTATTGTCAATACTATTTAGAGTGGTTATGGATCAAAGCCACTATTATATAATTATTATGTATATACTAGTTAATATACCTTTTTAAAATAAAACTAGAACAGCTGTGGAACTGCTTATTTTAAATAGTTTAAGTGCTTTCGGTTTGAATGTCACTTTAATAAGCAACAAACCGACAATAAATATGTTCTGGTGCCAAATATTAAAGACGAATGAACGTGTGCTATCATGAGGAATCTTATTATTCTTTTTGATGTTATATGTGGTAACTTACTAAAATTATTATCACCATAATGATGTACGCACTGAAATCAGTACTGATTAAAGGGATACCATTAAATAAAGTTTAATTTCAGAATTCTTAATCATGTTAAAGTTGAATCGTTACTTTTATAGACAGAGATTGTTTATCCATCAACTAATTGATGCACGAACATCAAACATTGATGGATTTTTGTTTTTTTAGATGAAATTGTTTGAGTTAATACTAACTTGTACTAGAAGAGTTGATAAAGGAAATGGAAGCTATAATATGTGCCTTGTGCATAGAAGTGTATATTAAACTAATAAGTTTACTCATTTATTAGAACACAAGGGCATTAGTGTAGCATTAATTCCATCAATTGAGAAACATGATATATATATATATATATATATATATATATAGTTTAGCTTTAAAACATGCATGAAGACGAGCTAATAATATATGATAGATCGTTATTGAACCTAATTAAGTTAGAGAAATGCTAATTACGGAAATAATAACCAAAATATGTGTCTCATAATTAATAATGTTTGGTTTTCAAATTTGGAAGTTTTCTACTTTTAATTTCTCACATGGTCACAATGCCTATAAAATTGATATGTGACAAGCTTCTAGGAAGGATTTACAAACTTAGATAGATAATGTACAAATTCTAAAAAATATATTGTGTGTTCATTAAATTAGTATACATCAGATTTAAAAATAATCCTAAAAATCATAAAATTTACCCATTGATATAAAAAAAAAAAATCATTTTGTATGATTTTCATAAGGAGTAACATTTATGAGTTTTTGGGTAATTTTTAGTCCATTATACGAAAACTTGTTTATCATTTTTTTAAACGTGTACACTAACTTAGTGTACACCCAATATCTATAATTTTTTTTTTCTAGATAATGTCGATACCAAAATTGGTTACCAATTTACGGGTCATTTAATTAATCTATTTTTTTTTACCAAATAAATTGTTCTTTTTTAAAAAAAATCAGAAGATAATTAATGTTCACTAAACCTTTTTATTTATGTTTTTATCTTTCAACTTTTATTATTTATTATTTAAAAAAAAAAAAACTTTATTATTTACGATGTAGTCCATATTCTATTTAATACTTTGTTATTAATTTTAATTAAGCAAGATGACCTTAATAAAATACAACGTAGGATATTTAAGATACTAGATTAGCATAGTATAGAAACTAATACTGTTTACGAAATTTATTAATTAACTTGGTTTATGATTGATGACTTTTAGGGTGCGTTTGATTCATCTGAAATTTTCTGATCTAATCTGATTTTTTTATCTAGTTTGATCTGATCTAAAATTTTCTAATCTGATATGAATTTTCTGAAAATAAGTACATGGAGTGCTTATTTAAGTTGATTCAAACTCACCCTTAGTGGTATTAGTTCGTCATCACTACTCTACTAATTAATTATATCATAAGTAATGTATTCATATGTTTAAAAAAACCTAATACTGACCCGAACCCAAAGAATTTGGGTTATAAAAAAGCTAATACTGACCCGAACCCGCTAACACCCAATCCGGTACAACCTGAACCGCAACTATTTTACACCAATTCGACCCGACCTGGCCTGTTTGACAGGTCTACCCACCATGCTTTGCAAGAATAATATAGATAGAGTCTTGACCAGTATCTAAACTTAATTAGTCAATATTAAAATCTCCGGTATTCCTAAGCTTCCGGTTTTACACAAGATAGCTAACCTCGATCAACCATGCCTTTCTCCGATGTTCACAAATCTGATTTGTTTCCTATTATCTTAGACTATGGTCTCTTTCTATAATATTTTTTTTTAATTATGATGAATGATAATGTTCAATATAAAAAGATCAAAACACTCGAATATTACACACTAAGGGTGCGTTAGTTTGATTCATCTGATTTTTTTTTATCTGATCTGGTCTGATCTGAAATTTTTCGATTTGATCTAAATTTTTCTAATCTGATCCATTTTTTTTTTTATTGTAGTTATTAGTATACGGAGTAGTTATAATTTTTCTGATCTAATATAATCTAAATTTTTCTGATCTGATCTGAATTTTTTAGAAAATAAGCACACGAGTGCTTTAGACAGATTGAGATACCGATCTTTCTTACTCCTGACCTCTCTCGCTAGTGTTTTGTAGGAGTAATCATATCACCACGCTGGTTGTGTACATAAACTCTACATTTTAATTAGTATAGACTTTTGATTATTTACGGATTGAATTACCATTAATACTAAATGCTATTTGATCAACTATTAGTGTCCATGGAGAATATGATCATAAAATGTTATTTCTAGAGTTGTCAAAATGTGACCCAACCCAATCTGAACCCAACCCAATAATAATGGGTTAGGTTGAGTTTTTCAACCCATTTAGCTAAATGGATTAATCCAACCCAACCCGTTTAGTTTAATGGGTTGGATCAGGTTGAAATTCTCAACCAGATTTTAACCCGCTTAACCCATTAATAAAATACGTTGAAATAAAATTATGTTCAAGTTGAATTGAAGTACTAATCTAATTAATATATCACATTCAATTCATATTTTTACTTTCCTTACAATCTAAGATATAAGGTCACTTGGTTGGTCGTAATGTCTTAAAATCTAATGTTTTTGTCTTGAACATTAGAACTAACTCAAAAGGTTGTTAGTTAATAATTACTGCAGTACGTGTTATTATGTGTAAATTATGAACAATATTATTTTTTAATATATATGACTATCGTGGGTTGTTGTTATGGTCCATATAATAATATATACGATACTAATAAAAATGCGATAATATTATTAAACGGGTTATTGGGTCATCCCATTTGTTTAAAAGGTTGGGTTGGGTTGAAAATATCAACCCGTTTAACTAAATGGGTTGGGTTTGGGTTAGAGATTTCAACCCGTTTATATTAATGGGTCAATTCGAACCCAACCCAAGTTGACCCATTTACAGCTCTAGTTATTTCCAATAATCATATCGTATAATAGACTAATAGGTAGTTGATCTGATCAGTTACCCATAATACAGGAATTGCACACTATATTCAGCCAATTTTTATTGGTAAATTCACAATTATATCTGAACGTATATCATAATACTATTATAAGCTATCTTTACTTTCATTAGATTCCTAGATTTTTTTCCACCCAAAAATTCTAATTATCTTATCTGATCAAGAATAATCTTTTCCTGACTGAAACTAATTATAATTTTTTTCTAATTTGATCTGATCTAATTTTTTTTAATATGCAAATAATTTCTTAAATAAGCCGAAACAAACATGGTTTTAATTAGTGAAATCATTTTTCTATTTATTTCATTTATTTAATGCTAACTTTCTACTAGAATAGAAAAAAAATATTAGTTAATAACGTAACATTATAAATTTATTTTTACTTTTTTTTTTGTATTAGCCATAAGTTTGTTTTGGAAACAAAATAAATACCTTATTTAATTAGTGTGCGTTCTCTTCACCTCAAAAAAAAAAAGTTTCAGGTTTAATAAGTTCAGATAAGTTCTACTCCTAATAAGTTACATCGGGTCTGATAAGTTCCAATAAGGTTTAACAAGTTCCAATCAGGTCTAATAAGTTCCAATCAGGTTTTAGAGTGCGTTCTCTTCACCTTAAAAAATAAGTTTTAGGTTTAATAAGTTCCAATAAGTTATATCAGTTCTAATAAGTTCCAATAAGATCTAATAAGTTGCAATAAGGTCCAATAAGTTCTAATAAGTTCCAATCAGGTCTAATAATAAGTTCTAATAAGTTCCAATAAGATCTAATAAGTTCCAGTTAGGTCTAATAATAAGTTACAATTAGGTCTAATAAGTTCCAATCTGCAGATCTAGATTATTTTTTTTTAATTATTGATTAAATAAAATTAATTCAATTAATAATTTCCTTAAATCACTCTTACACACATAAACTGATTTTATTCTATCATTCTCGTTTTATAATTCTTTTAGAGAAACCAATCAAAGTTAGATTGCATTAAACTTATTTTTTAATATTATACAATACAACTTATTTATTTATTTAGGGTTTGATTTAATTTTGGTGCAAATTATACTTTACCCATCCTCCATATTATTACTATTACTCCATTCGTTCCAATTTTTTAAGTTTACTACACGTGAATTAAGACAAATTAAATATGTAGATAACTTGTTATTGAAATTGATAGTACTAATTAATTATGAGTTTGAAAAAAGATATACTAATTATTACTACTTCCTTGAACGTAATCCAACAATAAAAAAGAACATGCGTTCAAATGCATGTATAGAATATTATCATTATTATTATCATCATTATCATCATCAGTATTATTATTATTATTAATTGATTTTATTCAATCATATATAATACGTTCCAATAAGTTTCAATAAGGTTTAATAAGTTCTAATAAGTTTCAATAAGGTCTAATAAGTTCTAATAAGTTCCAATCAGGTCTAATAAGTTAAATCAGGACTGATAAGTTCAGATAAGTTCAAGTCTAATAAGTTGAAGAGAACGCACCCTTAGTTTTTTTTTACTTATTGATTAAATAAAATTAATTAATTTTTTTTATATTATCAAATAAGAATGATGGATTGAATTAAATTAATTTTGTCCTAGAACATAATTCAACAATTAAAAAAAAGCATAGGTTCAAATGTATAGAACATTACTTTTTTGGAATATTATTATTATTATTATTATTATTATTATTATTATTATTATTATTATTATTATTATTATTATTATTATTATTATTATTATTATTATTATTACTATGAAGTATCATTTTCTTTTTTAATCAGGTTTAATAAGTTCCAATAAATTTCACTCAGTTCTAATAAGTTTCAATCAGGTATAATAAGCTCAAATAAGTTAAAAGAAGTTCAGACAAGTTCAGGTCTAATAAGTTGAAGAGAACGCACCCTTTAATTTTAAATTAATTTATTTTTCTTAATTATTTCCATTATTAGTTTTCTCAAAAAGGATAGAGTTAGCCATGCCAGAGTCGTAGGGATGCTTGATAATAATTTATACATGCATTAATTTAAAAATTCATGACAAGATCACTCCTCGATCAATGTAATCTATCTTTATTATATAAGTCAAGGGAGGAGTCATGGTGTCCCCCTCAAAAAGTCTAAACTACCCTTTAAAAAATTTCTAAATACTCAAACTATATAATATTAACTAAAAAGGAAAGTTTTATATTTTTTAGATGAAAATATTACAAAATATATAATTCAAAAAAATAAAACACAAACACCAAAATTCATGTTTTAAAATTCTCTAAAACTAGATGCCTATAATGGTATAGTTTTTCACACAAATGTTTTCTTTTTTATTAGTGTAAATCTCTAATATATAAAAATGTTTAAAATACTGATGTTCCCTTACTTATGAATTAATAAAGATAATTAAAATATAAATTAAATTCAATCAATCAATAAAAAATAAGGAATTATTAATCAAAGAGCAAATAATTATTTATTCCCATAAAATATAATTTTTTATCTTTTTAAATGAAAATATCACATAATTAATAATTTACAAAAATAAATAAAAGCAGCAAAATTAATATTTTTGAATTTTTTACAAATGTACACTCATATTTATATAGCTTTTCACATTAAATATTTATCTTTTAATTACAATAAAAATTTGACCAGGGATAGTTTAGTAGATGAAATTAAATTCTCTTCAATTAAACAATCACAATTTTATTTTCAACAAACTCATAAAGAATGTATACAAACATTATATAAGATATCCATACATTAAAGCATAGCATGCACATAATGCTAGTATTATATAAGCCAAGGGGGAGCTATGGTGTCCCCCTTGGAAAAGCTTACAATACCCTTGAATTTTCTATAAATACAAACTACATAATTAAGGAAAGTTCTTACAAATTTTTTATTCTTTTAAATAAAAATAATAGGAAGTATATAGTTCAAAAAAATAACATAAAAATATGTAAATTCATATTTTTTTAATTCTCTGTAAATAGATACCCATATTGATTTTTTTTTTTTACAAGAATTTTTTTTACCTTTTGATTATAATGGAAATTTGGTAGCAGAGAAAAAAATATAGTGGATCAACTTTTTCTTTGTTCATATTTTCATATGAACGAAATTCAATTTGTATATTATTTCCCTATTTTTATACTATCACAAAATGGATGAAAACTCATATTCAAACCTTAGGGCTCGTTCGGTAACACTGTGGTTTTCTGGTTTTTGGTTTTTCAAAGTTATATAATATTAGTCATATATATAATCATACAAAAATTGGTCAAACTTGTTGAAAACATATTGAAAATAAAAACTGACAACTATAAAGTGAAAACCACTTTTTCTGGTTTCCTATTTTTTGTTTTTAGTTTTCAACAAAACTGAAAACTTAAAACAAAAAATGATACCGAACAGGCCATAGTTCTTTGTTGTTGTTTTACTATTCTATAACAATTATATAAAGAAAATGTTGGCACATATAACGTGCGTAAATTTTTTAATATATATCTCTATTATATAAGCCAACGAGGGAGCTAAAATATCCCCATGAAAATACTTATATAACCTTAACTTAAAATAATTATGAAAAAAATTACCTTATTTGTGCTTCAATCAATTAACAATCGATTCCTTAATTAATTCAATAAAAAGGTAACTTTGCCTTTATCACATTCAATTTTAATGTTTTGAATTAATTCAATAATATATCAATTATAAGTTATTTTATTCTATAAAATAAAATATGAGTTATTTTATGAATTTTTTTTATGGTTTGTATAACTTTGTATTTTCTAATACAATATCTTATTATAATTTGACTAGCACTATTTAATAGATTGCTATAATTTTATTTATTTTTTTAAAAAATCAATCAATACTAATTTTTGTAAATCTTTACATGGTATCTCCCAAGTAAAACTTTGACTTTAGTACTAACATTAAATGTAGTTGCAAGTAGCGTAAATGGATGCATAAAGAATTAAAATAAAATGTGTTTTAATTATTATTATTATTATTATTATAAAGTAAATTAATGTTTCTTCTATAACAACAAGTATGTCAACTTAGTTACAAACTTTCAATTTGGGTTTGGTTTATTACTATCGAGTAACACTAAGCGTCTAAGCCCTAAATATCAGCATGCATAGCGTGCACAAAAGGCTAGTTAATGTTAATTATAATTTATTATTTTCACTTTTAGACTTTTTTCTAGCACCATGGGGCCACTAATTTGCTTCAATTTTTCCTTTCAAAAACATTACTTAAAATTTATGTTTTGGTGTATAAATTAAGGACAAAGTGTTCTTTCAAGTGGACACCGTCTCACCACTTAGCTTTTATAATAGACTAGTCATGTGTGCATGCTTTGTGTGCAATGATATTTTAAATGTATCTTTAATAATCAAAGTTTTTTTTATTTGAGAAATTGAAATATTTTAAATTCACACTCATTCACATAATCATAAACAAACTTTTTTCTTTCATCTGACTATACATTAATCGGCAATCAAATTTCTAAGATAATCAGCAAAATGTAATTTAAAATTTTATGTGACAAACTATATCAAAATGGGCCAAGAGGGGTAGAAAAGTGGTGCCCACCCCCACCTCGTATCCAAGAGATTCGGAGTTCAAACCTTATTAATAGCATCCCCTTATTCCCCTATATGTGTGACTAAAAAAAGAGCAGATTTCCTTACCTAATTAAAAAAAAAACTATATCAAAATGGGTGTCAGTTTATAGAGAATTCAAAAATATAGATTTTGATGTTTTTATTTTATTTTTTTCAAATTTTTTATTTTGTAATATTTTCATTTTAAAAAGTTCAAAAATTGTGATAGAATCTAATAAGCGGGCCTGGGCTACCCAAACGGAGGAGGAGAATTCCATCCACTTACAAGCCAACGAAGGTTATTTCCTAAAATCAATTAGTGATGGAAGAAGTAACTACTAGACTTATAAGTTGGTTTATTCTCCTATCATTCTCCAATGTACGTGCCATTTGGGGTTCAACACTGCCCCTGACTAGTGATTGTCAACCCACAACCTATGCTCTGATACCATGTTAAATTTAAAATTTACTAATAAGCTGGCCTAAGCAACCTTATATGAAGGAAGAGAATTCAATCCACTTACAAGCCAATGAAAGTTTTTTTCCAAAACCAAGTGGTAATGGAAAAAGTAACTTCTAGACTTATAGGTTTGTTTATTTAGTCTTCTTTCTCCGATGGGGGACACTCACTAGTGCACGCATGTATAGGTTCAACAATCTTAAAATAACACTTCTAGATTGAATAATGCATAAGGTAGTTTTTAACACGTAATTAAAGTTAAGGGTATATAAGTATTTTTAAGGATGAAGGCAACATATATTTCACTGTTTGGCTTATATATAGAGATATAAATAAACAAAATACTCTCCCTCAAAATTTTCTCTCCTAAAGCTTTTTTTTTTTTTTTTTTTTGTAAAAAAAGTTTTAAAAGAATTTTTTTGTAGCTTCCCAAACAAGAATTATTTTTCATTAATTCTCCTAATTCTATATTAGTAAAATTTGAAACATAAGTATTGTTATTTAAATCTTATCTCTAATTAGATATAACAAAAAAATATATATTTGGAAAATATATTTCGAGGCGAATCAAACAAGATCTCACATAACTATACTTTTCATTGTCTATATAAAATTAAAGAGGGTCAAAGTTACAACATGAATAATACCAATAATCAAAACGAAGCAGTTTCTTTTTTAAGGATAGAGGGAGTATATATTTTATATATAATTTTGTAAAATTGTGTGTAGCATGAGAACTAATCTAGTATGTACTATTGAAATAAACACTATTGAGTTATTTTAGTCTAAAAGTATGTTTGTTCAATTTTTAATAAGCATTAAAATTTTCTAAACTAAGGATTTGTTTACTTCAACTGAATACAGTTGAACTGAACTAAAATGAATTATCCTGAACTGAACTGAACTGAATACAACTGAAAGCAATATTTTATAAGAGGAGGAAATTGAGAGCTGAATTGAATTTAAAATGAAGTAAACATGCCCTAAATATGTATAGGGCACCTATTCATGGATTTACCCTGGACCTCAGGAATGTCTGGACCGGCCTTGATTGTGAGGCGGGCCCATACGGGTAGGATTCTGTCGTTTGGAAAACTATGTCCGTCCAATAAGTGTTTGGACAAAAAGGCCCATCTCTGACCATGTTGTATTATTCCTTGGCCCACTAAGACAAACCTAAATAAACGTATTTGATCTTGCACTACAGCATTCCGTCCTCTTTTGTATGACTAATTGGCTACTAATATGAGGATGAAGTCATAGCTCATTGGTTAAGGCTTCAGAATTTCAGGTACGAGATCCTATATTCGATTCTCATCGCACGTATTTGCAAGAATTCCTTATTATCCTAGTATCCCACACATTATAAATATATATATATATATATATATATATTTAGGAGGGATTGGAATAGGAGACCCAAAGTTGTCTAATAAAGATTTGAGTAGCTACTCCAAGTCTCATACCATTCCCTATTCTAATTGGGAAATTGAGATATTATTTCTTTTCTACATAGCTGGTAAGAGTTTCTCTCTTGATTTCAAGAGATTCTAAGATTGATTCTTATCTCCGCCCATGTGGCTCTCTAAACACCAAAAACAATTGTTGGGTGGTCAATTAATTACATGTTTCATACATATTAACAAGCAATAATTAACAATAATATGCTACAATGGTTCTAGCTACTCACAAGACTTAACAAACTCATGAGTCATGGGCATAATTTTTCATAGCTCTGTGGCTCTGCCTCTAATGCATGTGTTCTATTTGGTTGGTGAGGAGTTGAGGACATATATATGTAGGGGTCAAAATTTTATAAGATGATACAACAAAAATTGGTCAAATTTAGTGAAAAAGGTGTAATTGACTGGGGCGGACCAATGTAGAGTTTTAGGTAACACTTACCCTACATTATCGAAAAATTGCTGAAATTTGTATTTTAATTAAAAATTACAAAAATATACACATATAGTAGTTTGCGCTTCGAAACGTAATGTGTTAATCTTTAGTGCGCTGCTACATTCAAAATTCTTGGTCCGGAACTGACTGATTGCTGAGATATTGTAGATGTAATAATGATAAATTAAGTAATAATGCAAATATGTGTATATTCATTTGGTTTTTTTTAATAACACATAAGTTAAACATATATCTTATCCTTATCTATGTACAAACATTATATTTTCTTATAATTAATTGACCATTGACGAACAACTCGTTTAACCCAACCCATCTTCAAGCTTTTAGAAGCTAACTTGGTATTAAGCTATTGACTCGCCTTAGCTTGTTGACCCAAATGGACCTACCCAAAACCCAACCATCCGAATAATTAAGTCTAATATCAACAAACTTTTTTCTTTTTTGGTAGAATCATCATTGGTGAAAGATAGGTGTTCACCTTTCATGGTCTTTAGGAAAAATAGCTTAGTTGGTTGCACTTTTATGATTTCTCATCTCCAAGCCTATATGTTAAAATAATAACAACAACAAAAACAACAACAACAACAACAACAACAACAACAACAATAATAATAATAAGGGTTTTTCTTATTTATGCCCCCTGAACTTTTGGGTTTTCTAGCTCAATTGTGCCCGGCTTTTTTTTTTTACTTGCTCAGTTGTGCCCCTTAATTTATTTTCTTTTCTCAGTCATGCTCTTAAATTTGGATTTTTAATTAATAATAACCTTCCCCTATATACCATCTGTTAACCCTGTTAAGTTCAAACTATGTAAATCCTTAATTTTTGTTTTTGTATTTTATGAAATTTAAAAACAAAAAAAAACACTGTTTAAATTTTCTTCTTGGTTGTGTGTTTTATATATATCCCAAAAATAGTGATTTATACGTTAATTGTCACCCTTCAATCTTCTTCCTCTGCTTCGTATCATAAAAAATTGCTATAAATCAAAAGAATAATCAAATTATGATGTTGGGCTCCGTATTGTGTGATTAATTGGATGAATTCGACATGGTTGTAATTGTGATATATATATGAAACACATAATCAAAGAGGGGAAAAAAGAGGTTTTTTTTTTTTTTTTTTTTTTCAATTTTGTAAAATAAAAACACCAAAAATTAGGGATTTACTCAATGTGAACTTAATATGGTTAACAAAGTATGTGTGAAGGTTATCACTAATTTATAACGAATCCAAAATTAAGGGCACAAGTGAGAAAGAAAAAAAATTAAGGGGCACAAGTGAGAAAGGGAAAAAAAGTCGGGCACAATTGAGAAAGTGCAAAAATTTAGGGGTATAAATGAGAAAAATCCTAATAATAATAATGCCCGTGTTTTAGTTTGTTATTAGCTACGTTTGAAATCTTACGCATTTATTAAAGTAAATGAGTAGTGCGGCTAATAATAATTTTTTTTTATTTCAAAAGTGATTATTTCAATACCTTTATTAGTGCTCATGAAGATTAGTGTAACTTTTTTTTATTTAGTATATCCAATTACAGTCAACATTGAATTGATCATAGCATATCAATATAATAAATCTTTTCAACGAAGGAACAATAAAATCATTTATATAAATAGAAACATTCCAAATGCAACCAACAAAATGAAATCACCTAAAGCGGAATACGTAACAAACAAAGTGAAATGGAAAGAATACTTCATCGAAATCTACTCCTTATTAGTTCCAACATAACCATTTTACACACAATTTGAGAAAGAGATTTGGAGTTTTAAATGAGAAAATTAATCAAAACAAATCAACACCAATAAATTCTATTTTCTCTTAAACTTGATTGTGTTAAAATTATTTTGATATATTTCTTCGTTTATACCCTCAAATCACATACTCAAAATACATGCAGCCGAATATCCAATTATGTTGCAAGACTTGCAACTAATATGGATCGGATGATGTAATAATATTTACCTTTTTATATATTGATCAAGAAAGATAATCTTTATATTACCTCACTAATCCAACTACACTATAATTAACTAGAAACAAAACCAAAAAATTAATTTGAATTTTACTAATCAAAGCTAAATTAAAACCTATTTGCAATCAACCTCAACCACTCTAATCAAAGAGTACTAAAGATCACATCAAAAGTCCCCAAATAATTGTGCTAATGCTTATACACAGGACTACAGCACAATGTCATATTTGATGACAAGCATTGTTTGCTCCCCACCAAAAAATTAAAATATAATCTACTAATCATACTATGAAGACTAAATACAACAGAATATAAATTATAATTATAATTGCTTGAAATTTCACCAATAAATTGGCCCCACTTCATGTCCACTCAAAAAGTAGGTCCCTCCATATTTGGGATTTTGCTTAATAATTTTCCTCCATTTTTTCCCCTAAACTATACTATTCCTCTACCCCTCTTTAAATTATTAATCCCTCTGTTTTATAATAAGTGCTCCAATTTGACTGGAGTCATTATTCATATAATAACTTTGACTATCTTTAATTTTATACAGATTAGGAAAAATATAGTCATGTGGAATCTCGTTTGATTTGTTTCGACATGTACTTTTCATATTAATAATTTTTTGTTAAATATTGTGTGTGAAAAATTAAATGGAGCAGTTATTTTATTTTACAACGGAGGAGGGAGTATTATTATTATTATATATATATATATATTTGTTGTTAGTGTGTCATCCCAAGTTTTCCACTTTCCACATAATCTAATGTAACACCAAAACAAAACCTTATTATAAGTCCTATAATTATATATTTCATACATACAAAAATAATCACATTTTCACATTATATATGATAAATATCCTCCCCAAAAATGGAAGGTTCATCCTCCTCATCTTCACCCCAAAACTATGAATCAACACAACAACCATCTCCAACAACACCTAGCCGTTATGAGTCCCAAAAGAGAAGAGATTGGAACACTTTTGGGCAATACCTAAGGAACCAACATCCACCTGTACCACTTTCTCAATGCACATGTCACCATGTGTTAGATTTTTTAAGGTACTTGGACCAATTTGGTAAGACCAAGGTCCATGTACCTGGGTGCATGTTTTACGGACAACCTGAACCCCCTGCACCATGCCCCTGCCCGCTTAAGCAGGCATGGGGCAGTCTAGATGCCCTCATAGGCCGTCTCAGAGCGGCTTATGAGGAGAATGGTGGCCCCCCTGAGAGTAATCCTTTCGCTGGTAGCGCGATTAGGGTTTATCTTAGGGAGGTTAGGGAGTGTCAAGCTAAAGCCAGAGGCATCCCTTATAAGAAAAAGAAAAAAGGAGCTGGTAGAGGTGGTGGTGGCAGCAGTGGTAGTGGCGATGATCCGTCTTCTTTTTCTCCGGGTGGATCTTCTTCTTCTTCTTCTTCTTCAAGTTCAATGATGATGATGAGGTTTTCTTAGTATGATCCATTCTATACTAAGAGGTATGTTTAATTACTTGTATATGGTTGTATTTATGTCACTTTGTTATCTTAGTTTTATCGGATCATGATGTTTTTCTAGAGTTTTTTTTTTTTTGAGGTCTTTTTGTTCGTTGTTGTAGGGTTTTTTTAAAAAAAAATAAATTTTGAGGATCAGACGACTTAATTAATTGATTATTTGGTAAACTCAATAATTATGAATTGATTTCTATATGAATTAAGTAATTATTAAACTTGGTTTGATCCAATTAATTTTTAAAATCAATTAATTATCATCGGACTTCAAATCTAACGAATGAATGAACTTAGTTGGATTGAAGAAGTGAATTAATTCATGGTTTAATTTGAATATATAGCCTCACATATAAGTAATGAATCAACTTAGTTTGCTTCAATTATTGATTTGAGATCTCAACTTTAATTGAATTATACAATTACTAGATTGAACGATAAAGAAATTGATGAGGATGATAATATTTATATAGTTGATCCACAATTATATGAATTATAAGATTAAAGAACATGCAAAATGATTTATTCATATATACTACATATAAAGTAAGTTAATTTTCACCAAACAATGTTCAAAATAAATGTATGTATTTTTTTAGATAAACTGTTTGTAATTCTCGTAACACATCTACTACTTTTGCTTATTTATGAGTCCTTTACATATACACAACTAGTTTTCCATGCATGCTATGCGTGCGTGTATTTTGAACTTAAATGTTATTTATTAGTAAAAAAAAAATCAAAACAAAAACTCTGTAGCTAAGCTGACATCCATTTTATGATAGGAAAAAAATCTTGTACTTATAAATAGTAATTAAAAACACGTTAGTTAGAAGTATAAATAATAAAATCGGCTCTTATAATCACAACCCTCCGATTTAATCTAATTTAATCCATGTTATGTGTGAGGTAAGCCTTTCACACAAAAAAAAATAAAATACAATCGAATTGTAGGTTTGCATAGAATAATTTACATCCATTTTGCAATAGTAAAAAATCAGGAAAAAACAAACAAATTTGTATTTTTTTTTTTTGCGGGAACAAATTTGCTTATTAATGTATTTTAATTTTTACAATAATACTTTGTATAATCTTAGTTTTTTAAAATAAAATTTCATACGTGAAAACAGGGAAAACATGTTTCATTTTGTTTAAAGACTTATGAATTAAAAATATTTACATACCCATAACTTTTATAAATTAAGATTCAAATCTTGGAAAATTTAAAGATATATGAAAAAATTACTTGATATTTAATAATTATTGTAGTTAACACTTAGCTAGTGCCTTAGCGTCTTAGCATACAACTAAATTAGTATCACAAATGCACAAAAGCAAGATTAGAAAACATATATGCAATATAATTGAAAATAAGCAACAAATAATTAAGTAGGAAGATAATAAGAAGAATTTATTATTTGTCAAATTCTTACTCTTCTACATAATTATAAACAAAATAAAAAGTTCATCTATTATACTCTTTCTCCTATCAAATTTATACTACAATATATATATATATACAGTGTAAAAAAATTATCAATATGGATGTCTATTTGTAGAGAATTCAAAAATCTAAATTTTGGAATTTTTATTCTATTTTTATGAATTTTTTATTTTATAATATTTACGTTTAAAAAATACAAAAACTTTCCTTTTTAGTTAATATTGATATAGTTTGATATTTAGAAAATTTTAGGGGTATTTTAGACTTTTTGAGGGGAGACACCATTGCTCCCCCTTCACTTATATAATAGAGATTTACAATTTTTACATTATCTCTAAAGATTGAGATTGAAGAATTAAGTAGGCGGCATTAATATATAATTTTTTGATAAAATTAATTATGATTCTAATAACTACTCTGTTTATCAAATGTACTTAATTATTACTTGAAATAAACGAATAAATTACATATGCAAAAATGAATATGGTTCTACACTAAGGTAAATTTACAGGAGTATAAATCTTCTCACTACGAAATACTATTTACTAACAAATAAATTAAATTTAAATTAATTTTAAAATTTAATTGGAACAATGAAAGTGAATGTGTTGAAGTCAATATAAATATATAATCATCCCCAAACAGCACATGTGACTGTCCTACATTAATTTAAAATAAAAAGAGTTATACACTTTATAAAGTTAAAGGACAGCTCCTCTTATTACCATATGATTTTAAGGCCCCCTCATAAGCCTTGTAAGGTCGACTCTCTTGCTGATGAGTGTGGCTCATGCCCGAATTTAATAGAATAACATATACATTAATTAATTAATGGTATATATGTCATTTAAGTACGACAAATTGTTTAGGTTTTTCTTCTCTCTCCCACACCTTTTTTTTCCCTTTTTTTTTAAATGGTTGAGCAAAGAAATATGAGTACATAATAACACTTGTGTTAATTATAGCTATATGTTTAAGGACCTTAATGATATTTTTCTTACTTTAATAAGGTGTATATGTTTATCTATGTAATTTAAGTTTCAGCTGTTATTGGAATGTAATATGGAATTCTAGTTATAAAAAAGAATGAATTTCAAAACCTAGTATTAAGATAGATTCAATATTCATTAATCTGGATTGGAATCTAATTAAGTTAGAATAATTAGGTAAGGATTAACACTGATTAGCTGGTATTTAGCATTAATGACCTGTTTGGTTGTTAGTAATAAATTGTGGTAATGGTAATGAATTTATAGTACAATTTTATAAAGGATGAACTTTATAATCCCCATGGAAAATAAATTTTCTTTCCCAAGCTTCAATTTCTTTCTCATTTTTTATTCTCATCTATTAATTACCATTGGGGGGTAGTATTTGATGGGAATGAATATTTGTGAAGAAAATTAGATAAATTGAAGCTAATGTATGTAGCACCACTATAATAATGGATTTTGATTTTCTTTCCAAATTTAGTTATAAATTCATTATCATTACCCTCATTTATGACCAGCTACCAAACGAGCCGTAAGTGTTTGGAGATTTCTTTAATTTTTTTTTATTTATTTATTTTTAAAACGTTTTCATTTCTCTTCTCTTTAATTATATGTAATGATTTATGATTCTTGTATCTTAGTGAGCATACTCAACTAGTTGTATAATTAAGTGATCTAATTTTCTCTATTTTTTTTCTCTCATGCTCCTAAATTAATTAGGATACTAATTAACAAGATATATATGCACAATATATTTTTTTTGTGGATGATAAAATGCGTAGAATGTAAAAATAAACAATATATATATATAGCCACTCCCGATGTGCCTAAATCAACTGAAACTTCAAATAAAAAACGTAGCGTACTCTTTAAAGTATTGCATTTTGAGCATGAGATCTCATCCACATTATTAAACTTCTTTGTTAAATGATTAATTAATTAATTAAGCAAAAAGGATTTCTAAATTTCTATGGAGTGCATTATTGTGATCACCTATAGTGACTCCAATAAGTAGCTAGCCGTGCTTGTAATATTTTTATATAAAAGTTAAGTACAAAATTACTTGCCAATTAATTTGAAAATTTGAACAATACATTCCTCAATACCTTGAGAAAAAACAAAATCATATTATGTCATTAAATTAAACTCCTCATAATTAAAGATAAGGAATAATTTCAATAATAGACATTTGATAACACTACAAAAAATTGGTCCATTGACGACGGATACACATTAATAACAGGCCTAAATTTTACCGTAAATGAAGATATTTATGGTAATTTTTGGGCGCATCGCTAAAATACACCTAATACCACTACAAAAAACTCACACAACGAGGACAAGTTATCATGATTAAAGACGGCAATATGAGTATTGTTTTACTTAATGATGCCTACAAGGGCAATTATTTTTGCACTCATTAATATTAACAATGAAGACAATATGATTATTTTGTCCCCTTAGACTTTTGAAACTTTGTCCTATTTGACAATAAATAAAGTGTTTAAATCAAGGAAAGCAAAATGTATTGCCTTTGTTGATAATCAATGAAGACAATTTTATTTGCCTTTGAAACCATCTAAAATTGCCTTTGAAACCTAATACAACGGGGGTTACAAGGGCAACATAAGGGCAATACTAAAATTGTCATTATAACCTAAGAAGACAAATTTTGTATCAAATAGGGCAATATTAATTGTCCTTCTTGAACACATTTTTTGTAGTGTACCTAACTCAAAATCTATTAAAATTGACTCACTTTAGACGAGATCGTGACGGGAAAAATCATTTACGACCCCCTTTTCTACGTGGGGTTACATTTTTACGAAGGGAAAAATCATTTATGACCCCTCTTTTGTATGACAGGTTCACATTTTTACGATGGGAATTTCCGTTGTAAATAACATCTTTTCTAGTAGTGCAATATATATACAGATCTTTTCCTTTATTTCCCTCTTATTAGTCAAGCTAAATTAGGGTAATCGGACCTTAAAAAAAAGGGTAATCGGATAAAACATTGGAAAAAAGAGTTGTGCGACGACTATGATTTCCAAACAAAGAGAATAATTTATTAATTTAAGCATTTATGTAGTTTCAAGTATTCATAAATTTAGGTTTTAGTATGTAGAAGTTTCATAATTCCATTGTAATTGGATTAGGAAAAATTGGTCATATTAGCATCAACTTTGGGTTGGGTGCACAAAATAGCACCACCTAAAGCGGTACGGAAGGCAGTATGACCGTGTGCAAAGGATGCGAAGAGCAGCATGATCTTTTTCAATTCCACAAAGAGGGCATCATTTATGCTACTTGTTGTACCCTTTGCACAAGGTCGTGCTGCCAAGCACACCCGCGCGGGTTTTAAACGAACCGCAACCAATGTGGTGTAGTATATGTGGATTTTTTCTACTAGTACACTTTAGGTAGTGCTATTTTGTGCACCAAACCCAAAGGTGATACTGATATATATGACCAATTTTTCCATTGAATTATGGTTAAAAAGGTATATTTTAAATCTTAAAATTCATTACATTAAAGTTAGTACTCAAACTTTTTTTAATGCTTCCACTAGACATTTTACATATAATCATGTCAAATTTTATTAGATTCATTACAATTTTTTTTTAAATATATATTTTTTACAATTTACATGTAGATATAAATGTGAACGACTAAATATTTGCTTCAAGACAGTAATACAATTATTTTTCAGTTTTTTTCCTGTTGGCGTTTAATTAAATATTTGAATGATAAAAAATTTGCAATATAGGTTGTAATATTTAAAATAACAAATTCAAATAACCAAAGTTTTAAAGGATATGTTTTCTTAGTATATTGTATTCAGAATTGTGAACTCTGACTTTTTTTTAAACAAAAGGGAAGATTAATTCACTAATTGAAAGTCATACAACATCTACAATAGAAATCAGTAACAACCAAATACATATCAAAATAGATCAAAATAAAATCAAGTTTGACAAAACCTAGATCGCTATAAGAGATATCTGCTAGTATAGTCACTCATCTTTCACATTTGCTTCTTCTTACAGCTTTTCACGAGGGGTTCTATCGATCTGCAATAGTTTTGAAGTAGATCTTGATTCGATTCTTTTGAATGTAGTTGAAGTACAAAAATATGTTGTAATCCCGCGCTAATCTCTATCAACAAATTAATTTCCATAGAAAAACAATCAAGCACATATGGCCGACAAAAATCTCACAAAGGACAATGATAAATTCGATAGAACGGAATAATAGGTCTCATAAAGAGAATAATAGATCTCATGAAGAGAATAAAACATGACCTTATTGTAAACAATAATAACAGAAGAAAGGGAAGAGAAAAGGGGGCTTACCATCAACCTTTAGAAAATTGATGACAGCCCCAAAATAATGGAGGAATCGAAGAAGAAGGATTTTTCCTTAGAAAGAGAATAGAGAGAAACGACTAGATTAGAATTTTTTGAGAAAAGGTGTGAACTCTGACTTTAAATACACTACTATTGGAAAGACCAAATACAACGGTTGTGTTATAGACCAAGTGGAGCAACACTATTTCTCAACCAATAAACCATTTTTTCTTTCTTTTGCATTTGTTAGCAGAAAATTGTACTCGAATTATCATGTGGTACAATAATTGGACCAGAAATTCGCTACTATTCTGTTTGGTAAGGCGGTAATAAATAGCAATAATAATAATAATAATAATAATAATAACTTATTTATATATATAAAAGTTAGTTGTAGGGGAAAGCTTCATGATTGATCATCGATCATTACCATGTTAAAATCGATCCCATTCATATTCATGTCAATTTCTTCACCAATTTTCATTTATATTGTATAGTGGTAATGCAAAAAATGAAAAATTTGGAGATGGAGAACTGTTATAATGTAACATGACAATTTCCACACGAAAATACATACCTATATGTAACATTAAATCATTACCACCAATTATTATCATCTTGCCGGAAAAAAAAGGAGAAAAGGCCCGTAAATTTTCTTTTAAATTTAAAGACAATAATTAGTAGTTTCTTTGAAGTAAAGGGCACAAATTATTTCACCATTGTCATCAAAAAAATTATACTTCACCGTTGAGGGTGTATTCTCTTCAACTTATTCGACCTGACTTGATCCGACCTGAGTACCTAACCTGTTTAAACCCATTAAAGCTGACTTGATTATAACTTATTCAACCTGGCCTGGCCTGATGAAACCTGATAATAAATTCTGAGACCTGATACAATAAGTTGAAAAGAACGCACCCTGAATTAATATAATAATGGCTCATCATGTAATTAGAGAATCTAATGCATGATGTAATAATACAGTCAAACAAAACATTGGCGTACAAATCTCCATTCAACGAAATGTGTTATGTACCATGTACAATTTGATACGTAAATAAGTGTTGATCATGCAAAAAACAATTAAATAAATATTTATATATTTATATTCATGGAAATATCTCTAGCCTTATTTTGTCGATTTTGTCATTAGATTTAGGCTTTGTGAGATTTTTTATAGATTTTGTGCCCCCACATAAATCCATTAATGTCCAAGATCAAACCTATTAAATGGTCGGGTGCTCGATCATAATGGGAAAGATAATATTTTTGTTTTATTATTTATTTTGAATTTTTAAGGTTTCTTCTTGTCTTTCTAAATATTATTTTAATTCAATATCATTGCTTTTTCGTACTATCTTTCTATTAAATATTGGTGTGAATTCAATTCATCATTGCGAATCTTTCTCTAAATGCAATCGACAATATAATAGTAGAAACTTAGGTGTGTTCTCTTCCACTTACAAAAAATTTAATTAGGTGTGAATTCAATTCATCATTGCGAATCATTCTAGTTTAAATAAAGTCTAATTAGGTGTAATAAGTTCAATAAATATAGATTTTTTCAGGTCCAACGAGGTCTGATATGGTCCAATTGTTTCTAATAATCAGGGTTAATTAATGAAGTCTAATAATAAGTTCATTCAGGTTTAATAAATTTAATAAGTTCAGATTAGTTTGGTTCAGATAAGCCAGTTGAGTTCGGTTTTAATAAAATAAAGAGAACACACCCTTAGTTCACATTGAAAGCAAAATGATATGTACTTGCTATGCTCCATATTAAATTACGCACTACATACCTCTGATCTTTGGCTCACTTTTTTTTAAGAAAAAGATTTCGGTATGTAAACGATCAGATTAATTAAAATAATCTAAACATAAACAAGAAAATGATGAAACCATAAGTTACTGTTGTTGAAACTATTTCACTCAATTTGTCCGTTTACTCCGTCAAATTTCTACGCCAAACACGTCCCTAAGTGGTACGGTATGTATATATGTTTCAACTTACAAGTAATTAGAAGAGATGAAGTATAATAAGGTAATTAACTTTAAGTTATGGTATATGCACTAGTTAATATATAATAAACAATTGATGTACACAAGGGCTCTGTTTGGGAGTCAGTTGATAGCTGTTAGAGGTTAGCTGATTGAGTTAGTTATTTTGACGAACTGTTTGTGATAACTGATTTGACTAACTAATTGCATTAGATGTTTTTGTAAAAGTGTTTGGTAAATAGCGGTTAGCTGTTAGATGTTTCAGAATAAAAAAAAAAAAAAAAACTAAAAAGCTATAAGCTCTTCCAAAAAGCTCCTCATATGAGCTTCTTGAAAAAGAGCTTTTTTATCTCAAAACTCTCTTCCAAACCTCTAACTCCCAAACACTAAAAAGAGCTTTTTGAGTTGGTCAAATCTCTCTTTCCTCTCTAACCTTTCTTTTTCCCTCAAACCTCTAACTCCCAAACACCCCCCAAGATATTTTTTTTTTTTTTTTAAAAAAAAATGATAAAAATATTTGATAAAATAAATAATAAAAATTCTGAATTATAGAAGATAAATTAAATATTCTCTTATACTCCGTATGTAAAATATTTGACCATATTAAAACTTTACAAGTATAATAAGGATTCATGTAGAAATAGATTACAGAGTAAATCAGACGATACAAGTCTAGTAGAGTTTTATACTAAATTAATTAGCCTTTTGTGCACGCTATGCGTACGTGACATTTTGGTTTGAAATATTAAATGGTAGTAAAACAAATCAAGTCATATGTTTTTAGAAGTTGAGATATATTTTGCGATAAAAGAAAAATTGATGCACCTAGCTACAAATAGTAATAACATGTTATTAAATTTCTAAATATAAAACTCTTCTCATAATTGTTTCTCGCCTCCACTTTTTATGCACTCTATGCGTACGACAATTTTTTTTGATATAGTTGTTGCTCAGTAGTAAAATAGACAACAAATAAATAAAGTTTGAATCTGAGCTCTCATCTATTTTGTGATAATAAAAAAAATAGGGATAAAAATATATATGAATTCATACCAAAAAAATGAACGAAAGAAACGATTGATCTACCCTATATATTCTCTCCAACCAATTTTCCACTATAATCAACATGTGAAATTTTTATGTAAAAAAAAATATACCAATATGAATGTCTATTTGTATAGAATTTTTTTTAAAAAAAAAAAAAAGAATTTACATTGTTTTATTTTATTTTTTTAACTCTATATTTTGTATTATTTTTAATTAAAAGAGTAAAAAAATTGTAAGAACTTTTCTTAATTATGTAGTTTGTATTTTTAGAAAATTCTAAGGATATTTTAGACTTTTTCAGAGTAAAATCATAACTGCCATTGACTTGTATAATAGAGATTAGTTGCCACAAAATTTTACTTAGTTATAAGTTGCAACTCATTAGTCATATAATAATCATATATGATTAATGTGATACAACCAAGAGAGAATGGTAGATTTTATTATCCAAAATTGGAGGAAAGCCTGTAAAATTTGATTTTTGGTATTTTACTTAAAATTTATTTAGACATGTTTATGACAATATACATCAATTAACTATATCTACGCTTTTTTAAATAATTATTTTTTCCCATTTACCAGATATCAATAAGTATCTTTTTTGGAGATTAGGAAGAAAAATCCGCTCCTTTTTAAGTATGCATATAAGGAGAAAAGATGCAAGTAATAAGATTCGAATATATATCACAAGGATACGACTTCTTGAAACCTTGATAAGTAAAATAGATGGAATTGAGAATGAAGTCATAGCCCATTGGTTAGGGTTTCAAAATTCCAGGCACCAGGTCCTGGGTTCGATTCTCACCGCACGCATTTGCGAGGATTTCTTATTATTCCCCTTACAGATGCGTGTGTTGGCTAAAAATTAGGCCGGATGACGGACCCGGTTCCAAGGCCTAGTATCTCAGACATTATCCAATAAAAAAAAAAAAAAAGTAATAGATGGAACTGAAAGGAAAATCAAAATTATTTTATGAAAAATTTTGACGAGGCAAATATATGACAATCACCAAATCGGCCGACAGATTGCTCAAAGCTTAGTCACCAAGCAAGGATGTCTCCCCTGAATTTTTTATTTTTTATTTTTTCTTTAAAAAAAAAAAGAAAAAAAGCAAGGATGTCACTCTTACTGGCTCATATTCCATTTTACTAGAGCAGGGTTAATACTATTGTTAGTGTTGTTTGAAGGGAGGGATAGTGAGTGTATCTTGAGGGGAGAGAAAATTAAAAATGGATTGGAGAGTCCCTTTGGAGAGCTATATTAGTGATGTTAATTAGTGCCCTTGTACAATTGTACTCCATTACTCCCTCTTAAATCATGGTTATAATTGTTTTTTTTAACTTTTTCCGGTGAGACTTGTTTAGTCTTAATGTTTTTATTTTTCCTTAGATAAAGAAAAACTTTTTTTGACAATAATCTTAAATTATATACTTCCTCCGTAAATGAATTCCGGCAATAAGTGTATTTTTGACACTATTCACAATTTCCACTTTGATCGTAATTTGTCGCTTATACATAAAGAAAAATATAGTCATGTGGGATCTCGTTGGATTCATCTCAACTTGTAGGGTTTTTATTGTTTAATGATTATAATTTTTTAAAATAAATAGTTAGAGATATTGATCTTCAAAGGTTTGTCTCGGCATACGTGAAAAGTCCTTTGTTGTTAGAATACATTTACGGAAAAAGTATACTACTTCCGGTTTCAAATACTTGCAAAATTTTTGCAAGCATGTTTCTTAAGACCAAATTTCTTAATAGGTAATTAGAAGTGTGTGTGAGAGAGAAGATAGAGTGAGATAGAGAGATCAGATACTTCCTCCGTTCCAAAAAAAACGCCACAAATCATTTTGCACGCATTTTAAGGAAGTGATTTAAGGGTGTAAATGAGCAAATTAATCAAAATAATTTTAACACAAGTAAAAATGATATTATAGGTTACTTGTCTTAAATTACATAAATTAATTTGATCGTTTAGACGTTTAAATCTCTTCCTTAAAATGAGTGCAAATAAGTTTAGTGCGTTTTTTTTTTTAACGGAGGAAGTATATAAAATTATGGCAAATAATGTGAACCTTCCTTTATTAATTTTTTAGCAAATGTTGCAAGTAATGAGGACCAGAGGTCCCAAATGACTTGTTTGGTTGCATTTTTTTTTTCATTAAAAATCAAAATTCCTAAGAAATGCAACATCGCAACAATAATTCAATAATAGTGCAGTATTGTTTGGTTAACCAAAAAGGCATATAATAAAGGAATACTCAGTTCCACCCCTCCCTCCCCCCCCCCCCCCCTCTTTTTTTCAACCAATGCAAACAATATTCCTAAAATTAAATTAGAAAATTTTGAATGCCTTAAATTTATGATTAATGTTTGTATGTCTCTCCTTAAGAGTCAATCGTGCTGCGTTGATCAAATTTCCGCTGCATCCTTCTACGTGCGTACAATATACTGCATGCGTATGTCATTTTTAGGGTTTCGTACGTGTTTAATTACTTCCTCCCTTTTTATATTGTACTCGTAGCAAACACCTTCAATTCCCAACAAAACTAGAATATCCCTATTCTTTAGACCTAATTTCCGAAAATTGCAGTTTAGTTCAACTCCTACTGACTACTAGAAAAGGTGTCATTTACGATGAGAATTCATGTCACAAAAATGTGATCCCGTTGTAAAAAAGGGGGGGTCGCAAATGATTTTTCCCTTCGTAAAAATATGACTCAGTTGTAGAAAATGAGGGTCGCAAATGATTTTTCCCGTCACAATCCCGTCATAAATGAACCAATTCTAATAGAGTTACGGTTAGGTATTACGTAAATTTTAGCGATGGGCTCAGATACCGACACAAAAAATCTACATTTGCGACGGAATTTAAGCCCGTCATTAATGTGAATGAACCTGTCGCTAATGGATCGATTTTTTGTAGTGAGAGGCTATGAATCAATTATATGATTTAAATAATACATATAAATATTGGAAAATAAGGTGACATGTGATAAAAAGTTAGTAGAAATTATAATAGTCGTAAAAAGAATGAAACATTTATTGCATCTAAATAGGAATTTTCAGTTATAATATTTCAACTAAAAAAAAAAAAAACTAGAGGAATTAATAATAGTGAATCTGGCTAAAAAGAGACTAAATTCAGAAACGTTGATAAGATAACATACTAAATTAAAAAGTTACATTGACTTGTATTCGTAGCTAGATTTTTATTAGATTTTTTAGGTTTAGGACTAAGGGCTTGTTTACTTCAAATTATATTCAGTTCAGTTTGTTTAGTTCAGTTCAGTTCATCTCTATTAAGTTCAATTAATACACTTCTATTCAGTTCAGTTTATTTCAGTTCAGTTCATCTCTATTCGGCTAATGTAAACGAGCCCTAACTTCTAGGGTTATATTATGTAGTTTGTTCTCTATTCTTTTTCTTCAACGTGGAATAACTCATAAGTGTTGGATATGGAGTTTCATTATTAGCCTATCCTTATTGTTTCTTTGCGGTGTTTCTTTTAATTATGACATGATGAAAATGGAATTTTTAGATAAAGCACTTTTATAGTTTAACTATTACTCCATTCCTTTATATATTTTTTCTTTTGATTATACACATTTATCGATACACTCTCTATTTAATTGCATATTAGTTAAAATTATAACAATTAAATATTAACAAAATACTCAATAAGACAAATTAAATAAACAAAATATATATGAATCTTTATTAATATGTATTGAAGGGGAGAATTTTGAAGATTCTATCAAATTATAAATAGTGTTAATTTCAAATAACAAGAACAAAATAAAATCGAGGATGTATATGTATTAGGATTAAGCATTAATTACCTTAACACATTTGGTAGTCGGCAATAAATATATAGCTATAATGGAAATGTGTTTAGTTTTAAAATTGCTTCCCTAGCTTTTCTTTTGATTACCATTTAAGATGTGGACTGCTAGCCAACTCTTGTGTTTTACTTACTAATGCATGTGTTTTTTATAATTTTGCCCTTATTAAAAAATTACGCACTCTCTCTTTCTAACCTCTCTTTAAGTGATATTGGAGCACCACTGAAGAGCACACCGCCAGAAAATATTAGAGTAGTCATCAACGCACATTACTGAATAAATCACCCCATGAACAAGGCAGGGGCGTCTGATAAATCAGGCACCTACCAAGCAAAGGCAAAAGCGTTTGAAACAAGTGCCCTCACAAAGGTTGGGATGCCTATTATAGGCACCCCTGCATTGGTGGTACGGTATGGGCCTAATTTATCAAACGCACATACCTTTTTAGGCGGTAATTTATCAAACCCCACCATAAAAACCCACCCTTGCCGCTTCCACCACCTCCCCCAATTCGTTAGCCATCTTCATCATTTTCTTCATCGGCATCCTTGAGATGTTTTTTTTTCTTTTTGGTTAGAGAGAGTAAAAATGAAATGAAAAAAAAAGGCAAAATTTTCAAAACATGGACTTTTATTACTAAATAAAACACGGGTTGTATTTAATAAAACGCGGGTTGTATTTAACAGTACCCTTTAAGATTAGTATTGGGTGATAATGATCATTTGTGAAAAATACACTTTGGAGGAACTTGTATATATAGCAAGAGAATGAGTTTTAATATGTCTTAAAAAGTTGATTAGTTTTAAAATTTGATATTTGAATTTGCTTTCATTTAATTTGCATGATATAATTTGGGTAAATTTTCTTCATAATGCAGTGTTTCTATGAAGATCAGACGTCTCAATTGCCAGGATATATATCATGATCAATGCCAAAAACAATGTTAAATTTTCAGTAGCCTTTAATTGCCAAGCGTACGTGTTAAGATATTATTTTTCTCATCAATTAAGATTTATTATTACTTTTTAAAAATAATAAGAATCATTATTATTATTATTATTATTATTATTATTATTGTTATTATTTCTGAAATTAGTTATCATTATATTGTACGGATATTGAATTCGTTCTACTTGAATTGTAAGGTAAAATTCTCTTGTAAAGTTGTAACCATGCTTGTTGTCTAATAGTCTCCATGTTAACCCATTCTCAAGTTTATAAAATTTCCTAGTAAAGGTTATATTTTAGATTTTTAGCCCGGCCTATATGAGATTCTTAGATTAATTAAATTAAATATTTACTACACTGATCGATACTTAATTTTGTCATAAATTTTCAAATTGGTTTTGTTTTAGAAAATGTACTCCCTCCGTATCCAAAAACTTTCAACAATTGTACCGCACACGCTTTCCAAGGCAAAATTTCTTAATCATGTTTAAAGCACTAATCAACACAGCACTACTAAAGTAATAAGCCCTAATCAACCACCACCACCACAACATGCATCTCACCAAACAGTAACACCACCAGATCTACACACCACCACCCATACCTAACGCCATGCCACCACCCAAATCGGCACCATAGCTACTAACTTAGGACCCCTTCCACCAAATTGAGACCCCACACCACCCCACACCAAATTGCAGCACAACCCCCACCAAATCGCACTCAGCACCACCACACACAAAATCGTAACCCTAGCCACCCAAATCGCACTCAGCACCACCCCACACCAAATCGCAACCCTAGCCACCCAAATCACAACCCTACCCACCTAAATCGCACTTAGCACCACCCAACAAACAAATCGAAACCCTAGACACCCAAATCGCACCTCAGCACCAACCCACACTTAAATCGGTACCCCACACCACCGCCTACCTTCGAAATCAATTTCGATATATATACCTTTGAAAAACAACCACAAGCTTCACTAAATCAGCGTAGAGAATACATAGATATGGCAGAGGAGAGAGAGTGTGCGAGGATGTGGTCGATAGAGGAATGACGTAGTGGAGGGAGAAACGGTGGGGAGGGTGGTAACCAGTGACTGGGTCACAGGGCAGGGGAGGAGGGAGGTTAAATTAAGTATAATGGTAATTTAAGGATGTATTATCAATTTATTAATTTTCTAAGTAATGGCATTTACGTAAATAATTCAACTTTTTTTACCAAAAATAGAAAGAAAAAAAATTGTTAAAAGTTTTTTGTTACACCCAAATATAGTAAATGTTGAAATTTTTTTGTTACGGAGGGAGTATTAAATGTTTACATGTAGCCCCAAAGTATACATTACATAATACGAAAAATCTTTCATACTAAAATTATATGACCTAATACAGACTTTTTAGGTAGGACTACTACAATCCTATCCCAATGCAAAATCTTGAGGGCTAGTGTGGATACCAAACGTATCTTGGCATCAATATATAGCCATATATAGGAGGATCAATTATATGAGCTAATCCGTGTCACGAACCTATCTACCAAAATAAAGAACCATTAAAAGTACGTGAAACTCTGATGATCTTAAAATAATTTATAAAAATATTAAGGGTCCAAAGGATCAATTCAAATATAATAAAATACATTTTCATCAAAAGCCCAAAATGAATAAACAAGTTAGCCCAAAAGCAAAAATACGGAAAATCAAGCCCAATGGTACTAGGTAGCTAGCCGCTAGAATTACTCCATCCCCTAACGGCCTGTTTGGTTCAGGGTAATATATTGTGGTAATGGTAATGAATTTATAGTGTAATTTTGTTAAGGATGAATCTTATAATATCCATGGAAAATACATTTTCATTCCCAAGCTTCAATTTTTTTTTCTCATTTTTCATTCTCATCCATTAATATTGGGAAGGGTGGTATTTGATAGGAATGGATATTTGTGAAGAAAATTAGATAAATTGGAGCTAAGGTAGCACCAACATGGGAATCGATTTTAATTTCTCTTCCAAATTTAGTTATGAATTAATTCCCATTACCATGATTTATAACCGGCTACCAAACGGGCCATAAGAGTTTGTTTACTTCAGCTTAAATTCAGTTCAGCCCTATTAAGTTCAGTTCAGCTCTCAATTTCCTTCTCTTATAAGATATTACTTTCAGCTGTATTCAGTTCAGTTCCGTTCTGCTCAGCTATATTCAACTAAAGAAAACGAGCCCTAATTAACACGAGCATATGGAGTGCGCTGTATAGGGTAAAAATTTTTGAGTTTCCACAATAATCCACCAAGTTATATGCATTTTATGGCACAATGTAGGCCCTGTTTGGCAATCGGCTTTTGGCCGGTTTAATTGGCTTGGTTGACTGACTAGAAGTATTGGTTGTATGTATTGGCTTTTTAAGTTGATTGTTTAAGCCAACTGTTTGGAATAGTGTTTGGTAAAATTAATTGTGGATGTTGGCTATTTATTAGAGTGTTTGGGTCAACAAACCAAAAAAGCTGCTCCAAGCAACTTTTTCATTTTGACTAAAAAGCCAGTTTTTCATCCAACCAAAAAACCAATAATCAAACATATTTTTTGGCTGTTTGACCATATTAAAAAGCCAAAAGCCAACCAAAAGACCAGTTTCCAAACACGGCTGCAGTCGTTCTGTTCATTCCATTTAGCATATGAACTTACTCATGCTTTCTGTTTGTATCTTTTCCATGCTTATTCTTGGTTTATGCTAATATGTTTAATTTACAGTGTTTTCATGTCTTAGAATTCATAACTTAGGTTTTTCAAAGTTTTATTTTATGTTTTAGTTTAATGACTTATCATGAAATTTAAGTTTTAGTTCAAAATTTAGGTTTCGTGCTATTTTACATTTTTACTTGTCCAAAGTCGAGAAATATTATTCCTTCATGTTTAAGATTTTATTTCATGCTAATCCGGTTTTATGCTTAGTTCATGGTTTAATTTTCTTTATTTCATGATGTAACTACTACCTCCGTTCCAAAAAAAAAAAGCAACAATTTGTCATGGCACGGACTCCTAGGCATTTTTTTGTTGTGAGTAATTAGAAAAAGTGAGGGGTAGTTGATTAAAATAAATGGAGAGAAAAGTGTTGACAATTAAAGGAGTTGTAAGAGAGGATGGGGACAATCAAAGAATTGGAGAGAGAAAAGGTGGGGACAAATAAAGAATTAGTAAGAATATTTATGTCTTTTAAGTAGCAAAAGTTTATTATATAGGGAAAATAAAAATTTATTGCATTTATTTTGAAACATCCAAAAATGAAAATTGTTGCGTTTTTTTTGGATCGGAGGAAGTATTTATTTTCATGCTTACTATCATGTTAGAATCTATATATGAATTTTTCAAAATTGTTTCTCTCTTTCTTTGAACATGTTGTGCCTAAGGCTCGTAAATCGGGTTGAAAGTTCATGTTCGGGTTGTCGGGTTATCAGGTCATGTACCCTCAATTCGAACCCGACCCATTTAATAAACGGGTTGAGTTTTTGTAACCTAACCCGACCTTAAAATAAATAGGTCGGGTTCAGGTCGACCTATTTATTTTTTTTTACCAAAAAAATTTTTTACACTCTAAATGAATTACCTTAATTACCAACAATGAAGAATTTAAAATTTCTTCAAAGTTGAATATTAAAATCTAATAGATAATAGTTAGTTTATAGTAGCTAAAAGTTTAGTAAAATAGAGCATTCAAAACAACATGCAACTTAAAATAACCGTTTAAAATTTAAAAAAAAACAATTAATCAGGTTAAGCGGGTTATAATCGGGTTAGAATTTTCAACCTTATCCCAACCCATATAATAATAGGTCGGGTTTGGATGGACCCATGTAATTAAACGGATTGAAAATTTCAACCCATTATTAATGGGTCGGGTTCGAATCGGGTTGGCGGGTTAGCTCACTTTTTGCCGGCCCTAGTTGTGCCTTCCCCCCTCCCATATTAGTTGTATTTTAATTTTTTAGTTCATTTTAATATGTTTTAATTAGTTTATTTTTTATATAATAAGCACTTTAATTCTAATTAATTCTGCCATTACTAATTGCAGTATGCATAACATATCACTTAAGGAGCCGTTTGGTTAGGGGTTTTCACCAAAGGGAAAACAAATCAACCAGCCTTATTATTCCCTTTGATGTTGTTTGTTAGGCATTTTTCTCCATCCCCTTTTCCCTCCCCATCCCCTCCAAAGTCCTCTACCTCCAAATCCTCCTCCCCTTATCTTTTCTATTCTCTTTCCCTAATACTACAACACCACCATATACTCTATCCCTAAAATCCACCATCCAACCCTAACCTTAATTATCCTAACCTCCACCAACCTAGCTACCACCCAGCCGCCCCTCTCCCCCCACTCACCGCCCTTAACCTCCTCGAGAGACATGCCAGTGGGGGGCGGTGGACAGGGTCGTCCTTGCACATGTGCAAGGTGACCAACAACACAGGGCCCCCAATTGTAAGGGGCCCATTTTCATATTTAGCCCAATATAAAAAAAAAAGAAATAAACAAATTAACCGTAATCTACAATGAATGTCAACTAATTGCTCCAACTTTCCATATTCTATTTTCACATTAAAAAAAATCATTCATTAATTACAAATCCTAAATTTCCATGAATTAATTCTTCATCTTCATATTTAGGGGCCCAATATTTTTGTATGAGAACAGGGCCCCAAAATTCAATGGGACGGCCCTGGCGGTGGAGATTAGACGGTAAGGTGGGTGACTTTTTTGGTTGTGGGTTCGTGTTAAGTTACAGTGGAAGACTGTTGAGGAATGACGGTTGTGTTTAGGGCCATTCATTCGAATCTATCCAATCTGAAATGCTGGATATCCGAAAATTTTTGTTTGGCTAAATCCCGACCCGAATCCAATATCCGATCCGAGTTTTTTCCCAAATTATTATTTTTATGATATATTTTTCGGATTTTCGATCTGAAATATCCGAAAATTCCGAGTATCCGATCCGAAATACTTGAAAAGCCCGATTACTAATTTGAAGTATCCAAAATAGTTGAAAACGTTGATTTCCAACCCGAAATATCCGAATATCAGATCCGAAATATTTAAAATTTATGATGTTTCCGATATCCGAAACATCAATTTTCCTTATCTGTATCCTAAAGTTCTCGAATATACGGTCTGAAATATTCAAAAAAAATTACTTAAAAATATTCGATTTTTTCGGATCAGATCATCCGGATCACATGTTGGATCATTTTGAGCGGCGTAGTTGTGCCTCATTCTTTTTCTTTTTCCAAACAAACAACTACCAAAATCTAAAGTTTTAGCTTTTCATTCTCCCTCATTCTCATTCTTATTGTAATTTCCTTTCCGCTTCTCCAACCAAACGGCACCTAGATTATTCAACTTATTTTTTTCTCACAACTAGAATTCATATAGGACAATAATTACGAGTGGTTTCTTATTCATCAAAGATAGGGGTAGGTGTTACACTTGTTATTTCCACAAGCTCAAATTATTGAATGAAACCCCACCTCCTAAATCCTAAGGAACCGGGCCACAAGGATTAACTTGGCTTGACACATGTAGGACCTGGCTAGCACAAGCCCGCTTTTGACATGGCTAGCACAAGAGACACAGAGTTGACTTAATATATAGAGGTCGTACCATAAGCGACAGCTTTAGGCCCTTTTTACCTCTTTTAGGGTTTTTTTAACCTATTTTGTTAAAATAATTAATTATCCGTAAACAAATGTTTGCAACAAAAGAGTTTTATTTGTGAAACAGAAAGTATTTCTTTATTGCAAATATTTGTTTACAGAGGAAATATAAATTTAATAGTCGTTATTTACAATGAGCAAATTTTTTTTTTGTTCAATTTAAATTACAGAGTACTTTTTGTGTAACTTTCTATTTTCATGATCTCATCCATATTTTCTCTCTCATTTTATTTAGTACCCAATTGATTCTCCCAAAAGTATAACTCAAAATATTTCAACTAATGTTATAAATTTTATCCTATTTATTCTTCCTTATAAACCCGCAATCCTACATATATTTTTTATCTTGCTTTGATTCATCATTTCTCTTGTGGTGCCAATAAAAAATGAGGTGTTTAATAAAATTATTTGTAAAGATTTGGTCGATGAAATGTGATTCTACTGTTTAAGGGTTTACCTTTTAAAATGTTGGTATGAGCACGACAAACCTCCACGAATTGACCCACTTATTATGGAAAAAAACCAATGATATCTAGATATTCTAACAAGGCAAGACAACATGGTACGAGTCAATTTGACACAAAACATGAGTCAAACCATGGATGTATGTTATTTTTCAAAACTTGACACAAACATTGGACTGCGCGACATTCGCTCTGATAATTGACCACTCTAAACACATCTTGTTTTGACCAGAAGCACGCAATTTGGTCTAAACACATGGATCGTCCCAACACGACCTATGCTAAGATGTACAACAACACGTTAAGATGGGACAAATAGATTGTGCAGGACTCTGACCTTACATAGTTCTACATGGAAAAAGATCATCCCTATTACATTATATAAACTAGTATAGTAGTATGGCACCTGTGTGATGTGTGGCTTAAATTTTCTACTTTCGTAAATTTTGCATGAAACATTGAAATTTATTTTTAATCTTACTCCTAGAAAATCAATTGATTTTGCAAGAGTATAGCACCATTAAGTATTGGGTTAGACCGTCTGATCAAATAATTTGGTTAGACGACTGACCCAATATACCTAATTATAATAGTGAAAAACTTCAGAAGACCATAACTTTGTACTTGGATATCCAATCGGGGCATATAATATGTCCAAATTGACTAATTTTTCAAGACGAACGCAGCTCTCAAAAGGGTTTTGGCCACGGGAAATTGCCAAACGAAGCCTCTAAAAGCCTCAAAATGTCAAAAAACGTCTAAAATCTGACATGTACTGATATATATCGACCAAATCTGTTCAGGTCTTCCTTTTTTGTCCAAGTGCTCACATATTTTTGTCAAGGTCTTTCTTTTTTTTTTTGTCCGGGTTAGTTACATTTCTCCAGATTTTATATTCTTGTCCAGGTTAATGACATTTTTTGTCCAGGTTCATTACATTTTGTCTAGGTTAGTTATATTTTGTCCAGATTAGTTACATTTTGTCCAGGTTCTTTATAAAATGTATCCAGGTTTAACAATATGTGTCCAGATTTACAACTATGTGACCAAGTTCAACAAATAGGTGTACAGGTTTAACACATAGGTGTCGGTTTAACAACTAGGTGTCCAGGTTTAACAATATGTGTCCAGATTAAACAAATATGTGTCCAGGTTAAACAATATGTATCTAGGTTAAAAGCGTTTTCATCAGGTTTAAAACTAGGTGTCCAGGTTTAACAATATATGTTCAGATTTAACAATATGTGTTCTGTTCAGCTCAGTTTGACTCGTCTGACAGTAGCATTACTGTCAGACGAGTTTGACACAATACCTTCTCAATAATGATGGAACAATTTCACATAATTGAATGTATTAGGGACAAGGAATGCGTGTAATATACAAAGTGCATTCGTGCTAACTAAAACAGGATAATCATACAAAACTACCAAAACGAAGTCGTTTTGGCTCGAAGAGCAATAAAACTTGTCGTTTTGCCTCACTGCAGGGGGTGTGATAGGGGGAGGACAGTCCTGTACCTAAGTGGTGCAGGTAGAGGTGGAAAACGTTTCATGTCGTATCGAGTTTATGTCGTGTCATTTAATTAAACGGGTTCACACCCCTCAACCCTAATCCGACCCGTTTAATAAACGGGTCGTGTCGTGTCAACCCGTTTATATTAAACGTGTCGAAATCATTGACCCAAACCCGTTTATTTCGTGTCGAGTTCGGGTCGTGTTGGCGGGTTATGTAGTTTTTTCACGCTAAAGTTGAAAATCAAGTAAAATCGTGTCATGTCGGGTTGACCCGTTTAATTAACCGGGTTGAACTCCCTTGACCCTAACCCGACCCGTTTATTAAATGTGTCGTGTCGTGTCAACCCATTTAATTTAAACGGATTGACATCGTCGACCCAAACCCGTTAATAACGGGTCGGTTTCGTGTCGAATTAGCGGGTCGTGTCAAGGTTTCCCACTTCTAGGTGCAGGACAGGATCCTTTTTGAAATTTTATTTTATGTTATTTGCAACTTAGTCCTTTTATAAATACTACTTTAATAAAATGAGATTATATTAATATAATACTATAATGATATAGTTAATGCTAAACAGTAATATAATAATTAATATAGGAATTAATATAAAAGATAATTTAAGATTAAATAACTAATTATGATTAATTCATAACTTAATTAAATGCTTGATTAACTTTTAATGACTTTAATGGTACTAGTTATCATTGTTCTACTACTTATATCATGAATAAATTAATCACTATGCTTAATAGCCCACCATGCTTCGCATTAATAATTATAGATAGAGAGCTTTGACCGATACCTAAACTTAGTCGGCACTGGAACCTCCGGCGTTCCTAAGCTTCCGGCTTTACTGTGGTAGCTAACCACAACCTTGCTTCCCTTAGATCAGGCACAGCACATATCTAATACGTTTCCTACCTTAGACCTTAGTCTCACTCTATAATATTTTATGTTTAGATGATGAGAGTTTTAAGCAAGAAAATTAATCATATAAGGTTCGAAAGGATAACGTTCCCTTCTAAAACTTTTATTAATTTAACGAAATATTACAAACTTAAACACTCAGAATGATTTCTAGAGATGCTTTTCTCTTAGGAGAGATGGAATCCCATTCTTTCTCTTAAGGCTATCTTTCTCTAGATGACTTGAGTTTCTCTCTCTAAATTTCTCTAGCTCAAGTCTGCCTCCTATATGCTTCCTAAGCTCTCTATTTATAGAGGGAGTATCCAAGCATTGGATCCCTTTTGAATGGTTACAATTTCTCAGCTAATACAAACCACACTCTAAAAGTAAAAGTAAAAGTGAAAGTAAAAGTGACAATACAGAATAAAGTAGGCTGGTATTTTACACATGCTTATTTCTGGTCCTACTCCATTATGATGTTGTACATCCCCTCATCTCCAACATTGGATTCCCAATTTTCATGATCAGCATCTTCTTCCATGAAAATCTCTCCAAAATATCTAGCTGCATAAGTCTCATCCCAAGTTAGAAAAGTGTCTAGTAGGTAACCTTTTCCTTCTTCTGATAAGAATTTTCCAGCTTCAACTTTTTCTAAGTAGTCATGGACGGATTCTGTATGAACTAGCCCTTCTCTAAAATATGGTTGCATTTCTCCTGGTGCTATTACTATGGTGTTTCCAACATGGAACATTATAGGAGCTTCAATGGGATGTTCTGGAATCTTTTGCCTTTCCAAAGCTCGATTGATATATTGAGCAATATAGAAGAACCCAAATGCTCTTGCCTTTACTGGATCATCTACTCTTCGTTGTCTTCTACTTATTGGCTCTTGTACATATCGAACCTTTTGGTTTAGCATTATGAGATAATGGGGAGGATCAATCTTTCCTTCTCTGACCTCTATATTTGCACATTGTATTTCCATAGTTGTCCGGAGATCTTCCTTTCTGTAATCCTCGACCCTTTTAAATATATATTTCTGGAACATGGTGAGATGCTCAAATAGGTAACTTCCTGGGAATGGTATAGAATGACATCCATGTACCATACCATACTTCCAGGCCTGAAGATTTGCTCTAGCATACCCACAATCATGATAAATAGGATTCACATCTATTACCATGGTTCTTACACCAGAATTTTTAACATAGCGTATGTGGCTTCCCCACATATCGAATATATCATAGAACTTATAACTTCTTGTTACGACCTCAAAGTACCATGCTTTGAAATCATTAACTTTAAATTTATCAAGAATTATATTTTGTAGATCGTAGTTAAGTTTTTGTAGCTTTTCTTGTATCTCTAACACAAGAAACCTTCGGACAGCTTTGTGGCATCCTTTGACTAATCCATCTCTGCATCTGTTCTTTGCTGATGCTATTAAGGCCTGCATCAAAGCCTTTGTGGTGGGTGACACCCTCACCAATTCTTCTTGTGTTTCTTTAATTAGAGTTTCCCATTCTACAGCCAAGAGTCCCCTTGTCTCTGTAGAAGGTTGTTGTTTCATCTTCTTGTAAATTGGCTTCAGGTTGGATGATGATGCCATTGGTTAATTCTCTAGTTAATCTGTCAGCTAGAGAATTTTTTGATCCCTGTATATGTTCAACAATAAAAGAAAATTGATTAAGCCATAATTGCCAACGCAGGAGTCTCCCTTGCGCTTGCATGTTAGATAAATTCTTTTTGACAAAACCTAAGATTCCTTTACAATCTGTCCTTACTAGGAATTGTTTGGGTGCTAAGAATATTAAGAACTTCTCTATTCCTCTTATTATTGCTAAGATTTCTTTCTGCATTGTTGGATAATTGTATTCAGCCTTGTTAAAGCTTCCACTGCTATATCTGCAGAGTCTTTCTCCTTCCTTTATTTTTAAGACAACACTCCAATGCTCATTACTTGCATTTGTTTCTAATATTAGCTCATTGTCATTAGTTGGTAATGTTAAAACAGACAGATTTTTACATAAGTTTTTCAGATTTTTAACATTGCTCATATCTTCAATTGACCAGTTCCATACCTCTTCTTTCTTCAGTTTTTGTTGTAATGGTTTTCTTAGTAAAGCAAGATATTTAACGAAATCAGAAGCATAAGTTAAGCATCCTAAAAATCTTTCTAGTTGCTTCCTATCTTCTATATTATCAGAGAATTTTTCTATTTTCTCTAATATATGTTTTTGCAATATTATTTGTCCAGCTTTTATCTCTAATCCTAGAAACTCTATCTCTTGTTTAGCAAAAACACATTTATCCTTTCCAAGTATTATTCCATGATCAATGCATTTCTGGGTTACTGCTTTTAAATCATTTTTATGTTGCTCAAGATTTTTCGAAAATATTAGTATATCATCTATGTATACTAGGCAACAATGATTTAGTTCTTTGAAGATATTATCCATTCTTCTTTGGAATATCTGAGGTGCATTTTTTAGTCCAAATGGCATTACTAACCACTCGTAATGTCCCTGTGGGGCACTAAACGCTGTTAGTGGAATGCTTTCCTCTTCCATTTTAATTTGCCAATATCCACTCTTGCAATCCATTTTTGAAAACCACGTAGCTCCTTGGATTTTATTAAACAAAACAGTTTTGTTAGGAATATAATATCCATCAAATATAGTGTTATCATTTAGCCTTTTGTAATTGATTATCATCCGGGCTTTTCCTCTCTTTTCTTCCGAATGATTTCTTACCATAAACGCAGGGCTATTATGAGGACTATTACTATTCCTAATAAGTTTCTTTTTTAATAATTCCATAATCTGTTCATCGAATTCTTTTATATCTTGATACGTATATACCATCTGTTTTACCCTTATAATTTTATTAGGATCTGTTAGTGTTATTTTGGCATAAGCTTTATCCCTATCCCAATGTTGTAGTGGATTAGTAGAATATAGTTTTTCGCATAATTTTTCTTATTGCTTTTTTTATTTCTTCTTTTATAGTAGACTCATCTTCAGATATTCTTAATGTCACTTCTCTTTGTGTTGGGGTGACTTCATACTCATCACCACGCTGACTGCGTTTGAATTCCATAGTTTGATGTGTATAAGCTTTTGACAATTTTGTAACCGGGACTGAATGACCATTTATTGTAAACACTATGTGCTCTATCGTTTGAGTGCATGGCGAATATAACCTTTGGAAATTATTTCCAATGATCATGTCATGAGAAGGCTGAGTAGTTGCCCATAATACGGGAATTATGCATTGAGTTCCACCAATTTTTATTGGTAGGTTTTCAATTATGTCTGAATGCATCATAACGCTATTATCGGCAATTTTTACTCTCATGGGAGTTTTAGCCTTCTTCCACAAATATTCAGGAAATAACATTCTTTTCCCAAAGCAAACTGAGCATCCACTATCAACATAAGCACATAATTCATACTCTTTTTGCTCTTCTAAACATATTTTTATAGGAACGTAAATGCTATTAGGATTTGTTTCTGTAATTTCATAGCTCATTTCCATTCTCATATTCATTTCGTCTTCGTAAACCAGCTCACTTACTGTTTTAGTGATGTATCCTCTTATTTTCCGTTTTCCTATGCTTTGATCACTACTAGAGCTTGAACAAGACCCTAGATCTATACTTTGTCTAGGAGTTTCTTGTAAACTCTTTTTCTTCATGTTGATTTGGGTCATATTTTTCAGTTTGAATAGGTTCTCTTATATTCCTAGATGAATTTAATCTACTCATACTATTACTTCGAATACTTAAATTTCTTTGCATTCTTGGAAGTGGGTTTACTCCGCTATGGAGGTTTCCAAGTTCGTCTATTACTAATTTACTTGATTTGTTGGCCAGAGTAGGGTTCATAAAGAATTCTTCCCATGTTTTTTCTATGACTATGTCATTAGGATTCACTTTAATGGGATTTATTTTCTTTTTCGGTCCTCCACCTTGCTCATATTTTTCAGCATTCACTACCCTTTTTCTTTCGAAGGTATCTATGGTGTTTACCAATTTATATATTATCTTCCAATGAAGCCTTATAGGTCGAGTTCCTTTAAACATATCTTCTCCTATTGTTAATAATTTAATTGCTAGGAACCTGTCTTTATACGAGTCTTCTAAGCTAACGTAATATTTAGGCTCACAAATATAACTTACCTTTCCTTGGCTTAGATTGCATGTGATGCCACTAATTATTTGATCATAGAATTTTCTATGTTTAATATCACAAACGAAGCTTAAACATTTGATATCTTTACCAAAATCATGTAAAGGTTCTATGTAAACTTGTACAGCTCCAACACAAATATAACCATAATTTCCTTTTTCACTATGTTCTTTAATTCGCTTCCAATTTATGATGTTAATTTCAGCGGCTCTTTTTTCGCAATCTCCAATAACTATACTTCCTTCCATTTCTTCAGAAACATATTTTGATCTTGTTTTAAAGAAAGATGTTTTAAATATTTTATCTTTTGTTATCTCAGGGAAATTACATCCCTTTTCTTTCATTTGTTCCATTTCTTTGTCATCCATGGCATATTCAGCTTGCCTTAATTGACCTATAGTCATTTTCTGTTCAATTTCATCTCCTTCATCTTCAAAACCTTCTTCACTTTCCATCATATTATTAATTTCTTCTAATTCATTTTCTTCTTCATAAGAAGAACTTTCAATTTCTTCATTTTCACTATTTTCTTCGATAATTTCTATTATGCCTTTATTGTTGCTTAATGCTAAGTCTAAAGCTTCATCTTCTGAGATCTCTATGTAATCCCAGCTTCCTAAAGCTTCCATTAATTTAAGGTTTGCTTTCTTACACTCGTTAGCATAATGTCCTATCTCTCCGCAAGACCAACATTTGCAATTTCGTTTCTTTTCTGGACAATATGTTGCTTTTCTAAAAAACCGTCTTGGCTTTTTATATTTATGCTTGTAATACTTCTTCTTATATTGTTCTCCTCTATTTTTATCAAATTTATTTCTCTTATAGTATTTTCTCTTATTATCATATTTTCTATAACTATTACAACCATATTCATTAGGCATTTCACAACATGTAAGGAATTGTTTTTTAAGTTGTTGTGCTCCAGCTACTTCCCTACATTTCTTTTCAATCCATTGCCTTAGAAATGTTATTCTTTTTCCCAAACTATCTCCTGTACCATATTTTTCTTTCCATTCTTGATATTTTTCCATTATTTCTTCATTAATAGGACTTGGTAATTTATGGAAGAACATTTCTAAATTAGTATCATTTTCTCCAATTTTGTAATAGTATGTTTCAAATTCAGCAATGTAACTCTCGACAAATTTTAAATTACAAATCATTAAGTTACTTAACTTTCTCTGATATTCTAGTATTTTTTCACTTGGATCTGCTTTATAGCCTACAAATTCTAGTTCTATGAAATGACATAGTTGTCTAAACATAGTAGTAGGTAATTCTAATTGTCTTAATTGCATTTTGGTATCCTCGCTTATTGCCTCGTACCAGTCAGCAACGCATCCATAGAAACTATGTTCTATGTAGTTTAAGAAATTCTCCGAAGTCCATTCAGTATTTAAATTCAGGACACTACTCATGCTTTTCTTCCATTGATCTAGGACTTGAATTCTATTTCTTACGCCATCTAAATTTAATTTGTATCCAGATTGACTAATTGGTTCTAATGTTACTTCTTCTTGTTTTGGGGTTTTATTTGACATAAATTTGCAACTAAACCGAGTAGTCCTCCCTGGGATATATTTTGGTTTACTTGTTTCTCCTTGGAATTTCATTACTTGATTTTTCATAAAATTGTTTTCTTTAGGACATACTTCTTCACCTATTTCATTATTATCTACTATTTACCCATTTTGTTTTCCATTTTTTGTTGGATTATTTCTAATGGTATGTTCTCTAAATCATCCAGTTTTATTAATCCCATTTGTTGATATATATCTTCCTCTATTGATACGTAGTTTGTTTCTTTGATCTCTTCTTCTGGGACTATTTGCGTCTCTGCTATTTTAGTCATTATTTCATTTAATTTTATAGGATCTTCTTCTTGGTCGAACATTTTTTGTAATTTTTCTAGATTATTATTGTTGTGAAGATTCTGGCTCATCCTTTTTAACTTGTTTATTTTTCTCAAGGTCAATTACTGTAAACTTCTTATTTTTATTTAAGTTTTGAAATGGATAACTATATTTATATGGGGTAGCCTTAGTAGGGGTTTTATCTCATTGAGCACGTTGATGTCTAATTTCGTGAATCAAGGCTAATTTTATTTGTTTAACTTCGTCTTTAAGTTCCTTGATTTCCTTTTTAAAATCTTCTGTAAAAGTAGAAATTTTTCTATCTAGATTAGTGCAAGTACAAGAAGTACCCTCTAATTCTACCTTTAGATCACTAATTTGATCTACAATATAATTTAGTATAGCTCCTGTAGTAGTGCTACCTTCAGGTAAATGAGATAAATGTGGACAAGTGAGTTCCTTACACTCTGGAAGAGGGGGAGCCCTTTAGCGAAATGACATTAATTAATTGATAATACTTAATTAAGTGTTAATTAATCTACTAATTATAACTCTAATTATAATTAATTTTATAACGTGGCTCTGATACCAAGCTAATTCGGACAGTTAATTTTACTAATTGTGCGGAAATTAAAATTATTTTTATCTAGACTTAACTATATTTTTTAGTAATAAAACTAAGTAAACAAAGAATAAGGACTTATATGCAAATATCCAATACTTAAAGGTTAATAATACAAATTATATTTTTCCCAATGCCCTCATCTTGTTACATACATGCAAAGGTTAGTACTCCCCTTATACTTCCTCTCACTGCAGTCCGTTAAATGCTCTACCTCAACGCTGATGTGGCAAATGAAATATTTGCCTTAGAAATTCGTTAGACCAAACAAACAAGTGTTCATCACAAACCTTTTTTTTTCATAGTTAAGAATTTTTTTTAAATGGTTTGTTCACACAAAATTTTTTTGTTCATGGTTAACAATGCTCTTATATTAGCTTTGTTTACTTGTTTTTAAACAAAAGATTAAATATATACTCCATCCATCCACAAATAATTGTTCCATTTGTTTTTTCACATCTTCCAATGCATAACTTTAAATATTAATATCTCTAATTGTATATAAGAAAAAATTATAAAAATTATACATTTGGAAAGTACATTTCGAGACGAATCAAACGAAATCTCACATGACTATATTTTTCATTACCTATATCAAATTAAACAAGATGAAAGTTACCATGTGAATAGCACAATAGTCAAAATGGAGCAATTATTTATGGACGGAAGGAGTATTTGTTAATGTTTTCAAATTGGTGTCAACTTTTCAATTAATCCATACTAATAACTTTTGTATAACTTTGGAATATCCATAGATTAACAAGGGAATTGCGTGGATATAAGCCTTATAAGGTTACTATAAGGCTCTGTTTTTTAGGACTGATCTGATTAGGTGGGGGTATTATTTTGTGAGAGTATAAAATTAAAACAAAGCTGAACTAATCTGATTACTATAACTTTTAAATCAAAAAAAAAACAGGCCTAAATATAGTGACTATTTAATCAAGGAAATTATCTTCACTTCAAAGGGGAGAAAAGGGGGGAAAACAACAAAACAAAATGGAGTTGCCAACAAAGGATTGAAGAGGGAAATGGGCTAGTGGCCCAAAGTAACATGTTTTGGCAGAACAGCTGATCCAACAAAGGGTGCTCCCTAAAATCAAAGCTAAGCTAGCAACACGTTTTTTGTTAAAAAAAATATTTTTTTTAAAAAAAGCATGTCAAGAAATTTAAAACTTAAAAATTCACTAATTAAGGCAAAATAATGGATGGATCACACCCTATATATTTTGCACTTCAATTTATAAATTTGATCTCATAAAATCTGATATGTTCAAACTGCTCCGAACTAAAACTAATTTTATAAAACTTGACTTAGCCTGCCATGTTCAAAACTGCTTAGAATTAATAAGAATGTATTAGCCATGTCTAGAGCTAACTAGCTTAGCCCTAATATATCTTAACTCTTTATCAATTATCACTAATAAGATAAGTCGAATAGAATAAAATTGTTAATTTTTAACTTAGGGCTTGTTTACTTCAGATTAAATTCAGTTCAATTCATCTCTATTAAGTTCAGTTCAGTTTAGTTCAATTAATACACCTCTATTAAGTTAAGTTTAGTTCAGTTCAGTTCAGTTCAGTTCAGTTCATCTCTATTCAGTTAATGTATATGGTTATACCGGTGTAAAGATACTTTTTGAAGATTAAACTATTAAAGCATCAGCCTTTCAACATAATTGTAAATATTTTGCTTTTTAAATTTTCCCTCCATTGCCTCTAAGAATCGAGGATGATTACAAACTTTTTCAATATTTTTCTTGAATTTATTGGGCCATAGTAGGGCCCAGCCCAGACCTAAGTCACCCATTACACTATTTCAATTTTCAAACAAGGTTGAATGCACAGAGTTAATACCAACTACACTACTAAAGTATGTTTTAATCATGAACAAGGCGATCCTCAATGACTCGATCCTACTCTCTTCTTTCAACAACAACAACAACAAAAAAAAATCATAATCAAGATAATAGTAATACAAAATGCTAATATTTAAAAAAGAAGAAATATAATACTTCCTCTATTTTTTAATAGTTGCAGCAAATGGGTACTTTTTGTGAGAGATAAAAAATTCATTTGTTGCAACTATTTAAAAACAAAAGAAGTAATAATTTTCTCTCTTGAGACTTAAAACACATTGTACCATTGTAACTAGGGGAATACTGATCTAGTGATCTTCCACTTTCTTTGAAAACAAAGGCCTTATTTTATTTTATTTTATTGACTGAATTAGTCTGAACTAAACAATACTCGATTTGTCTGAGCTGAATCCTAGACTTGGCAAAAACTAAATTGAACTGAACTAAATTTGTCTGAATTCTAAACTGAATTCGGGAATTATATAATTTCATAAGAGAATAATGTGACATAATAACTCAGTTGCTTCCTATTAATTAAAACCCAAAAGTAACAAACTGTACAAACTCTTGAAATTCTGTGAATGAAGCAAATAAAGCAAAACAAACTAAGAGTAACAAGAGCTTAGCAAACATATTTTGTACACACTAATAACTTTGTATGGAATCCTGAGTTCAAGGTGCTGCTAATAAGCAAAAATAAAATGTAAAACAAAACACTTTGCTTTGATGTACCTATATAAAAGACTAAATTTATACCCTAAAAACTTATCTGATGAGTCTTGTTGTCGATTACGAAGTTGATTCAGTTGCAAGTTTTTTGAATCTACCCAGAATTCCTAACTTGATGTATGAATAAACAATTCAACTATTTCTCCTTTCTTCTTAATGCAAGAGCTACAAGTAACTATCTGCCAAAAGTTAAAAGGAATAGAGCAGCATTAGTATCTGGATCAACTCCTCTGTGTCAAACAAGCAATAAAACAATCTTAAAGAGCGCAAAAACAGGGGCCAAATTCGTACAAAGTTCTTTAGGTGTCACATAATTCCCTAAATTCCCCGCGAATCGCAATCCGAAAAACGCGAACTATGGTCAGTTTCGGACTATTTTGTCCAATTTTAGGCAAAACTGCAAATTACTGAAGCAACTAAAAAGTGAACTATGTAACTCTAAAATTCTTGCAAAATGAAGTAAATATTAATAACTTGAACGGTTGAACCACGAATTATAGAGTTTCAGCAGGTTGTGACTGTCTGCTCAACTGTCTAAATTACAGGAGGAAGCAAAACTGCAAAATAGAAAGATCTGCAGCACAACCATCTCTTATGAATCTTACTTATGATACAATGATCTGCAACAATATTTTATATTTGTCCCACATTTGTAAATAAATAAGACTAGGAAGAGAATCTATGAATAAGGTTCAGGTTTTATTCACAGTAGTACATTTTCAGGTAAACCAATGCAACTAATAGGTAGTTGTAGCAATATTGGCTTAAGAACATGATAAGACTGATTGCTATACCAAAACCTCTATAGAACAATCAAAAACACACACGAGCATGTGTGCACACAATCGCGCGCACACGCCACACACACAACACGCACACCCGCACACGCGCGTTTATTCCCTCCATCCGTTGTTCCTTGCCCCTATTTTTCATTTGGACCATCTCTAATTCTTTGTTCTATTTCGCCTTTTGTTTTTATATGGTCAGATAGACTAAGCCATTGCAGGCTCCTCTCACAGAAATACCATGCTGGCATTGTCCGAGGGTTGAAGAACAGGATTTATTGTTGGTAAGAATTGAACCTCACACTTTAAGCATACAAGAGTCAGTGCTTCAACACCACTACGCTTAAGCACAATCCTCGATTCTATATCATTATTTGCCACAATTTTTTCACCCTACTATTTTCACAAGGTGGGACCAAATCAACCCACTAATATGGTTTTCTCAGTTTATTTTAAAAAGTTTACCAAATTGGCACAAAATCACCATCACTTTAGCTCCATCTTTCTACAATCAATTAAATTCTAGCCATTACAAGTTAGTAGTTACCAAATTGCTAAATATGCTAACCATGTCCAAATTTTTATTCATTCAAAAACCAGATAATGTGCAAATTCCCAGTAAATTCACAATTATACACACAAAAAAGTACAGCAATATCAACAGCAAAAAACACCAGGCAATTCAATGCATAAATTAATCACCCCCAAAAACAAAAACAAAAAAAAAAAAAGCAAAAAACATACCAGAAGCATCATCAGAATGTTTAGAGCGTTTAATCCTAGCAAGCTGAAGCTGAGTATCCATTAACAACTTCATCCTTTGATACTCCAAATCTTTAGCAAATTGCATCCTATGCTTCTCTAACTCAATCAACTGTTCTTGCTTCACCGCTTCTACTCTCTCATACATCTCTCCAAACCTCATTATCGCCTCTGCCAGCTCACTACACCCACCCTTGCAACCTCCCCTCTCTCTCTTCCGTCGGCCGCCACCACCACCACTCGACGTCCCACACGAATCCTTCTCTCTCTCCTCCACATCAGCTGCCGCCGCCACCACCGCCGCAAACTGCCTTCTGAAAAACGAATCATCCGCCACTGGCGCCCTCTTCCTCTGCATCACCGACCTATTTCATTCCCACCGCCAAAACAAACATCATCAATATTAGGAAATAAGCTCGAATTCCAACCATAACTAATTCTCATTCGTAATATAAACTTTTAAAATCATACACTACAGTACTACAGTAGCATATCATTTATATTATGCTTTAATTTCGACCTTAAAATTCAAACTCGTACATATTATGCAACTAGATTAAATTCAATGTAATCTAAGCTTGGAGCATGATATAATGATCGTGAATTTATCAGCGATGATCGGTAATTCGATATTAATAGTCAATGTTTAGTTACTCACCTGGGCCCCACGGGGAAGTTGGTGAGGACGGGAGTTTGCGGCGGTGAAGCTTTAGTATTCTCAATTTCATGGTGATCACCGTCGGCGGCGGCACCACCGGAGATGAGAAAATCGAGGCGAGAGAAAAAGGGCCAAGGGCTGACGTAATCACCGGAACCAGCAACGGTTCTAGACTTTTCGATCTTAAACTTCTTCTTGAGAGTGTCGATGCGGTTCTTACATTGGATGTCGGTGCGGTGACGGTGGGAGTTGCCGACGGCGGAGTTGACGGAGGAGGCGACTTGAAGCCAGTGGTGTTGACGGAGGTTTCCACGGTTGAGGGAGAGGTGGTAGGAGCCCCAAGCGTCGATGAGAGCGTGGGTTGATTCTTCCGACCAACAGTCTTCACGGAGAATAGGGGGAGACGATGATGGGAAAGAACGAGGCCGAGGTTGCCGGAGTGCCGGCGAAGGTAAGGGGTCTCCGTCGGCGAAGTTGGTGGCAGAAGCCATGGAAATGGAAGAGGAAGATGGTTATGGTTTGGATTATAGGAGAAGAGAGAGAGAGGTATATAGAGAGACTAGAGAAGGTGAGAGGGGAAATTTTATGAGGGAAATTGAATTGTTGAAGTTGATGAATAATGGATCATGAAATATGGACTATGGACTAGTGTAGTGGGTCATATATGGTATTTGGGCTTTAAAGAGTTTATATTTCATGGTTTTATAGAATCTTGTATGATTCTTTTAAAAAAAAATAAAAAAATGTTTGGATGTTTAGAAATTTGTATATAAATATGGGTGTCTGATAAATTATTATTTTTTTGAAGGGAAAGATAAAATTTCATTAATTGAAAACGACATCTATAATAAGCATTATAGAGAAGTAAAATACAATCTAAATTAATCAAGTAAAAACCTTCTTTAAAATAACTATGATGATGACAAACTATTCGTCATAACGATGAAGTGCAGTCCCCGATTGTTCACTGAATTATGCAGCCTTCTATGAGGGAGTCTATTTTCGTGACATAGTTTTGGGAAGAAAACTCATTACTCGACCATGTAGATCGCATCCTCGTATCCAACGCTAATTGCAAAATTGTACGACTTACAACATATAAATCTAATCTTTCAAATAAAACCCTAAAAATAAATTTCAATCTTCCATAAAGGAAGAAGAGAAATAACAACACCAAACTCCCACAAAAGGAGAGAAGAAACCCAAAAATTGGGGAAAAAAACTCTCACAAAGAAATAGAAAGAAGCATTATTAATGACTAAAAAATAAAAACAAAGGAAATATAGAAAGAATTGGGGCTTACCATCATCAAAGAGAGGATATATATAAAGGGTAATCTTGCTCATTTTTATAGTTTTTTGCTTATTTTAAAACTTAAAGTAAGCAAAATTATTTCAAATGAGGGATAAAAACACCTTGGATGTACATATCTCTACGTACATCCGGATGTATAATAGATACATTGGTGGATGTTAGATACTTATGCTCTGTTTTTTATACTCCCTCTGTAACATAAAAAATTCAACAATTATTTTTGTACGTATTTTAAGAAAGCCATTTGAGAGCGTAAACGACAAAATCAATCAAAATAATTTTGGTACTTCCTCCGTAAATGAATTCTTGCAACAAGTGTACTTTTGACACTATCAACAATTTTCACTTTGATCGTAATTCGTCACTTATACAGTTATAAAAATAGTCATGTGAGATCTCGTTGGATTCGACTCAACTTTGTAGTTTTTTATTATTTAGTAATTATAATTTTTTAAAATACATAATTAGATATATTAATCTACAAAGTTTTGTCTCTGCATACATGAAAAATCATTTGTTACATGAATTCATTTATATTAATAACTTATAATTACATTCTTGCTTGTATTAAAATTGTTTTGATTAATTTCTTCATTTAAATCGCTTGTTCAAAATAAGTCAAAAAATAATTGTTGAAATTTTTATGTTATGGGAGGGGGAGTATTTAATTTCAGTCAAATTCATTTCAGATAAGTTTTGAACTGAAATCCTTTAGCAATGGCAAAGCTAGTCCTAGTGAATTTTTTCGACTGACCTTTTGCGATGAACTTTTTTCTGATCGATTTTTCCCAGGCGACATTCCAATCAACGTTTTTCCGACAAACATTTCCGGCCAACTAAACAATAAAAATAAAAAATAAGTTTGGTTCAGTTCAATTCAGATTCAATTCAATAGCAGCAACCAAACATATAATGAAGCTATTTTCAAGTAATTCAAAATCAAGCGTATCAAATCGGTAAGGAAGCTAACATATGACCTTACTCTCCCTACCTTCTTCAAACTCATTACCTAATAGCCAAGCCAGTTATGTAGGGACGCTATCATATGGCCTTAATCCCTAGTGGTAGAGATGCTAACATATGGCATTACACGCACTCTACCCTTATCAAATTATCAACTACGGAGTAGTAAAGAAGTAGAGATGCTATCATATGGCCTTACACCCTATGAGTAGAGTTGCTATCATATGGCCTTACACTCTACCCCTTTTTATTAACGTGTCAACCAATAAAGAAATAGGGATGCTATCATATGGCCTTATACCCTATGAGTAGAGTTACTATCATATGGCATTACACTCTACCCCTTTCATTTTCATTTCAAACCAATATAACATTTTCATTAAAATCAACATTGAATTGGCTTCATTCACAAAAGTCTTTTTAAAACCCATTAAAATCAAGTTTCTTTACTTCGATCATTTCATCAACCATAACACTACAATTAATCACCACTCAACTCAACACATGTTATCAGTTTACTACTTAAATCACATAAAAATACAGTCACTTCATTCATATGTTGCTGCTGCAAGCCCAAATGGTGCGACAACCTCGGTTATCAAGCAAATCATGTCTCAAAAATATAGACAACGAGCACATCAAGCAAGTAAGAGCAACAAATATGGACAGTCTATAAAAGACAGGTTATAATAATTCACATCATAGTCATAACTATAACAATACATTGATACCATTAGAAAGTAAACTTGAAGGGCTTCGATCGATTTGGGTGGTCATGGAGCCAAAATGGACATCATTTGACCCCTCAAATCTCCTGCCAAAACTGGGCAATCCAAAAGCCATAAAAATTCATACAACACCACAACTTTCACAATAGCATCATCAACTAACCAAGAGTCTAGCACAACCATGAACAAACCTAAATCAATGATTTATACACTGATAAAAGCAAAATAAATCAAATTATACTTCCCATAAAATTCGTCCACATATAAGAACAAGAGTATATGATTTCTTTCACAATTTCAACAACTATTATACTCGTACTAGTTTTGTAACGACCCGACTCGCTTAAATCGGCGCGGAAGAAACCGACGAGTCGAGTTGTTAGAAACTACGACTTCAATACTTAAGAAATAAAACTAATACCTCGAATCATTATTATTAAACCAAAATGTACAATAACCCACAATCTGTACAAACTAAGTCCAAAAGTCAAATGTAACTAATAAAAGTAAGAAACAACTCTAACCACATGTCAGAGTCTTATACAACATATACAAGTCCATAAATCCGAAACTACTACTAACAGTTCTAATACTACGAACGAAAGTAAATACAAAGGAACAAAATAAGCATAACGCCGCTCGCCCAACCCCAAAGCTAAGCATGAGCTTCGTCATCAGACGTACCTGAAAAACACAACATAGTCCACCATCAGTGGCGAGTAACATAACTGACTCACCCTAACGGGAATACACAAGTACATAGCATCAATCAAACAACATCGCACGAAAATCCCAAAGACACGAGACATCCCCAACCTCGTAATCCAAACTCGACAATCGACTCGACATCATCCCTAACTCTATCTTTGGCGCAATCATTCTATCCCTATCTTTGGCGCAATCATTCTATCTCTAGACCGGACTACGCTCGTACGGAAGCATCTTACGCAACCGAACTTTCTACTATGTCAGGACCGGGAATTATCTTACTCCCAAATCCCACGAACCCAATCCTTACTGGAAATCCGTGTCCCTAATCCCCAAAATCTTTCTGGACGTACTAGGAATAACATAGTGAGACTCCAACTATCCCGATACCGCGGACGGAATAGGGGCAACGTCTTAACCCAAAAACTAAGAATACTTACTCAAAGTCAAGGGCGTCTAGAAAAGAAATCAAGCTATCTTTAATCATCATATCATTATCTTATCATCATAGTTAAATTAAAAACAAGAATTGCCTAAAGCCATACTCTCGAATTTAATCAACTAAATCATTCATCATTCTTTATTCACTCTTTAATCAATTCATCCTAAATCTTTAACTTTCAAGACTCATTCAACCATTTTCTTTAACTTTCAAGACTCAATCAAGAAACCTAAAGAACTCAATCAAACCTCAACAAGATCCTCAAAGAACTCATCTAACCTTTAAAGAACTCAAAAAGAAACCATTCAAGATTCAAGAACTTCAATCAAGAACTCAATCAAGATTCAAGAACTTCAACCAAGAACTCAAACAAACTCAACATCACACGCATATTCATCATCATCATACACGAAAATTCAACAACATTTTATCAAAAATTCATCAAACTTAAACCCAATCACCATGATTTCAAAATATCATAAAAACAATCTTAAAACATGAAAAACCACCATTAAAACATCATTATAATACTTCAAAATCAGATTATAAAAATACATTCAAAAACATGAACAATCATCAACAAACATCCCAAACATGCATTTAATCAATACTATAAACCTAGTATACCATTTAAGTTGAGTTAGTATGTTACCTTATTGAAGATTACACACAACCAACACACAAATGTAGTGCAAGAACAAGTCAAACACGAGCACCACACGGCACACAACACACGAACACGGCACTTGCACACAACCGGCTACACGAACACGCACCTGCACCACCAACACGGCTGCAGCACGACACTTGCACCACGAGCACTGCAACACGGCCCCAACACACGAACCACTGCACACACGGACACCACCGTGCACCACTCGAACCCACACACGAACAAGAACACACGAACAAACCCGGAAACAACCCCAAACTAATGATCTTGATTGAAACAATGGAGTTTAGATTGTGTTTAGGACACTTAAAGATCAATGAAGTTTGAATCTTTAAGTTTTGGGCAAAGGAAGATGATGAACAATTGAAGGCTTCAATTGCTCCAAAATGGCGTGTTGAATGGAGAAGTGAGAGAGTTTAAGTGCTTTAAAGTGATGGCAAGGATTAGGATGGCAAAATGAGCAAATGCCTTACTAACTCCTCTATAAATAGAGTTTGTTAAGGTGTGAACACAAGGCAAGTGGCAAGCCACTCCATGCCTTAGAAAACCGGCCAAGGGAGAATATGGGCCTTGTTTGGGCTCAAAACGGGCTCTCGTGATCCATTGGGCTAAATTACCAAATTTACATGACTAATCATGCAATAATCGATTAAGCCCAAAAATAATATTAAATAATTAATTAGAAATTTAAATAATAAAAAAAATTCTAATTAATTAAATAATAATTAAAATAAATAATAAAAACTAAGAAAATAAACATTTCGATTAAATAGAAATTATTCATATAAAATTAAAATAAATAGTTCAAAAATTAATTTGAACTAGCACATAAACAAACATAAATACACATAAATACCGGCAAAAATACCGATAAAACCTGGGTCATTACAAGTTTTAAGCATGATTCATGACATAAAATTTACATATATGAACTAACAATACTAATACTTATAATCTACTCTTAAAACATATAAAACAAAGTTTAAAAGAGATTAAGCTAGTTACCTTAGTTTTTAGATCAAGAGACAAAGAGAATATGATGAACAAGAGAGAGAAAATTGTCTCCTTGGATAACTTTTTGCTTGATTTTCCTTGAGTGCTTGATGTTTCGCTATGGAGGAAGAGGAAGAAGAAATAGGCTCGTTTCAACAGCTAAGGAGGAGAAACGTGAGAGGGAGAAGATGAGTGAGTTTAGGATTTCAATTATTTCCTTCTATTTATGACCCATAAAACACACTTGACCCTAAAAGGCCCAAATGTCCAACCTAATGAAGTTCAATCCTAAAATTAACGAAATAAAGTACTCCTTGTCACTCCCAACATTGTCGGTCAACCTCCAAATAAGTCGGGTCAAAGTTTCATTTCGGTTCGACTACAAAATTATGCGAAGACAAAATTTATTACTACGTTACTAGTATTCACAAAAATTGACAAAACTCAAATAAATAATTTTTAACTATTCAAGATAATAATAAAGTTATTTTTGAAGTACAAAATAATTATTTATAACAAAAATCTACTTTCCAGCTAAAATAAATATGTTATTTATTTTACTTTAAAAAATACACCAATACCAGTGAAAATATTTTTTTTTTAAAGCTAAAAAATTCTGGTATATTACAAAGGAAGTAGAAATTATCTATTCACTTTTGTAGACTGCACATTTTTTCATACAATTGAGTTCGTTCGTGCAACCCATCGTTTTTGTTTAATTTTTCCCAAAATAAACTAAATATAGTTAAAAGGTTGATGCTTATGCAATCCATTGTTTTTGTTTAATTTTTCCCAAAATAAACTAACTATAGTTAATTAAGGATTAATTAGTAGTAGTTAATTGGTCAGAAACAACTATTAGAGGTGTTAATTGAATTACAGTAGCAATATAATAAATATAATTCCGGGTTTTTTTAAAATACATATATACCTCTGGGAAAAATCCTAAGGTCAATAAGGTTTGATCAGGTTCAACAAGCTGTGATAAGAAGTAAGTTAAATTCATCATTTAATACAATTTTGACCAATAAATACACAACTATAAGAGAATTGGTAACCCTTCCTTAAGATTACCTTAGCACTCTCCGGAATGCAATCTATTAAAGAAGATGTTTGATGCTCCATATAATTTAGGAATGTAAAAAAAATTAGAAATGAATTGATTTTCTTTTCAGAATTAATTATTTGTTGCTTGATATAATTAGTGAGATGAAATAAAAACAAATTAGAAATGAAAACGATTTTATTTTCACAAAAATGAAAAGTGTAACAAATTAAAATGGTGGTGATAATTACTACCTTACCCTTAGAATGAGATATGTTACCAACATAAAAAAAAAAACAAAAAAAAAAAACCAAGTCATCTAACCTTCTTCCCCTCCACTCAGTATCTCATATGATGATTTGAAGCATGCATCTCTTCTCTATTTATTTATATTTGCTTTGAAAATTGTTGCAATTTCAACTTTTTAATGCCTCTATGTCATTTTCTTAAATTTTCTACTGATCTCATATGTGAATAACATAAAAATATGGATAAACCTACGAAACTGATCGAGTGAACATATAAAAATTTAACTTGCACACAATGATTTTCTATTTGTTAATTATACGAGGTTCTAAAATTCCTTCTACTTTTCTCCCTTTTTAATCACTTTTTTTATTAAAAAAAAACAATAATTTTTGGTCATGGTATATGAAGACTACATGCTATAGTTACAATTCATACAAATGTGTCACATCTCTAAAAATACAGAGAGAGCATTAATATAAAATGTGACTATCTTGTGTTCTAATATGTTAAAAAAGTGATGAGCTAACCATCTTAATTTTACACTATTTTTCCTTTTTCTTTGTAAGGCAGAGGAATTTTCACTCTCGTTTCTCACTCGCAACATATATAAGATGTGATAAAATTTTATAAGGATATGATAACCAAACGTTGTATGGGCCTTACATCTTTTTTCACTCTTATTTGCAATTGATTATGCATATTCAGCTTATCATATCAAAGTGTTATTATATTTTTACAAAATTTTATCATACCCTAAATTGCGAGTGAGAAAATGAAAGTTGACAGTAAATTTAACATTCCTACTGTAATGAAATGAAATTGACCAAAAAGGTAAAGATAAGTGGCCCACCATGAGGATATGGTCTTATAGTAAATTCAACATTTGATCAAGAAATTGTGTTAGAGTTCATTAAATCTTACACGTGTATTACACTAATCCTTTTGTTCATAAAATCTTCTCTATTATCCTATATATGGTTCTATCACTTTATTTTTATTTATTTTTTACAAGGGAAGAAAAACTGCGATCAACTATAGTTAGGTTATTCTTACAGATGAAAAGAAAAGGATAAGGATCTGATGAATCAAATCAACAGGTCATACTGTTATACTTCCTCTGTCCACAAATAAGTACTTCATTTTGACCAAAAAACTCTTATAATTTTGGTCAAAATAAAACACTTATTTGTAAACGGAGGGAGTAATTATGACCAAAATTGACTAAATGTCTCTTATCTTATTTTGTTTATTGATCCTTTTCATGACTTAATAATTGGTATTTATAGCTTTTTCTTAACTATCCTCTTCAAATCTCATTCATTTTGGATTTTCTTCACAACTTTATTGCCTCCACTTCTCATAGCTTCTTTTTGCACACTATTTCTTTATGGTATTGTTATTTTATTTTATCTATAGAAGGGATAAATAATATGGCAAAAGAATTTCACTACTTAATTTCTAAATTAGGCTAGAGTGTGAAATAGAGAAAACATATGGAATGAAGAAGTGTCAGATGCAGAGATAGTGAAGTCGTGAAATTTAAAAGTGGACATGTAATAATGATAGTCTATTCTAAAACAACTATTAATCTACTAATCTATTATCTATTAATTATTACTAAAATAAGTCTATGCTTAAGTCATCATTTACATGTATCAATTTCCCATTAAAAAAGTTCCTCCAAATTAATTGATGGCATATTTTTTTTTTTATGTAATTTATATACTTGCACAAATTTCAACATTGAAAAAAAATCTTACAACAAAGGTTAAAAAATTAATGTGAAAATGACTAAAAAAAAGCTCTTAAAAATATGTCTATAAAAAAAGGATCATGCAATAATGCGAGCGAGTACTAACATTTAAACTATCACGATATACGTATATTTTAAAGTAATGCAAATTATTTTTTTTCTTGAAATCACCTTTTACTACTACACTACTCAAATTTATAATAAAATAAATAAAATTCACCAAATGCGAACCTAGCTAGTTTTATTTTGAATTGGAGACCAAGATATTGAAATTAAAAAGAAAAAATCAATTTTTTAAAATTTTAATCTATTTTCTCCTTGTGTTCCAAATTATTTTTGTATGTTTTTTTTTTTTTTTTAATTAGAATTTTTGTATGTTGTTGCAGATACACAAACTGACAAAAAGAATAAAAAAATGTTAAAGTGCACTCAAAAGATGAATTTTATAATTAAGAAATATAATTTTTTTAGGTATAATGGTAAACCCGGCCCATTATGGAGGACCACTATAAAAAAATGGCTCATTAACGATGGACACACATTAATGGTAGGCGTAAAGTCTGTCGTAAATTAGATGTTTTATGACACTTTTTTTGCCCATCACTAAAACTCACCTAATACATAACCCAAACTCTATTAAAATTGACTTATTTAATTACGATGGGATCGCGACGGGAAAAACATTTACGACCCCCATTTTCTTCAACGGGGTCACATTTTTGTGACGGGAAAAGTCATTTACGACCTCTTTTTCGAAGACGATATCACATTTTCACGACGGAAATTCCCATCATAAATAACATCTTTTGTAGTAGAGTGGACCATGTTAACTACAAAAATATTTCTAAAAGGAGAAAAACGTGAATTGCTAAAGAACTATATGGGAAAAACCCTAACCGAAAAATTGAATAACAATATGGAACAGAGTTAATTTCATAAATAAAAGAAAAATAACAAAATAAATGTGAATAAGGATGTAATAATACATACATTAGGTATGACATGCATTCATGCAACATGTCCAACTTGGTCAGATTATATATAATCCGAGTCCAACTAGTGGTCGGATGTCCGATCGAAATCCAGTTCCGACATCTGACTCTAATTTCTAATATCCGACTTCAATTCATACTTCGTTGCAACACTTACCTTCGACTCCAAAAATCTAACTTCGACATAAAATTAAACTATTATTCCATCCTTTACTAAAATCAAATAGATGTGTAACATTATTTAAAACTACTCTATTATAACGTATAAATATGTAAATATAATATAAATTAAATTAAATATAACTCAAGCAAATAACAAATTCGAATCCGGGTCAAATTTGGATTAATTTGTAGAAATTTTCCAACATCCGGCTCCGATCCAACTCCGACTCGATATCGAGGGGTTTATTTTTTGATAGATTCAGATACACGTTTTTATTTTTCAGATTCTTAATAGATTCTTTTCCTTACAAATCGGATCATACTAGGATTGAATCTGGACTACAATATCATGTACACGTGAGAATTAAAACAAAGTCAAGCCAAAAGCATGACCAAAAATGTGATGAAACCATTTAAAACCATGATAAATAAAGTTGTTTGAGCTTTTATTTTTTTTATTTTTTTTACCATGTTGGTTACTCACCACCAATCATCATGCATCCTTTTAAAACCAATTTTGGTAGATTGCTAAGTCAAACAATGCGTTCATATGACAAGCGACTTTTAGCCAATTATTATTTTCTTTGTTGTTTTGGCTATTTCATTTTGTCGAACAAACAAATACAATATTTTACAGGGAGTGATTGAGTAACTATAAGAGCTGTAAATTATTTTATATGTGATTTTTAATTGGTTGAAAATATATTAAAATATTAATTTAATTATTTTAATTATATTTCTTTCTTTAATTTATGACAACTTAATAAGGTCATATTTTTATATGTCTTAGGATTGATAACCATGAAGATTACCTAAACATTTTCCTTATTTCATATGACAAATGAGAAATGCAATGTTGTAGGCCTGGCCTCTAGCTAACTTTTCTTTCATGGTACTGACCTCTACCGCATGCTGCCCCCAATAGGTGTACAAAGTAACATTATCCATAGTGGTGAAGTAGGGACATAGGGTTTGTGTATATCCCATTAAAAATATTGATATTATTTGTATAATATAAGAGGATAATTTTTTAAATTAGTACTAATATATAAAAAATTAAAATATAGTGACGTACTGACGTGGGGTGTTTTTGAATTCGTCTTGACGAGTAATTATTTTGTAATTTTTACAAATGTAAAGTTAAATACAGTAAAAAAAAAAAGTGCATTTACAAATATATAAAATGAAAATTAGATAAATTTTTAGAAACCTGGAGAGTAATTAATTGAAATGAATATTGAGTAGAAAGAAATGAATATTCTTCATTTGTTACTGAGCATTATGATTGAAAAGTTGAATATTACATTTAGGAATGAACACTATTTTTCAAAAAAGTGATATTAAACCTCCAAATTAAAACTGATACTAACAACCCTAATTATAAGAGCACAATATTCATTGTTCAACCACAATATGGAGTAAATATTCTTTCTTACAAATTTGAATAATGAACTATTTTAAAAAATGAATACCCAATTCAATTATTCAATGAAATTAATGTTGGAGTAAGATAACATTTGCTTCAAAAGAATTTGGAGAGTCCACTATCCCACATTGATAGTGTGAGGAGAAGTTGTATAGTTTATATACAATTACTTCTCTCATATACTTTGAGTTGAGTTACTTGGAGGTTTTAGTGGGCTTGAGAGAGTGTGGATCACCACGCACGCGTCGCCTGCCCGGCCCGAACCATGGGCCTTGGGAAATATAACTTAACTAAAGTTTTGGACTTGGGCTGATTACTTATCACATTTATTTTTGTTACAGAATTAGTCAAACTAACCGTTGTGTGATTAAACACGTTTTAATCAGTTGTTGCTGAATTAGTCCTTTGGTTAATTCCTCTATATATATCCTACCCAACACAGAATACAGAGGACAACTTTTCACAATCTCTCTGCTTTACACTACACACACAAATACATTAAACACTTCCTCTCTCTGGGTAATATTCAAGAGCGTCTCAACCTATTTCCCTGTCGACACCGGTGAAATAACGATCGTGTAACCCTGGAGGTTGTTTGCCGAGGGTCCGTGTGTCGTAGCGGCGCAATTTCAACTTTAGGACAGTGATAATATTCACGCCACGATCTGTTCAGATAAGCTACTTCTCGTTTTTTATCAGTCTTTGTTCTTACAATTAATACTTTACTTATAATATAATAGTGGAAATTGATTATAATAATTTCATGCATATGATTTTCTATAGTAAAACGATTGCTTAAAAATATCAATGAATGTTCAATGTTCATGCACAAGATTTAGTGTTCGAAAATGCAAATATGATGTTTCAAACAAAATAAACATTAAAAACATAAACTAAACATGCTATATACTTTGTAAATTAATATTCTGTATTCATAAATAAATAAATATTATCTATAAAATGTTGAATATTGAGTTGTGCAAGTCCATATTCCTCGACTTCCTTTTTGGCTTTTTTATGGGAAAATTACTAGACGTTGCAACTAACTTATTAAGTGAAAATAAAATTGTTTCGATAGAATTATTTCATTAACCTTCGATCTACTACCAATCACTTTCTGTCTCAAATTATAAACATTTGATTAAAAAAAACAAATAATAATCCAAACAACCAAAACTTTAATACATCAATCTAGCTAACAGTTAAAAATCAAAACTCAATTTTCAGTTACTTTTCATCTCAAATTATAAACAACATTTGATTAGAAAAAGTAATAATCAATACAAATAGCCAAAACTTTAACGTGCCAATCAATAGAAACAACCAAAACTTTAACCCGTCAATCTAGCCAACAGTCAAAAATCAAAACACCAATTTCAATTGCTTTCCGTCTCAAATTATAAACGACATTTGATTATAAAAAGTAATAATCAATACAAATAGCCAAAACTTTAACGTGCCAATCAATATAAACAACCAAAACTTTAACCCGTCAATCTAGCCAAAAATCAAAAATCAAAACACGAATTTCAATAACTTTCCGTCTTAAATTATAAACAACATTTGATTACAAAAAAAATGTAATAGTCAATACAAACAGACAAAACTTTAACGTGTCAATCAATACAAACAGCCAAAACTTTAACCAGACAATGTAGCCAACAGCCAAAACTTTCCGTTTCAAATTATAAATAACATTTAACTAGAAAGGTATGTAGTAATCAATACAAACACACAAAATTTTAACGTATCAATCAATACAAGCAACCAAAACTTTAACCTGTCAATCTAGTTGATAGTCAAAAACCAAAACTCGATAGTCAACCCAACCCAACCCCACCCAACCATAATAGAGTTGTATCAAAAATGCCAACCTCAAGCCCTCACCTCTTCCCCCAACCCCACATTCCCCATTCTCCCCTTCACCCTCTTTTCTACTACACTCTTCTCTTCCCAATTTCATTCATCTTCATCCACTTTCTCTCTCATCATTTTATCAAAAAAAAAAAAAAACTAAAACCTCCTCTCAAGCTCCAATGGCATCCACCACCTCCATTGACGACCTCCCCGACGCGGTACTGACCCACATCCTGACCATCCTCTCCGACACTCGCTCCCGGAACTCAGCTTCTCTGGTGTCCCTCAAATGGCGGACCATCGAACGCCTCACTCGCACTCACCTCACTCTTCGCGGCAACATTCGCGACCTCATCTTCGACCTGCCGACCTGCTTCTCCTCCATCTCTCACCTTGACCTCTCCCTCCTCTCCCCATGGGGTTTCTTCCCCACCTGCACCATTCCCGATGATGACCAAACTTCCTTCTTCCTCTTATCTCATCGTTTTCGTCTTGCTTTTCCTTGTGTAATTTCTCTAACTCTCTACTCTCGTTCTCCTACTACTCTCTCCTTTCTTTCACCTCTTTTCAACTCCATCCGCCATGTCAAGCTCATTCGATGGCATCAGCGCCCTAATCATATCCCTGGGTCTGATTTCTTCCCCCTTTTTCAGAATTGTACCCTTCTTAATTCCATTGATTTGTCTTGCTTTTATTACTGGACTGAAGATCTTTTCCCTGCTCTTGAAGCTCATCCTTCAATTGGGTCTAATTTGGTTGCCTTGAATTTGTTGAATCTTTCATTGTCTGAAGGTTTTAAGAGTCAGGAGATTGTTAATATTACTGCTGCTTGCCCTAATTTGAGGGATTTTAGGGTTGCGTGTATTTTTGATCCTAGGTATATTGACTTTGTTGGGGACGAGGCGCTCTTGGCAATTCCGTCGAATTGTAAGGAACTTAGGGTTCTTCACCTTGCTGATAAAATTCAGGGTGATCACGAATTCGACGATGAGGGTTTCAGTAGTGAGGATGCTGGGTTTGATCTTCTGACTCTTGGGAGGTTTTTCTCTGAGTTGAAATTGATTGAGGAATTGGTTTTGGATGTTTGCCAAAATGTTAGAGGGAGTTGGGTTAGTTTGGAAGTTTTGGCTTCAAAATGTCCAAATTTAAGGTCACTTGAGTTAGGGTGTTTTCATGGGGTTTGTAAGGCGATCAACTCACAGTTGGATGGGATTGGCCTGTGTCAAGGGCTCGAGTCATTGACGATCAAGAACTCGGCTGATTTGACTAACTTTGGGTTGATAGCCATTGGGAGGGGTTGCTCCAAGCTTGCAAAGTTTGAGGTTAAAGGATGTAGGAACATTACAATGAGGGGATTAAGGACAATGGTGTGCTTGCTTAATAAAACTCTAGTTGAAGTGAGGGTCTCGGGTTGCAAATATCTAGATGCCTCGGCTTCATTGGAGGCAGTGGAGCCAATAAGGGATCGGATTAGGATCCTTCACATTGATTGTGTTTGGGATGGTGAGAAGCCCAAGTACGAGGAAGAGGTAGCCGTTTTAGGTGCTCATGATATCAATGAAATGAATGATAGTGGTATTGAGGAAGAAGTTGTTAGGGTAAATAAGAGGTCTAGGGTTTCATTGGATACCAAAAGTTGTTTCAAGATGATACAAGGTAGTACTAGCAACGGACATCTTATGAAGACATGGAGGAGTTTGGAGTTGCTATCGCTTTGGATTGGTGTGGGCGAGCTCTTGACACCATTGCCTAATGCAGGGCTCGAGGATTGCCCTAATTTGAAGGAGATTCATATAAAGGTGGAAGGAGATTGTCGAGAAAAGCCAAAACCATTAGAAGAAGCTTTTGGGATTAGCTCACTTAGGCAATATCCAATGTTGTCGAAGATGAAGCTCGATTGTGGGGATACGATAGGTTATGCATTGACGGCTCCAATGGGTCATATGGACCTGAGCCTATGGGAGAGATGGTTCTTGAAACAAATTGAGGTTTTATGTCTAAATGAACTTGATTACTGGCCTCCACAAGATAGGGAAGTGAACCAAAGAGGTCTCTCACTTCCAGCAGCAGGGATACTTGCTGCATGCCATACATTGAGGAAACTCTTTATACATGGAACTGGTCATGAACATTTCATGTCATTTTTTCTAAACAGTCCGAATCTGAGAGATGTGCAGCTGAGAGGGGATTACTACCCAGCTCCTGAAAATGATACGAGTACCGAGATGAGAGTCGATTCGTGTTGGCGATTTGAGTGCAAGCTGAATGCGCGTCCCATTCCGGATTGAGTTTTGCTCTTAGAAGTGCAGCCACACACACATCATTGCAACCTAGTTCAACTTGAGAGAAAAAACAAAATCTGATTTCTGTTGATGACAGTTAAATTCTGTTAGGAATTGGGTGCTATAGTTCTGTTTATATATATTTTTTGTTTTGTTTTGTTCATTATTTGTGTAATAAGCGACACTGCACTGTATGTGCCACTTTTGACATTCAAACACTTTCACTGTACTGTAACTTTTGACATTCAAAACACTTTTACTGCATTGACATATCAACATGTAATTCTCTTTGCATTTCAAGCATGTGATAATTTTTTTCTTCGTTCCATTCAAAATTTGAAATATCAACATCTATTGAGTTTACAACAAAGGGGGGGCCGGGCTGGGAACATAATAAATGTTGTTATGGTAACACCTCTACTAACATTCTCCCGCGGCTGTACAAGAAACATGAATCAGCAAAGTGCGTATTCGCAGTCAAGCAAGCGGGTAAGTATGTCCCCGCAGTTCGGCCGTTCATTTGGTTCAGCCCAGCAATCTGCATCAAAATTTTTAACAATAAGCTCCCCGGCCAAACCAAATTTAAGACATAAAATAACAATAAAAGTATATTTATACCTATTTAAAGATTGATCAACTCAGAATGCAGTATGGTAGGGGATTCTAAAGCACAAGGCATGTTATGATTTATGAATTTTTGAGTTCTGAATATGGATTGATAGAGCTTTGAAACTATCTTTAAAACAGGGAAAAGAAAAAAAAAGACAAGTTATGATTATATTAAACAGTGAGGTCTGGAGCAATGGCTCAAACTCCACCTCTGATCCTAAAGGCCAAAGGCTTGAATCTTGTACTAGCAAAAAAACTGACGGCTTTCTTACCAAATCGAAAAAAAGGCTAAATTAGTCTAGCTACTGTTGACAAATGAAGGTCAAATTTTAGCATGGTGTAAGCCAGCAATATGATAGGGGAGTTATTACTCGAGTGGCTTCCTCCGGAATTGCTGGACCCAACCTATGACTGGGCTATATTCAAACATCTTCTGAACTAGAAACCAGGCACGAAAAACCAGCAAGAAAGCTGATTCACTACCATGTTTTTTTATTGGATTAGCCGATTAGGAGAATGCATATGAGGCTAAATGAACAAAGATACACATGTAGATTGCTTACAAGAAATATTTCCCATCTCAAAATTCCATTGGTATCAAATCCTGTTTTCTTCTAAAATTAAGCCCAAATAAATGTGCGTATATAGTTTTCTCTACAAGTCAACCATCATGATTGGGGCAAGGAGAGCCAGAATTCCTACAACTCCAAATGCCTTGTAACTTCTTGACTAGTCAATAGATTATAAATTGCAGAAAGGACAGGTAACCAGATGTTAAGAATACCTGCAATAAGCCGGCCAAGAGGTCCTTCTGGAATTTCTAAATGTGAACCCTCGTTTTTAACAGCATAAACCACCTGCAAAACATAACCCCCTTCAGCCTCCAAGAACAAAAAAGTAGCACAATTTAAAACTAATTAAGCCAAATGCAGCAAACTTGGCAAGCAAAGTTACCCTTTCCGGTGGCACACCTTCCCAAGGCCTGCTCAGAGTACAAAGCTCCCACATGATAACCCCGAGGCTGAATATGTCACACTTCTCTGTAAATGGTTCATTGCGAATGAGTTCAGGAGCCATCCATTCAGGAGTTCCTGCAGAAGAGGATTCTCCTATGGTCGACTCTGTCATTATTCTTGACAGCCCAAAATCACATATCTTCACTGCCCAATGCTTGTTCACAAGACAATTAGCGCTTTTCAGATCACGGTGGACAATCTTCATTCGGTGTATGCACATTAACCCTCTTTAAATGGCACATGAAATAGTGTTAGTACTCATCAATCAAGCAAAACTTCTCAAGTCTGACATAATTTTTAGCAATATTTAAATGCTCCCTCTGTCCACAAATAAGTACTCCATTTTGACCAAAAATCTCTCACAATTTTGGTCAAAATGGAGCACTTATTTGTGGACGGAGGGAGTATTTTAGAGTAGGTCTGTTGATTCTGCTCTGAGTCATCATTTACAGCATTAGGTGGGCGTAACACTTGATTAATAGATAATCTAATACTTTTTCTGACAATCATAGCATACTAACGTTCATGGAAGCCCCTGAGAAACAATACATTATTTTTCAGACCCCATCTGACTAGCATAATTCTGTCATATGCAATTATGCATCACTCAGTTTACAACGTATAATGTGTCTAAAGAACACCTTCAACTATAGGATAAATACAAAAATTAAGTGACAGTTAAAGCTGAAGTAATGCACCAAAGAGGAGATCATATTCATGGCATGATCAGACGAACCTGCATATATCACGCAGCATTTTCAATCTTCTCCGCCAGCTGAGCTTCTTCTTCTGACCACTCAAGTGGATTAAATAATACAATGAACCCATTTCCATGTATTCTGTGACCATTGATAAGCGTGGTGGTTTAGTGCACGCACCAAGGAATAAAATAACTGCAGAAAATGGCACAAATTAGTCAATGAGCAAATCAATGTATAAACAAGGATGACGTTAGATGCTCAGCTAGAGCGTTTGCTTGTAAAAAATTATTTTGTATGGACTTCAACACAAATAATTTATGCTTCCCAGATTAGTATTCAAGAGCCCTATTTGAACAATGTCAAATTGTAGATTGACTAGATTCACACTATCCCCTTCCCTAGTCCCTACATCATTACTTTATTTGGGGTAGATGAAGGGGGACAATAAAGCTCTATTTTCCAAAAGACAAAGCAAAAGCACATATATAAGCTTTACAAGATTGTCATAATAAAGCAGCAGCATTACCATTTGGGTGTCGGAGGCGGCTGGAGGCAACACAAAGAAAAATTGGTGTTAGATTGAATGAAGCATGGTCATCACACAAAAAAAATAGTAGTAAGCAAGAAGGTACCTAAGAATAGCTATTTCATTGCAAAAGTCCTCCATGTTTTCAGAAGTTAGGTCCTGTTCCAGAAACACTTTGATGGCAACATCAGTTCCATTCCAAATTCCCCGGAACACTTCCCCAAAGAACCCTATAAAGCAAGGAAGAAATCAAAATTCATTTGCCTGACACAATGAAGTGGCAAGCTCTGTAAAATTTATTCCCCTCCCAAAATTTATCGTTAATATATACTATCCAAGGATATCCAAACAGGAATTGCATTTCATAATACTTCCTCCTTTTATTTTTATTAAGGCATGAACCATTTTTCAAGAAATTGTTCGACCACTAATATCCCTTAAGTAAGTTCTATGTCATTATACTCATCTCATATTATCAAACACTGTCATAGTAGTCTTCTTTTATAGAATTTTATCATGTATATTAAAACTTGAGATTAAATGATGGCCTAAGTTACCCACTTAACCGGACTCTTTGTTTCACCCCAAGTACCCGTGTCGGACACTCGAACCTTGAACATTGGTATGACACTTGGACACTTCATTTTAAACCAAAAAATTCATATTTTTCATAAAATTGTTGTATCTGACACTTGGACACATATCCTTATCCGATCCTTTTAGTAGAGTCCGAGTAACATAGATGATGGCCAAAGCTCAGCATCAAAAATCACGTGACTCATAAAAATATTGGAGTAATGGTTTCTAATTGAATTTCCCAACAAGGAGCATACTACTTAAAAAAAAAATATGAGAAACATTTAATTCAGCCAGATACAATTAGATACATCTAAAAGCACCAAAAGCTAAGCCATACCCAGCCTCCTAAGCCTGCTGACAAAAAATAAATAGAAAGGGCAATTTTCATAAAACAGATTTCGTCACTGGAATAAACATGTGCGGCCCAGTGTACAAGGCAAGACATGGGTTTTCTAATCCAATCCTTTCACCTCTTATAATGGCATGAAATATGGCCTCTCTTTCCACATGCATTCACTTAACACAATGTTCTCACATTTGTATCCAAATGCTCAGTCTTTCTTGTATAACCTGGACTACGCAATTGATTTTACTCCCTCCCAATCTTTTAAGTCTCTCTCTTCCCCAGTGTGCTTGCATTTGACACCAAGTTAATATAAAAAATCTGCCGGTATATTAAAAGATGAAAGGATAGAGTTAACAACAAATTTTAAAGTCATGGAGCTCATGCACCAAATCTAGAGAACTAACCCACGTAATCAACACCTAAGCTCCATATATTTTGCAAAATGGAAATCGCTTCAGTAGCTGCAGTATGCAACAAAAGTGTAAGCGTAAGAGCCTTACCAATTCCAACACGAGTTCCAACAGTCAACTCAGAAAAATCAATATTCCATTCTTCATAAGGAAGCAAAGATTTGTCACGATACATGCGCGTCTCCAAAATTTTGTTCCACACTGACACCATTTCATCACTTGGAGGAGTCTGTTCTGACGTTATATTCCTCTCTGGAGTTCGGCTCCTGTATTGATGAGGAGATGAAGGCAATGATATTGCTTTTTGAGTGCTTTGTTCCCCGTGTAGAGAATATAAACCAGATCTCGTCCCAGAAATTTCATCGTGATTTCTAAGATGGAAACCAGAAGCCTGCATGCAGACAAAGTATCAACAATGTCAAGAATAAACAAATTACTCATGGTTTAACAGATATTCAAGAACACATCTAAACAGATACTTTCAAATTATAGTGTTACAAATTCACCGTGGCTCATATGGTCCTTACAAACACATCCTACACTCCATCTCAGTCTCCCAAAAGGAACTGGTACGCAAAGATAGGCTATTGCCAATCAGAATCCAACTGACAGAGTGCCACGTAAATCGTATACTTATTCAGCATATGGAATAAGTCAACAAAGGATAACTACAAACTAGGTGTGATGAAGTAACAGAAAAAAGACAAAAACATGGAAGATAGAAAACTGCATTTCAACCAACAAAGCAAAATATGCTAGAAAATAAATCATATACTTATTCAGCAGATATACAGCCTACCAAAGTGAAACATACATACATTTGTATCGGGATTGTCACCAGTGGTTTGACTGTTGGGCGAAGTGGGAAGAGAACTATCCTCACCCCGCTCTCTCGAAAGGCGATTCTGCTTTAAGGTATCATTCATTGCGCGTACAGCCCTGAAAATTAAGGACAACTATACATAAGTTCAAGAACCATGCCAGCAACACTGATAAAGCAAAATATTATAGAAGTTCCAAAGCTATATATTGAACCAGCTCTAGCGAGCAGCCCGCAATATCATCAATTGGTTAAGTGATAAAACAGAAAGCATTATACATTTATACGTTAGGTTCAAGGTGATAGTTATTTTTGAGTTCCATTAGGATACCACTGATAAATAACAGGATGCTCAATTGAAATTAATGTCAATACTAGACACATAAAAAATGAAAGCACATGGAATCTAAGCTTGAACTAGTTTTAAACCATGTGAAGCACAGTGTTGTATTGCACAGTTGGTGATTCTATCATCAAATATTTTTATACTTTAATCAGGCCCGGCTCTTGGGGTGTGCGAGCCGCTCGACCGCAACACATTAAGTAGTTGCCTTATGTTTAGACTTCCAGTGTTTTTTTTAATGCTATAGCATGTTTTCTTTAAATATTAGTAAATAATTTAACTCCTCACCAAATCATGATATTAATTCTAAGTAATTAGTTAAGCAAAAACGAATGCAAGCAACAAATTTATTTTTTTTACTTTTATATGATTTTAGATTTTAAGCAATATATTTCATTCTTAGTTTTGAAGGGCCTCCAATATACTTGCCTTGGCCCTGAATTTGATCTAATAATAAAAGGGATCAAATTTCACATTCAAAGGGTAATATTTAATACAGAATAGAACATCATTAAATTTTATTGGAATCTCTATACGTACATGAAAGTTGACTCAATAATGTAGGACCCAACAGAATTTCTGGAAGTAGAGTAAAAAAGGAATAATTATGCACTGTGATGATTGTTCACAAATAGCATGCCAAATGCTATGGTTGTGCTCGAAAATTTAGTTGTTCATGGCGGAAGATGAGAAAATTATATTAGGCTCTAATTGATGAATACTGCACACCCATTTGTGCAATAAGCAATATCAAAATATTACGTGGCTTGATGGTTAATGCATGAGATAGGAAAGTAAAAGATCATAGGTTCAAATTTAATAGACCGCCTTTTTTTATCAACTGAATTCCAGACATTACATGGAACAGCTTTTAAAGAATTACAGATTGGTAGACTTGCATGACTTGCATCTAGCACAAAAAGTCACCATCAGACTTCCCCCTTACCCCTAAATGAACAAATGATACGATTTGTCCAACAGGGAACATAAATATAAATAAAGGAAGTTCAGATAACTACTGTCTAGTTTCGACCGGAGAAGTCACAGAGGTAAATAATCTAGGTATAATGCACTGATCAGCTATTTAAGACACTGCGTAATGATGCGACCATATCAATTATCAGTTACAGGAATATGTCACTTGCAAAACATCTGTCAGACATAGATATGGCCAGAATTGTTATACTAATGTGTGAACTCAAAACACTTCTAAACCAGATAACACAAACCTCACAATATCGTCACCAATCTCAGGGGTGATACTGATGCTCCTTCGCCTCAATCTACGAGCTTCAGTTGTTGGAACACCAATTGATCTGCACCCAAGGACCAAATGCTGAATAAATTGCTACTCAGACAATACTAGATTTAAAATAATTAAACAATGGCAACAAGCAACTATCACAACAAAAAAATCAATAACGAAGCCAGCTACAAAGAGAACTAATGGCTTGTTTACTTCAGCTGGATACACTTAAATACAGTTGAACTTAACTTAACTTAACTTAACTTAATACAGCTGAAAGTAATATTTTATAAGAGAAGGAAATTGAGAGTTGAGTTGAGTTGAGCTGAACTGAATTTAAGCTGAAGTAAACAGGCCCTAAGTAGATGCTAATGATCTCCTCTTGAACTTCCTTAAATTATCTTGGAAAGCTACCACAAAATCAACATAGACACAAATGAGTCTCACAATATATGAACAGGTAAATAGTTAATCATAATGATGATTGTTATAAATCCATGTTAATATATTACAATGAAGACCCATCCTAGCATATTCTAATGTTCATCAATGACCCTTGACTAGATACAAATTTGGGAGATTTGAATAACTATGGCACATAGCCACATACCAAGGCAATGTAAAACTTTGACAAGACCTTGGACTAACCCCTAATGAATAATACCCTCCTATATTCAACCCCTGGGAAGAATGCAAAAAAAATATTAAAAAAGGACCGATAAAGGATGTGGACAACCTGAGAATGGTACTAAATAAAGACAATCTCTATCGATTACATTGAAGGATATATTCTTAGATGAAGCAATTTATATAAACAGATAAATAAAAGGGGTTCCCCAATCGGGTAACCAATCATTATGATAGCTGATCCAGAAAAGAAGAGAATTACAACCATCTTTTTCAGGACTGTCATACTGTATATCTCAATAGTCATTGAAGGATGCAAAGGATTAAAACAGTTCTAAGGTAGTTTAGAAGAAAACAAAAACAGATATTTTAAAAATCAAACAAAACAGAAAAACTAGCATATTTTACCCCATGTTATGTAAAAATTATCCAAGTGGGATTTTAAAGTTATAGACCTTGATGAACCAGCATCATCTCCATAATCTCTTGAGGATTTTCTTTCACCACCAAGCATGGACCGACCACGTGCGCGGAATGAAGGATGCTCAGGGCTGTAACCGTTAAACTATAGATGAGCACACACTAGAAAGTGTTCATGGACCATAATAGCTAAAGAGTAATCACAATCATGGCATGAGCTAAGATAAATGTATTATTAGCTAAAGATATCACCAAAAGATCAGAAAAAAATACTTCTGTGATGAAATGAAAATCTTCAGTATTTTAAATAAAGAAGACATGAAAAGGAAGCTCCACTAAAAAAGAGAACTGGTCAGACTACAACAGGCACACTTTTTTTCCTTTCCCCTTTCTTTCACAGTTAGAAATGAATGAAGAAAAGAGCTAGTACACAAAGGCAAAAAAACCACAAACTAAAACTGTCAATTCAAAGATTCTGAATTTTAAAAAATAAAATAAAATAATAAAAAACCAATCGTATCAAGTCAGCATGAAGGGCAGGTGTCATGCAAGAAATGGAAGCAACCACAACAAATATAGTATCATCAACTGCAGTTACACAATCTGCATAATGGAGACTTTGGATTACTCATTGATAATCAAGAAACATTTGTGATAATATCTCATCACACTACTTTTTGTCTTTTTGTAATGAACCAATTAATTTTAATTTAGTTTTCAGAGTTTAATTATTTTATTTTGCTTTATTTTGTTTTATTTCTCCTTATTTACTTGTGTTTTAGCTTATTGCCTTTTGGATGATTTTATCAGTTTTTGGTGATTTTTTACTAGAATGAGTACAAAATTCAATTAAGGTATTAATAGTGTATAATATATATAGGAAGGAGAGGAGAATCATCCAGAAAATTATTTAGTAAAGGCATTGGCTATGGAGACTTGTGACCTAAAGTCACTTTTGGAGAGTTGCAACTTGCAAACTAAAGTTGTTAATTTATTTTTAATCGATCAATTCTAGTACAAAATCACCAAAAGCTGATAAAATCATCCAAAAGGCTAATAATCCAGAACACAAGTATATAAAAAAAATAAAAATAATAAAGTTCTGAAAACTAATTTAAATTAATTGGTTTATTACACATTTCCAAATAATATTTTCAATTACTGCAATTTTTTGAAGAAATCCCATTATACACTATCACAATATAAGTGGGTAGTTGCAATTGCTCATACTTGGATTTACAATCAATAACTTATATTTTCTCTATATTTGCATGGATAACCTGGCGTACTGGTTTTCCTAAGTATAATTTCATTCTCTGTGATTTTTTTTAAATGGAATTCTTTGTGATTTTTTAAAGAAACCATCAAAATTTGATTTTCCAAAGGCAATAATTGATGTAATACTATTTTCACACATCAATTACAGACACAGCAGGACTTTCAAGTTTCAAAGATCCACAGATTCATTGTCCAAGATACTTGTTCAAAAAAATTCAGTCCTAGTTTGGCCAGCCCTACTTTGCACAGCAAGGCAAGTGTAAACCCAAGGTATGTACTCGAGGTAAGCCAGCATAGATGTGAGAATAGAAAATATCCCACAGCTTATTCCAGATGAATTAAATATTTACTTACTCCATTTTTATTATGTGCAACAAGCTTGCATTAACGGACTCCTAGGCAAATTTTAATTGTAAGTTAGAAAATGATAGAGAGAAAAAGAGAGGACGTGATAAAGAGAGAGAGAGAGATAGAAAGAAATGACATGAAAAGGGGAAACAAACATTTGTTGCACATAATAGAAAATTTCTGTTTTTAGTAAATGTTGCAAAAAAAAGAGAGAGAGAGAAGTATAAAGATCACTGTCTACGTCATATCCTAAAGGATTCTAAGAAGATAGCCCCATTCTTTATTAGTTCGTAGTACAGAAATAAATGAAAGAAAACATGCATAAGTCACAAACAACATCAGGTAGATAGCCAATATTAACATGAAAAGTGTAACTAATACCCTGCGTCTTTTTTTACATGCTAAATTCTGTTTTTCACATCTCTCGAGACACAACTTTAAATAAAAATGCCTTCAACTATATATAATAATAAATTATTAAAAAATATATGCTTAAAAAGTACATGTTGAGATGAATCAAAATAGATCCCTCATGACTTGTTTTTCATTATGTGTACATAAAAAAAATAGGAACAGTCAAAATTCTGAATTGAACAGTACCGATTTATGGTATGTAGCAAGTAATTATAGAAAGTTTAAATGGCCATGAAATAGACAGCTATTTTTCTTATGATGATATGCTGTATCCTACCATTTTATCACAGCAACTTTTTTGAGATAACAAATTAACAATCACATTTCATTGCTAGAATATTCTTTTACAACCATCACTAAACATCCGACGACAGTCGAGTGTTAGACAAATATCAATTACACTACATTCATAATCTCACTCCCTATGCAATGCAAACATAATTTTGTTTTACACTCACTCAGTCACTCCCTTTGTAAATAGATGTTTCGGTTTGACTTTCACACTTGCAAATGTACAACTTTGACCATTAAAATACTTAATTATTTATTAGTAAGAATTAGAAATAAATAAAAAATTCTGACTTTTTTTGACAGAAAAAAATAATCTGACTTTTATATGACATTTTTCAGATACAATTTTTGGTCAAAATATTTACAAACGGGGTATGTGCAAACTGGGATGCCAGGAAGCCTAAAATTTCAAGATAACTTATACTAGCCACTTTCAGACCTAATGGACCAGAATTGCAGAATTAGGAAAGATTTTCAATTAACAATCAGTAGGGCATACAGTCTTCATCACTTGAAGATGGAATAGGAATCAAAGGAACACCTTGAACTAGCAGTCCGCTGTTCAGCAATGACCTTCCTCCGACTCCGTCTCCAAAATGTTGTTGCAATGTTTGGTTCACTATGTGATAAAACTGAGCAATGTTAAAAAATCAGCCCAACATGAGCACTGAAAAGGCAGTTATTAAACATGGAAGACACAAATCAACAAATGCTAAAAAGTACACATTTCAACTACTCCCCAACAATGTGCGAAATCCCTCGCCCCCAAAAAAATAAAAGAAAAACATATAAACATAAATTAAAGGCTTTAGCACACATTCATAGAAGCACATGAAAATGAATCACATACCTCATTCTTCTATCAATACTAGTGGCAGACCTAAGCATTTTGTGCTGCAACGAAGGACCAGATGCAATCATATCAAACCTTTTCCCAAATTGACCAGTATCGTCTTTCTCTGCACTGAAGCAAATAAAAGAGCATTGGCAAAATGTATCTAGGAGCTCCATATGTCCTGGTCTCTATGTTAAGGAGGATTATTCCTCTTTTTTTTATACAATGCAGAAAGAAGGCCAATAGAAGCAAATTATAGAACTGTGATTAACTTCTGTCGTTTAGGATACTCAATTTCACATAGATTAACAATATTCATACTACACATCAAAAAATACAATATGGAAAAATTACTTTGCTAGTTAACATCCAACAGATTTTCAAATTGTTATTTACCCAGTTCAATAAATAAATTCAGTTTGTTCACAGCAAATTAGATGACTAAGAGTGTGTGTTTAAAATGCAAGATTCATATGTTACCTAGGAATTTAGCCTTCACATTTTGGTTTCATGCTAATTTTTTACAAGGTAGACTTGTGTATTGACTGCATTCTAAACCTTCAATCAAAAAAAAAAAAAAAAAAAAATCAAACTACAACATTGCAGAGACCTTTGCTTGAGAAAGAAAAGATATATATTACACATATATCTCATCCTATCATGGTCCTCATATGGCTAACCTATTAAAACCCTGAATTCTCTATCATTCAAAACAAAGCCACCATAAAAGTTTTTGCATCAGTGGATGAAATTCAAATAATCTATTTCAAAATATAAAACAATCGGTAGCATTAGCAACATCAGTGTATACAATATTCTTCCGAATCACAACAAAAGCATGTGCTCAAAATAAGAATTTATAGTAGCTGCAGTTTGGGAAACTAATTTTATTTTATTTTTAAAAAAATATATCAGTTGCTTGGAAGGGGAAACAAACTGCAAAAGATGCAGTTAAAGGTTTGAAGATTATACTTAGCACATACAAGGTCAGAGCATATATGTTTCAACTAACCTTTCTACATCAACTTTTTCAGGAAATCCATACATAGGACTATTGGGTTCAAGCGGAGAGTCACAAGAATCATTTTCTGCAGAGTCACTCTCCCCTGCTGCAGAGATATGCGTCAAAAATATAGCCCTAGTTGACCGTGGTATTAGTTGACCTGGAAATCTCATAAGATCAACCAGATGTTCCACTGAATTCATTATTACTACCACAGACATATGCTTATATGAATCTGCAGCCTCAATTCTTTCATCATTAGGCAATCCCTAGTAAAAAGAAAAGGGAAACACGGGCTCCAAATTCAGTAAGAAGAAAATGAATAGGAGAAGAAAAGGATTTAACAATCAATCTGATGAAGCACATACCACCATAAGCTTACTCTCTAGACCTACAGTATCTGCCAGAACTTTAAATAAGATTGCACGAGGACGACATGAACCATTTTTTATTTGCCCCAGCAACTGAACTCCACGAGCCATGGAACATTGTGAAGCTTCCTCTGATGGACATTTCACAGGACTTGATTCCAAATTAGGACGCTTATAAAGATCTGACACCTGTCAGAGAAACAGCAGGGAGAAAATATATATCAATTCTACACAAGATTCCATATATGAGAGGCAAACTGAAGACAATAAATAAGGAAATCCAAACAAGCCACGAACCTCTCAAACAAAAGCAATGTCAAAATACACAACCACAAAAAAAAAAAATCAACTAATGTTACTAAAATAAATACACTATTAAAAGAGAAAACAAAATCCAATTAGTAATTTATATCTATTATATAAGCCAAGGGGAGCTATGGTGTCCCCCCCGGAAATGTCCGTGTTACCCCTCAAAATTTTCCAAAAATTCAATTTGCATCACTCCAACCTATTATGGAAAGTTTTTACAATTTTTCACCTTTTTAAAATGAAAATATTGCAAAATATAAAATTCGTAAAAATAAAATAAAAATACCAAAATTCATATTTTTGAATTCTCTATAAATAGATATCTATATTGATATAGTTTGGCAAATAACATTTTACCTTTTGATTATCGTAGAAATTTGATAGACGATAGAATATAGTAAAAAAAATCTTTTTTATTCATTATTGTGGGATGGGTTGATGAAAAGGGAAAAGTTTGTTATGATTATGTGAATTAGTGTGAATTTGAAAATATTTTCAGTTTTTCAAACACGTTTTTTTGTTTGTTTATACAAATTGAAAGATACATTTAAAATATCATCGCACGCAAAGCGTGCATAGAAGGCTAGTAATTATAGCCTTTAATTAACCAATATAATATCACCATCTTCTCATAATTGCTATTTTATCACGACTGGTTCTAATGGCTATATCAATACATAGCACTTAACCTAGAGAAATGTGCAAAATTTAGTTGATAATAAAACTAAAAGATAATGAAGCATTGCTAGACCGGTCCACCGGGTCGGGTCGGGTTGATGTAAAATAGTTTCGGGTTCGGTATTAGCTTTTTTATAACCCAAAGTCATAAGGTTCGGGTTGACCCAACGGGTTGAGAAGTTTTATAACGCCCTTTAATTTTTCATGTTTTAATGCAATGTATGTACTAGAAGGTATTTAAATGTTCTAAAAAGTACAAATTATAAGAAAAAATCTTCATTAATAGCCGATTTATGGCAAATAATTGATTTTGTGGTTCAATTAAAAAAAATATTAAATTTAAAGTTTTGATGGCAGGAAGCATATTTCGAATCAGGTCGGGTTGAAAGCAGATCGGATCGGCTTGTATTTAACAGGTTTAAAACGGGTTCAAGTCTGTATTTTTTTTCAAAGCCCACTATTTACTGGCCGAGTCAAAAATTGACAGCTCTAAGCACTTCCATGTCCAACCCATCCAACCAGTACAACCATCATCCTGCTCCAAAGCTCTAATTTTGTTTCCACAGTAATAATTCAGCTACACACCACCCCTTAAACTTCCAAGAATTTTCAAATTCTTATCGCTAACTCGCTAAGCCAAGTGACAGAAGCCTTCCTACCTTTCTCCCACTTAGATCCAACTTTATCTGATCAAAAAAAAAAAAAAACAAAAAGAGCACAAATTCTAGAGATCATTTAGCCTTATCAAGAACCATTGTCCTATCAAAGTATCAAACCCATATTCAACCATGGAATGCATGCTGACAAGACACCACTGTTTTCACACATGACCATAAAGATGTTAATCTATATTACTATATGGCTACATCAATCAATCTGATATCTTTAAAATTTTGAAAAGGAGGCAATGTGAGAGGTGTGGTTGTGTGAAAATCAGACATAAAGCAATGGCGTGTAGACAAGTAGTAGTAGAGAATAAACAAGTAGGATGTTCAGATGAACAGCAAACAACAATGATAAGCAGCAGTCAGCAGTGGTGGACTGGTGGTAGCTGGTCTGACAGAAGTGATGACATGATTGGGGGGCTCTGGAAAAAAAAAATCTGTGGCCTATTAGTCTGCACCACCAAAGGGTGCGAATATAACTTCAAAAGAATATATTGACCATACCAAACTCTAGGATTAAAAAATTAAGTAAATAAAATATAATAATAATTATAATAATAATGTACAAACACTTGTTAAAGGTGGGTAACATAAAAAATTATTCGCGAGTCCATTTTTCCTGGCCTCAATTCTATATTGCATAGAGCCATAAAGACAACGGCAACAGAAACAAGCAGAGAAAGAATAAGCGAAAGAAAACCAAAAATATATTACAATAGATTAGAGCTACCAAGGCAAGAGAAGGCGATCAAGAAAATAATGAGACAATAACATTAAGGAGTTCTCACCAATCCAGCAATCTTTTTTATAACAGCAGCCGGATTAGAGTTTAATCCTTTCACTAAAGCTGTAATAAGGTTCTTTAACATTTGAAGTTTCTTATCCCTCTGGACATCTACAAGAATAATATCAGCCCTAAGGCCATCAACCTCTAAAGCAGAAAGCTCGTCAATTGTAGGAAGCCGATCGAACATCTCCTTAAGGTTCTTATCCTGCAACGTAAACATCATCAGCTTTAGTCATACTACTATCATAATCATATAATATCAAACTTCCTCATTTTAACAAAGAAAAGGAAGAAATTTTTACCCATAGATAGCTGAGCTGACAACCAACATCACAAGTAATGCTATGGCCTTATTTTCGTTATTAAAAAATCAGGAGTATGAAACCCACGAGGGGGGGGGGGGGTAACTGTAATAGGTTAACAACAAAACTACTCACCGGAACAATAGAATAGAAGCCATTTGGAATAATTTCAGAAAGAACTCCAGTGCTCCACAGAATTTGAGATGCTGTCTCTGAGAGCAGCTCGTCCTGCTCACTGCGTTGAATGGCTTCCGTGCGAGTCAACCTGTCCTCTTGAAAATTCAAAGAAACCGACCCAAAACTTTCCACAAAATCTGAAGCCCACCAGGAAGAACTAGAAGTCCCCTGTTCTGCTTGTCCAGTATCGTCATGTGCATCCTCCATGCTGTCAAATAGTTGAAATGTAAAACCATTTCGCCCTCACTTACTACCCCATAAAAACCCTTTCCCATCCAGAGAGGAATCAACACAACAAATCATTGGCTCAATTTCTCTTAGTTTGCTTCCCATGATCTTGAGGCCACGCAGCCTACATATTTCAGATTGTAGAGTCAACTATTTTTTCCAATTTTTAATCCTCCATCCCCAAATAAGGTAAAAGGGCACAGAAAGAGAAAGCTTCTAATCCCTTGGTCCCTAAAAGTTTGCTAAATATTCCCTTTTAAGGGACGGAGGAAGTATTACATATGAATCTATAGGGATGCAATAAACGTGATTCATAACACATTCAAACTGAACAATGATTGAGCTTATTGTTTACATATTTGTTGTACTGTCCAATTCAGAAAATCTAATGCAATTGACAACCTAAAATCCAACCTTAAATTTCCACACTACATCACCACAGGTCCTGAAATCATGCCTAAGCTACTTCCAAAAACTCAATAACAAGAAAATCTATAACATTTGCCAGTGATTTAGTGAAGAAAATAAAGAAACACCTTACAAGTTACAAACACATATCACTGTCCGCAAATTATAAATCCACAATTTTGGATATCCGATCCGAAAAAGATATCGGATACGGATATTAAATATAAAATTTAAATTTATTTCGGATACCCGCAATAGGTCCGATCCGAAAATTTGCGGATATGATTCGGATCGGATATCCTATCCGTAGTTCCGTACTCAGCCCTACACTCAGCAAATTAAAAAATTACCGAACATTCAGTTAGCTCTGCAAAGTAAGACAATGCTCTGCAAGTAACATAACAAAAGCAATACAAAGCAGATTAGTGCAGAAGGTAAAACTTTCAATGAAGTGTAAAATGTTTTCTAGGCTAATTTGGAACTGATAGATAAATATGAAGCAATTAGATTTCACACAACAAAAATGATTTTCCAGAATTCTAGATATATGACTCTGCTATTGACAAAATCGGAGTATATCATAAAATAGGTAGTGAAGGAGGTTTTCGGAGAATGTAAAGGATTGAGCATGCCAAAAGACAAGGACACATCCTGGTGGAACGATGAAATAAAGGAAGTGATACAAAGCAAACGAGAATGCTATAGAAGGCTAAAGAAATGTCAGAATGATGAAAACTACGACAAATATAAAGAGGCTCTAAGAGAAGCGAAGCCTCTTTATATTGGATACTAAAGAAGGATGAATGTGATGCTAGATCAAAAGTGAATCATGATCTCCACGCTAGATTGGAATATTAGATACTAAAGAAGGAGAAAAGGGTATCTATTGAATTGCTCGTATGAGAGACAAAGAGAGTCAAGAAATTAAGACAAACAAGTGTGTGAAGGATGTTGATCAAAGGGTTCTAGTTCCTAATAATGAAATGAAAGATAGATGGAGATCGTACTTTTATTTCCTATTCAATGAAGTATGAAGGCAAGATAAAAGTAATATAAATGTTAAAATCGAGAATTTCTGAGAAGTCAAAAGTGCATTAAAAAAGATGGGGTCGAAGAAAGTAGTTGGATATTTTTTTTAATTGAGATGCGAAGATGCTAGGGTGAAAAAAGAATTGATTGGTTGACAACTTTCATCAACAATATTTGGAGAGGTAATAAGATACCTACATAGTAGAGGAAAAGTACTATATATCTAGCAAATAAAACCTAAGGGGTGTACAAGATTGCGCCAACTACCAAGGGATCAAATTGATGAGTCATACTATGAAGATGTAGGAGCAAGTGATGGAATTAAGATTAAGAAGTGTGCGAAAATTCGGATATTTGGATTTGCGCCACAAGAATGGAAGCAATCAAGGCAATACATCTGATGTGACAAGTGACAACTCAAAGAACTATTAGGATAGGAAGGATTTGCATATGGTACTCATACATTTGTAGAAGACATGAATAGGGGCGAATTTAGGAGGGGGGAGGGAGGCCCTAGCTACAACCACCCTTCATGGCCAATTTTTTCTTTATTCGCATCTGCCGCCCCCACTCAAGATTATTTTTAACTTTATTATTAGCTGCAAAAAGGAATCTATTAGAAGTGGTTGCTTGGAGGGTAGTACAAGTGATTGAGGTCGACTCGTGTTGCAAGAGATCCTAGGTTTAAGTCTTGTTAGTCACAGGCATTATTTTTTTTATTTTTTAGTCCTATCTAGTAGAGTACAGATAGGAAGATAAGAATGTAAGCAATAGGTCCACTTAGTAACAAAGTATCAAATAGACAAATACACAAGTAACAAATCAAAGTACCAAATCCATTCAGTACTTGTATAATGACTAAATCTTCATATTTTGTTTTCTTTTATCAATTGTTTAATTGAAACCACAAAATAATCTTCAATTTTTCATGGCACTTGTTGTCCACAATTTACTAAGGTATCGTTTGGTTCACATGGGAAATAAGTTCCCATAGTAATTCTTTTTCATAAGAAATTTTTCCCTGGGATGAAAATGTTTGTTTAACATTCTAGGAAATTGAATTTCCCCAGAAGTTACTTCCCTTGTTTTGTTTGGTGCACATCTATTTCCCATGCTATTGTCACTAATTAACTATCTTACCAAAATTTCTTTTTTTTGGGAGAAGATAAGAAACATTATTAATCAAACAACAATCAACAAGGGTATAGAGGGCATACCCTCACCCAAGGAGAAAAAAGCTTAGCAAACCTTCTAAGAAAGGTTTCCAAGCCAAGAACCTCCCAAAAATCAAGCTCTAAACAAGCTAGAAAACCATTTTTTTGATGGTCTTTCACCTTACAAGACATGACACCAAACTTTCTATAATACACAATATGTTTCACATTGCTAACTAATGCTAATAGCCCTTGAAGGCTCCAATTTAAGGCCATTCCTTTGCTTCCAAATTTCATAAATCAAGCCTATCTTACCAAAATTTAAAGGGCATACAGTAATTTTCAAGCAAATTTAACAAAGGAAATTCGACTCACCATGGGGAGGGTAGGTGAGTTATTTCCCATGATTTGGGGGAAATTACAATTCCCTTGAAAATTTAACTTCCAATGTTTTCGTGTTTCGTGTCAACCAAACACAATTCAATTTGCTCAATTCCAAGAAAATTGTATTTCCAAGGAGAATTATATGCAACCAAACAACCCCTAAAATTTTCATACTCTTGTAAAATTGTAATTTAAAAAAAAAATAATTAGATTATTATTTTTAAAGTCAATCATGCACCATAATTATAAAAATTAAATTATTCAATTTGTTAGTTTTTTTTTGGCATAACTTGTCTATATGATTTTTAAGTTCATTATTTTTGTTAATTACGAAAGTATGATAGGTTTAATAGTGAAATTTAAAAACAGTTGACTTATTTTATAAAAAGGTTCATAGTCGACAACAAAAGGGTTCTATGCCAATTTTGAATACTATGGAGCATTAATGATTTTGCTTCTATAACAAATCCCATAATGTGACTTATTTAAAAGTTTCTTATAATATTATAAGTGTCCCCAATCCCCGCCCCCACCCCCCTCCTCTGAAATCATATGATAGGGTACCAAGGGGTACTTGGGCCTTAACAAGGAAACTAGGAAAGGCACCTCAAAGAAATATATTGACATTTATAAAGGTAATTATGTAGGTGTTAGCAAGAATGTGATTAAGATTCCTTGTTACAATTAGAGTACACCAAGATTCTAATCTTAGTCCATTCCTTTTTGCCATTGTTATAGATAAATTGACAAGTTCAATTCAAGATGATAGTCATGATATCATGATGGATGGTGTTTGTATAGGACATTATATTGATTGATGAGACAAAAAAGGGGCGGAATGTAAAATGGAATCATAGACTTTGGAATCTCAAGGGTTTAAGTTAAGTAGAAGTAAAACGGAATTTTTGGAGTGCAATTTTAGCAAGACAAAATGTAAGAGAAAAGCTCAATCAATTTAGATGGAATAAGTGTTCAATGTTCCGACTTATTTCAGTAACTAGGATCTATTATCCAAAAGGATGGTGAATTGGATAGGTATGTAATTCAATAAAGCTAGTTAAAATGAAAGGGAGCTTAAGGATTTTATGTAATAGAGGCATGCCACATAGATTTAAGGGGAAAGTTATATTGTCCATAATGTAGGGCTTTGTAATATTTTCATGTTCATAAGAAGAATGTGGTAGAAATGAGTATGCTACAATGGATGTGTATGCCTATACAAGAAAGGATAAGATAAAAAATAAGTTTATCAGAAAGACAATAAGGGTTACACTTACACCTATTGAGGATAAGATGGCGACAAATTTGCTAGGAGGTTTTGTCACATGAGACGGAGATCACATAATGCTACAATGTGTGGCTATAAAAGAAGGGATACAACAAAAAAATGAGGTTAAGGGCAAGAAGATAGGGGTTACACCTCCTGAGGACAAGATGGGGGAAAATCATCTAAGGAGGTTTGGACACATGAGGGCATGAGGCGGAGATTGCACAATGCATCAGAGGTTTGAGAAGTGGCAAAGGGATGGAAATGTGAGACTAAGAGGTAAAGGAAAACCAAAGCAAACTTGGATGATGGAGGTCAACGATGATACGAGGCTAGTGGGGCTTATGAAGAGTTGATTTTAGTAGAGAAAATATGCGCTAATGACTTTTGTGATTCCAAAAATTGATACATGTCGCCCCCATACTATTTTGGGATTAAGGCTTTGTTGTTATTGCACATGACAGTAGTATTGCCCTCGTCTACAACAAACTAGTCAAAAACCACCCGTAAACTGAAAACTGCACAAAAGTCAGTTACATCTCATTGCTAACTAACACATCAGCTTAATGCATTAGTGTATTACTTAAGCTAGAAACAAAGACAACCCTAAGTAAAAGACCTAAACCTTTGCATTAAATGCATAAATAAAAACTAGACATATCTAGGATTCTCAATGCAACTAGCCACCAGAGTATTAGATAGTGGGTTAATGAAACAACCAAAGGATGTGGAATCGATTGCATATACGAGGAACAGTAAACAAGTGAAATTTAGTGTGCAAGTTCACGGCCCCACCTTACTAGAATTAGTTTCTATGTCAATCAACGCTCCATAATTTCTAATTCCATTGACATAATGTGATCAGCTACATTCTCCTTCTAAAAAAATCTCAAAGCCATTGCTTGTTCATACTAACCTATCAACTCTTGCTCAAGTTACAGTGCAAAGCCAATTACCCTCACAGACAACCAATATGAAGATGTTTGATAAAAAAAATTGGTCTACTTCATAGTTCAAACCACAAATACAACACCTTCATAAGGGAATACCAGAAGGGCCAGAGTCACTAAACCCTAATAAGAATATTTACATCACCAGCATCGAATAACTCCTGGGTGTCTAGATAATTGAATTGCCCGTAGTAGGTAATCCAGCACAGAAATGTGTCTCAAGGTGGCAAAAATCTTATCCACCATTGATTTAGACGCAAGAAAATCACACAATGCTATCAGTATCAATGACATTATCACAAAAGCAGACCTAAATTTATGAAAGAAACAACTGAAGCTATTCCGCCAGTATGAAACTAACACTTGATCAACCTCTTGTAGATTTAACTCAATCAAATTTGGGATCATGAATCTATTATCTCCAAAGTCCTAATCAAACCTTTTAAACAATAACAGTGCCTTAAACACTACCTACATTTTCAGATCCAACATCCAAGAACTATACAAATCAAATTAAATTAACAAAAACCACAGGCCCGTCTCTGAACCAGGGCAAGAGAGGAAGAAAACCACCATTTTCGATTGGAAATTCATTCCCCTTCTGGCAATAAATAAATTTACCCAGCATAGCATAAACTTCCTCGATATATTCAATAAACCCAGACTGGAAGAACCCAACCCCATTGTATAATTAATTCCACGGGGGAAAAAATCTTACCTCAAGAGCTCTGCTTTAATGGAACAAAGGCACCACAAAAACCACGCCCCAGCCCACTCACAGAGTCACAGTTAGTTCGACAGAGGAGAGGGTGAAAGAAACAGAGAGATGAATCCGCTGCGCTAGGGTTGAATTTTATTTTTTATTTTTTGTTTTTTAGGGTTGAAATTGAAAGAGAAAATTTTTGGCAAAGTCCGAGCAACCCAAAAACATCTTGAATATATATTAGATTGGCCTTTGATTTTTTATGGTCTTCTTAGTTCTTACTCTTCTATTCCATCCTTGTTTATTAATGTACTAGATTAGATGCCCGTGTGATGTATGGTTTTAAAAAAATAAATAAATAAAAATAAATAAATAATTCATATAAATAATCTCAATTATTGGACGTCTTCCAATATTAACCCCAACTATTGGTTATTATAGTATAATCTAAACTTTGGGTTATTTTATGATATTAGTCCATTGAGTAATTTAATCTATTGTAATCGGTCACTAATTCATAAAGTATCCGTTATTTTTCCTCTTTTTTTATTTATTGTACTTGATTATACCTTCCTCCCTTTTTCTACGAAGGAAATCGGAGCCGGTCAAAAGTTAGTATGGATTAATATCATAAAACTACCCCTTAGTTTGGATTATAGTGTAATAACCTATAGTTGGGATTAATATTGGAAAACCTCCAATAGTTGGGATTATTCATATGAATTTTTCCAAAAAAAAAAAATCAATAAGTAATTTTCATCTTAATAATAATTTTAAAACAAAACATTTTTAAAAAATAAAGCAAAATAATGGTCAAAACTATGATTTTATACATACTTTTTTTTAAAAGATTTAAAAGAAAACATTTAGAAAATTTAAAAGATAGTAGGAGTATTAAGTCAAACATAACACCAACAATTGCATAAAATAATGACATGTGTATTGAATGATGTAAGCATACTCTATTGTACTCCCTCTGTCCCAAATTACTTGTTACATTCTCTTTTTCACATCTCCCAATACACAACTTTAAATTAAAATATCTAGAACTACACATAATAAAAAATTATATGTTTGAAAAGTACATAGTGAAACGAATCAAACTAAATCCATCATGACTATATTTTTCTTTATGTACACGAAACTATAAGCAGTCAAAGCTTACAAATGAATAATGTCCATTTTCAAAATGTAGCAACTAATATGGGACGGAGGGAGTAGTATATATATAGAGTTATACATGATAGATAGATTAGGCTTATAAAACCTTTTAATCAAAATATTAATTAAATTAATTAATTAAAATATAGCATTGAAAATATAAGAATAATTAATGTAGTTTTTGGACGGAAAAAAAATTGAAGGAAAGCATGACACACGTCCTTTTATGAAGTATGAATGATGTCATCTTCATTTTGTTTTAGTATATATTATTATAGAAGATAGATTATAGATTTGCCACGTAAAATATCTTATTGTTGTCAACAACACGTGATGGAGAGATCAATTTTTTCTTTATGGTGTTCTTACTCTTCCAATCTTTTGGGCTGATAAAACAGAAACTGAAATGAAATTAAACGAACTGAACTGAAATGAAATTAACTAAAATTATTTATTATTTTATTTTTTATTTTATTTTATTTTACTTTTTTTAAATAAAAGTGGCCTGGAAACAGTCGTCGGAAAACCGTCGCCCGAAAAGTCAGCCAAAAAACCACTGCCGGAAAAAGTCTGCCCGACAACTGTCGTCGAAAAAATCGGCCGAAAAACATCGGAAATAAAAATGATGTCGAAAAATGTCAAGCGAAAAATGATGCCGGAAAATAATAATGATGATGATTCGGTCGGAAAAGTAGGTCAAAAAAAAATCGGCGGTAAAGTCGAGCGAAAAAATGTCGCCAAAAATTCGACTGAAAAATCGTCGCCGGAAAAGTCTACCGAAAAAACCATCGTCGTAAAAGTAAGACCGAAAATCATCGTCGGAAAAATCGGCCAAAAAAACCTCGGAAATAAAAACGATGACGTTAAATTGTCGAGCAGAAAAACAATGTTGGATAATAATAAGGAAAAATTGTAAAAAATAAGTCAACCTTTAGCAGACCTTCTCAAATTAAGTCAACCTTTTGATTAACTCAAAATAAGTCAACCTAATATACATGTCTTCTCAAATTAAGTTTTTTCACTAATTGTTTGTTGATTAAATTAACATTTTCAATAAAATATCATATAAACAACAACATGTTAATGCACCGCTTTAATTTTGCATTGAAATTATTAACTTTCTCCGCCAGTAAATTAGTGAAAAAAACTTAATTTGAGCGGATATGTGTAATAGGTTGACTTATTTTGAGTTAATCAAAAGGTTGACTTAATTTGAGAAGACCGGCTAAAGGTTGACTTATTTTTTACAATTTTTCCTAATAATAATAATAATAATAATAATTCTTAATATTATTATTATTATTATTATCATTATTATGATTATGATGAAATGAACTGAAATGAATTGGAATGAAATAAACTGAACTGAATTGAAGTGAAATGAAATGAACTGAACCGAAATGAAATGAAATGAATTGAACCGAAATGAAATGAACTTAAATGAAATGAATTGAACCGAAATGAAATGAAATGAACTGAATTAAAGTCCAAGAGATCAATTTTCTAAGAACACAAACTGCATAATCAAAGTTTTTACAAGTTTTTTTTTATTCTTTTAAATGAATATACTAAAAAATATATAGCTCAAAAATTAAGATAAAAGTACGTAAATTCATATATTTTAATTCTATACAAATAGATATCCATATTGATATATTTTTTACATATAAATTTTACCTTTTGATTATATATAGTGAAAACTTGGTAGGAGAGAAAATATAGTGGATCAACTTTTTCTTTTGTTCAATTTTTGGTATGAAATAAACTTTATTGGAATGTTTTTTTCCCTATTTTTAGATTATCGCAATATAGATGACAACTTAGATTCAAATCTTATTTATTTGTTGTTTATTTTACTAGTGAGTAACAACTATATAAAAAATGTTACCGCACACTTAGAGTGCATAAAAAGCTTAATATAAATAAGTAGAGGAGAATAATAATTATAAGAGGAGTTTTATTACTTAGATTTTTAATAACATTTTTTTAATTACTACTTGTATGTGCATCAATTCTTCTTATATCACAAAATGGATGTAAACTTGTAGAAACTTTTGACTTGTTTTACTACCCTTTAATATTTCAAACCAAAATGACATGCATGCATAACGTGCACAAAAGGATAGTATGTATATAAACCAAAGGGTGATATGTTTTTCTCTTAGAAAAGTTTACTTTACACCAAAATAAATCTAAAAATTCAAGTATCACCGCTAATAATAATTAAAAATTACCAAAATTAATATTTTTGAATTCAATATAAATAATTCATATTGATATAGTTTGTCAGATAAAAATTTATCTTTTAATTGTGAATTTGTTCATTTAAAATTAATATTGATATATTGATATATTAAAGAGCATCGTGAATGAATTTTTTCTTTTGTTCATTGTTGTTGGGTAAAAGAGAAAAGTTTTTCTATGATTATGTGGATGGTTGAGAATCTTATACTTCCTTCGTAAAAAAATTCTTGTAACAAAATATTTTTCACGTATGACGAGACAAAACTTTGAAGATTAATATCTCTAATTATGTAATTTAAAAAAATTATAATCACTAAATAATAAAAAACTATAAGTTGAGACGAATCCAACAATATCTCACATTAATCCAACGAGACAAAAACTTTGAATAGTGTTAAAAGTACATTTGTTACAAGAATTCATTTACGGAGGAAGCATAGGCAGATTCACCAAGTAACCACATTACACACGTGCGACAGGTCAAATGACCAAAAACATGAAGCTCGACATTTATTTTAAAAAAAAAAAGTTTTGAGGAACTTCCCAAACAGCCAAACCACAAATATCCCAGGCTCATCATCTTCCACATTTCCTCTAATCCTTAGCCATTGCAGCTTCTCGGCAAAATCACAGACAACATAACCACATAATCCTACGACCCTAGTGCGGCGGTGCAGCTCCACGACAGCCGAGTGAATGGCGAGTGCGCTCCTTTCACCCAAGGATACCAAAGGGAGTAAAAGCCATCCCACATCGGAAGTTGAGGAGAACGAAATCTTCTGATCTTTATATAGATATGGATACCTAAACCAAGTAGAGGCCTTTTGGGCAGGTCGTTCCCACTTCAAAGCAAATCCTTGCGGGCTAGGACTCAAAGAGAATAATGTCTACTAGTGGGCTCCTGTTCGCCCAAGGATACCAAAGGGAGTAAAAGTCATCCCACATCGGAAGTTGAGGAAAACAAAGTCTTCTTTATATAGAGATGGATACTTCAACCTAGTAGAGACCTTTTGGGTGGGTCGTTCCTAAAAAAATGTTTCATTTTCCTTATCTTTTTTTTTTTGAAATAAAAAATTGCTTTTATTTTCTAATTACAATTAATATTAATAATTTATTTACATTTAATAAAAACATTCAATTACTTTCAAATTATGAGATTTACTTTCTTACATCACTTTCTTTTTAAGTTATTCATTTTTAAAATTAATTTTATTACATTTTGAATTCTTCTAAATATGCTCACACTTTATATTTACAAAATTATTTTCCATTATTTTATAATTATGAAAATGAATATTCTTCAAAATATGTACTCATATATGTTTTTTTTTCCAAGAAAAATATATGTTATAATCTTAAAAATAATAAAAAATTTGATATATTTTTATTTTTTGGATGAATTATCATCAAATCTTGGTTAGTTTCAATCTTATAAAATCATTAGAATTATAAAAACTAACATAGAACTATGAACCTAATAAGTACAAAGCCCGTGCATTATACACGGGCCAAAAACCTAGTTATGATTAAAATGAGAAGAAAAAAGAAAGCAACATCATATATGTATTTTTGGGATTAAAATATAAGCCTAAATACATAGAGGTGGAATTTCTATGGTATTTCATAATATATTTTTGGGAATGTAGGAATGTTTTGATCTTCAAAAGAGACGTGCTTAATAAAGAGATGTTTTGATTTTTATAATATATATATTAGTGTTGGCACTGCGAGCGATGTCAACACTAGTAGAAGAGAGTGAAATGAAGAAGAGTTGCATTTATGGGGTTTTTTTAATAAAAAATTCAAACAAAAATGAATTTAAAAAAACTGACAAAAAAATGGTCATGTGATTTGGAACCATACAGTAGGTTGTATGGTTTGGACCCATACAACAGGCCTTATATAAGAATTTGTGTTTAATATTAGTTTGTAACCATTTGTTCATTTGTGTTTAATATTATTACTAATTAGTTCAAGGCGGGAAAAAAAATTGGTTTGCCCATCGAGTAAACTACCCACCATTATTTGAGAGTGATAGGGAGTAGTGATAGTGGAACCATCCAACTTAGGGTGCGTTCTCTTCAACTTATTAAATTAGACCTGAACTTATCTGAATTTATCTGAACTGAACTTTTTCTTTTTTTTGGTAAGTAAAGAATTATATATCAAAGGAGAAGATTATTACATCCTACCCTAAGTGCGTGACACAAAGCCACCACCAGAAAGAATCATAAGGCTAATAGGGACATGCCCCTAATAGTCATAAGAGAAGGTATTGTGTCAGACTAGGGGTGATAATGAGCTCGGCCTGTTCGCGAACAGAGTTCTGCTCGACTTGGTCAAAGCTCGGTCAAAGCTCGGTCAAGGCTCGACTCGTTTTAGCTTGGTTCGAGTTCGAGTTCGAGTTCGGCTCGAGACATTAACGAGCCGAGCTTGAGTTGTGCCAAGCTCGGCTCGAAAAGCTCGTGAACAGGCTCGATTAACTTTTTATATATGTAAATAATATATTATGTTATATAAATAAATTTATTTATTCTAGTTATATTATATATATGAATAAATTAATAGTCTTATTGTTAAATATTAACAAAAAACAAACATCTTTAAAAAAAATTAAAATGGAGAAGACATATAAACTAAGAATAATATTGGGTAAAACTGTTCGTGAACAGTTCGATAAGAGCTCGGTCAACGATTGGTCAAAGCTCGGCTCGATTATGGCTCGGCTCATCAAAGTTCAAGCTCGGCTCGAGTTCGACTAAATTTAAATGAATACGAGCCGAGCTAAGCAGAGTTCGTGCTCGACTCGTTCGATAATCACCCCTATGTCAGACCAGTCCGACATAAGTTTACTGTTAGACCAGTTCAACTGGACCTGGACAAGTTTTATTGAACCTGGACACATGTTAGTAAACCTGGACATGTATTGGTAGACCTGGACACATATTTGTAAACTTGAACACAAATTTGTAAACCTGAAAATATATTTGTAAACCTGGACACATGTTGTTGAACCTGGACACATAGTACTGAACCTGGACACATATTGTTGAACCTGGACATAAATTTGTAAACCTGATGAAACTTATTGAACCTGGAAACATATTGTTTACCCTGGACACATGGACCTGACCTGGATAGATATTTGTAAACCTGAACACAAATTTGTAAACCTGAAAATATATTTATAACCCTGGACACATGTTGTTGAACCTGGACACATAATATTAAATCTGGACACATATTATTGAAGCTGGACACATATTGTTGAACCTGGACATAAATTTGTAAACCTGGTGAAACTTATTGAATCTGGAAACATATTGTTTACCCTGAACACATGGACCTGGACACATATTGTTAAATCTGGACATATATTGTTAAACCTGGACACATATTATTGAACCTGGACATGTTTTGTTAAGTCTGGGCATAAAAAAAATACAAGTGTTGGACGGTCCGACGGTCGGACCTTCCGACACAATACTTTCACAGTCATAATCATCCATCAAAACCAAACAAAAACTACCATACATGCTTAAGCAAAAGAACTAAGTTCTTAATAAACAGTAAAATAAGCACATAAAGTAGAAAAACACCAACTAGAGAAAATCTAAGCTAGTCAAAAGACTTAGTCCTAACAAAAAGTTAGACTATAACATACTCGAAGTTAGATGATCCATGGGACCTCCAAGCCGAGTTTTAAAATCGACCAAACCTTCTTAGATCCATCCATTCATTATCAACTATGGGCAACAAGCGTAAAAAGCCACTATGAGGCATCTTCCTTGGAACTGTAGCAACCATACGGACATTAAGAACCGAGGCAAACCATCTCCCATGAAAGAACCGCGATTGAAAAAGCTCGAAAGACTCTACCATCATAAGCTAGCCCAAACCCCCAACGATGACCCAAACCATCCACAAATGACCATACATGATCAAGTCTTCACCTAACATTAAAGCGTAGGAAGCCCTCAACCTAACTGATTGTTCTGAGCCCGGACGCTGCTCTGAGCCAACGTGAGGATCGCATCCTCCAAGTTGCGACGACGAAGACGGAAATTCGGTGGTCTAGGGGTCGACATCCTGAAATCAAAGACAAGTCAGCACACGAACGGCAACAACGCGGAAACGAAGCGATAAAACGTCTTAACCCAGGCTACTACCCATGGTTTCTCTCATCTAAGGTTTCCATATTAGGCTAGGGTTCGCTCGGGTTCATAAAGCACTCATCTTACAAAGCTACTTATGAAGAAGTAACTTAGGGTCAAACCTTAGCTCTGATACCAACTGTAACGACCCGACTTTTTAGCTTGTCGATTTACGAAGGGAAATCGACATTCGGATCATTACTTAATCATATTAAACAATAAATCAAATCATTAGAATGGAAGAAATATCTTTTATTAATATAACTACTAAAAACCATAATAATCCACTAATCGTTATTACATCAAAAGTCTGGAAATACTGTCCCAACATGCTGGGATCATAGGATAAACTAAATAAATGTTTAAATTGTTCTGGATAAACTAGATACTTAAAATAAAGGCTAAATCTCTCAAGCCCATCCGGCGAAGCCCGCTCTATTCTGCTGCAACATCACCTGAAACTGAGGGGGGGGTCCACCGTCAGTGGCGAGTAACTAGGCTGTCCCATTTAATCGAGGGACCACCAAACACATAATTGCATAGAAAATATCATAAAAACTGTAAAGAACTCAATACATGCTTTACACATAAATACACAAAATACGTATAAATGTACGTATAAGAATACGTATAAAGGTACGTACAAAATACGTATACAGGTACGTATAAAAATACATATAAAGATACGTATAAAAATACGTATAAATACCCCTACAGAAATACGGTTAGAATACGTATAATTACGTATAAAGTACGTACAATCAACCCTGCAAATACGGTTAGAATACATACCAAATACATTCAACATCCGTATATATATATACACACGCATACATGCTCGTATAATTACAGAAATACACAGCGGAAGATTTATAATATACTGAACTTATACTTTATATTATACATCTTAAATGATCTCAATCCCTTAACTTATACCTATCCTCTCATATATTATACCTTAATAAATCATAACCATATCTTATCATCTTCTTCTCATTATATAACTTATCTTATCACATCAGATCATATCATATCTGGTCATCTTTTGAAATCATCTTATCACTTCATCTTATGATTTCATCTTAACATATCAAATCGTATGATCTTAACATAACATATCATCTTTGTTGGACCGGTCACTATAACTCGTTATGGATCTCGTGTTTCACCATAACTTTCCTAGGACATGCCGGGATGAGCTCGTGTACTCAACCCGTAGCGGATCTCGTGTTTCACCACTAAGCCTAAGCTATGGCCATAACTCCCAAATAGCAGCTCGTGTACTACTACTTAGACGACTACATATCCTAAGACCCAGAACTACTCGGGGAACTCAGCCTGACTACTCGGGTCATCAGGTGTGCTCGTCCCATTGAGCAGTGGCCTCGACTTAACCTAGTCTAACTACTCGAGTCATTAGGTGGGCGTCCATATTGTATCTTATATCTTCATTTAATTAATTCATATCATATATTGGGAAAATACTAGGTGACCGTAATAGGAAATGAAATGTTCGGAGTCCTAGGAAAGGGAGGTGCGGCACGTATATTGGCCACCTTAAATACCAAGCCTTTCCTAGCCAGAGACCGAAACATAACATGTATAGCTATTACTCTGTTTCCTTTCTTATCCCTAGTAATATCTTATGCATTTCAATTCTTATAATATACTATTCTTAAAATAAGCATACACTTATAATCCTATCCTTCCGGATACTAACCTTAATATAATATATTAACTTTGTAACTTTATCCAATATATAATTATATTATTATTACTAATAGTAATTCGGCCCTAACAGTCATAGTATTAATATTATTCCTTTTAATCCCTACACTTTACAACTTATCCCTAATAATTATTTTATCCGTAACTTTTGTTATTAATTATCCCTAAATTAATAATAAACCAAAATTAACCAAAATTTGACTAAATCATCCATTTTACACGGCACATTTAAATTAATACAATAATTAACCATTTTCTTAAATTAATTTAATTAATCAACATAATTACCAAAATTACCAAATTATGAATAAAAATACTATTTCCCTATTTCTTTTAGTCACTCGACAATTTCATAAGGTTCAACAAAACAAAACAATTATTCTTATAATTTAACCTATAACAATAATTAAATTTAATTAAACAATTGAAATAGTAATCATACTACAAGATTACATCAAGAATCAAGATCCAAACCAACATGCTTAAAATCAACACCACTCGATATTTCCTCAAATCCAAGACCAATTATATAAATTTCAAGAATTAAAATAAAGATTCATATAATCACTTTAATATGATCAAGATTACATAGCAAATAACACTTTTATAACTTTCTTTAATCTTTGGCTCACTCGGAAAAATTCCGAGAACAAGTAGATTTAAATTCCATTACAAGATACAAATTTTATTAATAAAATAAATCATGATCATGCTTTAAGATTACAAAAGAACAATTCAAGAATTCATGGCAAAATATTGAGGCACTCGACATTTCATAGTAATAAACAAGAACATTAATCTAAAATTAATCATGCAACAATTCGATATAAAAATAATTAAATCAGAATTATTCATGCAATTAGATTAATTATACAATCAAGATCAATACATAATATTCAAGAAAATACAAGAAACAATTCATGAAATCTTCATCAACACACTCGAAAAGAACTAGGATAAAAATCAGAATTATTCATGCTAGAAATTCGAACATATGCATAAATTTCATGAATTAATTTATACAACCTAAATTATTAAAACATGCATAAAACATCCGTTTAAAACAAGAAATCATGGAAATACATCAAGAAAACAATCATGTTCCATTCGACTTTTTGTGTGCAAAAACATAGATTAAATTCCTACAATCTCATGATTAGTTCCTAATTAACTATATGATTAGCTACCCATAAATTAAAGAGGAGAGCTTAGTTACCTTAAATCGCAAAATTTCCAAGGTAACAATGGGGGTTCACGGCTGTTTTAGAAGGAGAAAGGAGGAGATTTTCTTTAGGGTTTTTGGATCAAATAACAAATAGGACCCAAAAGAAGTGAAGGGGTCCTATATATAAAGAAAATAAAAAAAAATAAAAAATAAAAAAAAAAACAAGCAACAACCCTAAACTAATGCTGGCTGCCGTGGAAGAGCAACAAAAGGGGGAAAAAGTTGTTAGGTCATCAACAACATTTGAATAGGTAATTTTGATTATTTCAAATTAATTAATTATCCAAAATAATAATTAACATTTAACTAATTAAAACAAAAATAAACTTTGGCCCCAAAGAGAGGAAGGCCGGTCATGACCAACAAGAAGAATAAATTGGGTCTTTGGCCTAATTTGGAAGAGAAAAGTGTTGGGCTAAAAATAAAACAGTCCAATATAGTGGGCCTTTTTGGACTAAAATTGAAAATATAACGTTAATAACCGCGAAATTTTCTGGCCCAAAATTCCGGGTTATTACACAACTCCTGTTCTGAATTTGGAAGAAAGTCATCTTACGTCATTTCGAACCCTACCCTTTAGCTCATCATGGGTTAGTTGCAACATGATTGAAGATGAATGGGCAAAGAAATCAATAGTCCCATCCCCATTGCACATCAAGGACTTCGACATGGGACACCAATTCAATTGGCATCAACCCCGACATCGCTGTCCTGTCTCGAATGGCATAGCCAACGCAGACATCGAACCAATCCTACCACTGATCTGAACTTATCTGAACTTATCAGACCTGATTTAACTTATTAGACCTTATTTAACTTATTAGACCTTATTGGAACTTATTAGACCTTATTGGACCTTATTGGAACTTATTAGGCCTTATTAGAACTTATTAGACCTTATTGAAACTTATTAGACCTTATTGGAACTCATTAGACCTTATTAGAACTTATTAAACCTGATTGAAACTTATTGAAACACATTTTATATGATTAAATAAAATAAATTAATAATAATAATAATAATAATAATAATAATAATAATAATAATAATAATAATATTCTATACATTTGAACCTATGTTTTTTTTTTATTGTTGAATTACGTTCAAGATAGTAATAATAATTAGTACTCCATTATTAATTAATATTATCAATTCCAATAACACCTTATCTACATATTTAATTTTTCTTAATTCACTTGTAGTAAAATTAGCAAACTAGAACGGATTGAATAATAATAATATGGAGGATGAGTAAAGTTTAATTTGGACCAAAATTAGTAATAATAATATGGAGGATGGGTAAAGTTTAATTTGGACCAAAATTAAATCAAACCCAAAATAAAAAATAAGTTTTATTTTATAATATAAAAAAATAGTTTAATTCAATTTAACTCTGATTGGTTTCTCTAATAAAATAATAAAACAAGAATGATAAAATAAAATTGGTTTATGTTGTGTAAGAGTGCTTTAAGTTAATTATTAATTTAATTAATTTTATTTGATCAATAATTAAAAATAATAATCTAGACCTGATTTGAACTTATTAGACCTGATTGGAACTTATTAGAACTTATTAGACCTTATTGGAACTTATTAGAACTTATTGGACCTTATTGCAACTTATTAGACCTTATTGGAACTTATTAGAACTTATTAGACCTGATTGCAACTTAATAGACCTTATTGAACTTATTAGACCTGATATAACTTATTGGAACTTATCTGAACTTATTAAACCTGAAACTTTTTTTTTTTTTGGTGTATCCACCCGGTTCACTCTTTTTGGGCGAATCCGGATTCGGAGCGCGTCCCGGGGTTAAGGTTTTAAACTCCTCCCAACGTGCTTGCGGGGGATCGAACCGTGGTTCTCCCTACCAAGTCTAGCCCCTGGCACCACTAGACCAAGACAACGTTGGTTGAAACTTATTTTTTTAAGGTGATGAGAACTCACCCTTAGTATGCGTTCTCTTCATCTTATTAGACCTGAACTTATCTGAACGTATCTGAACTTATCAGACCTGATTTAACTTATTAGACCTTATTGAACTTATTAAACCTTATTGGAACTTATTAGACCTTATTAGAACGTATTAGACCTTATTGGACCTTATTGGAACTTATTAAACCTGATTGGAACTTATTGAAACATATTAAATATGATTGAATAATAAATTATTATTATTAATAATAATAGTAGTAGTAATGATGATGATAATAATAATGATAATAATAATAAAAATATTGTAGTTTGTATTGTTTTTATATAATAATAATAATAATAATAATAATAATAATAATATTACTAATAATCCAAAAAAAAAACAATATTCTATACATTTGAATTTATGTTTTTTTTTTTTATTGTTGAATTACGTTTAAGTAGGCAGTAATAATTAGTATCTCAATTTTCAAACCCATTATTAATTAATATTATCAATTCAAATAATAACTTATCTACATATTTAATTTTCCTTAATTTTGATTTTGCAAGTTGTTGAAAATGTACAACCACGAGCTGATGTAAATTTAACTGATGGCGAACGACTAAAGGCAATGAAAGTTGTTCGTACAAAAATTACAGATGAGATATGGCAAGTTGTACGTGAAGAAAATATACTCGATGCAGAAAATGATATTGAAGGTGAAAATATGTACTCCGATGATGAATCTGAAGGAATGTATTGATGTGGATTTTTATTCAAGGGAATTTTATTTAATTTTAATTAGTACTAGAGTTACAAATTATTTTAAATCTATCATTCTTATTTTATAATATAAAAAATAGTTTAATTCAATCTAACTCTGATTGGTTTCTCTTAAAAAAATTATAAAACAAGAATGATAGAATAAAATACGTTAATGTTGCGGATTAACTTAATTAATTTTATTTAGTCAATAAAAAAAAAACTAAACCTGATTGGAACTTATTAGGGCTTATTGGAACTTATTAGAACTTATTAGTCCTGATTGGAACTTATTAGAACTTATTGGACCTTATTACAACTTATTAGACCTTATTGGAACTTATTAGACCTTATTAGAGCTGATATAACTTATCTGAAATTATTAAACCTGAAACTTATTTTTTTAAGGTGAAGAGAACGCACCCTTAATAATCAATATTTTAATCTTCTATTTTTTGTGGGTAGCCCACCGGGTGATGAGGCTGTTGCTAACCTATCAAAAATAACCTAACAATTCTAACTAATATAGATAAGGAGGTAGAGTTGAATCCACAAGCTAAGGAGGTGCATTTTCTCTTAATCCTAAAAAGTTGAAACTGTGTAAAAAGACCTTTGGTGGGAAAGATTATTAGAATAAAGAAAACAAATAAATAAAACCAAAAATTAAAAATTTAAAGATCTAGGGTTTAGGTTCATGATTAAAATCTTGAATTGATTAAAGTTAAGTTTTCAATAATTCACAGATAAGTTTTAATCGAGATCTATCATGCTCACGCAATTTAAATTATTAGATCTATAGAATTAATCTAAAAGGCTCACGCAATATACTAAATTAATTACACCTAAAATTGTAAGTCTATATAGAATTTTAACCTCTAAGGATTAGATTAGGAAGTTAAAAGCAACGAACTCATGAATTAAAGAAAAAAAGAAATCAATCAATCGTAGATTACCCTAAAGGTCGGGAAGGATATTTAATCAAAGAAAATACTAGTAATAAGGAATAAATCAAAGACATAAAAATTAAAGCAAACATGAACAAAAGAAAAGGGGAAAAAAATTACTAGTAAGATGAAGGAAAGAACGAAACTTGAATTAAAGAATAAAAGAAACAAGAATGAAAAGAAAGCTTAAATCCGAAACCTAAAACAAAATAATAAAGAATAGTACAGAGACATTATAGGGAAAGAATATGAACCACATGTTTTTCTAATAACGCCCACACGGTTTCTCGAGCCCATATCTGACCAACAACTTCAAATGGCCCTAACTTCTTCGTTTCAAGTCAGAATTAGGTGTATGACTTAGTGTTTGAAAGCTCCTTGAACCTAGTTACCAATGCCACTAGAATTGCCTCCATTCGATTTGTGTAATATAAGTTATGTCCAAAATAGTGAGGAGTGGTCGAAATCATTCGAACCAAATCGAACAACTTCGAGCCAATGCTTCGCCAATTGTCACCATAACCTCTCTGACATTCACCATGACATTCCAATTCTTCTCCAGTGCCTATTATCTTGGCCTTCTTTGATGGTTTTTGTCTCATTTAGTGTATCTTTTATCACAATCATGAAAAAGACACAAACACTCCAAACCGATTTATTAGCGGTGAAACGACTCCTAAGAGCACAATAAGCACTTAAAACCATACAAATAAGGGAGGAAAAAATATATAAAATCATATTATCACCGGGTATATGTAGTCATGTTCGTTCAAGCGAATTCTTAATTATTGGAAGTAACCAAAAATATATCTTGAGAGAAGTTTGAAGGACGACGTTCCAATACGAATCCCAAAAAGCATCTTTTAGTGATATCTTTGGGTCAAATGGTTTTAGGGTGTGTTCTATTCAACTAATTATTAGATCTTAACTTATCGAAGATGAACTTATCCGAACTTAATTGAACTTATTCGAACTTATAGTATAATTTTAGTTAAATTCAAGTTGGGTCAAATTAGTTTCACTTTCAGTTCAATTCAGTTGTAGGTTCAACCATTTTCAGTTTTATTTCAATTTAAATCAATTTTGATATTTTCTAGTTCATTTTAGTTTAGTTACAATTGCCATTTTTTCCAGTCATTTTCAGTTAAGTTTTTATTTTTATTTTTTATTATATAAATATTCTCAATCAGTTTTTTTTAGTTCAAGTTTTCCAGTTCTCTTTCAATTCATAGTTCATTTCAGTTTTTTTTTTTATCCAGTTCCAGTCCATTTACGGATTCCCAAATATTTTTCACTCAAATCTAAATATAAGTTGAAAATTGCTTTGGTCAAGGAAAAAAGCCTGTGCGTGACAATTACATAACTTAGGCCTTGTTCTATTGGACCGAATTAATCTGGACCGAATTAATCTGAGCCGAATTGAACTAAATTGAATTTGTCTGGACTAGGGCATGTTTGGTTGCCATGGGAATTAATTTAATTTCCATGGAAATTTTCATTTCATATGGGAAATTACTTCCCTTAGTGAAATTCCTAGGAATTGTCCAAGGTTGTTTGGTTGGCATGTAAGAATTTCCATTTCATGTGAATTTTCATGACGAAGGGGAGGGTGGGTAATAAAATTCCTACATTTTGTGGGAAATCTAAATTCCCATTAATTTCAACTTCCCCCATTTTCACTTTTTTAATCCAACCAAACAATCACCTCATTTTCAAATTCACATGAATTCTCATTTCCTCCATTTATTTCAAGCAACCAAACAACCCCTAAGTATATGTTCTTTTGGACTGATTTATTTTGAGCAAAATGAATTGAATTTGCCTTAGTTTAATTAAAATAAGGAAAAATTGTCCAAAACTACCAAATAAATGTTGACTTTTGAAAACTACTACCAACTAAAAAAAAGTTGTTACAGTATAAAACTACCTAATAAATCAACTTCGACCTGGTAGCACTATCCTTTCCGTGTTTTTTCATTTTTCTGATATTATGGCCCACCAATTTTGATTTCTCTCTAATTTTTTCCACTAAAACTACTTGATTTCCCTCCATCTCTAAGTATACGAAAGCTTCAATGGAAAAAAAAAAACGTAGGATTAAAGAAAGTTGGATTGAAGAAAAAAGGGGGGAATTTTGATTAATTTCATATGTTAAAAGCTGATGTATATTAAAAAAAAAAAGAGGAAGTTAGAGATAGAGGGAAATCGAGCATTTTTGGGAAAAAAATAGAGAAAAATCAATAGTGATGGGCCATAACATCAAAAAAATGAAAAAAAAAAAACGACAGGTGATAGTGCTACAAGGTTGAAATTGATTTATTAGGAAATCATAACAATTTTTTATTTATTTATTTTGTAGTAGTTTTAAAAAGTCGACATTTATTTGGTAGTTCTAGACAATTTGAATTGAAGCTGGATTTGTTTGAACTAAACAAAAATTTTAGAAATTAAGTTTAAAAGAGCAAGACATTAATCTAGGGAGTCCGGAGACACTGGCGGGGGCCTTGGGAATGAACTAAACTTGTAATTGATTTGAAATTTCAAAAAACAATTATTTCTTTTCTCTTCCCTCCCTTTCTCTTTCCTTCTTTTCCTTTTTAAAAAAGGAAAATGATACAGAGTATATGTTTAAGGGGCTCATCATATACCCCACTTTCTCTTCATATCCCTTTTATTCTCACAACTAAATTTTACTTAATAGTTCGTGCACTCCAAATTATTGCATTTAATTTGGATCGGAGAAAGTATTAAAATGATCTACAATGGAATTTTTTTTATTCGACTCGATGTGGTATTTTTTGCCCTAAATTGAAAAGAATAGAGTCGTTATTGAAGATAACGATTGAGTTACACACCTATTTTGGATTGAATTGTTGAACTATCTAATTGTTTGGATATAATTTGAAATAAACTAGAGTCAAACAAAAATAATAAATTAACTGAAAGGAACTGAATTAAAATTGAAAATAATTGTTGCACGGTTTAATTGACCGAGTAAAAGCCAAAATGAATTGGATCTATATTGAATTAATTCCACTTGAAAGGGAGAGGGATGAGAGATTCGAACCCGTGACCTCTGCGTCACGTTGGCTCTGATATCATGTTGGAGGACCATCTCATGATCAACTAAAAGCTTAAGCTAATAATTGATGACGAAGAATATGTTATATACTATATCAAATTGAACTAAAACTATAAATCAACTCAAATTGAATTAAATTGAACTGAATTGGAAACATGATTAACTGAGCTGATGAACTGGAAACATAATTAACTAAACTAAACTGAAAAAATAATTTATTGAATTATAAAATTACTAAATTAGATTGTGTTTAAACTAAATTGATATGAACCAAGCTATTGTTTGTATAGAACCTAATTGAAAAGTTGGCCTAAATTAAAGCATCTACTTATATTTAGGGTTGTCAGTGAGTTGAGTCGAGTCAAGTAGGAGATTAACCCCATTGGGGCAAAGTGGTGGATGATGCGGCCGAGGTGGGGCTGATAATCATACCCTGGCCTCTATGGGGATGGAGATGGATGATATCGATTGTACCCCATCCCTGCCCCCTATTAATATTCTAATATATTTTAAAAGTAATATTGTTTTTTCCTACAAGATTAATATATAATTAATAATTAGATTTATAAATTGTGCATCACATAAGCACTATGCTATTTAAGTCTAAAAAACCATTTTTTAAATTTAGATTCAATAGAAACTAAATTAAACTTGTAATTTAACTGAAATTTCAAAAATTAAGTAAAAAAAAAAAAGTCAAACCGCAATGGTCATCAATGGGAAAAAAAAAAATCCACATAACTGCCAAATGCCAATTACTTTGTCGCAAAAAATTACTCCATGGATTAGGTAATTTTGCACCAATCTTAATGTGTTGCAAAACGTGTTTTTTGATAAGTGGGTTTCCCATAATCCCATCCACTCAATGAACATAAGATAAAAAATAATGAGTCAATGACAACCAGCCTAGCCTAACCATGAAGTCAATAAAAATGCATCATTTTTCATTTTTTTATTGAGCAAGCCTGACAGTTGTGATATAATCCTTATATCTGAATTTAGTTGTTACATTCATTTTTTAACATTATAAGATACAAATTTAAATAAAAATATCTTGAACTGCACATATTAGAAAATAATAAAAATTACTCCATCTTTCTTTTTTTACTTGCTACATATTCCTTATTTAGATGTTGCTATTTACTTGCTACATTTCCTATTTTGGCATGTGGGACTCACATTAGTTCTATCTATTCTACCAATATTTTTGTCATATATCCACTTTATTCTACCGATTTTACTATTAATTTTGTCATATTCTCAATAAATATCTCTACTTTTAATGGTCCATACCATTTTACATATTTTTCCTAAAAACTTGTGCTAAATGGAATGTGACAACTAAATAAGGACGAAGAGAGTATATATATTTAAAAAGTACATGTTGAGACGAATTAAAGTAGATCCATTATGACGGTATTCTTCTTTACACTTATAAAACTAGAAGTAATTAAAGACCATATGTGAACCGTGATACAAGTCAAAATATAGCAACTAAATTGGGATAGATGGAGTATTTAAATTGTGAGTTTTTTCTTAACATAAAACTATAATTTTTTTACACAGATTTTATTTAGTTATACAAAAAATTATAGATTTAGAATAAAAAGTTGCAATTTTGAGTTAAAAATTCTATTAACCTGTCAGGCGGTCTCATAGTAGATGTATTTTCTAAAAATTGATAATGTAGGTAGTGCTTGGCTTTGAATCGAGCTCTACTACAGATCATCTGGTGCAATTTAGCCGGCAAACACATCTAAATTTGAAAAGATAAAGAATCTTCGCAAATATGTGCGATGAGATTCAAAATCAAGATTCCATATTTCCATACTTACGTTCACAAGATTTAACCAATAGGATATGAATTATACGTGGGCTGCATTTCTTATTTACATAATTACATGATCCAAAACTACCAAAAAAGTTTGTGATAAATCTAATACTCCTAATTGACCTGACCTGATATAAGTCGTACGTGGGTGCATTCTCTTCAACTTATTTGACCTGATCTGGCATGACCTGATTAAACCTATTAAACATGACTTGATTATAACTGACTAAACCTGACCTGACTTGACATATTCAAACGTAAACCTGATAAGTTTTGAGACTTGATAAAAAATGGAAGAGAATGCACCCTAAATAAAAAAATGTTCCCTCCTTTATTTAATCAGTTCAAAGTTTCCAGCAAAGTTTTCTCACAACACATGCAGCCAAACAACTTTCTGCTAAGCTACTATAAGTACAGTAGCAGTTACACTAAATACTCTTTAAAAAAACAAAAATTCAATAATAAAAAAAAAAAATGTTCAATCTTTCATTGGTAATGGAGAAACTGTGACCTGACCTCTGCGGTGAAGTAAACACAAGCGTACAAATTGGTTTATTCTTACTGCCCTTTCTCTTTTCTCTTTCTTTTATTCTCTTCACATTTCAATCTTAAATTTTCTTGCTGTCTAGTTTTGTGGGGTTTGCTTGGAGCAAAGCAAAAGAAAAGAAAAACCAAAAAAAGATTGATTAAAGTTCATCTTTTTTTGTTCCAATCATTCATTAAACAGATCATTTCAAGCTTTGCTTAAGCCCCACCTTTTCTTTTTCTTGGCAGGTTCGATTCTCATCTTCACTTTAATTTCTTCCCATCATCTTGTTTTATTTAGTTTATGATATTGCGTGTTTTTTTTTTTTGGGGGGGATTATTGAGAATTTGAGATTGGTTTTTCTGCTGATTATTGCTTTGGGTTTCAGGGGAAGGTTTGAATTTTGGTTTATATTTGTGTTTTGCAATCTTTTTTTACTTGTTGAAGTTTGTTGAATTGAAGTGCCCAGATTCTTGTATTCTGGAGATTTTGAAATTTTGATTGATGATTGAAATTTTGATATGATGAATAAAATTGTGTTTTGCAATCTAATGGAGTTTGGTAGAGTTTTAGTTTGTAGGAATTCTATTAAAAAAATTGTGAGTAGCTACTATTAGAGATTGTCGGTTGTTTATATTATTATAAACTAATTTGAATGCTAATGATTATTTGATAGGCATATTTGCATGTATTTTTCTATTGATCATGTTGTCAATATTTTAAGAGTGATGATGACTCTTGCTTGTTTTAGGGTATGTTCTTTTCAAACTTATTCTTACTTATCTGAGCTTATTTGTTAGTTGATTGATACTTGTACCTATCTTTTCATCTTATAAGTACTGAAAATAAGTTGGAGATAACAGGGCCTTACTTTGTTGCATGCTTTAAAAAGATACTTGAAATTTCAAGTTACTCTTTTACAAAAGGTAGAGTTGTTTCTGGTTGAAAATCTTATGAAATTCACAAGAAAATGAGCTTTTGACTTTTTTTTTTGGTTAACATGTCAATATTTTTTTAAAAATATATACTCACTCCGTAACATATTAACTGCAACGATTTGACATTTTTCCTCTAGGTGGAGCCAAAAGCATGGGAATTGTTTATAAAATAGTCAAGTCGGACAATTGGACACATACCACTGTTTTCTTGTTTGCATGAGTCTCTGTAACATAGTTTGTAGCAACATTCACATTTTGCCTAGGTGAAAAAGGAAATTACATGAAGTGAGATTATGTTACCTTATGCAACCACTTACCCTACTATTTTTGAAATTTCAACACAGCTCTGCTCCTAATGAGTGATGAGTGTAGGATTTAGCTTAGTTCAGTTCATTTCGTTTCAGATTAATTTCGTCCAAATGAATAGGGCCTATACTCTGTTTGGTTGGGTGTAAGACATTTTGATGTAAACTGTTTTTCATGAAAAATACAGTTGCAAAACAAGTTTTCCATTGTTTGATACCATGTAATAAAAATGATGAAAAATTAAGGAAAATGAAAGGGACTCAATGGGAGGAGTTTACTAGGGATGTAAGAAAAGTAAAGCAAAGTAGTTTTCCTTTCATTTTGAAGGAAAAATGGTTTTCCATCCTTGTAAGAGACATTTTATTGACTTTACTTCTAGAAAAAATGGTTTTACACTACTTTGTAAACCCAACAATGTAAAGTTGAAATAGAGGAAAATAGTTTCCAGGAAAATCTTTTTACGCCATATCAAATGGAGCCCTAGTGTTATAGGGCTTGTGTCTTAGGGGATGTAATTGCATTCTGAACAAATTTAAGGTATGCCAGGAAGCACCCATATGATCTATGAAATGCTATGTTTTAGAATATTTGGTGATTATAACGGTATCATGTTATTTCAAATGTTGTTGCAATGTCTGTTCTTCATCTTGGAGGATCATGTGTAGGTCATAATCATAACTCATAGTGGTGTCATGCTAGTAGTTGGATATTCATAGAGAATGATGTATTCAGTGAACAAAGCTATACCTTTCAATGTAAAAAAGTATGTCAATATTCAACTGTTGCCTGTTTAGGTTTAAGGCCATTTCGGGAAATTTGATGATTGTCAGTTATATTAAGTGATGCATATAAGTGGTAGCTGGTAATTTTCACTTTATTTTTCCCTAGGTCTTGAGCCTCAGAAATCAGAATAAAAATCTTCTATGTTGTTGAAGCAGTTAAAGTGTTAAACATTCAAAATTTTCATAGCAGTTTTTAGAGTCATACAGATTGGCCTGTTCAAATTGCTCTGATTACAGCTTGTTTGGTAGTAGTAGGGTTTCGGAAGGGAAAGAAAATAAAGTAGTTAGTTTCAGTCTTTGAAAATTGATAGTAAAGGTAAGGAAGTGAAAGGAAAGACTTCACAAAGTATTAACTTTCGTTTCCTCCCAAAAGGGGAGGAATTTGGGTGGAAAGAAAAATCTTGAACCAAACATTAGAAAATGAGGTTTTATTTCCTTTTTTTCCCCCTTCCTTTCCTTTATTAAAAAGAAAAATGCTACATGTTTAACTAGCTAAAAAATAGTACTCCGTAATTTTTAGTTAAATTATACATCTATTACACTGATTTATGCGTGATTTGACATGCGTTTCCAATTTATACTATTTTAGGAAGTATGTGAAACTTCTTGCCTCATTCCAATTTGCTCATTTACTTGAAATGCCATTCATTCACTTTGCTAGCTAATCTCCTTTTTTTTTCTAAAAAATAAATCTGCAGAGATCTTTGTTCTATACTTCTATGGTACTAATGGAGGAAAAACAGTTGAACTTTAATCAACCTCTGCTCTCCGTTAGGCGTGGCTCAGCAGTAACCGCTCCACCGGAGAATAAACGGAAGGCCAATAATTCCAATACAAGTTTGCCTCCACTTCCTTATTACAAATCAGAGATAAACTCAGGTCCACTTCGGCACCCCGGTGTTGTTCCTTTCAAGTGGGAAAGGATGCCGGGAAGGCCGAAGGATGAAAAGAAAGCACACAGAAAAACTCTCGAATGCCCACCTCCTGCTCCAGGGCTGCCACCAGGAAGGATCACAAACCATATTCCGAAACAAAAAGATGAAATTCCGAGAGATTCGCCAGCAAATTCTTCTCCTGAAAAAGTCCTCTCAGAAGTTGCAGGATCTGACAAGGAAGAATGCAAGGATACTTGTAGCTCTGAAGATGAAAATGTGACTTTTGTGGATGCTCAGGAAACACTTTCTAGGACAGAATCATTCTTTAACTGTAGTGTTAGTGGAGTGAGTGGGCTGGATGGCCCGGAGTTATCTCTATTCTTTTTGGACCCTCAGACTCGGGATCTTATGATGGGTCGGTTTCTTCCGGCTGCCAAAGCCGTGGCTTCAGAAACACCCCCGATAACGTCTAGAAGAAACCATGTGGCCCGAGAGCAGGAAAAGCCGGTGCAGAAAATGATAAAATGGAAGAAGCCAGCTCCACAGTATAATTCAGTTCCTGAAACTTTGCAGAGTAGGTTCAATGACAAACATGAGGATGGTGATGATGATTCTGATCACTCTGATGAACCGGAAGATACTTCAGTCAAACTTTGTGGTTTGTTACCAAGATTTTGTATGTTGAATCCAATTCCGGGAATGAGAGATCGCGTGGAAGCCATTCCTACAGCACGAAGCGTACGCACAAGACCATGTAGGGATAGTGAAAGCAAAGTAAGGAAGATTTTTGTACTATTTTACTTTCGGAGTTTTTAAATTCTTTTACCGCCTTTTGTCTTGCATTCTTTTTTGCATTTACCACATTTTCAATTGTTTTTTAAAGAATTAGCACCTTAAACTTTGAAAAGTTAGGTAAATTGTCACATTTTATTGACAATATGCACCTCATTTGACATTACAGAATGGCAAAGGGTGATCCCCAACCAAGATTTACAATTTGAAAATGCATTTGAATGATTGATTTAGAATGACAAATGAGGTGTATATTGTTGTTAAAAGGTGGAAAATTCCCCAAAAAAAAACCCTTTGCATTCATAATGCCTCTGCCCTAATAAAGGAAGCATTTTGAATAAATATTATGCAGGTCCACCCAAATGGAGGTGGAATGAAAAGGGCTGCTAACCAGTATGCTCCAGTTTCCTCATCGATGAACGGCCACGACTTAGTAGGGGAGAAGCTTATGTCGCCTATGCGGGAGAAGGGTGCGTCACCTCAGTTATTTCTCGACAGAGAGAAGCAGTTACTTGGTCTTCCTGAATTTTCATTAGCAACACATCTTTACACTGCAGAAACCGCGACTCTAGCAAATCCAGCAACCGAAAAAACTGTCTATGTGGATTCCGAAAGAATGGTCGAATCCCAACATTCAAACTCGAGCTCAACTGAGTCTCGAGGAAGGAACCCTTCAGTTGATTATTCACTGCAAGATTTCAAGTCTTTCTGCTCTAAAAGTTCAGAAACCACTGATTCGGGTGCACCGATAGCAAGTCAGGATGCAATTGAAGACCTGAAAAACTCGCTGAAGGCGAATGATGATCACGAGGTTGTGAATGTTGTTGTTGTTGATGTTAAACAGCCAAAAAAGCCGGAAGTTAAAAGCATGACACATTTCAAGAACAACAATTCTCAACACGCACTTACCCCGCTACTACCCAAGTCTCCATCTGAATCGTGGCTTTCTCGTACTTTGCCTTCTATGGGGTCGAGAGTTCCATCCTCCAAGCCGTATTTAGCAAACTACACGTTCAGGTTGTCTTCACCCGTGGAGCCGAAGAGGGCGCTTAAGAACACTAATATGCAAAGCATGTTTTTCAAGACTGCAGGGGTATGCTATTTCTTAGCTGCACATTTAGTTTGTGTTGGTTATACGACTCTGTTCTTTTGGACTGAATGAATCTGAAATGAATTGAAAAGCATCCCAAAATGGGTTTTAGCTGGGCTGAACTGAATTTGTCTGAAATTAAGTCCAAAAGAACAGAGTCTACCTGTATTATTTTGTTGAATAATTAAGATTTTAACTATATTAACAGTTTTGATATTCTTGTAGGAGCTTGCACCTATATCTGAAAACTAGAGAAGAATGAAAAAAGCACCCTATTTTTGGAAGGCATATATGTGATATGCCAGGAAGGCAGGAACTGTATAGCTACAGGCAGCAATTGTAAAGTTTGTAAACAGATAAATTACTGTATTCAATGGAAAAATAAATGATGGATCTAGCTGTAATTGTTCTCTGTAATTAGGGCTTGAAGCTGGTTTCTTGTCATCCTTTTTTGTGAATATTTGTTTCTCTATTTTTTAATAATGGAAAAAAAGTATAGTTTTTTTTTTTTTCAAAATTTATTTTGGGGAAAGGTGTACCGGTCCATCCAAGATTTCTATTTCCGTAATTTTTTTTTAAAATCAATCATTGTTTGATGTAATTAATGCTTGTTTTCGGTTGGAGTAAAAGACAACGATTAGCACCTCAACTATCAATATATACAACTTCAGGGAGATATATTTAGTTAATATTTTCCCCCCCTTCATATATACAACTTCAGGGAGATATTTATCACTTTTCATCAAAAAAAGTTATTTCAAGCAAAAGACAAACAAGTGAATCTCTATGATTTTATACGTATAAAGAATAATATAGTCAAATGCGATCTCGTTTGATTCAGTTTAATGTGTAATTATTTAATATGTAATATATATAATTTTTAATTACTGTACATATATCTAAAGATATTTTCATTTAAAGTTGTGTCTGAAGAGATGAAAAAATCAAATTGGTCAAACAAAAAGGGACAAAGCAGTACATGTTGTCATAGCAACTTGTCCACTAAGTGCATTAAGACAAATGAACATTTTTTTAAACGACTTACCTGTCATATTTTCTTTCACGGAGTATTTCTCCTACGGAGTAGTAGACTAGTAGTGAAGTAGAGCTTGTTTGGATGTGAAGACTTTGGCATTTCATATTATTGTCCACCATATACCCAACCATGTTCTACACATTTGTGAGAATTTAATTTTTATATTCTCCTTTCAGATGTGTATTGGTTAAATTTGGTTAGACGACTTGTAGTAGAGTATGGCTCAAGACCTAGTATTAGAGGTAGACACGGGTCATTTTGGGACGACCCACATGCCAAGCTCGCGTGTCTTAACGGGCCAAAAAAAGTTTGTGATGTGCCAAATTATAATATATATATAAGGCCTATGCACAGTCCAATTCATGTCTCGTGTTGGGCCGATTCATGTTGCACCATTGTGCCTAATACAAATTTTATATATTATGAAATTTTAACCAAAATAAGCATGTCAACTTGCGGGCCGATCCGTCTTATTCGTGTCGGGTTTGTGCCAAGCTTTATAATGTTGTCCATACATGGCCCATGGCCCACCAACCACCAGTGGTGCCTTTGTGTCGTGCTGACTACTGAGTTTTCCCTTGTACTGGCCCGACCCATACCGAGCTCTACCTAGCTAGTACCACCACATTAAGATTATTATTATTATTATTATTATTATTATTATTTTATATAAAAACAACTATAATATTATTTACAAAAAGTTGGATGGGAGCCGAGAAACAAGTTGTGCCCCCATCCCTTTCTGAATACAGAAGCTCAAACGATGAAAAATAAAAACACTATCCTAGCATTATTGGAATGGTTACATAAAAAGGACTTGATCCGAGAAAATGTATCAAGAGCCTCCCTATTATTATTATTATAAAAAAAGGAGTTCTAATTCTCGCAAATGCGTGCGGTGAGAATCGAACTCAGAAACTCGTGCCTGAAATTGATCTTAAAACTTAACCATTAAACTAAGAGGCCATCCTCTCCACTTGGTAAATGCTTACAAAGACGTCAATTACTCCGTAACAAACAAAATTATAGAATGCCGCCCTCCTTGTATGTAAGTTGTAGTAAACTTGTAAGTGGCCTTCACATTTATGTGGTTTTGTTTTAGGCCATTTTTCTAGCTGTTTGGGACATCCCCTTTCACCATGAATTCATGAAATATTATTAAAAAAAGTTCGAGTTTGTTTAATATCCCTATCGATTTTCAATTTTTAATTTTATGATTTTTATTTTTTTGGAATAATATGATATAAGGCTAAGCAATATTTTCTCTAGACGTAACACTTTGAAAATTGAAAGTGACATTTATCTATTATGGTTGATCATTTATTTTTCGTATTGTATAGAATGATTAGAATCAACTATCAAGTATATGACTTAATATGCTATTTTGATATTAATGTATATAATTATGTTTGTAGGAAAATATATGGGTATTTCAAGACTAGCTATACTTAGGTTATTTTTTTTGTGGCATAACAAAAGAATAATTTAGGATTTATGTGATGTCGTGGAACTTAATCCATTGCCTTGAAAACGAGATTCGGCCCGTCCGAGGTACAAAACGTTATGGCTGATTCGTTTACCAAGGTTAACATTACTTGGTTTACTCCCACACAATCATGTACTTGAAGGTGAGCGATTGGAGACACACACTTTTGCTCAAGTATGGGAAATTTTGTAAACTCATGAAGTATGAGAGAACCAATATCATTTCTGGCCTCTTCTATATCTTCATAGCCCTCACAAAAGATCTATTTATAGAGAATTTGTAGATGTTACAAGTTTCATACTCATCAATACCAAGCATTGTTACAAAAATATGCAACCACTCTAAATATTCATAAAGGTATTGATAATAAATATTCATTTAAAAAAAACTCATAATATGGGGGGTTACTAATGCTAGAAATCAACCATAACACTCTAAAGACATCCAATGTATGAAATCCTAGAGTTATTCATTAAGCATACAGTTAGGCTTTCCCGCTCTATTAGTAGCTATGAAGAAAGAATAATATTCCTTAAAGGATCTATGGTGCTTAGGGGTCTAGTGCCCTAGCGACGCAATGTAATCCGTTGTTGAAATTACATCTATTTTTAATTTTTTGCTAAGAAAAACAATCATTTTATCACACTAATAGCTATGGATAGCGTATCCAAATCTATGATTGAGAATAGATTCAATTCAACTAAATTAAATATTTTTTCTCTAATAAAGTAAAATCAAAATCACTCTCAAAGACGCTAATATTTAACAATTTTGGATGCTCTGAGTTATTTAATTAGATTGTTCTTCAAACAACATTAATGCATAAGTTCTTTTGACACTAAAGACAAATTTGATTTGACAAAATTAGTGGAAGAACCTATACCTAATTTGAAACCACTAGTGAAATAAAAGTAATAACTATTTGTTACCCAGTTATAAATTATGGAGTATGAATTTAAAGGTAATTTTGATAGGAATATCATTATTTACTATCATGTTTGTGTTAACTTGCCTCCACTTTATCTAATTTTATTTTCAAATATTCATTTTCATTTAATACCGTACCATCATTTTCTGTAGTATTGTAATTGGATGCTAATAAAAAAATGAAGTAAATTTGAAACATATATGAAGATAAAATATATTTTTATGGAAATTGTAACATTGTTTTCCTTGTAATTAAATTATGCTTTAAGTTCATGCTGTAACTCCCGTACGTAAGAATATGATTATTAACTAATTAAGGTTTTCAATACATAAGAATCTGCTAATAGGAAAAAGAAAAATCGTTGCAAATAATAATGATAATGGAAAAAGGACTATAGAGTATGATTGATTAATTTTTTTTTTTTGTTTTTGTTTTTTTGGTAGTGTAAACTAAATTTCTTCAATGTTGAAAGGATTTAGGAAAAAATAAAATAAAAAATGAAGCTTATCTCTCTCTGTCTTCTCTTTCCATGTTCGTTTCTTCCCTTCTTTTCCCTTCATAAATCAAAGTACGTGTAATTTGTGAATAGTACCAAAAATAATCAGATCAAAGTATTAACATCTTTGCACAACACAAGAGTACATAAATAATATATAATACTCCATCTGTCATCTTTTGTTATTGCACCATTTACTTTTTCACATTTCTCAACATACAACTTTAAATAAAATTATCTTTAAATACATATAATAAAAAAGTAAATATTAAAAAAGTAAATATCGAGCTAAATCAAACGAGAACCCATTTGACTATATATATTTTTTCTTATATGTATAGAATTAAAAAGAGTCAAAATTGTTCAATAAACAATAACAAAAGTCAGATTGTTGCAAAAATAAGGGGAAAGAGGGACTAAGGGAGTAATAAAAAAAAAAGCATGACATCTTTCGATAATAATTCAATAGATATTTTTTTAACAATTCACATGGTCTAAACTCTAGATAAGTTCTTGAAATATGTATATGTAGTAACAATATAAATACCTACCAAAACCACCTCAAAGTTGTATATATAGCTTAAAGAAGTCTTCATATATAGTTGGGACCTCACCAAAGAAAAGAGCCCACAAAAATTATGGCAAGATTATTGAGAGCAATTGGAAGCCATATTGAAAGTTTTGAGTTAATTGAAAACTCATCAGGAGGTTTGATATTATTCATATGTCTAATAGTAATGTCTATTTCAGTCATAGCAATGGTTGTATTTGGTTGTGCTGATGGTTTAGAGCGAGACAAGCGCCGGCGTGGTGCCTATGCCACTAGGCGGCGTGGCAATATGCATAGGCCTACTGGCGGCGACGTTGGCGGAGGAAGTTTTTGTGGTGGTGGATGTGGTGGTGGTGGTGGTGGTGGTGGTTGAATTTAATACTTCATCCGTATCTGTTTATCTGCAAAATTTGAGAATATATTTAAGAGGTAAAATATTCATTGTTATAGATAAACTGATACGGAGGTAGTATAATATAATCCTGATCTAGTAAGACTTAAATTTGCTCTGTCTTTTTATAATTGATTTAGTTAAAAAAGTTTTTTTTTGTTTTATTAGTTTTGGATCCCCTTTTAATTGTTTTATTATCTAGTTAATAAAGTTACGATGATGTGATCAAACACACTCATTTTAATCCATTATTGTTGTCATCTTATGAGTTTATGTATGTATATATGAACATACTTGTGTTCTTGCATAATTAAATCATTAGTAGATAGTTAGTCGTTTGCAATACTACAATGGCATTTCGTTGTTCCCTTTTTTATTATTTATTCCATCAATTATTAAGTAAGCAATTTAGGATTTTTTTTTTTTAATGTTTTGACAATTCGCTGTTGACTTTTGATTCTTGACTGATTTCTCTCTCGTATTTAGTTGGCTAACATTAGCCTTTTAAGTTGGTTGTTGAATTGAAGCCATTATGTTTTATTATAAAGGTTTGATAAAATTAGCGGGTTTTTTTTTGGTTATTTATGCAATACGAAAAAAAAAACAAAGACAATTTTTTTTTTGTTGTTTAAAAGCTAACTACCTAAGTAATAAACCAATCATCAAACTTTTTTTGATAGTTTTTTTTTTTTTTTTTGTTCACATCAAAATGTAGCCAAAAGTCAATGAAAGTTCCATGAAAAGGCTTATTGTCAAAATTAGCATAATTACGAGAATTGTTTTAATATATATCAATCATTGTGAGATAATAGATGGACAAAAAGTCATAAACTAAAAAAGGTTACTTGTAATTTATTAGATGTTCCCTTGTATCTTGTAAGTTGTAACCCTAATGACTCATTTGATTGTTGGTAATAAGTCGTGATAAACTGATAATGTCAATGAACTTAAAGTGCTACATCCCTTTATATTATTTGCATCACTTAGACATCCTTACACTCTATTTTATGTCAAATCATAGTAAATAATTTAATGTGAAACGGGAGTAGTATAATTTAGCAAGGGAAGAAACATTATTATCTCCATGGAAACATATATATATTCTCATTCTCAAACTTGAATTTTCATTACCATACACTATTTTCAAAAAGGGTGTTATTGGATTATAGAAATGAATATTTGCAAAGAAGATTAGATATATTGAAAGCAGAATGTATTGGGCCCTAGACACCACAGATTTATATTTGGACTTCTTCCCAAAAAAACTCATACTAATGGTGTAGGAGGGCACGTATAAGCAATACAATACTTTGTTATTTTTTTTGGGTTGTAAACTACAACAGAATAAATATCGATTTTCCTTTCAAATTTACTTATAATTTCATTCTATCATCATTTTATCATTTATAATCGATTACCACAAGTTGTAAGGGTTACTATAACATTATCCAAAAAAAACTTTATATTTTTTCCATCAAATGAATTGTGAGTGGTCAAAATTGCCAGCTTTGCAGTACAGTGTGAAGAAGAAGTAATTGTTAATGCATGGTATTGGTCAATGTATCCTTATCATTTTGGCATCAATTTTTATGGTAATGCTCTGATCTCTTATGTTACGTCTAGGTCTAGTGTGTTGACCAGCAAAAACAAATTAAATTAGCTGTGGGGTTGGCAGAATCACAGCTTAAATTAAAGAACCCCAGAATTTAATTAAAGGTTCATTGAAAAGAAGAAAATTATAAATTCAAGACCATATTATAAGGGAGTTTCAATTAAAATCTGAACTGTATCATGTGCTCCCACATTCAGGATCATGCAAGCTAAGTCTTTCAACTGCAACTTGGTCTATAATTCGTATATATATAATTGGCAAAATAAAATAACATTAATTTCATATATTAACGTATAATTTTGGCATATAGATTCGAAAATTAATAGTACTATTTTGGATTAAAGTATTCAATTTTTATCCAATGTTCAGGAGAGCTTGTTAGTAAGATCTTATATAATGTTTATAGTAGGAAATAAGATAGTAATATGTATCCAAATTGTTTAATATGATGAATAGTTACATATGTCGTATTGTCTTAGAAGCAATATTCACTGTCACTAAAATCGACATTCGCCTCCCAAAATTTAACATAGAACCCTAAACTCATGCACTCAAGTCACAGGGAAATGGAACTCTTAAAATGCTCAGACGAAATAGAGAGAAGAAAATGAAAAATACAGTTAAATACTACGTATATGTTTGATGGAAAAAAAACTTTTGTTTTTTCCAAGATCTCAGACTTAACATCTGCAAAACTTAACTACTAGGCTAAGACTCATAACTCAAACTACCCCTATTTAATAAGCAAGTCAGAGTCATATGTAGATACAACCCACAAATGAGAGTAATACTCTACTGTTCTTGCAAAACCTCAGTCGCTTCATAGCTAAGACCAAGAACATATGATCTCCATTATGCTGTTAACTCCTCAGATGTAATGATATTTATGTCATCAGAGAGAGAAGCTGGTTTCTGTACTTCCAAGCTGTGCGTGTAATAAAAAAATTCATAATTTTAAGATACAAAGACCCAACTTTAGCAAACTCTAGAATTTAATTACTGTAAAATTTTTGAAAAGAAAGGTACAGGGGAAAAAGTCCCTTTTCTACATACAGCATTAGCCAACAACTTACAGAGGCAATGTATCACTTAAACCATGCATAATTAATATCAGCAGAGAGATTACAGATTTATAGACCCTGTTTTGGCCTCAGGTACTCTATCTGATGATAACAATTTATATACATTGTAGTTCACTAATCTTTTACACTTTTTTTATGCCAAGCAACATAAAGTTCGCATTGAAGTATGTAAATTGTAATCTTACCTACTTGTATGATATTGGACCAGACCTTGACACAGCAAACCTTGGAAGAGGACTAATCCCTGTACTTCCTGAGGATGAACCTTCACTAAACTTTACCTTACGACTAGAGGTGTAATCTAAAGGACCAGAACCTCTAATGTTTCGGGGTCTCCGATCATTACTCTGAACACTTCCACCATCAGCGTCGTATAGTTGGCTTGACGAATGTTTAAAATGACCTGATTGATCAGAATACACCTGAGTTGAGTCACTTCTGAGGTGTCGAAATGCAGGAGAATTATGCATCAAAGAAACTCCAGGTGACATGTGAGGTGAGGACAAACTTCGTGAAGTCAATGGCAATGAGGAAGAGTTCCCATAGTATTGATTATACAATGAGCGAATAATAGAATATGGGATACAGGCTTCCAACGAACTTCTTGGGAGATGCGGGGAAATTTCACACAGCTGGTCCAGGAATATAAGCTTGGGCGCTAGATCAGATCTGCACACACACACACACACACTGTCAATCAAGAATGTTTGGTTGCTCTTGGGTTTTTTTTTTTTTTTTTGGTGTTTTTGAATGGGTCTACAAGAGAAATTAAAGTCCTGACAAGCAGAGTTTTCTGGTCAACTTTGTACTAGTTATAGTACTAAGTGTAGGTGATTTATCCTTCTAATTTTTGTGGGTTGCAGACTTGCAGGGGAGATGTGACCACTATAAAATTAACCATAGGTATGACATTGTTCTTTTGGACTTAATTTAAGTTCATAAAATATTCAGTTCAATTGAGCTCAGTTCAGCTCAACTCAGCTCCTGCTGAGTTTAGGATTCAGCTCATTAAGTTCAAATTAGTTCCGTCCAAAAGAACATCCTCAAACTCATGTCAGAGATGGCATTCAGGAAATATTCAGTGAACACCAGATTATTCTCTGAACCTCGTTGAAATGAATGGATAAAACCAAAATACATAAAGGAAAGAAAACCGAACGATGGATTGAGTGACGGATCAGGTCAAATATGAGTGATGGTCAGCTAAGACCCATCACCGTTTAACAACAAAAACATAATCTTCTTTAAAATTATAAAAAAATATATACTACCTCCGTATATTATTATGTACAAAGATGTGACATAAAGTAGAGAGGAAAAATGTCTAATCGTTGCACATAAAAATTAACGGAGGTAGTATGTTTTTGACCATTTTGCACTCGCACCAATATCCTTAGGTAAACAAGTAAACATGACAAGTACACTAATTTTGTAACGAAAATCAACAACAAATCACATAAGATAACATCAACTAATAGAATTACAAAAAAAAGGGAAAAAAAGGATTGCGGCAAGTTGTTGCTTTGGTCATCAATGGCTATATAACAACATCAAAATTTATTCATTGCAACTGCTTTGATGGATTTTTATCAATAATTAGTTGCATAAAAATTTACGATCGAAAATTATTGACATTGTCAAATTCTATTACAAAGGAAAAAGGGCCGATGTTGAGAATGCCGGCAGTTGGAAATGGCGGGGGACACCTAGATGGGACTTGGGAGCTGAGGAAGAAGAAAATGCAAACAAGATGTTAAATTTTGATTCAATCAAAATAGTTGATTTTTTAAATCCAAAGGTCATTATACCTTCTCACATTTCTCACCTAAACTAGATTTCTCTCACATGAGCCTAATTCTAGTGATGTATAGTGTTTGACATCAAAAATATAAACATTAAACCTTTGACCATTTTTATATTAATAAACAATAAATTTAATGTTTTTAAGTACAGTGTTTTGGACATATTTTTGGTTCTTTTAATTACCCAACCCACCCTTTTCATCCATGAATGACACAGATGAATTCGGCTGTGATGGATTATGCAAGTGACAGATGGATCGGTGTGGTGCAGATGGAAGACGATGAACAATACAGGGGAGGCTTCCACTACTCTGAATTCATTCCTCGTTCATACGGCCTAACTCGAGTATTTGTACAGGTATAGATATTAAAAGAATAAGAGGATGATTAGATACAAACATGGAGCTATTAAGTGAGATAAGGATAGACTGTGTTTTTCTTATTCTGGTATGAGTTGGGCATAAAAGTGGGATAAGTAAAGTTATTAATATAACCCACGTCTATCACTCTATCCAGGAAGAGTAAGTTTCCTTTTACTTTTAATCCTTGCTTGTCCTTATACCACCTATAAACATTTAATCCTTATCCATATCCCAATCCCTATCTCTACAAACAAGCAGTTTCTATTACAATCTCTATGAGAATTTCACGTAACCCTAAACAAATTTACCGGGTAATAATCACCATAAGTCCAATTTAATTGCATCCCAATACTTTCCTTAGCCCTTAAACCTGTCGCTTAAGAATTTTTTTAATCAATTTCCCGGCTGAAACTGCAATGAGTGTACGCTTGTCCCAGGCTACATGTTGATGGCTACAGTTTGTGGAAAATCTCAGTTTTACCAATTCAGCAACACTAAAGCACATGTTGATTTAAATTTTTTAACGGATCCAGCTATACTAAAAGAAGAATGTGCAGAATTGATCAGAGTAGAATACATGCATTAGGAGTAAGGTTTATTCATTCAGATAAAGACCCAATCATAAGGTAGTATGAGTGTATTACGATTCAGACCTGTTAGCTTCATTCCAGCAGTCCAAGATAATCCCAGTTGACATTTTTATATAAAGAAGTAAAGTAGACTTGGCACTTGCTTCAGCTGTTAATGAGCTCTGCATTTGACTTTGCAGATTCTCATCAATGTGGCCATTTGCCAGTTGATTTTCCTTCTCCATTCTGACATATTCACTTCCAGCAATCACTGCAGCTATGCATCTGTAAAACAAAGTAGTGGTCCAAGAAACAGATCATTACAGAATTCAACTGGCTTGCAATAACAAGCTAATGACAAACTTTTCAGTGTTTTTCAGCATCAATGTGGAGATAATGAGACAGACTAATAGAAGTATCAAACCATTTCTAAGCAAGCATAACATACCAGATGCAAAACACTATTTTCTAAATTTAAAAAAAAAAAAGCAAAAGCAAAACCAATCAAAAGAATTCCGGATATTACAAAACAAGAACACCCAAATACTTCCTTGAATGATAAAAATCGTAATCTAATACTTAGTTCAAGTTTGCATACCTTGCCAAGCAATGGATGTTGTTGTTGAAACCCCCTGTATCAACATTAAATGTTGTTGTATTCCAGATATTTGATGACATGAATGCGGAAAATAAATACGGCAACAGGTTCCACGACGCATCATTTCCGACCCCTATCTCTTCCATAATTGCTCTAACAAATTCTGTATCATGATCGTTCAAGACGCCTATGCTATTTGCCACTTCTTTTGTTCTGCTGATATCCTTCTTCTCTGGAACTTCCTTAGGCAAATGTGGCACAATCCCTTCCAGTGAAGAATATATCAAAGGTGCATCTTCCTTGAGCACATCACCAGAAGCTTCTGAAATAAGCTGATCAAAGGCCAGAGCTTGTCCTGCTTGAATACAAAATTCAACCACTGTGTCCAAGTCTACAATCTGCTTTGCATTAGCATCACTTTCTATGCGATCTCCAGCATGCAAGCTTCCAGCAATAGTCTCCAAGATATCACGATTTGACCGCAATGAAGTACCGATGCAGTTTAAAAGTGCAGCAGTGTGCTCTTTCATCATTCGTTTCAATCTGTCAACTCCATAACCACCAAAGAGATGAATAAAAGCCTTGAGTTCATTTGCATCACTTAAAGACTCCGCAAAGTATCCACCTATAGGTCTTGTGCTTCTGAAACATTTATGGGCAGGCACAAATAGGACGCCAGCACCTGATACATCTTTCACAATGTTTTCATCATACCAGTTGCACATGGTTTCAGTGGCTAATCCTGTATGTAGATTGGTGGGTTTGTCAAACAAATGTAGGGAAGAAATTGGCCCAGTGAAGGCTTCACCAAGTAGAACTTCTCGGATACCCTGAGTCAGGTCCATGCTGACATGCTGCTCGGCAAGATGAATAATGCTCATCTGTCTGCGAACTACGGATTCCAGGACAGAAGGGCGCTGAAGGTCATTATCAGTCGTCTTAAGCACTGAAAGCAATCTTCTTCTGAAGTTCCCAAGGATGCATTCTCTCATGTACTGGAATTTTAAGTTTACATGTTAGAGGTGGAGCACATGTAAATCCACAATAGGACACATATAAAACTATCATCAAGGAAGTTTCAATGAAAGCAAGTTAGAAAGCTTCCTTTCTACATCTTAATTTACCAAAAATGTCACAAACGGTGATCCTAGTTGAATCCAAAAGTCTCAAACTTGATTGGTATCAGAGAATTGGTTTGATGTATGTTAGGATAGTCCAAATCCCTATTCTATAGGAAAGATTCCAAAGAAGGTCCAAGAATTAAATTCTGCGGAAGAGACTAAAGACTACTTCGGAAGTTTTCATTGATTTTTTGACAGAAATAAACAAGAAGATGATAGCCAAATATATCAAGTAATAATAATAATAAAGTGCACTTTTTTGGAACTATGATGACTAGAAACCTGAACTCCCATGAAGAATGGACTTGCCATTGGGATTTAGTTCCCAAATACACAGCACACACAGTGGTAAGAAAGTAACAATGGCTCTATTTAACAGGAATATTTTCTAGATCACTACCTCAAAATTGATATCAAAATTTGGTTCCATCTTTACTCCCTTTTTTATTTATATACCGTCATTATTAGAAGGAAGCATGGACCTGAGGAGTCTGGACAATGATGTAGACGTCTCATCTTCTCCTAATTCTGAACATAAGATAGATAGCTGACACATGCCAAGAAAAAAAATATATACTCGTACTACACTCCAACATATGCAACAGACTGAGCTAAGACTAGAAAAATTATTGTTATACCCTGAAAAAACAAGACCGAAAGGAGAAAGCAGATGCCTCACCTCTCTCAAAACAAAGACATGATTCATTACACATATGGGCTCCATATCATTTAGAACAGAGCAGAGATTTGTCAACCGCTGCATGGCAGCTTCTAACCTGATACAGAAGGAATCAGATAATACAGATGTTTTGTAAAGCATTAAAAATAACATATGAAAGGGGCTTACATTTTAATAGAATTATTGTTCTCTGGATAGCTCTCGTGGCCAGGCATTCCAGATAATCCTCTAGGGGATTTGGCTCCTGGAATAGAATGTCTTATTGAAGAATTCAGGTAGGCAGCTGCTTGCTCTGGAAGAAGCTGAAATGTATATTTCAAACCAAATTGTAAGGATCTTCTAGGGTACTAGTATAAAACATTAAAATCCTCTACAAACCTGCATCTCTAGAGAGCCAAATCCTCCTTCAGAATCAAGAATATTGATTAAACCTTCCAGTCCACCCATGATAGATTCAATTAGAGACTCAACATAAAGAACAGCATCCCGTCCAACTTTAGTAACCTAAATTACAGAAAATGCATGCTGAAAGATCAATTAAATAATAGTTACATCAAGCCACAACCTAGAGTCTATAGCTATGCTAAATGCAAAAAAAAAAAAAAACAGAATTACAAAGGAATAAAATGATGACTGGGTCCAATGCATGATTTGAATTTCTAAAACAACTTAATAATGTTTTCATTCAACAAGGATATTGCTTCAAGAGATTGAGACTGTACAGGTAGGGTTGCATAAATTTGACAGGTGTAATCCCCAACAATATTTCGAAATTGATAAGTATTTCATTACAACTAAGTGAAAAAATATTTTCATATAAGGTATTTGATCAAATTTAATCTTACAAACTATGCGCTATTTAAAATATTAAACCAACTCCAATAAGGTAGCCCAACCCAGCCTTTTTGCAAACCATTTGAAAATTGGGCCACTCAAATTATACATTTAGAACCCAAAACAAAACCTAAGATTTTATTGATGTATAAAAAGGGGGAAAAAAACCCCCTCATTTTCCTCCCTCACGTGCTCCCAAAAGAACAAAAAAACACAATCCTTTATTCTTCCTTTCTCTGTCCCTTAAAAAACCTCAAAAAAAAAAAAAACCATTCAAAGCCACCACTGCTGCTAACTGTTGCTGCCTGTCACTCTGTTGGCTGCCGCTACCACCACTCGCGGGAAGTCACCACACACATCGCCACCGAAAGCCAGACAGTTCCTCCTTCCCCTTCTCTTCTTTTTTTCTTACTTATCACCCTTAGTTCTTGAAATTATGTTTAAAGATTCAAAGATGGTTAATGTTAATGGTTATAAGTTGTTTCAATGATTTTTTCACAACATTAAGGTTGAAATTTTATTAGTTTTATGAATTTCAACATGTATCTTAAATTTTTAGATTTAATTATTCATAATATATTAGGGTTCAAAACTTTGAATTCTCATTTTTTTGGGGGCTTAAAAAACATGTTTAGCAAGCTATCTAATAATTTTGTATAGGTACTCCCCCTTTCCTCTCTAAAACAAAACCTATAAACCCTAAATTTTATGTAGCCACCACAAGGGGCTACCATCATCATCTTTGATGATGGTAAGCCCTAATTTCCCTTTTAATTTGTTTAGTTATTAAAAATCATCCTGTCTCTCTCTCTCTTTATGAGAATTTTTGGTTTGTTCTCTCCTTTTGTGGGAGTGTAGGGTTTGTTTGTAGTTTGGTTTTGGAAGATTCAATTCATGGGTTGTTAGCTATACAATTTTACAATTGGTGTTGGAATTGAGGATACGATCTACATAGTAAGGTAAAGAAATTTTTTCTCATAACTATGTCAAAAAGATAGGCTTCCTCATATACGGCTGGATAATTCAGCGAACCAATGGGGACTGCGCTTCATTGTCAGATCTGGTTTATCACCATAGTTACATTAAAGAAGACTTTTATTTGATTTGCTTAGATTGTATTTTAATTTTCTTTAATACCTATTGTAGATGTCGTATGACTTTCAATTAACTTATTAACCTAAGTATTTAGGGAGACTTAAAAACGTTGTTGTGATGGTTTTTGTACCTTTAAAAGTTCACTAGTATTGCTCTAAAATTTGGGACTTGTAAAATAATTTGTATTTAGTTATTTGGTTAAGAGGTGATCGACTTTATATGGTAGTTTTTTTGTGTCAAGGTGTTCAATCACTTGATTACATATTGTTTACTTTGGATGGTAAGTCTTTATGACGAGGTAGTTTATATCTTATCGCTTTTCCATGTGTGAGTTGAGTTGAAAAAATTATGAAAGTCTTTATGACGAGGTAGTTGACTTGTTCAAAAGGTGAAGTTTGTATTAAAGGAATTTCCGAATCAATAATAATATTTGCATTCACTACTAATAAAGTCAAATAAAATATGGTAATATTAAAATTGGTGTGGTTGTGAAAGTATTGTATCGTAATATATGTGTTGGTTGATTGTGTGTTATAACTTCCTAAACTTGTAAACCACGTAACTGAAAGATGGATGAGCAATAAAACTCTGGACATGTGCACGTCTAGAGTAATTGATAAGTAGGGGTTGGGGATGGGGTTCACGGGGTATTATCCGTGTACTCGCTCTGAGGCCGTCTGATCCATGAGTCTCTTTTATTAAATTGGTTTTCTTATAAATTTATGGGTTAGTTGAGATCTCATCAAGTTATGGTGTCGAAGTCGCGCTTATTCATCATCTGGGTATTTATGGGTTAGTAGAAAGTAGGTATTTCTAATATCACATTCCATGTAATCGGACATCGGTACATGTCTAAGTCTTAAAATCCTCTACTGCATAGCAGTAGAAAGTCAACCCTCGATCCACCTCCAGGACCTCTCCAAAAATTGAAACATTTCACTTTAATTAGCCTATAATGCTCCAACTACTTTGTACACCTTGTAAATGAGTTCAAAATTAAGAGTCTATAAAAAGCACTTTTTTCCCGGATAAGCTGCTAGACACTAGGGGGCAATGTTTTGTCTTCAAGAAACACTTGCCAAAGTGCCTAACATGTCTCACCAATTTATAACAAACACAATATTCCTTTAATAAGCAGCAGGCATGACAAACAAGCATGTAATTTATACTTTTGATGTCATAAGATAAGTTCACCGTCAGTACTCAATAAAATACCTCTTCAGGAACAATGTGAGAAGCACAGTCAGGGAAACTGCTCGCAACACCTAACCAAGCACAGCAGTGCTGAGGACGTCCTTCAGGACCAAACATCGTGTTTCTGAAAACCTGCAACAGCACATCATTGCTTTAATAGTAGTTAAGTTGCATATCTAACTTAAACTCAACTGAAAGCAAAATCTTCTAGCACCTACTTCCTCTGACCATTAAATTTTGATTAAAAGGGGGGAACTCACAGACGTAAGATGTTGATGATAAAAATACAGTTTCTTAAGGCTTCCATGCTTTGCAAGCTGTAATTCAAGTTCATCAACACATCTGCAGAAAATGAATCCGAGGTTAAAGATGTTATTACACATTGAAAATAAAACATACTTCATTAGGTCTATAACCCTTACCATTGAGAAAAACAAACCATATACTTGTCTAATTATTATCATCTACTGATGTACGATTTTGGCAGAAAGAAAAGTTCTAATCTGAAGATTAGGATGGTTGAGACTGGGAGCATTGTAAGATACTTCCTATTTCCCTTATAGCATGCTCCATTGGAGTTCAGCACAAAATTATATATATATATAAGGGTGAGAAGGTGAGAAGTGTTTTAAACCATTAGATTGAATAAATCCAAGGGCTCTCAATTCACGCTATAATTAATGGCTAATTCGGTAATTATTATTACATTGAAATTAGTACAGCACAAATTGGATAACTCTCTCTCCTCTCATTTCTTGTCCTTGGTAATTGTCAATCTCATCTTCGGCTGTGGATTGAATCCTCATTCTGCAGGTTAGTTAATTGAAAATCCTTCAAGTGCTTGGAAATTGGAATCACCATTGACATCAAAGGAATTGTTGTCTAAAGCTTATAATCAAGGATTTCGTGACTTGATTATTTTATATTTACCTTTTTTAAAAAAAAACTTTAAAAAAAATTTGTGGTAGATTGACAAAAGTATCGACAAGGTAATGAGATCGATGTTAGTGATTTTGTATAAGGTAATGAACCTGCATAAATCAAACCATTTTTCGCCCTTATTAGAAGCTATATTTAGGAAATTGGTTACGAAAATTATTTCGGTTTATATAAAGAGCATTCTGGGTTGCAAATCGAACCTGCAAAAATGGAAGAAGATGGTACTTTTATGTTTTTAAGGTTGTTGAAATGGTGCTTGTGTAGAGTAGATAAATTAAGTCATTGTTACATGAAGATTGACACTCTGCTCTGCTATTTAAGCAAATGTAATGATTATCAAAATTTTATCAAAGTATGGTTATGCTAAAGTACCTAGATTAATTTCTTAATGTACCTCTAATGATTACGTATTGTACCTATACTATGTTAATTTCGTCGTTGCACCTCTAATGATTATGTATTATGTATCTACAGAAATTTTTTTACTGTACCTAAAGTTTCCATTTTAAATTTTCATCAATCTGATAACCCATATTCGTCAATTGCTATTATAGTACAATTATTTCATTATAACGATGTATTGGCTTATCTGCATGATGTATTTACATTTATAGTTGATGCATTTGTTATGGTTAGTTGATGTATCGGCATTGTTTGATTAGTGTATATATAACTATAACCTGATGTACTTTTAATGATCCTTCAATGTATTTGTTTTCTCACCTTTCTCACCGTAAGCACCCTTCTCACCAGAACCCAACCATATATATATATATATATATTTGTTAGTGAATAATTGATAAAAATAAGGTAAGTAGGGTCACTTGTTGTTTAAGTGGAAAGGGAGTATGCACTTTCTTCATGTTAGAAGAATCATACTACTTTCATTGGCCACATGGCTCATAAAAGCCCAGTCGACAGTCGTTTTATCTCTTTCTGTAACGAGTTAACAGCTTAAAAAACCCCTTGAAGACTAGTAACACTGCCCCCCTGCTACACACCGAGCTATTACGAATATTAGGGAGACTTATTTTAGAAGCCGTAAATAAATCAAGTCTTTCTTTAGTTTTATTATGTGTAGTCAATAGTCAATAGTCAATTCTATTATTTTAAGTCCCATAAGGGCATTTTAGTCTTTTTCTGTTTTAGGAGTAAAGTTCTATAAATAACCCTTGTACTTGGCATTTGGGAAATATGGAATAAGAAATATCAGAATTGAAATTTAGGAGAGCTGGCTTTCTCTCGAATAAAGCCAATTTCACTTCTTCATTGTCTTTGATTTGTGTAAGCAGGTTGGTGTGCATCAGATTTGGTATCAGAGCCATCATTCTGGGCGGCGAAATGGGCGGCTCAACGCAGTCACAATGCTTGGATGCGGTGGAGTCGGAGATTGCTACGTTGAAGGCGACTGTGGCTGACCACTATGCGACGGTGCAGACTTCTCTGCAACAACCCACGGAGAGGATCTTGAAGCACCAAGAAGAACAAAAAAGATTTAGGGCGGAAATAAGTGCCCAAATCGCGAGAATCAGTCCGCAAAACAGAGAGAAGGAAGTCGTGGGGTCTCACTTGGGTGAAGTCTTGGCCACCATCTGACAATTCGAAGGTGGGTTTGCCAAGCAATTCGAAACCCTAAAAAATGGCCAAGAAGAATTTAGGCCAGAAATTAGGGCTACGATGGAGTCTCGAATTGAAGAATTACGGGCCAATCAAGAAAGATTTCAAGAAGAACTCAGGCAAATGAGGTTGGAACGACCGGTGGGGGATGCTAATTTTTTCAGGCGACGACGGCACTGGCGGTGGACTGGGAGGTGGCGGCAGTGTCATTAATTTTGTGGGCAGTGATGCGTCGTGGTGCCCTAAACGAGGCTTAGAGAAGAGAATTCTGGAAATTGTTGGTAAACCTGATGATACTGTACTATGTTAGAGAAAATTTCAGAAATTAATGCTAAGGGTAATATGGTAAAAGACCCATGGCATGACATCAGTGCTGAGGTAATAGAGGGGGGATGGCCTACTTACGTCAGTAGGGCCAAGCATTTACATGGGCCTACCAACTTTAAAACCACTTGTTCTTTTAATAAGAAAAGGCAAATTGTTGGTATTCCAAAGCCCAATTTTTTCCAAGACCCACCCAGTTACCCCCAAACAGGAAATCCACACCCACGAGATTATCCAGGTCCACATAATTTTCAGCCAGACTTCTCCTCTTCAACCACCGTCTTTTCACCGTCAATTTCCGTTTTTCCACCTTAGGGACAAGGTGGAACTTTGGGAGGGTGGTATTGCTACAAACCGAGCTACTACGAATATTAGGGAGACTTATTTTAGAAGAAGCCGTAAATAAATCAAGTCTTTCTTTAGTTTTATTATGTGTAGTCAATAGTCAATTCTTTTATTTTAAGTCCCATAAGGGCATTTTAGTCTTATCTGTTTTAGGAGTAAAGTTCTATAAATAACCCTTGTACTTGGTATTTGGGAATTATGGAATAAGAAATATCAGAATTGGAATTTAGGAGAGCTGGCTTTCTCTCGAATAAAGCCAATTTCACTTCTTCAATGTCTTTGATTCGTGCAAGCAGGTTGGTGTGCAGCACCCCCCCCCCTCTTTCTCTCCTCTCATCCCTCCATAAATAATAACTGATAGTAATCAGAAAGACTCAAATTAGAAGAGTTAATCTATTAAGAATGGTGCATGAACCAATTTGTGAGAGCTCTCATGCCTTTAATCTTAATTGTAATTGAAAAAGCAGTACAACGCCTATCTATGCTATTTTTTGAGATGATAAATAATAAACATAAGGTTAAAGGGTTTCCGTGGTTTCTCAACAGTGTCTTTAGTCCACGCCACCCTTAAGGCATCTACATCTAATACTTCCCCCACCTACAAATAGTACTCCATTTGTCTTTTTTTATTTCCTACATTCTCTTTTTTCACATTTCCCAATGAAACCAAAATATATTATAAATTTAATTATATAAAATAAAAAATTATAATATATTTGAAAAGTAGATGTTGAGACGAATCAAACTAGATCTATCATAACTATATTATTCTTTATGTATATAAAACTAGAAAGAGTCAAAGTTTGCAAATGAACTGTTCCAATTAAAGCAATGTAGAAAGTAAATATGGATAAAGGGAGTATAAGATAGCTCAAACCTTTTGTTGACACGAGCTTTACAAAAAGCAAATTAAAGGAAACTAAGTTTTACCTCACAGTAAGGCATGGTTATGTAATAATTTCCTATGAAAGAACTTTAGTTGCCAAGGGAAACATATGCTTTCCTAAAAGCACACGGGGATAAAAAAATTAGCATTTCCAACTATCTACCCAAGACTAATCAAACATATCGGAGCTATCAGCTAAGAGATGGGCTATTGGCCATATGACAATTATACAGATATTTGACATAAGGCAATTCAATGTTCCAGCCAAATTGCATGCATTGTCAAGAAACATTTAATGGCAGTGGTGAATTGTTAAAAGACAGAGTGATTGCTACTCATTATTAGTAGAGGGTAGTACTCACTACTCAGATAGGAGAGATTGACATCTGCCTCTTAATAAATGTGTATGGTACATAAAGTTCCCTAAAGAACAATTAAATATTATTTAAATGCAAGGATCCATATCAAAAGTTAGCTGAACTATGAATGGTAAACATCATAAGCTTTTGACGGGCAATTATTTTGCCTTTTCTACAGACTATGGGAAAAATCCCTTCACTAGAAGTTGAGAAGTTGGACCCTTGCTACAAAAATACTTGGAGCTAATTTTTATCCAAAATTAAGCTGTTTCTTGGTCCTTTTGGAAGTTTTGGTGTGTTCTAAATATATTTTGGCATATCCCTAAAAAGTGGGCCCCTTCCAGGAAGAGTCTCACCCTCTTGAAATTTGAAAATGAACCTTTGCTTCTTGCAAAGCAGGTCTGCCAGTTGGGTGTTACATTTTAGCCTTTTATTTGATTTGCTGTACTTTAGTTGCTTCTAGCAGTCAAATAGCCTTTTCTAATAACCAAAATTATATTAGAATAAAAGGCAAGCTGCACATCTGATAATAGTCATCATTTTGGTTTTCTGTTGGAATATTGACTTCAAGGATGAAAAACTACCTGGACCAGTTATATGCACCATTCCCTTCTGCCAATAAGCCTTCCTTGCCTGTGGAAACAGTAGCTTTTTCCAGATGTCTGATGTTAATGGAAGACCGAGAGGAAGTGACAATCATCAACACTGACAACCAATCTTTACGGAAATCCTGAAAGAGATGCACACCAGGTGAAGCATCAGAATAGAAATTTGTAAGAATGATTTCAATCAAGTACAAAAATGGAAACCAGAGCACACGGAACAATGAAATCAAAGGGCAAATATACACAAGTATATTTTTTCTTTTGGCAAACCAAACAGCATAAATTTTTTAAATGAAACACTAAGGAGACAGTTGAATGAATTAACAACAGGTATAATTATAGAAGCACTGTCATGGTACTCAGTCCACTAAAAATTTCATGAAAATACAATCTGTAGCATATGTTATCTTGTCAAATCAACGTTTATACAGGTAGCTCACTTGATCCAAATTCCAAACTATTATGTTTCGTGTAGTCAAGGTCACATTGATCAGACCTTTGAAGACAAAGCAAGAAAAGATATAAAAAAATTCAACAACAAACAAAGCGACGAACAAAAGTTAACAAATTAGAATAACACAGTGAATTCTTTCTAGAGATAGCAATGGTGGTGGTGACCCAAACGACAGTGCTTGAAAGAGAATAAATTTCTGTTCTTTTTTACCAGAAAATTCCCGCACCTGACTCAAATGTAATTGTCTGAGATTACTTTTTTTTCATTATAAATGAATTCTACCCTTCCTTTAACATGTTCTTTTTCTCCAAAGTCATTACACTTAATTTTGTTAGGTGGAAAGGAACATGAAGTGAGACCTCGCCTTCCCACAAATAGAGCTACAGCACAAGCATTTGCAAGCTGCTAAAGCTATTAATTTATTAAAATTGAAATGGACTTATCCCCATTTTCATGTTTCTTTCCTAACGTTGCATTAGCGTTAGAGGCATGAATTGTCTCTTGCCTAATCAACTTTGAGATTCCCATAGATCAATAACAGAGGCTTCAATGGGCTTGCTTATATCACATTTAATGGACTTCCATATAAGGGGGGGGGGGGGGGGGGGGCATTTCGGGAAAAAAAAAAATGAATGACTGCATATAACATTGTTTCAGCTACTAAGGTGCATACAAAACAAGAATGCACACACAAAGACACGGAAACAAACAAACAACTGACTATTTTTATCAAAAAAAAAATTATTCAGAAAAACCCTGCATCCATAAGGGGGAAGAAAGGGATTGGAAGGAAGAGAGCTATCTAATTCATTTGAACCCAACCCCAAAAAAAAAGTGTTGAATTGCAAACAATGATCTAAATCACTCAAGTCAAACCCACAACAATCCTCACACCATGACTTCAAAGAGAGTAAAATTGAAGAGTTGTACTCCGGACACTGTCCAGTCTTCTCAAGATAGAGCCACAGTAGTTTCAAGATTGGCACTACTGTCACAAAGCACCAAACCCGCTATGCCTCATTAAACAAACAAGTATAATCTGTTACAAGTATGATATATATTGCTGTACATCTGACGACCAAATATAAACAGTCGCTGCAGAAGGGTCAATTATCAAGCAACACGTCAATGGAGAAAGCTTTCTGTGGTCTCTGTATCTACCATGTTGTCAATGGCTCATTGCATTGACTTTTTCAAAGCAGGCCATGAATGCCAAACTGTTACTCCTCTTTGGAACCTCCAATTTCCAAACAAAACTGGAGATGGGAAAAGCAAGAGTAGATTTTAACTCAGAAGAAGCACCACATGAGATCCCTAATGACACCCTACAGCTAGGGGAAAAAAGGAACCAAACCTAATTTGTTTCCCTAACTTCTAAGTCCGAGGGCCCATCAGGAAAAAAACTAATCCATATACCGTCTACCCGCGTGCACAATGAACACCATGCACTTGCATTTAAAACAAATCATTCATATTATGCATTTAGAACATATATTGAGCATTTAGAACATGTTGTCAATGGCTCATTGCATTGACTTTTTCAAAGCAGGCCATGAATGCCAAACTGTTACTCCTCTTTGGAACCTCCAATTTCCAAACAAAACTGGAGATGGGAAAAGCAAGAGTAGATTTTAACTCAGAAGAAGCACCACATGAGATCCCTAATGACACCCTACAGCTAGGGGAAAAAAGGAACCAAACCTAATCTGTTTCCCTAACTTCTAAGTCCGAGGGCCCATCAGGAAAAAAACTAATCCATATACCGTCTACCCGCGTGCACAATGAACACCATGCACTTGCATTTAAAACAAATCATTCATATTATGCATTTAGAACATATATTGAGCATTTAGAACATGTTGTCAATGGCTCATTGCATTGACTTTTTCAAAGCAGGCCATGAATGCCAAACTGTTACTCCTCTTTGGAACCTCCAATTTCCAAACAAATCTGGAGATGGGAAAAGCAAGAGTAGATTTTAACTCAGAAGAAGCACCAGATGAGATCCCTAATGACACCCTACAGCCAGGGGGAAAAAAGGAACCAAACCCAATCTGTTTCCCTAACTTCTAAGTCCGAGGGCCCATCAGGAAAAAAACTAATCCATATACCGTCTACCCGCGTGCACAATGAACACCATGCACTTGCATTTAAAACAAATCATTCATATTATGCATTTAGAACATATATTGAGCATTTAGAACATTCATCGTATATATTTAGACTACTTGATTTTATAGAAGTGTTCTAAAAGTAAAGCATGAATGTTCTAAATGCATAACATAAAAGTTCAAAGATCGTAACATACGCGTTCAAGTGCATGTGCATGGTGATCACCATACATCTGGGTGAAGGGAAAAAAATCAGGAAATAACAGCAGAGTTCAGATGACAATCCCATTAGATCCCTTGGTGGTATGTATGGCCTCAATAGTCCATAGTTGAGAGCCTTGAGGCTATTATAGAAAGAAAAAAAAAGCATTTTATATGCAAACAAGATGAATAGGGGCTTCATATTATGTCAAAGAGGCAATAAAGACAAATGAAGCAAAAGGGAATTGATACTCTCATGCTAATCTTCCTAGAATATATCTAGTCCCAATTCCTGAAATGAACTTGACCAAGGGGAAAAAATTCAACTAAATATTTGATAAGAGGCAAAAGCCCTAGCAAGAGCATCCCAAAAATTCCTTTCAATATCGTGAGCAGTTTGCTATAATTTGTGCCAAAGATCCTCAGATACAAAAAAAAAAATCTTTTTTTGTTCCTTTAACCGTGATCTCAACATGTTAATTTCAGAGTTATGTTGCTGGTACTCTTGGCAGAAGCCGTGCAGGGGTCTCATTCTCATCTTAACAAACAGCATTCCTCAGTTACGCAGTGAAATTCATGCTTCTGTGAAAATTCTCGGTCAAGAGCTTCCAAGTAACTTGAAAGGGGCTTTGCTTTAAATTATATATAACGTTCTGTTTCATGGATTAATCCCTTTCTTTGAACAGAATTTGAATTCATCCCTTTCTTTTAACTACGAGCACAAATTTGCTTCTTTCTTTAGAAAGTAAGACTACCATTTAGAGACAATGGCACTTTCATTTATCCAAGTGCATCTTTTGGGAACAGCTGGGCTAAGACATTAAAATAAAACATTGAAACTATAGTAGAGGATTAGGATATGCTTTTTGTGCAAATTAAATTTCTTGAGTTCACACTTTTAGTCTAACCATAACCAATAAGAATCTAATCCATTTTGGTGAAGCTTTTCTGAAATCAGAAGTGCTTGAAATAAAGATCAAATCTTGGGTGGTTCTTGAACAAACTTTTAGTCTGAGCTTAGAATTTTAATACTAAAGAAGGGTAAATAAAAAGGAAAATTCGAAATAGAAGTTAATGGTTCAAATGTGTAAGATAGTTTTCAAAGATGTACTTATAGCCGGCATGGAAAAAAATAGCGGTCGCGGTCACGTTCGCGGAAACGGTCGCGGGAATCGCTTGTAACGGCAAAAAAGAACGTTTTGCGGCTGTCGCGTGAATTTTATCAAAAAAATCACATAAGCTCAATATTAAGCTTTTTCAATCTTCATTCATTCTTATTTGTTTTCGTATCACATTATGTAAAAAATATATTATTAGTTATTATTATTAAAATTTATTAATAATCCAGCTTATTTATTAAATATTTAACTATTGCAAAGTACAAGTATGGCTTCTCTTAGCCTTTTCTTCTTTAATATTTATTTTATTTTATAAAAAACGGGCATTTCTTGCAAAAACACGTTATAGAACGGGCGTTTTACTGTTACGGAACGCCATCGCGGCGATTTTTGTGTGAATTCCAACTCTCGGTGTTATAACGGCATTTCGCGTATTGGCAACTCAGAAACAGGTTACAGAACGGCCGTTACGTAACGGAACAACCGAGTTTTAATTCCATGCTTATAGGTGTCTTGAAGTATCGTTTCAAGATGCACACAAACCTGAGTTATGTATTTGATTAAGCAAAACCAATTCAAAGCTCATGGCTCTCGTTTCATAAAACTAATCTATAATATGCATGTACAAACCTTAAGTACAACATATGAAACTAAGATTTAAAGCAGTCAAGAAAACAGGTCCTAATAGCCACTAACAAACTTGCCTAAAACACCCCTTACTAGAATTAAGGGAAAAAAATTTCTTGTTCTCCAAGACTCCAACCATGCAGACGACTACTAAAATGTTCCTGACTTAGTTTAGGAACCAACTAAACAAGGGAACATGCCAAAAACCTATCCAAGCCTACTTACTACCTATGCTTTTCCCCTTCTTCAACATACCTTGCCTATTGGAAACCTACTAAAACAACCGGGAAGTAATACATAACAGTAGGATTTTGTCCTAACCTTTATACTAACCTAAAACAACTAAAAAATTACAACTTAGAAGCCAAAAGGCCCCTTAACACTTAATATTCCTGAAAGGAAATTGCTCTTTTTCACCATATGTTTCCTTGAAGCCTATGGAAACCTAGTAACCTACTGACACAAATTTTACCCAAACAATAGCATTTGGTCCTAATTATTGGACCAGGCCAAAAACTATCTTAAATTTTGAAATGGAAGGTAAAATTATCTTAAATAAGCTGTTATAAAAGAAAAGATTCCAAACGTAAAAGACCCAAAATGAAATATTTAACAAAGTTTTTGAAACAGAATGAGTAGTACTTCCTCCGTTTCGAAATAAACGCAACAATTTCTATTTTAGGAAGTTTCAAAATAAATGCAACAATTTTAATCTTTCTATTTTTGTAAGTCTTTTCTTCCTATCTCTCACATCATCACATACCTCACTTTATCTATCCCTTTTACTCTCACAATAAAAAATGGACTAGGAGTCCGTGCCATCCAATTTGTTGCGTTTTTTTTTATACGGAGGAAGTATATAGTTATTTCAAAATTTTGACATTTATAAGGTATTATTTAACATGTTTTCCAAACTAAAGTCAAAACCCAAGATGGCAAGATGTAAAATCTCCACTTTAAGAGAACAGCAAAACCATATTGGTCCCAAGAAAGAATTTAAGGATACTCCTTTGTCCCTTTGAATTTGCAATTCTGCCAAGTGCATCTAAACTCGTACAAGCTATGCATTTTTCTAGTCTGAAATTTGACCATGTACAATATACTAAAAATGTATAAATATGAATTAATGTACAGTCGTTTCCTGGAGCACAAAATGCAAACAATATTAACGTGCCACAAAGGAAATAAAAGCGACTGTTAAAAGGGGAGAGGGGGAGAAATCAATCCAGTTTGTAGGATTTCTTACAGAGAGATCACAAGTGATTGCAGAGATATTTTCACCCTGTGGTTTCGGTATTTTTTCCAAGTGCTGAAGGATCTTTTGAAAAAGTCCATTTAAGGTTGCATCAAGGTCAAGTGCCACCATTCCCGGCGTATTAAGCAAAAAACGAATTCTCCCAGCAGAGGATGACAGATAAGATAAAGCATAACATCTGATTGCTGCAAACCATATGGACAAAAAATCAGTATGGATCATAATAGTCATGGAAAATACTTGATAGGTAAATTTAAACCATTGCTATGATCAAATTTTAAAATTACAACTCAACAGTATAGATCCATGTTGCCTCATTATAAACCAAAATCTCATAAATAAATTTTAACATCATCGTTCTAAGCTAATTGTAATAAACTTTTCGAGATAATATTCCACCAACACCCACATACTAATCCTTTTATTATAGACAAATGCCAAATTTTCGGATAATTGTGGTTTGTCTTATTTTTGTAAAGCATAAAAATAGAGGTGGGCAAACCTGCAATGTACTTGCGCACTAGGCAGCAAAGGCGGTCCATTCCATCTAACAGAAATCCGATAGTTGGGTCACTTGGGTCCTGAAATTTAAATTTTGAATCGCAAAGAAGAAAAACATTCAGAAGTTCAGAGTTTTGAGTACAGAGGAAAACCAGGTGACAATAACATTTTTTAAAAATCAGCAGGCTTTATTTTTGAGTGATAACTCTGAAGTTGATCAATTAGCAGTACTATCCAATGCCAGCATAGAAAGCAAATAAATAACAACTGATTAGGAACAAGGAGAGATCAGCTTACTATCTCCACGGGCAACGTATGGGTAGTCGCTCTAGACTTTGATGAAATAACTCCAACATGCTGAAAGTACCATATCACTTCGGACTGAGCTAGTGCCAAAGCTGAAAATACCATCTTCCCAGACATCACAGAGAAAGCAAAATCAGGCCACACAAGTGCTGAAATATCTATAATTTATAACAAACCATTCATGAAATCAGAATCAAATATTTCCAAGAGAGATTGAACGTGAAGTAAACCTATAGAAGTGTGTGTGTGTGTGTGTGTGTGTGTGTGTGAGAGAGAGAGAGAGAGAGAGAGAAACGCTAGACAGACAGAGGCACGCAGACAGACAGATAGATGGATGGACAGACAAAACCAAGAGCAATATACCATCTCAGCGTAAAAGGAAGAGCAGACATACAGCACATCAGAACACAAATTTGTAATACGGAGTATGTATACTAACATCCTGCTAGGGGCCCAGTCCCACTACGAGTGTATGAGAGGCGGCCTAGGAGAAGCAGGCCGGCCCAAGTGCAAAATTAGTCTGATTCTAATGTCTCTTGTTTTAATTCTAAGGGCTCGTTTACATTAGCTGAATAGAGATGAACTGAACTGAACTGAATAGAAGTGTATTAATTGAACTAATAGAGATGAACTGAACTGAACTGAATAGAGATTAACTGAACTGAATATAATCTGAAGTAAACAAGCCCTAAGTGTTGACATTATTGTAAGTAAGGGTAATTTGGTCTTTTTACATTGTGTTAGGAAGGTCTATAAATAAGCTGTAGCTTGTGTTGTAAGGAGATTATTCTGAATATTAATAAAAAGTCAGCAAGCACTTTGGGAGTATCTTGGTTACTCGAAATACCAAGTTAATAAAATCATCTTGAATCTTAGCACATCCTTTCAATCCCCTCAACCACCAAAAAATAAACAATAACGATAACAATAAAAATCCACACTCCTCCAAGGAGAAGGAAACATCAAAAATAGTGGAAATATGCTTCAGTGGTGGTTCAATTAATTAACCTATCACACAAATTATAAGGCAGCTGACAAGATTAATAACCAATTTGGTTCAGTTATCAGTAAAACAGTAAACTTGCCACAGGCAAGAGTTCCAAATATTTCCAACTCTTTTTCCTAGGCAATTAAGACCCACTTTACAACCTTAAAGACATCAAAGCAACTGGCTTTAGCAAAAAAAAAATTTTCTGGGATATACCTGAATATTGGGTGCCAATAAACTTGGCTGATCGGTAAAAAAGAGAACCATTCTTCCAATCTCTTGCTTCAGTAGTATTCTCCTTTCATGGTGTATAGAATTGCAACACAGCAGTGCTTGTTCGTGCACTTCGCTGGAAAAAGAGTGAAAATACAAGACATAGTACCCCATGGTAAAAAATTAAATAATTCTCAGAAACAATTAATAATAGATCTCATCCTATAGAAGCAAGCTTCTTTTTCTTTTCTTTTTTTTTTTTAGGGGAAGCACAGGCAAGCTAGAAGAATTTCTGAGATGGGATTTCCTTTGGCTTTCACCAGCAAAGGAGAATTTTTTTTAATACAAAAAAAAAAAAAAAAAAAAAAACCTGAAAGATAGAGAATATGCTTGTGAAAAAAACTACACCCTTCATAATAGTATCAAGACCAGAAGATTAAAAAACAATGTTTACAACTTTACATGGTACATGATATAAATGGTGTTTTGCAGGATTCTAATGAGGGTGTGACAAAGGCCTTGTAATCCCCCATATTTTTATACCTTAATATAAGTTTTAACTATACGTACGTACGCGATTTTTATACCCCTAAACATATATTTTATATGTTTTCTGGATTGGAATTAATAAAATAATTTAAATATTTTATTTTATGGAAATATTAATATTTTAAATGTCGTTCAGGAAAAAGACATAATAATAAGAATGCGGTTTTTGAAAATGATAAGGGCTTTAGGTATTCTGTCACAAGCCCAACTAAATTGGAAACCCTAGGTAACCCTTAGTATTATAAATACCCTAGGGTAAACCAAATTAGGTCAAAAAGTAAAAAGAAAAAAAAAAATCTTCACTCTCTCTCACCTTGAACCAAAGAAGAGAAAAAAAAAATTCAAAACCTCCATACTTCATCTTCAACCCATCTCTAAACCTCCATAACCACCTACCTTCAACCTAGGATGCTCGGACTCGGGTACAGGTGTCGGACTCGGATACGTGTCCGAGTGTCGGACCTTTGAAATTATGATTTTAAGGATTCGTGGACTCGTTTTGAAAGAGTCCAAATTTTGAATATGGACTCGGGGACACGGGGTATTTTAATTCATATTTATATGGGTTGTAATTCTATATGTAACAGTTGTATTAAGAGATGGTCTATTAAGCCCATTATTAATAAAGTAAAAGGCCAAAAAAGAAATAGGAGGCCCAAGTTAAAAAAAATAAAGGTACTGTAACAAAAAATAAAATAAAATAAAACAATGTGAGGATAGAATTTGAGGAGAGCAAACAAGTAAAAGGGATAAGTAAAGACAGCTGTCATCATTTTTTAAGATGAATCACGTGGGATTGTGAGAGGAGAGAGAAACATAAGTATTAAAAAAGTAAAGGCCAAACATTTTACAGAGACTTTGCCTTCTCCTTTTCTTCTCCTTCTTCCTCTATTTTTCTTTTCAATTCATCAATGGCAGTAGTTCATCAATGGCGGTGGTCGACTCTCCCAAGCACCGCTACTCTGTACTAGTATTTTGTATCTCTCATTTTCTCTCTTTCTAATGCCTGTTGCGGTGGTATCGGGTTATGCGCCCAAAATGGCCGAGTCCACTTTCTCCTCCCCGCGTCCCGTCCGGATTCCGTACCGGTACCCGCGTCCCACCGTGTCGACACCGGTACGCCGGGGGTGGTAACCGAGTCCGAGCTTCCCAGCCTTCAACCTCCTACACCCCTACTAGCCATCGCCGCCACCACCTGCCACGACCAGCCCTGTTGTGGTGGTTCGTGGGGTTTTCTTTAAAAAAAAAAGAGAGAAATTTTAAAACTCACACATAGCCTGATGCACCACCACCGCCACCACCGTAGCCACGTTGCCGGAGCCCGTCTGACCGTCGACTCCGCCTGCTGCCCCGAACCGCCGCCTGCTGCCGCTGTCGCCGTCACCGGAGTTAGCAGCTACATATATATATGTGTATATGTATATACACGTATATACATATATATAAAAAAAAATCTTTTACTATTTTTTTTAAAAATTATTTATCTCTTTGATTTTCTTTTAAAATCTTGGATTAAGGAATGTATTTATACATATAATTAATTAATTATTATTATCTAGTAATTTATGGGAGGTCTTAGGATTGGTTAGAGCTGCTGGATATTTAAAAGACTCGAGTTTAATATTATGAATTTCTTTTATATTATAGGCGAGTTCTAAAGGGAAAAGGTGGAGTACCGCCAAGTTTATTCGAGGTACGCGTAATTGATAAGCTTTCAGAGTTCAGACGTAGTATCATGTTAGGATTTTGCATATTTCTATCATGATTGTCAAGATATGTGATTCTGTGGAACATGACTATTTGTGGTGATTTTAGTTGTTTGTATAACTTATGTTTGCAAACCTATCAAGAAAAGAATAGGAAGGATTATTTCATGTTCCCAATTATAAAATAAAATATTGCATGAATAGGTTCTTTGAATATTTCATGCTTCACTAGTAGCAATTTATTTTTTATATGGACAGGTTGTCCCTTTCAAGTTTATTATTAATGCATGAATAGATTCTCCGAATATTTCATGCCTTTTAATAGTTTTGGGATACCACTTAAGGCGTAAGTTCTTAATGGGAATCTCGTTAAAGTGTGTTTTATCTCAACAATAAATTAAAACAAGTGTTATGTGAATTGTATGATATGTGTGTGCTTGTTATGTGTAATAACTCTCAAAACACTAATCACTTAAAGTGAAAGATTCGGGTAAGCATTAAAATTCTAGACAAGTGCACGTCTGGAGTATTGGCATGGATGTGGGTTGGGGTCACGGCAAGTCTCGTGGCTTTAAGGGAACCGAAGGATCCACGTGTTCCATTAGCGGATTGAGCTCATTCCTTTATTTGTGACATGGCTAGCTCCCATTATCATCTTCTAGACTAGACAACTCGCCCGGTGCTTACACTGGCTTCGGCTCAATTAGGGCCACTTAATAATAAATGTGTTTAACAAGGAAATATTAACTAATTACTCACCATAGCAAGATAATCTTTGATGTGATTGATATATGCAATAGATCTGTATGTTTATTTAATTGCCGTACTCAGCTTTGCTGACGTCGTACAAATTTGGTCTTGTTATTATCTTGACCCTGTGATGACCCAATATTGGTGAGCAGTCGTTCAGGGTCAAGGTAAGATTGTGCAGGATTACAGGGACGATTATGGGCTTGAGTGATGAGTGGTGTTTCCAAAAACAATGAAATATTTTTCCTAAGTTTGATTTAACATTTAAGTTTGATTCATTCTAGACATTTCTTTTTACTACGTTGGATTTATTCTACAACATATTTTGTTTAAGTTTGATTTAATAATTCCAGGGCCTCAATGGTTCCAAGTTGTAATAGATTTAATTTTAATTTAATTTTCGTACTATTTTATTTCCGCTGCAAAATTCTGAGTAAGCCGATACGTTTCCACACGTAGCGATAATAATTTAATAATAATTAGTATTTCTTGAAAATAGCATTTATAATTTGATGTGAATTATTGGGGTGTTACAGGCCTTCCTTAATTACTATGGTAACCTGCTTGGTACAGTGGACAATAACAGAACTGAAGTAGGCAAGATATTTTAAATGCTGAAACCTTAATCAATTCTGAACAGTATGATCTGCGAAGCCAAGTTTACAATGCTGAAGAACCCAAAACTACTATGTTTTCAATGGATGGGAATAACGCCCCAGGCCCAGATGGTTTTGGTGCCTTTTTCTTTAAAGACCACTGGGAAATCATTGGTGAGGACATCCCTAAAGCTGTGCTTTCTTGTCTCAATTCTGGTAAGATCCTAAAAGAGCTAAACACTACTTTAGTGTCTTTGATCCCAAAAGCGTCATTTCCAAACATGGTTCGAAAATGCGGTTTCGGTCGCGATCGCGGAAACGGTGGCGATGTTTCGGTAACGGAGTTGATGCGCTTATCGCGGACCGCGTCGCGTTTCTCGCGCACGAATTTTTAAAATATTTATTTTATTTATTTATTATTAATTTTAATTATTATTATTATTATCATTATTATTATTATTTATTATTATTATTAGAAGGCCCACTATACTTTATAGTTTATATGATACTACTGCAATGCTGTTTGTGATAGATAGAGATAAATATAAATATAAAAGGAAAAAAAAGTGAGAAAAGTAATGGGGGAGTCACGTGAGAAATATTCAACTAAAAGAAAAGAGAGAAGCTTATAAAGGAAGCCTCTAGAAACAAACAAAAGAAAGAAAGAAAAAAAGAAAAGGGGAGAGAAGATCTCAAAAGATCGAGAAAGTAGATGAAGAAAGAGAAAGCAAAGTAGCAGACTGAAGACAAGGAAAGGAGAACAGACCTGCAGCAACTTCGTCGACAACATCAACCACCACTGGTGATGCATTGTCGGCAACCTCTAGCCATGCTAACTCACAAATTAGGGTTTTTTCTTTTACTTTTATTGTTAGTGTTTGTAAATTGGGGTAAAATTGAAGTTCGTTCATGCAATTGATTGAAGGTTTCTTTGCGAAATTGTATCTTCGTAACTTGGTAAGATTAAATTTTGAAGAAATTTTGGTCTTTTTCTTATTTTTATCTCAGAACAGCCACCTCTTCTTCTCTTTTCTACCCTTAAATGCCCAGATTTCGGGCGAATTGCAGTTAACTCGGCTGCATCGGCCGATACGGCTGCAAAATGCGGTGCATCTTTGTAAACCGCTACAAACCGGCAAATATCGGATCGGTAAATTGAAAATCCGTTACATCTCGGCCGATACGATACGATGCGGCCGAGTTTTTGCACCCTGTTTCCAAAGCATGTTTCTGAGTTCAGACCTATATCTTGCTGCAATACCATATATAAATACATTACAAAAGTCATTTGTAATCGACTTAAAGGCATTCTTCCTGATTTGATTTCTGAGAATCAAGGTGCTTTTGTTCATGGGAGATACATCATCCATAATATTATGGTTTGTAAGGATTTGGTCATGCATTATGGTAGGGGTAATGTGAGACCTAGTTGCATGTTGAAAATAGATTTGAGGAAGGCCTGTGATACAGTTAATTGGGACTTTCTAAGAGAAATACTTGAAGGGCTGGGATTCCCTATTCCTTTTGTTGTGTTGATCATGGTTTGTGCGGCTACCCCTACGTTCACCTTAGTTATAAATGGAGTTCCTAAAGGCTTTTTTCCTTCTAAGAGGGGCTTAAGGCAAGGGGATCCCCTCTTCCTTTTCTTTTTGTCTTATGCATGGAGTATTTGTCAAGGGCTCTTACCAAAATGGTTCAAGATGAAAGTGAGTTCCAATTTCACTCTAGGTGCAGAATCCCCAAACTTACTCATCTTTGCTTTGGTGATGACCTCATCTTGTGTTGTAAGGGTGACACTAAATCTGTTGCTATTCTGTTGGAAAATTTTGCTCTATTCTCAGTCAATTTTGCTCTATTCTCAGACACAACTAGTCTTAAAGCCAAGCCTGACAAGTCTGAGTTTTATTGCAGTGGTGTCAGGAATGAGGATATGGAAGATATTATTATAAATTCTGGTTTTGTTAAAGAAAATTTGCCCTTTAAATATTTGGGGGTTCCCATCTGTTCTAAAAAGATATCAGCTGCTCAATGTGAAATTCTGATTGAAAAAATGACTAAAAGGCTGAGGATATGGAGCTCTAGGCATATTTCTTATGCAGGGAGACTTAAGCTCATAAATTCAGTCCTGTTGAGTATTCATATGTATTGGGCTCAAGTGTTTTTTTCTCCCCAATAGTGTTTTGCAATGTGATCAGAATTTGTGGTGCTTTTCTTTGGTCTGGTAAGTGTAGCTTGGACTGAAATTTGCAAAGGGAAAAGGGAGGGTGGCCTTGGTGTTAGAGACATTGAGATTCGGAACCAAGCTTTGATGTCTAGACATGTCTGGGCAGTAGCTAACAAGCAAGATAACTTATGGGTGAAATGGATTCATGCTGTTTATCTCAAACAAAAGAATTGGGCTGATAATTCTCCCCCCATAGACTCCTCATGGACTCATGGTATTGGAAGAAAATTTGTGAATTGAAGAATGGTCTGCTGAAAAGAGGCTTTATGAATAACATCTATGGGATGTATCAGTTTTCTGTAAGCAAGACCTATGACCTTTTAAAAGGGCAGCAGAGGGTGATAGTGTGATACATTGGACTAAAATTATTTGGCACAGATTGGCAGCCCTAAAGCAAAGGTTCTGCAGCTGGCTAACCATGAAGCAAAGATTAAAGGTGAGAAGCAGACTGAAGAGATTTTGCAGAGATTTCATATGCTGTCTGTGTGACAATATGGAAGAAGCTCATGAACAATTTTCCAATGTCAGTTTAGTACAACAGTCCTGCATCAGTTACTTCAATGGCTGAATGTTCATACAAGCAAGAGTAATTATCTATGGCTCATTACTAAAAATTGGCAACTTGAAAGTTCCAGATTTAGAAGGGGTGTGGTGGGAGCCACTCTAATGGCTGCTATCTACCATACTTGGCAAACCAGGAACAGCAAAGTGTGGAAAGGGCTAGTCCCAAAGTCTGAAAATGTGGTAAAACATGTAAAACATGATATTGTTAACAGAATTCGTGGAATTCCTCCAAAAAAGCTGTCTAGCAAGGATAGAATGTGGTTTGAAGGATTGATGTAATTAGCTGTTTTTAGGCTTTGAGCCTAGCTGGTTTGTTATAGTTTGTAAAATTGGTTTGTTTTGGTGCTTAATGATAATCTTACTCTTGCTTGCCAAAAAAAAAAAAAACTACACCCTCTTGACTGCTTTATTACTTTATATTTATATGTCAACCCAACTGTTTTTTTTTCACTCAAAAAGATGTTTGCTGACTTGAATAAAAAGCGAAATGGAAAGAGGTATAATAGAAAGTTTATCCTATCCTAGTCTACTAAAATCACTTCACAGGTCAATATGTTAGGCAACAAATACTCAGCTACAACCACAAAACCCCCACACCATACTTAGCATTCTTCATTATACAATTATAGGGAGAAGAAGGGATTTTAAGGAATATTTCCTAACTTGATAAAATTCTAAGAAATCAATCTTTAAATATGATACTGTATGTTTTTGTAGGTAAATCAAAGCTAGAATGACACGTACTTCAGAATTCAAATAAACTGTATGAACACAAAAATGGATATTACTGGCAAGAGTCTTCAAGAAAAAATGTAAGCAGAACTGCATAAAAGGATGAGTCCGTTATTTGTTGTAAAGGCTCCGCTCAACACACACTAAAGCAATTGGGATTTTGGGATTAGGGGACTTAGAACCCAGGTGCAAAGTATAGGCAAAAGGCTCATGCCACGTCAAATTGACATGCACTTCTTTAGCCAAAGAGTTTATGTGAAATACAGGTTGCAACTGCGTCTAGTACACCTCATTGGGAACACATTGCCAAGGCCTTTCTATATTCTAAGCACTTAGGCAGCAGCACTGGTTTCTTTGGGCTTCACCATTCAAAAACTGCAAATATTGTATCTCTCTTTCGAAATTGGGTCAAGTCATATAATGTTCATGTCAAGTTGGCTATCCCACGGGTAACCCGACCAACTTGATAAAAGTATTGTGTCATGTCAACCCGTTAAATTCTTGATCCGAACCCACTAACTATGGTCTGGGTTATCATGCATCTTATTTTTCCCATCTAGTGTTGGGAATTAGGTCACAATATGTGACTCGTCACTCGTGACCGGGTTTGCTGTCATACAGATTGAACCCGTGATACCTAATTTGCTATTAGTTCGCTTCTATAATTCGCACAAAATAGGTAAAAAAGAATAGCCTAAAACCAACCATAATTCGCTTATTTCAGTTCATAAGGAAGTTTGGTAACACTCAATTGAACCCCGCTAACCTTAACTTGAACTGTTTAATAAACAAGTCCTGATGTATCAACCCCTTAAATGTATAAGTTATTCATCACCTAAACCCACTAATATCTTGTTGAGCTTAGTCTTATTAGTTCTTATGAGCTTTAAAATTTCAGAGGACTTGTCTAAGAAGCATGAGAACATACCAGCACTTCTCATCCATTACTCTCAAGAGTTGAAAATCTATGTGCTTTTTATGCTTCCATACAAAAACAAGATACGTTAATTGACTGAAGTGATTCTTAGGCACCAAATTACTAAAAGCCAGACCCAGACCACCACCACCACCACCCCACCAAAAAAAAAAAAAGGGAAAATGCCCATAATTATGTTCTTACCATGACATCAAAAAGGAAAGCAGAATTTAGCTTGTATTCAAATTCAAAAAGGAAACTGATTATTAGAGTATTGGATTTATAGCCCATCTGATACCTTCATATTCAAGAATCAACAAATTCGACCCCGGATTGTTCACAAAATTTTGGGTCTTCTTTCTCATTTCTGGTTACTCAATAATATCCACAAGCAAAAATTCCACACCTTGCCGGCCAAAAATTCTTTAACAAAATCATCCATCCTTTTCTGGTCTATTGGTTTTGAAATTGAGTGACTGATTCATCACATACTAAGTTCAAAAAAATATTGGTCCAGATAATACATGGAACTCTAGCTTTGTACCTGATCATTTTTTCAACCTGCTTTGCCACACTATACTCAAGGTCTGCTTCTTTCTGCTTTGTACGGCCAGCTTTTGCAATCTTCTTGGACTCCAATATGCGTGGCAGCACATAACGTTGATACTCCTCATGCAATAATATATGCTGTACATTGATAACTATTTCTTGATTAACCATCCAAATTTCCTGCATACTTCAAAGTTCACAAGTACGAAAAACTCACGACTCACCTCATCTCTGAATAAAGGGAGAACCAAATTTTCCTTCAATACAACCTACAAATCACCAATAATGTTGTCACAAACTGGAACCTGTTAGAAATCAGATAAGCTTGAACCATAAAAGCAGAGTTGACTTGACACAACTACACAAGGAAAAACATTGTTATGGCATCAAATGGATTAGGCAAAAGTAAGATCTCAAAGTTTAAACAAAAGCAGAAGAAAGAGGTTGTATGATCTAATAATGGAATCTACTACAGAATTTTGTTCAATTCTTTGATCTCAACAATTTTGTTCTACATGATTTAAAAAGAAAAACAAGTTTTTCATTTAATAAGAGAAAACTAAAAAGGATTCAGAAGTGGAATGTACCAGAGCAATGTCAATGCTGGTTACGCGCAGAAGTTCATCAGGACAAACAAGGTATCCAAGAAGCACCCACTGCCGGTAAGAGGTAACATTTGCTAGATCTTGAGCTCTCTGTAAAGAGTAAATAAGAAAATGAAATCAGCGTCATTTTTCTCATATTTAATACGAAGTACAAGACATTAATATTAGTACAGCATGCTGCTGTGGTGCAAAGCATGCACATCTATGTGTGGTTGTGCACTAGAAAATGAGTAGCATTTATGATATTTTCAAAAAATCAGAAATCTCATTAATCCTTATTAGGGAATAGGAATACAATTACAATTATTTATTTCTATTCCCTAACAGTCCTTTTCTTTGTGGTCCATCAGCCATGAACTCTTTCATAAGTGGGAGAGTGTCCAGCAGCATATTTCTATGCGAATGAAGAAAGCTTTGAGATGGTAAAACTAAATTCAAGACCAGAATGTGCAAACTTACCATTGGATGAGCAGAGTTTGTAAGTATGTCTGGATATCGAGGATGGAAGGGACTCAAGAAACCCTCATTTCTAAGCTTCCGTGTATCGGCTGACAAAAAAATAACTGGTCCAACAGCCTCTAAAACCTAGAAACAATAGCAAACATTACAAAATTGCATACAAAGGTGCTAGAGGTAGCACCTACTGACTAGAAAATTAAAAGAGGTATATCTGGAGCAAATAAAAGGTATGTAACTTCTAATCTGCTAAAGACAATTTATACTCCTTATCCTTTGAAAATTTCACTAAAAGAGTTTGACACTTTGACCAACTAAAAAGGTCCTTTACCCACAAATTAACGAGATGAAGTAAGAGTGATGAGACCCTTTAATTAGTATTCAGAAAATAAAAGAAATATAAACCAGAAGCAGCCCTGTCCTAATGTCTTTGTTGTCAAACATATGATAAAAATTGAGGTGAGTATTCTGACACCTCTTGCCTCACTATCATCAGGATATTTCTTTCGAGGAGTTTTTTCCCATACAAATTAACAGCCAACAATGAGTAGAATGATCTAGGGTTTAGGCCAGCTGTCTAAGGTTTACAAAGAAGCTAGATAAGCAATCCTACTCCACAGCAAATAAATTGATAAGCACCTGAGAAAATTATACAACACCTCACAATATCCTATATCCATTAATTCCATAATTCCTCCAAGATAACCCATTTGGATTTTCTTGGAACAGAACCTTTCTCCCTCAAAAAGTGAATATTGAATAGCTGGTAGTAAATGCAAGCAGACCAACAGAAAACCAATGAACTCAAGCAGCCTATTCCAATGAAATACAGTCACTTGAATGTTGCACAGAAAGATGAGTTCTGATCTCATAACTCCAAAATCCACACGCAAGAAACACAGACAGTCAATTTTAGATGTTTCATGGTCGCCAATCTGCAATTTATGAACGATTTTGTGACTTCCCAAACAAATTGTGCTTACAAAGACATTTATCTTCTTTGGGACCTTGATTCAATATTTTGGTGACCAATGGAAAAGAGATGCAGAAGGACAACTTTGCAAATAATTTTGAGTGCGCCTTATTCATTATTTTTGGAAAAACAAGACAAGTTAATCAACACTGCAAAATATTTTATATGCCTCATTGCCTCTACTCTAACAGTTGTAAATTAGACATGTATACAAGATTCACTTTGCATAATAAAGTAGGTTGACAAAGTTTTATCACCTCTCCAATACGTGGACTGACAAAATTTAGATCCTCCTGTAGCCCTTTGACTGGTGGATCATACGTATCTATGAATTGAACAAGTCTGTAATTTACAACGAGATGAAAAACAATCACTTACTGCAAATTATTTTTCAGCTTGATTAACAGGAATTAATCTCTACTAACAAACAAAAATAAAATAAATTAAAATAAAAAAGGCACAAGATAGTTAAGAAAATAATGGAAAAGATAAGACCAGGGTCCTTCAACAAGCTAGTTAAGAAAATAGGCACATGAAATCTACCTGTGGTAAAAATCACAATCACGGTCATTTCTCAAGATTCCATGCAAAAGGTTGTACATTTGCAGCATCATTTTTCCAGGTATCTAAAGTAAAGAAGCAACTTTTAAGTACTGGAACTAGAAGTAGCAATAGAATTTCATGTCGGCATAAGAGTGCATAACCAAGAGAAAGAACGACAAGCAAAGCAATGAAATTTTAAAAAGATAGAAGACAAATGAAACACTTGCCTTTTCAGAAAATAAATTCACTCGTACAAAGGAACAAAATAGATCCATGAATGCATGAAGTATAAAAGAGTTCTGATGAGGCTGCAAGAAAAGTAATCCAAATAATTAGAAACTGATTTGGACATCAGTATGTCTTCAATTCATTACCAGTATCATAATATTTGCTACTGATAACATGCATTGTTGAAAAGCAAAGCAGAAACAAGTTAGAGAACTTAAAATTAGATTTTTTTTAAAAAAAAAATTTATAAAAAAAAAAAAAACGCACACACACAATAACCTCAGCCACCTACAAAAAGATCCAGCTTCACTAATATCCCTCAAAAATATGAAACACTGCATAACTACCCTTTGCAGAGAGCTTCTAGGCTTCTAGCCTCTAGAAACCTTGATATGAATACATATATAACTATATGGAAAAATTTTAACCTATAGCCAAACAAATATTTCATAACTACCCTTTGCAGAGAGCTTCTAGGCTTCTAGCCTCTAGAAACCTTGATATGAATACATATATAACTATATGGAAAAATTGTAACCTATAGCCAAACAAATATTTCATTTTGTAACTTGCAGCCACTTAACAAATTACAACCATTTAATTTCATTATATAATTAAATCACAACTGAATCTCATTTTTACAGCCAATTTAAACAATCTTAGGCAAAGTGTGATGCTATAGAAAAACATTAAAAACAATAAACAACAATGTTGCACTTTGTTTGAATTGGTCGAAAAGGTGAATTTTGGTTGTACTTTAATTAAATAATGAAATTAAGTTGTTGACTGTTGAGAACTGCAAAAATAAATGTAGGTGGCTATAAGTCGCAAAATCGCCTATTTATTTGATTGTAAAAACGACACATTTGCCTAACTATATTGACATGTTAAATTTACTTGGAAAATTAGTTCACCAGCATCAACCAACTTGGAGGCTGCAGCTCAAAACTCGGTTTTTGATTTATTTGCACAGATCAAAAGAGAAATCAGATTGTTTATATAAAAAAATAAAAAAAAAACCTAACTCATAACGTCAACACTTTTTGAAGTTACAACTAGTATTCTGGCCAGATGATGCCCTAGGTCGCAATCTTTCTTTTTATTTCTTATTTTCTTTGTCATTGATCTAATACCAACTAAATTATTATCAGTGAAAGTTGTTTATAAAATTGGAATCATCTTATTAAATACAAGGAGAAGATATAGACTATTGGTAAAAAGTCCAGCTACATGGAGCTAGGTTCTGGGTTCGATGCTTGTTGAGGTCTTTTGTTTTAATTCATTTTGGGTTTTAAATGGTGTGATGACATGTAGAGTTGTAGACTAATGACATGGGCAATGACGTAGAGCCTATGTGGCGCAATAAGGTGCGATGAATGCCTTTTAATATATTATACAGATATAGATGTTGAGATTCTAAGAGTAAGATTACACTCAAGAAGATACTGAGAGCAGAAGAAGAAAGAATAATTTCAATACTTACCAATAGGGTAATCACCGTGCTACTTAAATCCAATAGAAGTCGCAATGCTTGTTCGCGAAATGCCATCAAATCAAGAAGCAGCTGATTGGAGCAAATAAAGACATTCACCAACTACATCAATTACATTATCACTTTTGTGGGGGGTGACAGGTTGTAGACTAACAAATTGTGCATACATCTGTGTAAGAATTTCTAGAAAGCATTCACAAAGCAAATCCTAGGCATGACCGCATGAAAAAGGATAAGAGCACACCTGAACCCACGGCTCCAAGTTCTGGAGAAAAACTTCGGCACCATCCGTTAACGAATCAAAAGCAACTTTATCAACCTGCATCAATATCATTCCAAATAAATACCAAAAATGCCCACATTTGTATAAGAAGCAACAGATGAATAAAGGTGAGGCAATTGCTTACACGCTCAAGTGGTAATTTGCTGGTATGCTCTGGGAACTTCCTTGCAACCAATGTACATATCTTTGGAAAACTAGGAATTACACCAGCTTTCCAAAAAGACTCAGAGTACATGTGATTCACAGGATCTGGATGATCTAGTATCTGATTTAGTCTATACATTTTGGCCATGAGACCTTCCCCAACCTCAGTGAGTTGTACAACATATTGAATATTCAAACCCTTTATAGAGCCTCCAGAACTCTGTGCTTGACCTTCTGGACCCATGCTCTTATAGCTCCTCAGCGTCATTGGAGACGCCATTTCAGAGCTTGTAGACCAGAACGGGGTTCCAGGAATGACGGAAAATCAACTATAAGATCAGGTATTCAGATCAACTGCAAAAATATACCCAATGTAAAGCTTTTGAGTAGAGTACTGGTAGAAGCTACTAAGTAGAGGATTGCTAGTGTTACATTAGTCTTTAGGTCTCTTAAACTATTATCATGAGTGAAACGACGCTCAGTATATTGAGCAAAAGTTATACTCAGTAATTCAAACCCAATATTAAGAAATGCAATTTACCAGAAAAGGTAGATACCAGAAACCTATACTATTCAGCAATAATTGAATTAATTGCAATACTTCACAGTTCACACAATCACAATGCATGAATTAAGAACATAGAAAACAATAAATAGGCCAACGAATATAAAATCGAAGCAAAAGCTCGGAAACATATAGACTAATTTGCAAGTAAAAGAACAAAAAAAACACAAATTACAACAAAATTTTCAAAATTGAACGCTTATTTTGCTCGGAATGAATAACATTTCAGCAGAAATATCAACTAATTAAACAAATCAAGTTCATCATCCACATTAGCTGAAATTAGCAAGAGATTAACGAAAAACCAAGTAACATACATTTCACAAAGCTGCTCGAAGAAATCTTTCTTGATGAGAATAGAAAGGCAAAATGTGGAGGATTTGATAAGGAAGATGAGCAAGAAGAAAACTTGAGAATTGAAAAGGCGAACTACGAAGGTCGTTGATTTAGTTTTTGATTAAACTTGAAGATTTGCCAGAGTTCGTGCTAGTTGTTAAAGAGATTTGTTAGAGTGCGGGGTATTACATTTTTGGTATTACATTCTACCAACCTTTACTGAGAAAGTGAGATGTTGAATACGGGAAGTGGCTAGTAAATCAAAAATTGATTTTTTTTTTTCCAGTAAATATATCAAATGGTATTTTTGTAATTTTGTTGAAAATAAATTACCAAAACACCCTTATAAAGTTGGTGCTTGGATCCTGCCTCTAAAATTTGTCAAAATTACTTGAAAATGTCATTTGAGATGCAAAGTTTGTATCTCAAATTGATTTATTAAATATCCCTCCTGAATATGTGGGGGTGAGTTTAAAGGGCTGATAATGAGTTAGTCATGTTAATGAATAATCCAGACTATGCTCGGTCAAAATTTGATCAAAGTTCGGCTCGGTCAAATCTTGGCTTCAGTTCGGGTTCTGCTCGAGAGTTAGACGAGTCGAGCAAAATTAAGCTCGGCTCGAAAAGCTCATTGCTAATCTGACATAAGTAAACGTAGCTAAATTCATAATTTTCTTAATAATTAACCCAATCTAATGTGCAAATTTTTTTTGTTAAAACTATTCTTGATGGGATTACTTATTTGAACTTGACTCATATCCATGAATCCAAACTTCACCCAAACACAATTCATGTCTGATCACTCGAGACACATATGATTAGGCATTGCCTCGGGGGTAATTTGTAGTAATCTAATAAGGGTTTGATCCAAACCCGGTGCTCAACCGATCTTAAGTTGACCAGCACTCGAAATAAACCATTATGAGCATATTTGAAATTAATGATAAAAACTGAATTGAGTGAGGTAACCTAAAATGACCTAGGCAAAGGCGAATCTAACCCAAAATAATAAATTATTACTTGAATCTGGGGTGGCCTAAACTGATTTAATGAGCACACTAAGCCAACGCTATTACCAAAAACCAATATGACCTAACACATCCAAAATCAACTCAAACTTGACCCAGTAGCCCAATTTGATAGCTTTACGTTACGTAGTACATTTCCTTAATTAATATTGTTCATGTAAGATGTAAGCCATGTACCGAACTCACTTTGCTTGAAATATTGTACAAATTTCTATTTTACACGATCTTCAACACATAACTTTGGCCAATTAACATCTTAAAGTACATATTAACAAAATTACAAAAGGTTGATATTACAAAACTATAAATTGAGATGAATTTAATAAGATTCCTCTTAATTATATTTTATACTCCCTTAGTATCTAATTACACTATTCATTTTGACTAATGTTTGTGATTCATACATAAAAATATATATAGTCTTGTGAGTACCATTGGATTCAATCTTAATGAGTAGTTTATTAGCACTAAACTATTACAATTTGTTGTTAATGGTAAATATAGATATTTTTGGTCAAATTTTTACACACATACGTGCATGCATGAGGGATTTATTTTATTAAAATATATACGAAGGGAGTATAGTAATTAATGATAATTATTGTTGGTCAATTTTTTTAAAGTTTTAACTTGAAATTAGAAGTTAGAAATTAGCACTTTATTTTGAGATTGTATTTCCAGCCACATAGACATATTTATATTTATTGGAGTATTTTGGACCTATTTTATAACTAATGATTTTTTAGAGTTTGTATCACACTATACTTTTTTGGTGTTTTTAGTGAAGACTTTTAAATGGTCACTCATATCTGTATAGCATATGAGAGACTTTTGGTGTTTTTAGACTAAGACTTTTAAATGGTCACTCATATCTGTATATTTTTTAGACTTTTGGTGTTTTTAGTGAAGACTTTTAAATGATTTTTTTGGTGTTTTTAGTGAAGACTGTTTTTGGTGTTTTTTTGGTATTTTTTTTGCACGGCTTAATTTTTATTTTTTTTTAGCATATGAGAGAAAATATGATGATAATTAATTAATTAAATATTGAGTTTGCATTAATGTAACGTATATTAAGTATTTCTTTAAAAAAATAGAGACATTATATAAGAACCTCACATTGTTTTATTGTTTTATTATATTGATAGTTTTTAAAAAAGACTACTATTCACCACAAAATAAAATAGTTTGGTGTGAAATTAAAATAATATTGTCTCTCATATTTGTATAGCATAGAAAAATTCAATTGTTTTACATTAAGTAAATAACTAAATATTCTAATAATAGTCTGAACACTAAAACCTTAGATCCTTATTTAATTAATAAAATTTCGAGAAAAATAGTATGTATACTGTAAGAGGATCAAATTAGTCCTTAGGTCTGTATTTAAACATTTAATTTTTATGAAAATCACTATTATGAATAAATAGTTAGTGTTTAGATTTTTTTCCTTTCAAATTAAGCTTGCTTTATAACATCCTTAATGCTATAATATCAATTTTTACCTTCTTAAAAAAATAATAGATAAATAATAATGCTTAATGCTTAAGAGTTTTATAAATAATAATAAATAAATAAATAATAAATAACATCCTTAATGCTTTATAAGAGTTTTAGTAAGATATAAATAATAAATAATATAATCGATAATAGATATAATAGATAAAAGATGGGTTTTAGTTCCTAATGTATGACAATTAAAATATTTTTTAATACGTACTCTTTTTTTTATGGTATATCTACTCTTTTTTCACTTCATTGGGAATGCAAGGATGTAATACCCCCTATTTTTATACATTTATACATGTATTTTCATAGGTATTTTATAACCTGTACACGTTTTTTATACACCTAAATAAATATTCTGAATGTTTTATTAGTTAACGTTAATAGAGCGGGTTAAAGTAATTATTTATGTAAATACTATTATTTGAGTATTTAAATAAATTATAAATATTTATAAAGGGATTTTACTAAATCATATTTGAAACAATACTAAAGGTTTTAATTATGTAGTTTGGGCGTTGTTATAAAATAAAATATTCATGTTTGAAAAAGGGTAAAGATATTTATGCCAACTATCACAAACCCAACCTAGTAGAAAAATCGAATTTGACCCAAGTTGTATAAATACCTAGCCCAATCAAATTAACACTACAAATATCTAACCCTAAAATAGAACAAATAATAATAAAAAAAAAAAACAAAACAAAACAAAACACTCCTTCAATTTCTCCCTCCCTCACGTATACAAGAGGGAATAAAAAACAAAAACAAACATTCTTTCTCCTTTTTAAATACCACCACGACAACCACCACACTGCCACAGTAGTCGAGGACCACCGAAGGCCGCCAACGTTCTGGTCGATTTCCAGCCGCCGTCGTACCCGCTGCGGTAATTTTTTTTAAAAAAACCTTTATTCTTTATACCTATTTAGTTCTTAGTCTAAATGATTTCATGAGTTGAATGTGTGAATTGTTAATATAAGCATGTTTTAATTTCAATAATTAGGATGATTATAATTATTATAAAAAAAAACTGATTTTATTCTCTTGTTTATATTTTTAGATTTCTGATTTTATAAATCATGTTTAAACCCTAATTATGTTTATTTAATCAAAGTATTTTATGGATTTAAATGCTAGATTTAGTATATGGGATGTATGGATTGTTTTCTTTAAAGTTTTAAGCCCTTAATCATGGTTAGGTGATGCAAAAAGTGTCTTTATACATTGTGTTAAGTTCTGAAATTTTATAAAGAATAGTGTGTTTTACTAAATCTTGGTTATGTTTGATCAATTTTTATTTTTATACCTAAGTATTATATATGGAATTCGGTCTTAAAAACATCTTTCACAATGATTTTAAAGTGGCTTTATCTTTATGGCTGTGATTTTTGGAGAAATAATGTAATTTCAAAGATTTTAATTGTTAGTTGCGTATAAGGGTTTTCGGTAGTGTTAGGAACCTGTCGGGTGTTGTTAAACGTTTAAAAATTGATTTTCGGGACGTTTCGGAAGGATTTTTAGTGTTTTATAAAGGCTGTAATTTTAGTTTTAATACACTAAAACGATATTTAAAATATTTAAATTAGTGTTCACCTAGTATTTTAATTAGAGGGCACAAAAGTGTAATTTTTGAATTAAAAGAAAGGATTAAAAATATTTTTGGAATTTTATAGAAGCTGGAATTTTGTAATATATACTTAGGATAGTTTATATATTCAAGGGAATTAATTAGTCCCATATTTTATTGTAGGAGACTTTGAATTCAGAGAATTCAGTTAATTGTGGCTAGTAGAGTATATTACTCCAGGTACGTATGTACTCAGTAAGTTGTCTGCAGGTAGTAGTATGTCTAGGACATGATGTGAACTGTGATGACTGATCGTATGTTATATCTGTGATTGTGGAAAGGGAAAAAATATATATTGCTACAGCATGTTGTTCTGAATTGCATATTTTATCACAGTTGAAGTAGGAGTTCAATTATGAACCTTTATACCATGTAACGTGGGGCCAATAGCCATTAGTATCATTTTACCACCATTGTGTGGGGCCATGGGCATTAAAGGACTTGGTAATTATGTGATCGCTAAATGAAAAGATAAATATACCTGCAATTGTGTGATTTCAAGTGTGATGGTTTATGCTGTAGATTTTAGGGAAATTGAATTATATCAGATTCTTCATAATATTGTAAATCACGTAAAGTGAAACGAGATTCACACAAAAACTCTTAGAACGTATATACCTTGAGTATGAACAATGGGGGAGCTTATGCTCCTATCAAGAGGTATGAGACGTCGTTCACTCTTGTTTTATTTTTTTCTTCTTTTTTCTCTTTCTTCTTCTATTTTATTTTGGGATCCCAACCACATTATGGTGGATATTCCCACTCGGATCGCAACCAAGTGCGTGGCTAGGTGGAAGCCGTAGTAGACAACTTTCCTTATCTTTTATCTATGGGAGCCCGTTCAATGTGAATCCAATCTCTTAATAAAATAAATAAATAATATACATTTCACCATTATTTAATCTGACCACTATCTTTAATTTGTCGGATCATGGAGTTCATAGTCTTAGCTCAATTACAGTAATTTATTTATTTATTTATAAATTTACTTGTTTATTTATTTATTTATTTATTTATTTTTGCCTGTAGTATATATGTACTCAGCTTTTGCTGATTACGTGCTTTTGTGTGTGTGTATTCTTTGGTCATGACCCTCGCTTTAATGACCCTGTGATGAACAAATTTATACACTTGTATTATTGGGGAGCAGAATTGCACAGGTTAACTTGATGATGTGAATTACAAGTTTTCAGCATACGCATGGTCTTGGGATTGGTGTAAATAGAGAGTTTATGATTATTGTATTTAACCTTATTTTAAGTTCGATTTAAGTTTTCTTCCGCTGCAAAATTCTGAATAAGCCGAAACGTTTTCACACGTGGCGGTAATACTTTGGAAATTTCCTCTTAAATATATTTTATGTCATAATTTTAAATAATGTTTAGAGTTTTCAAATAGGGAATTTTCAGGGGGTTACAAAGGAGTACATTTATTAATGTCCTTTGTAGTTTTTTTTTTAGAAGGGAAAAAGGTAGTTTGGGAGGGATAAGTGCATATTTTAGTGGTAAGAGTTTTAGTAATAGATATAATAATATAATATATAATATAATAGAAATAATAGAATAATAGACAGATAGATAGATAGATTGGAAAATCTTACAACGATTTAAATGATGGTTGGAAAAATCTACAACAATTTAAATGACGGTTGGAAATTACTTATGATTTATATAATCGTCGGAAAATACTAATTGTCAAAGATCATTTGTTATAATGATGGCTACTAAAAGTCATCGCCATGGCATTTGATAACAACAATTTAAAGGCTACTAAAAATTCCGACGGCCAAAAACCATCGAAGACTACAAAATTAATTTATTTAATATTTAATACAAATGTGAGTATAGCTTTTACTGTTTTTAAATAAAAAAATAAACTATCATTGTCCGTTTTAGGTCATTGGTTATAATTGTACTAGTCTTGTGTACACGTTTTGCGTGCGACAATATTTTTAATGTATCTTCAAAAATCGAAGGTTTTTGTTCGAGAATTTGAAATATTTTTTAAATTCACTCATTCACATAATTGTAAACAAACTTTTCTCTTTCATCCAACCATTCCACAACAATGAACAAAATCAGCTATCAAATTTCTACGATAATTAAAAGGTAAAATTTTTATGTAAGAAACTATATTAAAATGAGTGTCTATTTATAGAGAATTCGAAAATATGAATTTTGATTATTTTATTTTATTTTTACGAATTGTATGCTTTGTAATATCTTCATTTTAAAAAATTCAAAAATTGTAATAACTTTCCTTAATAAATAAGAGTGATGCTATTTGATTTTTAATAAATTTTTAAGAAGCATTATGGACTTTTTGAGGGGGGACACCATGTCTCCCCCCCTTGGCTTATATAATAGAGATTTATTTTTATTAGTTTATAAAAAAATTACCCTAATATATGAAAATCCAACCCTATATTCTCTTTCTTACACACCTCTTTCTGTCGAAAATTTGTGTTTCACATGGTTTGTATTATTGTATTCACAAGGTTTAAATACAACCTATTAAAGTAATATAAGGCCTTAAACAATGGCCCATTAGCTAAATGCAATATCAGGCTTAACACCCCCTCATGCTGGAGTATGCAATTGACAAATGCCCAACTTTTATTAAATACAATAATATTGTTGTTTGCCTAAAGCTTTTGTAAAATTATTCGTTAGTTGTTTAGTTGCTTTCACATGAGATGGACTAATAATACCTTTCGGAATAGCATCCCCAACATAGTGACAATCAACCTCAATATGTTTAATGTGCTCATGAAAAAAAATAAGATTTTGAGCAAAGTACAATGCTGATTGACTATCACAAAATAAACTCATCACTCGTTGATGATTGACCCCCAAACTACTAAGCAGTGCATTCAACCACTTCATTCATGACATAATTGCCACCCAAGAATGATATTCTGCATCCGTGAAGGAACGAGAAATAATATGATGTTTCTTGGTTTTGCATAAGAGTGGAGAGGCACCAAGAAACATCGTACCAACCAATTAAATTTCGATTGTTGTGTCAAAGGACAACTAGTCCAATAATACGAGTCCCACAACTTGTTAGATTACAATTTGTACTCAAAAGAATCCCTTATCTCAGACAACCTTTCAAGTATTACCATGTGAAGAGCTGCATCCCAATGGTCTTGGCGAGGTTGGTTCATAAATTAAGAAAATCTTAAATATTATAAGCCAAACTAGGCTGAGTGAATGACATATCAATCAAATGACCCACAAGTCGTCTATACATCTCTAGCTCATCAATAAAAGAGAAGTCGGTTTTATCAGATCATGATTTTGCTCAATCAGTGAAGTGGTTTATGTCAAACCCCGAGCAAACATGTTTTCGCAACTATATCAAGAGTATATTTCTATTGGCACAAGAATATGCCTTGGCGACTATGAGCAACCTCAACACCAAGAAAATAATACAAAATTCCCAAATGAAAGCATCACTCAAATATTTCTTAAATACATAAATTTTAATGAAAAGTATTTTCCAAACTTATTAAATTATCAACTTAGATTAGAAAACTGAACATCCCCTTGATTTAGAGTGAAATTAAAGAGAGAAACATAGTGTGATTTAAAATTTTAGGGGTACACCAAGAACGCTTGTGGTAGGGAAGTGTTGTTTTTTTTTTTTTTTTTTTATAATGAAATGAAATTCGATTGACCTCCTTTAAGGGAGGCAATAGATAGCATCCTTGTGGATGATAAGGGTAAGAACGCTTGTGGATGATTTAAAATTTTAGGGAGGCAATAGATAGCATCCTTGTGGATGATAAGGAAATGAAATCCGATTGACCTCCTTTAAGGGAGGCAATAGATAGCATCCTTGTGGATGATTTAAAATTTTAGGGGTACACCAAGAACGCTTGGGATCATACAGGTGCAACCAACTAATCATAGAACTGAAGTTATGTCCTAAATTTGCAGTGTAATTTGCAGCTTCGTTAGCTTCTCTAAAAGTGTGCTTAATAATGACATATTCTAAATTATTTAGGTCTTTTTTGAATCACTAACGAGACTCTAAATTTTCCAAGGAATATGACAAATATTTCTGATTGTATTAGTAACTGCTAAATTATTTGTGATTAAGTGAGAAATCCCAAGGGAAATGGCTTGTTTGATTTCTTTTCTCAGGGCTAGAGACTCAGCAAAAGGAACACTCACATTGGAATGAATTTGTTTATCTACCGATAAAATAATTTCTTATTTTTTATTTCATCTAATAATAATGAAGCCTATGGGTGTGCTATTGGGGTTGTATTTTGAACCATCAAAATTAAGTTTAGAAGTATTAACTGAAGGGGTGGTCCATTAAGCGTTTAGTCTGTTGTTTTGATTATTAGCAGCAGATCACTTTTCCTTTTTTACTCAGGGGGAAAGTGTTTTCGTCAGCTGGGTTCTACATCCAATTATAGAGAAATAGCAGGAGGGCACTTTTTCCTAAATTTTTGACTCAGGGAGATAGTGTTTTCGTCAAGTGGGTCTTCATCCAATAATTGAGAAATTTTTGAATTTGGTTGGCTACTTGGGGGATAGGAGTAGGCTCATTTTTGAAGACCAAAGAGTTTTTGTAAAACCAATATGCCATCGTACGATGGCGATTTTATTGAAAATCACGTTTTGATTATTTTTAATCATCATACAAATTAAATGTTGTCTATGATATTTGAGTTCGAATTGTGGGAGGGGGTAGGTCAATAATACTAGATGAGCTTTGAAAAAATATTTTTGGAGAATAAAATATGGTTTATGTTCTTGGAGTTGTTATTACAAAATTTACTGGACTGGGGGACTGCTACATTGCTCTAGACATACAGTCTTTAGTAGGCAGGACATCTACACAAATTTTTCATAAGAAGTTTTTGATTTTATTGGGTAAGGATAGATTCTATATCCAATAGAAAGGAGCGGGCTAGAGGGTATTGTTAATGTTAGAGATGAGACGATGCTGATTTAATAGAAAATTGGTCCACTGTGGAAGGGCCATAGAAAAGGATATCTTCTAAATGGTTTGTCGGAATAAGATTGGCTAGAATAGTGGTCCAGTTAGGGATGATTTGGCGTAATAATCCAGCGTTCCATTGTTTGTCTGGATAATATAATCATCTACTTTTGATTTGTTTGAAAATTAGAAAAATGAATAAGATGGGCTATTGGTTGTGGGAACGCCCAATTGTCTTCCCAAAAATTGATATTAGCCCTATTACCCAATTGCCATGTATGTCCTTTCTTGAAAAGTAGTCTAAGTTTCATCAAGTTTTTCCACTGCCAAGAGGTAGAGACTTAAATAGGGTAGTTGAAAAGAGAGTAATTTTTTTAAGTATTTTCCTTTCACCAGATTGACCCAGTTGTTAACGCTTGTATATTGAAATTAATAGACCAAGTTAAGTAAAATAATGCATAATGAGATGTGAGTCTTACCCTATTTGTTAAGGCTTGCGAACGTCGAGCCTGAGGTATCGAGTGGCACAGACTCCTAGGCAATTTTTTGTTGTGAGAGTAAGAACGATAGAGAAAGAAAGTGTGATATATGATGATGTGATACATAGAAAGGAAAAAAATTACAAAAATAAAAAAGTATAATTGTTGCATTTATTTTAAAACTTGCTAAAATGAAAAGTGTTGCATTTATTTTGAAACCATAAAAATAAAGTAAAATAACGTATAGTGGGCCATGAAAAGCCATAAGGGTCAGCAATTAAGCCCACCCAAATTATAAAAAAAAAAGAATTTAAGCCCAGCCTATGAATGAAGATAAAAGCTCAAGTTTAGTTTTGACTGAATGGGTGATTTATATAGACAAGTCAGGAATTAATTAACAGGAAAAACAATAGTATTGGGTAAGAATTTTCTTCTCTCTAATATCTCTGTCTTTATCTGTCATCGTTGAATCAAGATAATTAGATAAAAATTCTCAAACCCTAGATTTTTTCCTCTTTCCTCTTTATATTTTCTGTCTTCTTAAATGACAATGCTTCATTTTTGAAGGTTTTTTTTTGGGCGATTTCTTCCTCCAGATCGAACCAAATTCAGGTTTGTTCTTTTTTCCTTTGATTTTGATTATTTTTTCGTTGTTTTTTTTATTGTTAGCTTATTATTACCATTTCAAATTTTTTGTTTGAATTGTTTGATTATGGTTTTTGTTGATTATTTTCGATTTAAATTTGGATTTATTTAATTGTAACGATTAACGAAGGAATCTGTGCTTTGAAATAGCTTGTTTTTTGTCCCTCAGTTTTGGCTATGTTAATTTATATGAAAATTTTCGAATTTTCAGTTGATTTCTATAGTTCGATCTGTCCTCTGAAATCTGAATCTAGTTATGATATCATGTTTGTAAAAAGCACTGTGCGAAACTCGAGCAAGTTTAAACAGTTATAGTCGTATGAATCGAGATCTTTTGAAGGAGTCAGCTTATAGTATTAAAAATGAGTTTTGTGTAAATTCTTTGAGATTTGTTTTATATCAGTAATCGTGAATATCTTTTATTGAATAATGAATACCTTCGTGCTTGTTGTCGTGCTTACTATGCTCGTTGACAGTCATGACAGAGACTTTTCCTTCTCTTGTGGAATGTGGACGATTACACATGCTATAAAGATTTCCATTTGTTTAAAATTTTATTTTTTTATATTTTCACATATTTGTGTGTATTTGTCTTGTTATGGTTGATGTTCAAGGAATGAATTTTACTTTTGACATCTATCTAATATTATGTATTCATCGCTTATCAATCACATGGATTGATCTTAAAATGGACATTGATGAGAATATGAGTGGTGCAAAATGTTATTTTAAGGAATTGCTGTTGCTAATTTGAAGTTTAAGGTAGTTTTCTCATGTTAAATTTGGACGAGTCTTGTAAAAAAGGCTAAAAAGAAATGTGCTTTTCTTAAATCACATTCTTGCTTGTGGTATTTCAGTGGTTGTCTATTTTTATTACTTGTTTGTGTAACCTAGTAGCATGCTCCTTTCCTCATAATTAGTTTCATTGGCATTATTTTATTAAATTTATTTGGGTCAAATACTCAGATATGATATGGGGGGTCAATGAGAACCTAACCTGGAATGCTTTGTACAAATCAACAGCTTTAAAACCAAATATTGAGTATCAAATCAAAGTGTGTGCGCGCTCGTGTGTGTTTGTTGTTTGGAAGGGTGTATTTGGATGATTCCTTTTTGGCTGGTGGGATCAACTTATTTGTTTTTTTGATTTTGCTACAATATGCTCAATGTCAATTGAAATTGATTTCTCTTTTTCTAAACCTTATATCTGTAATTGCGCTTTAAGTTATCAAGTCTGTTTATCCTGGAAATCTTACATATCCTGATATTTCTTGGCAGATCTAGCTATAATTTGTGCCAACAAAACTCAAGATAAAGGAATATGCTACCTTTGGAGAATGTATATGTTGCATGAGTACTTTTCTCGTCTACAGCTTGAGTTCTGACACTCTTTCTAATAGCAAGGAGCTATAGCAGATACTAGGTTTGTTTCATTTGGGGTTTTTCTTTTCCCGAAGGGGGGTCGAAGAGCATCGGAGTACAATGCCTTCGGTGCCCACTAAACTTCCTATTGTGCCTTCCATTTTGTCGGCTACTTCTTTTCATAGTTTTTTATGTTCCCATCGTCTCAAACATCTTGAAAAAAGTGATCGGCGTGGTAATCTTAGTTAACATTAGGCCCTTTATTGTTTTTCGCTTGTTTGTTTACCATTTTCTTCCTTTCCTTGTTTTTCGGCTTTCTTCTTATTGATCGCTCACACATTGGAGAGAGAAATTGGCGATTGCTCAGTAGGAGGCATTTGATCTGCTTTCTAGCCTTTTCAATTGGAGTTGAAAAGATTTCCATTAGCTCTTTTGTGGGGCAACTCTGTCGTTTATTTGCTGTGCAAACTTGACTCTTTTCTGTTCTTTGATTCTTGTTCAATGGATGTCTCTCATGTGGAAGATAGTGTTACTGATGATCATGAGAAGTTTTCTGCCGTGCACACACAGCATGCTTGCGGTGTCTCTGAAGTAGACCCAATACAAGAACTTGAAAAGGCACTTCATGATACTCTGGTAGTGAAAGGTGAGAGTTTGGAAACTGGCAGCAATTGGGCTTCCAATGAAGATGGTGATGGTGGTGGTGGTGGTAGCAGCAGCAGCAGCAGCAGTAGTCCGGAGGAAAAAATCACAGATTCAGGTGATTCTGACTTGGACCAAGAGTGTTCAATTGCAACATCAAGTAAATGCTTGCACAAGTGTGCTACTTTTCCCACCTCTGTCACAAATGAAACATCAGATGAATGTCAGCTGGGAAATAAGCGCTGTACACGTTCAGAGTCTCTTCCAACTGAAAGGTGCAAGATTGTTTCAGCCATGAAGGGTAGCCGTGAGAGGGAAGGTGTGCCTCAAAGGAAGCTGAGCGTATCTTGGGCCCCAGATGTATATGATCCACCGCCAACTTCCGTTTCTCACCATCCAAAGAAAAAGGCTCAGCAACAGTTCAAGGGCAACAAGAAACATGGGAAGGGAAAGCATAAGGGAAAGGCCTTGCGTGGGGGAGGAAGTGGGCCCAAAGACAAGAAGCACTACCGTAAGACGGGTGGAAGGTCTGACAGGTGCCTAGATAGCTTTGCAGAAACTGATCGAGTTCTATCATCGAAGAATTACAACTCTTTCGATTTGCTGGACTTCAATGATGATCTTGATATCGGTATTGGGAGCCCTGACACCAACTGTGGGACTAGCTTTCTGCAAGCTGGTGGTGCAATGCACTGTGTTTGCTGAGACTTTGTTAGGCTGGTTATGAGGATGTTGCCACCAGTGTTTCATCAATCTACTACTACTTGTAAATAAATAAAGATGTTTAAACTTTTCCGAAGCTTTTTCTTTGCTCTGTATAACTGTATTTTCTTGTTTTTAAGACCCTTGTGAGTGTTGTGAGTGAACTTGTGACTGAACCCCTTTGAGTCTGCTTTTGGTTGTCATATAACTAAGTGGGTTGGTTGGTTAATATTGTTCTGGTTTGACTGTCATATGATTTGTTTTCTTCGGATAGTCTGCTGTATAAAGTTGCGCCCTGCAGGTAATATATTTAGGTTGAAACTGTTAGTATACTTTTCCAGCTGAGTTGCTAGTTACATGATCAACATGGATCATGGATGAAAAGCATTGCATAATACAGCAAGTGTATTTGAATAGTGAGAATAATATCTGCGATTATGAACTGTGCTTTGTTTAAAAAGCAAACAAAGACGTAATTATAAGAATTACAAATAGAGCATGCCCAAAGAGCGTTGCTGAGGACCCAATTGTGCTGATCTTATGGAACAACCGAACAAAGGCACAAAGCGCAGAGTACTTTGGTCAATTGGTATAAACTGGGCAATTAACATTGTTAAAAAAAATACTGTTCATTTTCAACTTTGGATCTTTGCTATTGTTCATCTAGCACATCAGCCTTCAACTTTCAGCAACTCCCAACTTTTGATCGCTGCTGTTGTTCATCGACTCGTCTTGAACTTCGCACCTTCATCTTCAACCATTTTCGACAGCTTTGTAGATCTTCTTCCATCACAGATCTTCAACTTCGTGGTCTTCGCAGGTATGGTTTTCGTGTTGTTGCCGCTTGTCGTGGTGGTATTTGGCTATTTGCAGTGGTCAAATCTAATGGTCGTTAGTTTGACTAGTTACCCAAAATTCACTTTATTTACAAAAATGCATAATTGTGAATACTAATGTACTTTTTTAAGAGCACAATTGTGTCCTGGAAATTTGCCACAAAATAACAAAGAGTTGTGTGTTGACTATTTAACAACTTTTAATTTATTTACAATTATGCTGTTGTAGACAAGAAAACGACATGGATTTGTGTGCCATGAGTTTTCCGCTGAACAACGAGCAAACATGTATAATCTCATAATATTCGAGCAACACTAATGAGAAGTGTTTGTAATCTCACCATCCAATGAGCAAACGACAGTTCATTGGATCAAATTACGTATTATTCCAAAATCATTTATTTGCCTTTTTTTTTTCAAAAGAAAAAAACACTTGCAAATTATAAAAAATAATAAAATTCATAAAAAAAATTTCGATTGAAAAAATTCATAATCTTTCATCATCTATAAATAGAAACCAATATTATTAATATATTTTCTAGAAACTTTTGTTTTATACTTGCCTTTATACAAAGTTACTCTATGCAAATAAACTCTTCCTCACTGCATACAAATTAGAAGATATTCACATGTGCTAATAAAAAATACATATCGGTTCATTATTGTTTTGGTGCTAATGAGCCACAAAGGGCGGGATGAGAATCGATTCCACAATTACCTCGGAATCGGGAGGAAGCTCTAAACTCTGAGCTATCCTTCACTCTCAGAACAAATTCTATACTGTATTTTTTGTCACAACTCTCTCCTTAGTTCCTCACTGGCCTCACTCTCTGCGATGGTGCAAACACTGTCTTGACGACCCACCGAAATCGACGCCTTTGCGTTGCCAAAATTTCCCACACAAAGCCCAAAGAACACTTGTTAGATTTTATGTTTCTGGTTAGATTTTGTTATTTGATAATTGTTTGAATGATATTTAATATTTTAGTTAGATGAATTTGAATGATTGATTGTTGATTGTTGAAATCGGATAATACAGGGTAGTTTTTAGATTAATTATCTTAAACCAACTATTATAATGTAATACCCGTATTTTTGTGCATTAATACAAGTATTTTATATGTATTTTACCCACTAGTATATTTGTTTTATACGCCTAAATGAATATTTTATATGCTTTACAAATTGAAATTAGTAAAATATTTTAAAGTAAATATTTACGAGAATATTATTATTTGAGTATTTAAATAGTTTATAAATATTTATAAAGGAATTTTACAAAATCATATTTGAAATAATATTAAAGATTTTAATTATGTATTTTGGATGTCGTCTATAAAATAAAATATTCATGTTTGAAAAAGGGAATTTTTTTTTAAAACAATTGTCATGAGTCCAACCCATCGGGAAATTCAAATCAGACCCAAGCCATATATATACCTATAGCGTAAAGTAAAATAAGTCAAAGCCCTAAATTAGAAAATAAAGAAAAAAAAAACTTAAACTAAAACACTCACTGCCTCCCTCTCTCCCCCTTTAAACACCAAAAACACAAAAAAAAAAAATTGAATCTTCTTCTACAAGCAGCACCGAACAGACCACAACCACCACCCGGGACAGCCATCGCCGAGCCTTCCGCCTCCGTCGCCGAGTCCGCCGCCGGTGCCTTGGTGCCTGCTGTGCTGCTGCGGTGAGGCTTCTTTAAAAAAAAAAAAACTGTTCTTTATTTATTTTTAATTCTTGATTTAAAGTTTATAAATTGTTATATTTGGTTAATTTCTGAGTTGGTGTTGTTATTTAATCATGTTTTATTATTAAAGTTGAGTTTTGAATCTTTAAATTTTGGGATCTTAATTGAAATTTTCAGATTTTATAACTTGATCAAATCATGTTCAAACCTTGTTAAATTGATGTTATTTGGTGTTTAAAGTAGTTGGAAGTGTTTATTAGTTGTAAAGGATGAATTGTTTGAAGTTTTGAAAGCTTTGATGGAGTTTTAATGGAGGTTTTGGAGTGTATTAATGGAGGTAGTGTTTGGAGGTTGAAGATGATGGAGGTTTTTGGTATTTTGATCTGTTTTTAATGAATTTCTAATTAATCTTTATTAGTATTATTAATAAGTTTATGAAATTAATTTCTATAACCCTAAATTTTGATTTCTAATGATTTTGGATGGTTTTATTTAATAGTATTATTGCTGCCATTATTTTAAAAATGGGTTTATTTGAAGGTTTTTGATTATTTTAAGCCTAAAATTATTACTAACGATATTTGTAACTTGATTAGTGATTCTTAAGCCTTAAAATTTGTTTTAAGAGTGTTTAAGATGCTTTTTTAATAAAGTTATTAGTGCTGTAATTTTCTGGTAGTGTTAGAAACCTGTCGGGTGTCGTTAGAACTTTAAAAATTGATTTTCGGGACGTTTCGGAAGGGTTTTTAGTGTTTTATAAAGGCTGTAATTTTCGTTTTAATACGCTAAAACGATATTTAAAATATTTAAATTAGTGTTTGCTTAGTATTTTAATTAGAGGGCACAATAACTTAAATTTTGAATTAAAAAGAAAGGGTTAAAAATAATTTTTGAAATTTATTTAGAGGCTGGAATTTTGTAATATATATTTAGGATAGCTTATATGTTCAAGGGTGTTGATTAGTCCCATATTTTAATGTAGGGGACTTTGAATTCAGAGAATTCCGTTAATGTGGCTAGTCGAAATTATTATACCAGGTATGTATGTACGCAAGGATTTGATTTCCATGTAGTATCATGTCTAGGAGATTTGTGTGAAATTTAAATGTGAATATATATTTTTGGTGTATCTACCCGGTTCACCCTTTTGGGCTAATCCGGATTCGGAGCGCGTCCCGGGGTTAAGGTTTTAAACTCCTCCCAACGTGCTTGCGGGGGATCGAACCATGGTTCTCCCTACCAAGTCTAGCCCCTGGCACCACTAGACCAAGACAACGTTGGTTAAATGTGAATATATATAAGTATACATATATGATATGTTAAACTGAAGGATGTTTTGAATGTTTACATTACATTCTTATATATGTTCATGTATGACATGACGTCGAGTAGTATGAATTCCCCAGAGTGGGTTATTGTTTATTCTGATTATGGAAAAGAAAAGGTATGTTGCAATCTAGACAAGGAATTTATTATTACTCACATGTTGAGTCTAGAGGTATATTATTTTTACTCACTCTCTTTGGGAGATTGAGACAAGGTTAAAAGTTTAACCCAACCACATTGTTGGATTGGGCACAGGCAAGGTCAGATATTTAAAACTGGTTATGTGATCGCATAGCTATAGAGAACCTAAAAACGGAAAATGTATTATTTGGTGTATTGGATTTGTATGATGTCTTGTGTGGATGAGTCTTCATGGTTATTTAATAAACATGATAAATCACATAAAGTGAAAGAGGATTCACACCAAAACTCTTGGAACGTATAGACCTTGAGAATGAACATATGGGGGAAGCTAAATAGCGTCCCACGAGGGGTACAAGACGTTGTTCACCCTTGTTTATTTTTAATTTTTGGCCTGGGATCCCGTCACATTTGTGATCTGGTTTTTACCACTCGACTTGCAACCGAGTGGGGCTCTGGTGGGCATGGTTACTTATCTTTGGAAACCCGTTCGATGTTGAATCCAAATCTCCTTATAAACTGATAGAGTCTAGGAATGTATGGGATTGGTCATATAGTGTATAGCAGGTTATCATTTGCATTATTTATTCCTGTTATATTATATGTGCATATCTTGTTGTATACGGAGTATAATGTACTCAGCTTTTGCTGATTATGTGCTTTGTGTGTGTCTTCTTTGGTCATGGCCCTCGCCTTAATGACCATGTGATGAACCAATTTATACACTTGTATTATTGGGGAGCAGAATTGCACAGGTTAGCTTGATGGGTGAAGTTCAGGCATTCAACATATGCATTGTCGTAGGATGAGAGTTATTCGAGAGTTACCAATTCTTGTATTTGAGTTTGTATTAAAATATATTTCATTTACGCTATTTGGTTTAAATAATTGTTAAAGTTTTTCCGCTGCAAAATTCTGAATAAGTCGAAGCGTTTTCACACGTGTCGGTAATGCTTTGGAAATTTCCTTTCTAATGTATTTTATGTTATAACTTAAAAAAAAAAAATATTAGGGTTATCAAGTAGGGAATTTTCAGGGTATTAAAGGGAAATTAAATTAAGTAATTGGTCTTTTGGTGATTAATTATCAATATATAGTTTGTTGCCACTCGTGCGAGATTATAATCTGAAAATTAGAAGAGCTAGCTGTTACGTATATTTTAGTATTTAATTTTCAATTTGTATGTAATTGGAGTCTTGGAGAGCAAGGACAAGGAATTGTAATTTATGAAGTTAGTTGTGTTTATGTTTGGTTCCAGCCTTCTAATCGAGCTTTAGGTTTTCTATTCGACTGAGGTTAACAGCGGCCAGCGGCCACTAGGCCCACTACGCAGCGTCGCTCACTCACTCGCCACTTGTCAGTCAGACAATCTCGCCAAGTCGCCTGAGTTTCTTGTGTCGCCTGAATCTCCTCAGTCGCTGTGTCGCCTGAGTTCTGAGTTGCCCGAGGTAATTTCTTGATTTATGTTGGTTTTTTTTTTTTTGTTTGATTTATGTTAATTTGTGTTTTGTGCTTTTCTTATGTTGATTTACTTCAAGTCTGCGTTTGTTTAATTGTGTGGTTTATGTAATTATGTGTTAAGATGATTACTTGATTTTTTTGTTTGATTTATAGTAATTTCTTGTTTTTTGTTTTAAGCATATATGAGATAGTTATGTTAAATAGTTTTGTTGTGAAGCTATGGATTCACTTGGAAATTAAAGTTGAATTCAATTTATGTGGATATTACAAAATAAAGATTGGATGTCCTTGAATCAAAATAAGCTTGGGTTTTGAAATCAGTTACATGGTGACTTAGATTTGATACTTATTTGTGGTCTTTGAAAGGTTTGAGTCCAATTTATGGCTATGTAAATTATTGCTAATGGAAATGGATTGGGTTTTTAAGTGTTAGGTAAGGAACCATGAATAAATCTTGGGGCTTTATGAATTGATAAATATTTTTTAGTCTTTGGAAATAAATCTTGAAGTTTATTGATATTAATCAAAGAGTGAGAGATTACATTTTATCGACTAAGATCTATTTTGATGTAATGAAGGATTTATTTTTAGTTGGTAAATTAAACTTAATATTGACTAGAGGATATTATGAGAGCCTAAGGGCATATATCTTTTGTATTTTAATACTCCTTCCGTAACGAATTACTAGCAACAATTTCCATTTTTAGGTGTAACAAAATACTTGCAACAATTTTTTCCAATTTCATTTTATTCTTTTTTTGGCAAAAAAAACAACACAATACCCCACTCTCTTTTCTCTTTCTTACTTTTCTCTCTCTTACTTTTATCATCATACCATATAATACCCCATTTACTTTTCCTTCTCTTACTTTTCTCTCTCTTACTTTTATCATTATACCACCTAATACCACAATTAACCTATTTCATCTAGGAGTCCGTGCTAGTTCAAATGTTGCTACTAATTCGTTACGGTGGGAGTACTTAGTACTAATGATTAATTAAATTTTGTTGAATTGAGGTTATGGGAATAGTATAGAGTTGTATAAAGAAGAGAAAAGGCATAGCTATACTATATCCTCAACAAGATTGAGGGTTTCTTCTTCTTATACCAAGCTCAATAAGGTTTTAATTTAGGGAACTTGAAGAGTTTACTATTCATTTTCTTTTCTTTTATTGTTGGATAATTAAGACGGATTTTTAGAATAGGAATAAGATGTGTTTATGATGTAACATCTATTGCTAACACCCTCGATCCCCTTTACAATGTTTTTATGGATATGATGTTTAATTATGATTATTTACAATCAAGTTAGAATATAGTTCTTATTTGGATTGTGGGATGTTCTTATGATTTCAAATATTAAGCTATACATATATGAACGTCTTAAATGAACTTTTGAGACATAAATTTATGATTTATAAGATTTTTAGTAATTTTTAAATAAGAAATGAAACATGATGAAGAAAAGATAAAGACGAGGTTCTGATAGTATTATGCTATATTATGTGACTATTATGATTACGTTTGTGCACTTACCTTGGCAATCCCATGTAGGTATGCTTATGTTTATGTTGATGTCTAAAAGACATTTATGGTAGGAGACGTCCTGCATATATTTATACTCGCCAGTTACCTTGTAATAAATAAACGGACAAGATAATGGGATGTTTTATAAAAATGTCTACGTTTATGTTCATTTGTCTTAATTATGTTACTCAACATTTACGAAATGTTTTCAAAAGTTGTTGCTACATTCTAAAGCTTCCTCATGAAATTGGGATATATTTATTGTTCAACTTATGGTATTAGTCTTGAATAAGAATTTTGACAAATGTAAAGTTATGGTTCTACTTGCATTGATGTGTTCATATGTTTGTTGTATGTGCTTCGCTTAAGGTATATATAGTGTTGGTACTCAACTTTTGCTGACGGGTGTTTTGTGTGTATGTGTTTTTGTCCACTTCTTCCTTGGGATTGGTACGAGTGAGGAGGACGACACATAGAAGTTTCTTTTATCTGATTTCTTAAAGTAAATGTCTAGATGTAATTTCTCATGGGATATTTGTATAAAGTTGTATTTAGTTTCCCAAGTCCTAAATTAGATCACATAGTAGTGTGGGATTTGGTTATGTTAATCCTTGCATTTACCGACCTTGGGGTAAGTGCGGCGGTTATGCTCTGATATGATTTGCTTCCGCCAAGTTGTATCGATTAGGATTTGGATTTGAAAATTGTACTGATTTTGAGATTAAACAAGTTTTTGTCAATCCTTATTTTTGGGTTGTCCTATTTACAAAGAAAACTTTGCCGAAATTTTTACTCAAGTTTTAAATGTTTTAATAAAGACAATTTTATTATGCCGTATTTATAGGGGCGTTACAATTATGCATAATGCATTTATGCTAAAAAGGTGTCAAACATGGAGCCACATTGGGAAATCTGTTGGGTATAAGGGAATTTGACAACTTTGTTTAGCCTTTTGGTTTTGCACTTGGGTGTGCTATTCTTATGCTGTATAATATCCTAAATGCGATGAATCTGTAATATATGTGCTAAATATGAGAAATTGCTTTTTATGCCTTTATAACTTAAGTGTGGATTTGGTTTATATGGATTATTATATCTGTTGTTTTCCATGTTTGGTATGTTACATAATTTGACATGGCTTTCAGAATGGAAGAGGGAAAATCAGACACCAATGTTGATGTTGAAGTAAGGGAATTATTTGCAGAATTTATGGTGAGAGTTATAAAGTATGAAGAGTTAGTAGAAGTTGGAAGGAAGTTTCTCATCAGATTTCAGCAGGCACTTGAGTTTCTCCGGCGCCCTTCAATATACGAGTCATCAGAGCTGGTTAAGAGCATCATTACAGCCAATGAAACTAAGAGGGTTAAGGCATATGTAGAAGCAGGTTGCATCAATGCTTATGATAGCACACTGAGTGTGAGTCAGCTGAACACAAGTTTATGTGATCTTCAGGATTGGTTAATCAAAGCCAAAGACATTATCAACGAACTTGAAAATCTTATGGATAGGGCAGGCAATGCTTTATGTACGAACACACAAGACCGATCAGAGATTGAGTTCCAGGGTTCAGACCAAGAAGTAACTGCTTCTGGAAAGCTTAATGCTGATGATTGTGCTTCATTTATGGCAGTCATCTACTGTATGTTAAAGCAAGATTATATCATGCAAGAAAAGATTGTTTCTTCTTTGAATTTCAAATCATCGAGTGGTGAATTGGAAAGCTACTGTCTGATGTGGATGTTAAGGCCGTTTGTAAATGATGATGTTGTACATCAAGCTCTGAGACAGGTCAGGTGATCTTTCTTTATAGATAACCTTTCTTTATTAGCCATTAATTATAATTTTGGGTTGAGTATGCCACTTCATTCTAAGTTATTCAGTTTCCTCAATGGTGTAAATTGTAGCAAAAGCTTTATTGTGCCTTGAAATAGAAGTTATAATTCATTGATATAAGGTTTAGGATTTGTTCCTTCTCTTTCTTTAGTTACCATCAGCTTCAGTGTGCCAATAATATATAGTGCAGCAGTTTCATAGTTTATAACATGCAAGCAAATAGTGTATGCATTGACCTGAGGTAAATTACAACCTTTTGGTTAGAATTAGGAGTAAACTACTTCTTACTCGTTGAAATAGTCAAGTACAGTACAACTTTCTTGAAATTGTAATGATGTGTTAAAAATTTGAATTACACAATACTTGGGGGTAGATTAGCGAAAATCCATACCCATTGCCATCAGCCATCATTTAGTACCGATAAGGGGATAACCAAATGGGCTAGTATTGTGATTTCTAGAAGTTTTTTTATACTCCATTTGATGTCATATCAATCTTGGATTGTGAAATGTTACAATGAATTCGAATAAATTCAAGGTTGGAACATGAGTCTAGTCTCCATCCATAGGATTTACAGATAAGAGACAAAAAGAACATACAAGCACATATTATTCAATCAAATTCAGGAATTGGGCATTCCTCAGGATAAGCTAGAACCCATTCACCTTCCTCATTCAACATCATTCCTTTATTCTTCTCAACCCACCAAGAAGGAGGTACAAGGCACTCTTCCTTGAGGTAGTCACATGACTTATTGACCAAAGCTATACTCCGCTTCATTATGAGCTCAAACTGTCTCTTCATTCCATGCCACCCGTTCACAACATGCAGCATAGCTTGCAGATTATGCCAGTCACCCGGATCTTTCGAGTGCTTTAGGTAATCTGATTTCCTTGTATCAATATTTAGTTCAGTGCCTAAATGTACATATCCCATGAGCCTTGCTGGATAATGAGGGATTAAATCGATCGTGTTTCTTACATGGAGAACCTTAAGATTAGGGTACGAGTCAAACCTCTTCTTGAAGTGTTTGTTTCCCACCTTAGGGCAACCGAAAACGATGGCAGATACTGGGATCTCTGTTGTAATATTCTCTGCAACATCAAAAGCACTTAAAACTGACAAGGTTGCTCCTAGGCTGTGGCCTGTGAATATGATGCTTAGGTCCTCATCTCTGTATTTTTCAATGAGTTGGTTGATCTTTTTCAGAAGTTGTGATCTTGCACTAAGTTTTGTGAAGGGGGATTTTGGGTCGTCCGATGTGTATATTGTGAGCCACCCTCTCATGACTTTGGGCAACTTGTGACTGTTGTGGTCATCTTCATTGTCGCCATCGTCGTCGTCTCCGTTTTCATCGTCTTCGTTATCATCGTCTTCGTCATCATCGTTGTCTGCAGCTGGAATAAGAAGGTGAATTAGATTCAGGGAGAGAGAGAGATAGCTTTAACTATAGAGTAGATTAGCGCTCTTCTCGGTTATGAGTTGAGATCCTCTAGAGTTTAGGATTAGTAGAGTTGTGAGAGTGGGAGTTTTTAAATATTTTTTGTTTGACTTTTGCAAAAATTATCTTAGTCATTGATTGTTTTTCAAGGGTACAGATTTTAGAAATCTACCAAATCTACTAAAATTGAAATCTAGAGGATTTGAACTCGGTCATTTGATGCTATTTTACAGTCTTTTTGGTACCATTACAATTTTTAAGCATTATTTTTGACACTGGTGGTTTCATGCTCGTTAGTTGGGGCGGTGTGGCCTAAATTGTACTCCCTCTGGTTCTTTTTTAATTGCTACATTTGACTACAAGACCTATTTATATGAAAACTTCGAGATGGGGGAGTGCCAATACCTTCTTTTCCATTAATAATTCTCACCTTTGGATTTTAGGCAAAATTTTCTCTACTTTTATCATTGTGACACAGGGGTGCCGATCGATTCGTGAGCAGCTTAAATTTGACGCAAGTTGGCTCTTGCTTGCTCGAATCAGCTCGAAACTCAATAAGTGTACAAGGAATTCAACTAGTTTTTTTCTTATAATAATAATTATTATTATTATTAATTTTTAAAAAATCCTTCTATCGGTAAGAATAAAAATTTATTTATTATTAAATGAGTAGCTCGTGATCGAGTTTGCTTGACTTGAAACTTAACGAACACGAATTGGGCACCCCTTTTCTCTCACCTTATTAGTACCCTTATTGATACATCGCCAAAACAGTTGATCACATGCACATAGTTGTTTGTTTTAAACAATTGGTCACATATCTGCTAATGAATTCTACTTAGGGCTCGTTTACTTTAGTTGAATATAGCTCAACTGAACTAAATTTAAGCTGAAGTAAACAAGCCTTTAGTAAAAACAAAAATAATCAAATTTGTAAGTTCCTATTTGGTGTCATTGTTAGTTGATTATCAAATTTTATTTTACATTTTTGGGAATCACTTGATATAAATTATATATTATAAGCCATATATGCACGCTATGCATGCTTCAATGTATGAATATCTTATATAATGTTTGTATGTATTATTTATGAGTTTGTTGAAAATAAGATTATGATTGTTTAATTGAATGAAATTGAATTTATCTACTACACTATCTCTGATCAAATTTTCAATGTGATTAAAAGATCAAAATTTAATGTGAAACGCTATATAAATATGAGTGTTCATTTGTAAAAAAATTTAAAATATTAATTTTGCTGCTTTTATTTATTTTTGTAAATTATTAATTTTTGATATTTTTATCTAAAAAGATAAAAATTGTTATATTTTATGTAGAATAAATAACTATTTGCTCTTTGATTGATAATTTGTTATTTTTTTATTGATTGATTGAATTTAATTTATATTTTAATTATTTTTTCATAAGTAAGGGAAGATCAGTATTTTAGACATTTTTATATAATAGAGATTTATATTAAAAAAGAAAATATTTGTGTGAAAAACTATACGATATGGATATCTAATTGTAGAGAATTTAAAAATATAAATTTTGGTGTTTGTGATTTATTTTTTTGAATTATATATTTTGTATTATTTTCATTTTAAAAAAATATAACACTTTCCTTTTTACTTAATATTATTTAGTTTGTGTATATAAATTTTTTTAAAGGTATTTTAGACTTTTTGAGGGGGACACCATGGCTCCCCTTGGCTTATATAATAGAGATAATGACCAAAATTACTCATGCCTATATATACATAAGAGAAAATTGCAAATCACGTTTTGTACTTTGCATATTTTGTGTTTAGTTTCAAAGAAATTAAAAATAAAGATTAATACCGAATGGGCTTAAAATTATAACCAATATCAAATATAGTTTTGCTTTAGTCAATAAAATAGTTTAGGGCATATTTTGTGCATGCACGTCATCTTTAAAAAAAATTATTTGTATTAGTTTAGTTTTAGTAAAAAGATTAATATTAATGCATAGGTTTCTTTTTTAAAAAATTTAGAATCAATGAGAGGTCGACACGTGACATTTCTAGTTACTACTTTAGTAGTAAAGTAGATGATGATATGCATTTCAATAATTGTTTATGCTGATAAAAACCTTTTAGTATACGGTTATAAATCATGGTAATGGGAATGAATTCATAACTAAATTTGGAAGGGAATTCAAAATCCATTTCCATGGTGGTACTACTTTAGCTCCAATGTATCTAATTTTCTTCACAAATATCCATTCCCATCAAATACCACACACCCAAATAGTAATGGATGGGAATGAAAAATGAGAAGAAAACTTAAGCTTGGGAATGAAAATTTGTTTTCCATGGTGATTATAAGGTTCCTCCTTTGCAAAATTATATTATAAATTCATTACCATTACTACGATCTATTACCAACAATCAAACGGGCCGTGAAGGTAATAGTTGATAGGATTAATAATGTCTTTGATACGACATTTATATAATTTTAACCAACTAAACTAGTTAATGTCCATGACTATAACAACAAATAATATAAATGTAATATTTATGCTTGAAAATAGTGGGAACATAGCCTTTGTTTGTTTTGGATACGTGAGATACATTATCTTGATAGATGAGGTAAATTCCCTAAAACTTTCAATAATGTCACCATATTGACATGTAATGTTATTATTGCATTGTGTGTTTTGAAAATTCTAAAAACTTAGCACCTTGTCAAAAAGACCCATTCTCTCCTAATTTTATGGCAATATCTTTGATATTTCTGCTTTTCATTTTTTTAAAGAAAAATCAGATTTATTTATTTATTTTTGGATTCAAGCTACAAGTATTCAACGAATTGATTTGCTCTGCTGTTGTTTTTATTTCAATTCGATTTCATGATATAGAAATTTTAGGTGCCAAAGTCTACTCCCAAAAATTACTTCCCATCATGAGAATATATATTTTTTCATTAAATTAAATTAATTTTTTAATAGATTGATTAACTTGTAATTTGAAAACTATGATGTTAATTGCTTTTTTGGATTGAATTCATTAGAATTGAACTTAAGTGAATCAAGCCAAACTTAGAGTCATAAGTCAACATTTTTCCGGATTTGTCAAATTAAGTCAATATTTTTTTTATCTCACAATAAGTCAACCTAATATCTATATGTACTCAATTAAGCATTTTACTACTTGATTAAATTAACATTTTTAATAAACACATAAATGGGTACAATGGTAGATTAGTGAGTTTTGAACTTGATATCTCTTACAACATTGGAACAACTCTAAAGTATCTTTTATGGTTCTTTTGACAACTAATTATAGGAAAATGCTATATAGAGGCCTTAGGGCTGCATATAAGCATTAAATTCTTTCTTAAAATGGTATTTATTTATAGATTTATGACAAGACTACACAAAATTCAATGTAATAAATGCTTAATTTTTTTTTAAAAAAAAACTTTCCTATATGCAACCCTTAAGGTTGTATATATCATAACCCCTAATTATATATAAAATAAAATTTGGGTATTTTTTTTATTTTTACTATGGTCTCATAAGAGAATTTTTAATGATAAAATAAGATAAAAGGAAAGAAAATAAATATACTATAAGGGATGGAAGAAGAAGGTACTCCCTCCGTCCCAATTTACTTGCTACATTCTCTTTTTCACACCTCTCGAGACACAACTTTAAATAAAAATATCTTTAACTATATATAATAAAAAATTATAAAAATTATATATTTGAAAAGTACATGTTGAGACGAATTAAATTAGATCATCATGACTATGTTTTTTCTTACGTATATTAAATTAAATAAAGTCAAAGTGGGGCAAGTAAATTGGGACAGAGGGAGTATATATGATTAGATGTTATTACCAAGAAGATGGTGGTGATGAGCATAATGTTGGCGTAAGAGGGGCTTAGCAGATTGAAGCTTAGCACCCAAGACATCAATCCATTCATAAGTCGTAGTAGTTCCTCTAAACGCTACATAAACCTCTCTTCTTCCCATCTCCCTACTCTCTTCATCATTTGAAACCGCTAAATATCCAATCCAGTTAGACTCCCTATCCCACCTCTCACGTGACATTGACTTTAGCAGAAACGCCTCCGGCACGCTGACACGTGCCGTGGCGTATAGGAACCCCACCACATCGTACTTGTGGGGCCCGCCGGGGAAGGCGGTCCTAGCTAGGAGGTTAGACTTGGCGTAGCGGCTGCAGCCGCAGTACGCCGAGTTGGGGTCGTTGATGAAGGTGTCGTAGGTGACTTGGCAAAAGTCCCCACATTGGATGATTAAACGACGGAGTTTGTCGTTGAGTGGGTCCAGCAGACCCTCCCAGTTGTCGGACCCTAAGAGGTGGGCCCATGTGGGCCCCTCCTCTGAGAGTGCTAGAGGATCTGCCATTTGATGATCAAAGGAATGAAGACTTTAGGGAGAGAATGGTAGTTTGGGTGTTAGTTGTAATGTGGGGTGGATCAACATTTGAGGTAGTTGTATTGGCCAATGGTTGACTAATACAAGTAAGACAGTTTTTTTTTTTTGTTTCATTTTTTTTTTTTTTTTTTTTTTTTTTTTTTTTTTGCAAGCTAAAGTATCACTTTACAAACCTGATTTGATTATAATTTAAGTAGCACGGATATACGGCATACACCTCTTAGGTGGCGTATTCGGTATCCCGTGTCCGACATTTATCGGACACCGACACTCCTCAGACAAACCTAAATATGTGTCGGACACACCAATCCACTTGTCCTATATACGAAGTATTTAGTTATATGGACACTTGTAGGACACTTATTACTTTACAAATATTATAAACCTCTTTAAGAGCTTGAATTTTAAAATTGACAAAGAAGTTATCATATAATTTGTAAGTATGTTGAAAGAAATGAAATATAAATCATGATTGTTCTTCTAGATTCATTAAAGTTAATATTAAAAATAACAATCTAATATGAAAAAGAGTTTATTTCGATGACTATTTAATTTTTAAAAGAAAATTCTACCTGGTACCACTGTGGTTTTGCCTTTTCTATATGGTACCCAATTTTAATTTTTTGTCCACATGGTATCACTGTAATTTGTGTTTGGTCTCTGTCGTGACACTTCCGTTAGATTTAACGGTTTAAGCTTTTTTTGGCATGATTTATACATATTCTTTTACGCATTTTAGTGTTCATATTCATCACGAATTAGTCGATCCTCAAGGTTATTGAATGAATATGATCCTTTATCCTAATTATTATAAGCTTAACTAATTTTGATGGTTCTAAATTGTTTGATATACTGTTGCATGTTTTTGTTTTCATTATTAGGGATCATAATTAATGACAAACTCGGCTTTGGATCCCTTGAGATCGAGTGTCATTTTATTGTGTTTTTCCTCTCTCTTTTGTTGTATTTTATGCATTAACCAAGTTGTTCGAAGCCATTTATTGCCAATAAGTTTGGTTTTAGTGTATTTTTGCCTTTTCTTAGTTTCTAGACAGAATTTGACGTTTTTGCACACTAAATGGGCTGAAAATTTGACAAATTAAAGGAGATCGAGCCGAACACTGGAGCAGTTGCGGGAGGTTACAACGAATGAAGCAGCACGTAAATCGAGGGAAATTACCTCACCCTGGTGTAAGGGTGGTGGACCAAGTCCCACCGAGATGACCTACCTTTGGGAGTATCAGTGCATTGGTTATCTCCAAGTGTCGATGTGGCTAGAGCCAAGAATGAAGGGAGGTCACAATGAATGAAGGCACACGAAAATTAAGAAAAATTAAATTACCTCACCCTGGTGTTAGGGTGGTGGCCCCGGTCCTATCGGGGTGACCTCTAGGATCTAGTGTCATTGCTTTGGTTAACTGTACTTCAAGTGTCAAATCTAGGGCCAAGAAACGAACCTCGCTTCAGACTAGGGTGATGGCCTTGGTCACCGTGGTGGTGCCTGGCGAGCAAGGAAGTAAAGCTTCGTAAGATGCAAATTGCACCTCGGTCTTGCAAAATTTCATTGATTCATTTATGTAAGTCTAATTAAAAAGGATGTTACGTTCTTTTTCGAGTTTTATGATGAGGTAAGAGACATCGAGTAGTGGCTCAAATTGAACTTTTGGTCTTAAATTAGAGATACGGGATTCAAATTCTCATACTATCTAATGGAAATGGGTTGGACCGGATTACACATGAACCGATTCCGGCCCAACTACAGTCGAAGTCGAATTCTTTTACGGAGGTTGATGCATATTTTTTTTGGATTCGAATCTGATTTTTTCTTGGATTTTTGTTGGGTGTTATGGCTAATTGAAATCATAACATCTTGTAACCCCCTACATTATGAGCTTATAAAAGGTCATTTTATGATCATCAATTTCAATGCAATATTAAGGCAGTAGTTACAAATATTGGTAACACTTTAATTATTTTATTGATGGGTATGAGCCTTGTAGCATCTACAAGTTTTATATATGTATAGCTTTTGGTGATGATCATAAAAAAGAGACTTGAAGATAATTTTTATACTTCAAAATTGAACAAGTGTTATGTCACGCTAATCCCTAACTTCCAAGTACAAAATTGCGTAGAATTGGCATTAGGTCTATTATACATCCGGATGTACGTAGAGCTATGTACATCCAAAGTGTTTTATTGCTTATTTTAAATAATTTTGTTCATTTTAAATTTTAAAATGAGCAAAATAACTATAAAATGAGCAAAATTATCCTTGGATTTACCATGCATTCGGATGTATATCAGAATTTCTATAGAATTGGCCATAACGTTCTGTATGTAGGACGAACTGAATCTCATTTTCAAGACAGTGAATTAAGTTCCACGACAACATGTACCTAATTCTAAAATCATTTTGTAGTTATCCTTTATTTCTAATTCAAAACCTCAAACTTTGAGCACGTGACAGTGACACATCACAAACTCCTTTTGTTGATTTATTTTGAAGATAATCAAAGTAAATTGTTCTCTCCATTGTATTTCATTAATTATTTCGTTTTGCCCGGTGATTCTACAAGAACTCAAGTCCTGCAACACTCTAAATCCCCAAATCAAAATTATTAACCATGCATAAATAAAATTAAAAAAATCCCCAAAAAAAAAAACAAAAAAAAAAAAAAACCATAGTAGCTACATGTAATTGGTAGTGGGTGTAAAAGAGGGAGACCTGGAGATGGCTATGGTGTTTGTAAGAGAGATATTTGTGAAGGACGTCAAAATTTTGAAGTCTGTAGATTAGGGAAGAAGACAAGCAGCAAGCCAGACATGAGTTATTATTTGGGCAATTGTGTAATTAATGATTTGTGTGAGGGTAATATTGGCTAAACACAACTAGCAGCAGCAGCTGATACAAACAACATGAACTATAAACAAGAAAAACCAGATACCAAACAATGAAAATAGCCTAACAGTTAAATTGCCTACATCAAGTTATGGTGGGCAGTGGCCCTGCGAGAATCAGCGACCGCCCAATCCTACATCAACTTCACATCTACAAGTTCACCTTCATCATTTGATCTTGTTGCAACTGCAGCATACAGCTTCCTTTTAGCTTTGCCCTGATTTGCTTCCAGCATGATATGGTACATAACTCTTGATTCTCCAACCATTTCAAGCCAAGCTCCCATCACACTTGGATGTCTAAGGAGCGCATCCTTTTTTCCAATTACCAAAACAACAAGAATTACTCTTCTTGTAAAATCTAGAAAATGTTTCTTGTAAAAGGACAGCTTGACTCAAGTTAATTGCATGCAACTTAGTTATGTGATGCTCATTTAAATTACATTATATAAGAAAATTTTAGACATGACATTGAATTTAAATTCAGAAATGACGTATAAGCTAGGCTAATAATTATTATATAAAAAAAAAACCGTCCTAAACTAGCTGACCAGCTAGGTTGCACTGAGTCGGGAAGTACGGGAACGGGGTCGAAAACGAATACGGATACTGAAAACGGCAAATCTAAAACATAATGTTAATGGTTACGGCCAATTATAACATGAAGAATCCGAATTGTCCCCAATACGGGGACAAATCGGGTTCGGGGACGACTACCCATATGAAGTACCCATGCTACATATCTGACCAGCTACATAGTTGAAAAATAACTGACAAGATACTTAGAAAACCTTTAAACAACAGATAAGCTCCTGAAACTAAAAAAGAATACAATCAATATATATTTTTGGGACACGGAAGGCTGGAAGAGTTTATGTTGGGTAGAAGGAACAAAAATCAGCCAAAATTTTCAGATAAGTAGCACCAATTCCACCAAAACAACAACGAGATAATGTGAAAGACGAATGTGAAATTTAGGTATACCATTGAGATTTTTAAAAAAATTAGGTATTTCATTGAGATTAAAAATTTAGCTATATTTGGGACTTTGGGAACTTAACACTAAAATTAGGTATATCATTGGAATTACCATAACCACGGGAATTTCCCATAAATATATAAGGTTGATTACAAGGAAAATGTAGCAAACGATATATTGTATGGTAAATATGGCACTGGAAGCTTGGCCAAGCCCAGAGCCATTTCTTCTGTACAAAGAGGGAAATGAAAGGAGAAAAGGGAAAGAGGGTGAGATTCTGAAATCCACTCTTACTTGGAAGTAATTTACTGAGTGGTATGCTTTTAAAGCAAACAGTGAAATTCATTCTGGTATTTCCAAAAACATGCTGTATTTTTTTACTCAAGTGGGAAAAGGGCAACAACTATCACAATTCACAGCTAATGAGTGTCTCATACTCTCATATGAATCAACAGCACTTAGCTGACAATGATTCATTTCATCATTTCACTGCCACTTAAGGAGATGTAATAAAACAGTTTGGATAATTCTAGACAGGCCAATGTTCTGAACATTAAAGCCAAAGATCCACACTAGTACGCTTCACACGTCACAAGACTAGGCAATGCAACAGCAAGATCAGAAAAAAGAACAAAAAAGATTATAGCACAATGAGCAACCAAAATAAACCAAATACCTGCTTCTCATTCTGTTCAGAGAGTGCGAACTTTGCAACATAGAAAACAATGTAATTGTCTAATGGCACCTTGAGAACAATTCCACGAGAATCATCAGGAAACGGAGTCCATGTCGCCTCTTGAGACCTAGACGCTTATCAATGATAGGGCAGCTGTTTATGTTTGCATAAAGGAGAGCCTCTAAATATCCTTTGCTCATGTCTAGTTTGTGAATATCATCTTTACGGAACATAAAGGGAACTGCAACAAGGCCAAAAAAAAATTGTTATGCAACCAACGAGATAAACTCGTCCTAAAAGAGTGTATGTATTTGCGCGTGTGTATATAGTACACAAAATCTCTAGACCCCACACATCAGAAACATAATAGAGCTCAAGAGATCAAAATTATGAAAACCGCACTTGGCTAACAATTCCCAACTAAAAAAAATCTAGTATGGAGATATACATGTGTGGATGTGCCCAATCTTGACCCTAGCTGTATGGACTAGGAGACTGTCCTGAAGTCTAAAGCATATGAAGTTGCTGTAAATTAGAAAGTCAAAGCATTAAGCTAGTAACATTCATGGCATAACTTTATTGCAACGTTCTTCTATTCTTCTATGTTTAGACGTCTCTAACAGACTGACACTAAGCCCAAAGGGTAATGAGTAATCAATTGTGTTTAAAGTTCCCACAATATATTGTCATACAAAGCGTATCTTTTGTTACTATATTGCCTTTATATTTCAAAAACCACCCAAACCATCAACAGAGCCAGAGATTTTTCATTTTTCACCTTTTTCCCTCCATTTATCCCATTCCACCCGCCCATTATATTTAAAAGATATTCTAGCATAAAAAGGATCAAGCAACCAAAAATAATACAAGCATCTTACAAATTAGTGAAAACAAAACAGAATGCCTCCATCCCCCACCCCCCTCCCCCCCCCCCCCAATAAAAAGAATACTCAGTAGACATTGTATGCAATAACAGTATTAGGGAGAATGGAATATTAAAGTTTACGTAGCTAGTTCACTAACCAAATACTTACTCCGTAACAATATAAATGTTACCATTTGAACCAAAAAATGTGAGAGGTTCTTCGTCAAAAGTCTATTCTACCATAAGCCACACGGCCACACCCAATAACTCCTTTTTTTAAAAAAAAAAAAATAACAATAATTTTGAAAGGAATGGATTCACCTGGATGGGATAGCTGAATCTGTTCTACTGATAGCTTGTTCTGTCTTTTTTTTTTAGCAAACTGCTTGGAGTTTAACAGGTACGGCGGGCAGCATTAGGGTCACAAACCTGAAGTACGAGATGGCGATCCAGCGGAGTACAGCCTGTTTCTGCACTCAACACGCTGACAAAATCAAGTTCCGACTTCTGCACAAGAATAAAAGATTCTTAGTAAACGATTCAAATCATTCAAGAGTAGCAATGCAAAATCAATACAACAACATGAAATGGTAGTGCTTGATATCAGTAATTCACACCAACAGTGACGCACTACAATTTCAATTTCAAATTAACATAAGTAAAAACCCACCTGGTCTGTGTTGTACTTTTCAACAGCAAGCTCAGCCATGCGACAGACAGTGGGATCATTGGTATCCACTCTTCGATCCGCAATATAGCCACACATGGGGCGTGTGTAGCGGCGATTTGGCCTCGATTTCGTCAATAGAAAACTTTTAGCAGCCGCAGACTTTTCAAACAGGTGTTGGACAACCATATCACTCTAAGAATGTGTAGCATTTGAATAAATGACAAATCACAAATTCCGTCAAACAATTGCCCATATGAGGTAGTGATAATTCAATCATAATCCTGAACCACAATATAGCGAAACACTGAATGAAGTTCTGCTTTTGTATGCACTCAACATGGTCACAAAATCAAGTTTTGAAATATGCACATGATTAAAATCTCTTAGTAATTAATTTAGTAACATTGCATAATCAATTCAAAGCTACAAGGAAAAGTAGTAAATATAAAAATAAAAAAAAACTGATGTAAACCTACCTGATTATTGTGCTCTTTAACAGCAGAATCAGCCGTGCGAAAGACAGTAGAGCCATTGGTATCCAGGCTTTTTTATCATGAAAGCCATACGAAAGCGCATAGGAACCTTTTAAGCCTGACTTAGCCGAAGCCACAGTCTTTCCGATCAGGCGTCTGACAGCCATGTCGCTCTGAGGAATGAGGATGATAGGAGTTTCTCAAATGTGGTATTTAGAGAGATTAATATAAAACATGTTTGTAGTGTGGCAGTGGGACCCAGACCCGGTCTAGATCCGCGGATCTAGATCCATTTTTGCGGATCCGGATCCTTGAAATTTGGACCATGCGGATCCGGGTCGAGTCCGGATCCATCTTGGAAAAACGGATTTGGGTCTGGGTCTGGATCTCAGACCCAGACCCAGACCTGTAGACTCGTTTTATATACTTCGTATATATATATATATATATATACTTCCTCCGTAAACGAAAAATTGTAACAAAAGGGAGGTCACGGACTCCAAAAAAAAATTTGTAAGTGTGTTAAAGTTAGTTGATTAGTAAAAGTAGGAGAGAAAAATAAAAGTTAGTAGATAATAACTCATTCATCACACTCTCTCTCATATTTTTACCAACCACATCCCATCTTTTTCTCTCTCCATCCCATTCCAATTAATGAAATTATTTTATGTTAATTTGTTTAACAATAAATAATCATGATTAACTAATATAAAAATAATTATTTAAATTATTAAAATTATTAGTAAATAATTATAATTGTCAGTACAGAATGAAAAAATATTAATAGAAAAATCATTAACATTTTAATGCATGTAAATTATACGAAAATTAAATCACATTGCACATAAAGGGAATTTAACATTAAATCGAAATTACAATAACACACATCTAAATAAAAGCAACAATACATAAAATTTTAAAATTGAAAGTAAAACACAATACAACATCACCAAAATACATAAATTAATTCCCTAAACTTCATTTCGATTGTCTCCGAATTTAGACCAAATATGCTCAGTTAGATCGCGTTTTAATTGCAAATGAGTCTGTTGTTCTTCTACACTTGCTATGTTTTGCAAGTAGATGTTGATATCCACAATTCAATCTCTGTGGAATTCAAATGTGTCATTTTCTCCACTTCCACTTTGCTGAGAAGGATGACTTGAAGTATTATCTGCATTGAATTCAGATGGATTAGTGTAATTTTGATATGTATGTCGCTCATCTTCAACTATCATGTTATGCATAATAATGCATGCAGACATAATGTCATGGAGCGTGGTCACGTGCCAAACAAGTGACGGTTTCTAATAATAGCAAAACGAGCCTGTAACACTCCGAATGCACGTTCCACATCCTTTTCGAGTAGCCTCTTGATGGTTTGCGAAGAGCTTATCCTTTTGAGACTGTGGACTCTTTACGGACTTCACGAAAGTAGCCCATTTGGGGTAAATTCCATCAGTAAGGTAATAACCCATATTATACTGATGGCCGTTTACCTCGAAATTCACAGCAGGAGCTCGGCCTTCAAGAATGTCTTGAAACACAGGAGATCGATGAAGCACATTAACATCATTGAGACTCCCTGGGATTCCGAAAAAAGAATGCCAAATCCACAAGTCTCGGTCTGCTACAGCCTCAAGCACAAGTGTAGCAACCCCTTCTTTGCCCTGGTATTGACCTCTCCATGCTACAGGACAATTCTTCCACTCCCAATGCATACAGTCGATGCTATCAATCATGCCTGGAAACCCACGTTCTTCCCCAATTCGATGTAACCTATTCAAGTCGTCCTGATTTGGACGTCTCAAGTACTCTTCACCGAAGACATGTATAACCGCTTGAATGAACCTCCGCATAGCTATATTTGCAGTAGTTTCGCTAATACGTAAGTACTCATCGGTGGCATCAGCAGCACACCCATAACGGCCATAAGCTAACATGCGCATTGCTGCTGTGCATTTTTGTAGAGGTGATATGCCTAGACGTCCGGAGGCATTGGGCCTCTTATGGAACCAGTGGTCATTTTCCATGACTCCATTCATTATACGTTCAAAAACATGTTTTTGCATGCGAAACCTCCTTCGAAATAATGTACCTGAGTACACAGAATTTTCAGCGAAATAGTCATTGTATAACCTCAACTCGCCCGCTTCTCTTTCTCTATCAGCACGAGGGCCGTTCCGCCCAGTTGATCATGGTCTGGCAGTAGTTGCTTCCAGCATGACTGATATGCAAGTGTCACCAACAACCTCAATCATGTCATCCAATTCATCGTCTTCTTCTAGTTCTCTAGCTCGTGTCTCTTCGTATGAGTCATCACTAGAAGTAGATGAACTTGGAAAGATGTAGTGTGATTTACCTCGTGAGGAGTTCATTATTTGGTAATTCAATTTTCTGAATGATAAAACTAATTTGGGAGTGGCTAAAGAAGAAGGACTACAAAGTTGGAATACTTGTAGCAATTGTTGTTTGAAATATACCGAAAATGCGTCATTGTATTTATAGACATGAAGAACATCAATGTGTCAGTCCACTCATATTCATAATGACATAAATGTTGGTATGATTCGGAAACATGAATGACAAGTCTTATCAAATAATATCTCAAATTTATGTTGAACATCAAGATGAGACATGTCATGCATGCTTCACAAACATGAATGAGAAGTCTTACCATAAATAAGCTACTAATTAACTCTTAAAACTCGACAAATCCTAAGTTTTTCAAAAATTAATATAATTTTTCCTGAAAACCTAATAAGATTAACTCAATACACAATACTCTATCTGTCTCCTTTTGTTTGCAACATTTATTTTTTCACATCTCACAACACACAACATTAACAAGATCGAGCCGAATCCAACGAGATCCCATTTGACTATATTTTTTCTTGTGTGTATAAAATTAGAGAGAGTCAAAGTTGCCCAATGAACAATGAAAAAAGTCAAATTGTTGCAAAAGTAAGGGGACGGAGGTAGTAGTTAGATACATAAATGTATCAAATCAAATGATTTCTTCATATACATAAATGTATCAAATCAAACTCTAACCTTGAACTACACCCATGAAAATAAAATTTAGCAAAATAAGAGAAAGAAATTCAATTTACTCCAACAAGGCAATAAATAATTCAAAAACTTATGTATAACTAATGACATCCAATGATATAAGAATAGTACTCACATTTCATAATAATAATAATAATATATGAATTTGGACTTTGAAGACATCAAAATTATTGCCCAATCTTCTACTACTCCGTATACCATTCATTAGCAAAATAACAAGCCAACATCCTCCTTTTAAGTTGTAAGCCTGTAAACATCAATGATCAATAAATCATATTCATTCTCCATCATTATCCGCATACCATCTATTCTTCATTAGACCTTCAGATATTATTTCCTCTATCCAATTGACCAACTCCTCGTATCTCCATCTTCCATTAATGAACCATCAATTAGGGGCGGACCCAGTAAAAAACAACCGATACAGCTGTGCCCAATTTTTTTAAAAGTTTATAAAAAATTATCAACCTCCAAAAAATTAAAATAAAAACAAAATAATTTCAATTCAGTTAAATTCTAAGTTCAGTTCAGATCCATTAAATTCAGTTCAACCCTAACTTCGCTTTCTCTGTTTCTCCCTCGCCCTCCCAGCCTCCCTGCCGAGTGCCGACCTGCGGACAGCCTCCCCCTGACGCCCTCCATCCGGCGGTCCGGCCAGTTTCACTCGACGCCCAGGCGCCACTGCACCTTCTGCACGACCTGACGAGCTCCAACTTAGGTATGCTTCTCAATTTCTCATTCTCCATTTCTGTGTGTTTTTTTTTTTTTAGATTGGGTTGTTTGATTTGTTTGTTTCTCAATTTCTCATTCTACATTTTTCTGATGTTAAGAATCTAGTGAGTCTGAAATGTGAATTTGAGGGGGAACTGCATAAGTTGATCATGTGTATCTCCAATTTGAGGTTCTAACATAAAGTAAGAATTTCCAGTAGTTGCATTGTCTTCTTACTCTTGTACTACTCTTGTTTGCAGTTGCAGCTTTTTGCAAGGATTATTTATGCACTATGGGTCCGTTTACTAGAGTGAAAAACGTTTTCCGTGAAAACAGTGTTCCTATTTTACATCGTTTATTTTGGGTGAAAAAATAAAATGTAAAACTTTGGGTGAAAACTCATTTTACACCCTATAGGAAACATTTTCCTCCAAATTTGGGAGTAAAACTTATTTTCCGTGCAAATAAACAATGAAAAACTTCTATGAAAATCAGTTTTCCAACGTAAAATGTTTTTCATGGAAAATCATTTTACATCGAAAATGATTTACACCAAAGTAAACGGACCTTATATTCAGATAGTATCTAGGTTGCACTGAGAGTTGAGACTGATATGGGGTTGAAAACGGGTACAAGGATGGAAAACGGCAAAATAAAAAATTTATAAACGGGGACGGCTATTATATATCAGAAAAAAAAATACAAAGTTCCTAATACAATATCAAAAAAAAAAGTTCTAAGTTCGAAATGACACAAAAACACAACAACCTAATTAATGATAAATTAATAAATCATTAAGGGTCCGTTTACTTTAGTGTAAAACATTTTCAACGTAAAATGATTTTCCATGAAAAAACATATTACGTTGGAAAACTAATTTTCATATGAATTTTCCCATGTTTACTTGTACGGAAAATAAGTTTTACTCCCAAATTTGGAGGAAAACGTTTCCAATATGGTGTAAAATGAGTTTTCACACAAAGTTTTACATTTTATTTTCTCAGCCAAAGTAAACGATGTAAAATAGGAAAACTAAACGATGTAAAATAGGAAAACTGTTTTCAGAGAAAACATTTTTCGCTCTAGTAAACGGACCCTAAAAGAAAATGGGTTCAAATTGTTAAACAACACAATTAGCTATCGGGCTTGTGCTTGGGGACTTCTAATTTTGGGTTATTAGGCTGTTGAGACTTGGGGACCTCTAATATAAGCTTGGGGACTTCTAATTTAGGCTTGGGGACTTCTAATTTTGGCTTGGGGACTTCTAGTTTGATAATTGAATCAAAAATTTGGTTGTTACTTCATTGCAATACGATGAGTATTTAATTTGTTTTGGCTTTCTTCACCTTGTTCTGATGCTAACTTCATGTGAAATGAAATTACTACTAAAACAACATTATTTTGCTAGTATTGGATGATTTTTGCATTATATAGGTGATATAGTTCAGTTGTGGAAAGTGTTTGAACTTGTGGGCTGTCTTTACTAATTCTTTGAAGTTGTTTGTTTATATTACAGTAATTAGCCATGGACATTTAAGCTTAAGCACAAAGAAGAGAGTCGTATTATAGCCACCATTTCTAACGAACTGCATGATGTTAGCCTGCCTGAGAAGAATTTCTGAGTCTGCTTCAATAGTAAATTCTCGCACTCTTCCCCTTTTTAGTAGATATTGCTCAAATAACCAGCGACTGAATGATGATGACGATGGTTCTGGGAATCATCTTGGGGGGATGTATAGTTTGTCATTACTTTGTCAGGATCAACCCCAACTTGATAGCCGTGAAATCAAGGCTGTTGATTTAGATACTTGGTCAGTTTCTTCTGGTTTGGCATCTGTATCAAAGAGCAAATCGATGGAGTCACATATGAAGTTTTTTGGTGTAGAGGAATTAAATGATGAGGTTCTTAACAACCCTAAACAAGTTCAAGATTATCCTGATTTTGATGAGATTGAAGATATGAGGGTTCGTGGGAATCTGTTTTATAAGATTGAGAAAAGTTCTATAGAGTTTCAAGAATACAGCTTTGACTTTCATGGTAGAAAGCTGAAGACTAACTCAAATGACGAGAGGGAAATTAAGAAGAAAGGACTCTTTAAAAGTGATTTAGCTCCAAATGGTGAGAAGTCTTCGAAAGCTGAAGTCTGTCAGCCGGCGAATAGCAAGAAGTCAAGCTTGAACAATGGCTTCTTGCTGAACCAGGACCGGCTTGCTAGATCTATCAAGGAGGAATATGTTGTTTCTGCTCAAGATTTGTATGGTTCTTCGCATGGGAAGAAGTTAAGAAGTCCAACTTTCAATCAACTCACAGGGCCTTACCATGAACCCTTTTGTCTAGACATTTATGTGTCTAAAGGTTCAGTCCGCGCCTGTGTAGTCCACCGAGTTACGAGCAAGGTCGTTGTGGTTGCGCATTCTATTTCCAAAGATATGAAATTCAACCTTGGTTCTACTAAAAGTAGAGTCGCTGCTGCCACCGTGGGAAAATTTCTAGCACAGCGAGCTTTGGCTGATGATATTCACAATGTGATTTATACACCTAGGAAAGGGGACAAGTTAGAAGGAAAGCTTCAGCTTGTCCTTCAATCAGTCATAGACAATGGGGTTAGTGTGAAGGTTAGACTTAAACAGAGGAATCCTAATAAAGCTATTAAACAACCTCTAGCTGATGAACATGATGGAGAGTAATTTGATTGGTGATAAACTGATAATGCAGAAATTCTAAGTATCAGCTACATCATTTGGTTGAGCATTATTGAAGCCATGTTTCTGAAAGTTGGTGACAGACCAGCGTATGGATAATGCTTGTTGCCCTGCTTTATTGGTGCTTTTGACTTTGGCATGTGGATGCTCAAAGAAGATTAATCTAGTGTTCAGATTGTGACTTGTGTATTTCGAAGGAAAACAAATCGTCAAGTTACTATTTGCAGTGATTCAACTGAAACTAGATAATACCCTAGCAAATGTCCGGTTTATTTAACTAAGGTAAGTATTTAGATCTACATAAAATCTTTTTATGCAAAAATTGGTAAAAAGTTATTGTAGATTCCAAATTTATCGAAGTACTTTATTTTAGTTATATTATATTATAGAGAATAAGTAATACTTGAAATTAGAGGTGATCGTGGGCCGGGCCGGGCCGATGCATAAAAATCAAGCCCATAAAGTGGCCTGGGTTCGGGCCCAAATTTCTTAGCCAAAGCCCGAAAATTTAGTGCGGGCTTGGCGGGCTTTTCGGGCTTTTTCGGGCTGGGCCTAAAAAAGTAACCAAAAAGTCTAATTTTAAATGTCCAAGGCCCGCACGAAAAAATAAAAAATCGGGCCGGGCCCAAATTCGGGCCTAATTTTCATGTCCAAAGCCCGCAAAAAAGCAGGCCGGGCCGGGCTCGCGGGCCGGGCCACTTTTGATCAGCTCTACTTGAAATGTACATAATGTTCAAATTAACTTATGCAATAGATTAAAATTATAACAATAGTTTTTTCTATAGTCATTTCGAATTTGGATTGATCTCAATCAGATTACTTTATTTTCATAAATTTTATGTCTACTAATGTTGACAATGTAATATTTTACCAAAAATTTTTGTCAAAATTATGTAGTTATTTCTTGTATATAAATTTGTACTATTGTCAATTTTTTTTTTTAAAAAGGCCATGTATAGTTATCATTTTAATAACTTTTAAAATAAATTGTGTTCATGAATTTCTCTTTCATATTTTGTTAAAAATAAATATTTTCAAATGTAATAAAAAACTTAATAACAATCAAAACACTTATTTAAAACTTATATATGGAGTACAAAAAATAAACATATTTAATATAATGGTTTATTTTTTTTAGAATATTTTAAACAAATGAAAGTAAATAGGGCAAAAACTAAGATGAGAAAATCGAGTTTAGTCAATGAATATAAAATCACTAACGAATCAAGGCTGGCAAAAAATTCTTTAAAAATTGTAAAGTAAACATTAATAAGAATTTTTTTTGGAGATGGATTGGTAGTATAGTTTTGTATTGAAAAGTAAAGTACAAATAATTATAATTGTTTTAGGGAAAAAAAAAACAAATGCACCTTTGGAAAATGGAAAGCATTTAATATTATGGTAAATAATAAGTTGGGAGGGAAAAGAAGAGTTTAAGAGGGAAAACTGTTTTAAGTGGTTTGTATTTTAGTATATAGTATAGATATAGATATAGATATAGATAGATAGATAGATCGATGTGGATATACCAGCATATGGATAATGCTTGTTGCCCTGTTTGATTGGTGGTTTTGACTTTGGCATGTGGATACTCGAAGAAGATTACTCTAGTGTTCAGATTGTGACATGTGTATTCCAAAGGGAAACAAATTGTCAAGTTACTATTTGAAGTGATTCAGCTGGAATGTGGATATACCATTTGTAGAGTTACATGGCGGTACTGGTGTTTTGAACCATCAGCAAGAAGGCTGTCGTTACTGAGTATGTCGGTGTTTTGTGATGTCATGTTGTGACCAGTTATCATTTTACTTGGGTTGTAAATTGTACAGCCTTCTTCAAAGTGGCTGTTCCTTCAACTGAACATTGTGTGCATCTGTCCTTAACCTTTCAGCACAAAGATCCTGGAACATTTTCGTTTGGTATATGTTCAGCTTGGCAATCTGAACTCTGAAGTTCAGTTCATTTTCCAAACTTCATCTGTGTCCTGTGCTTGATGTGTGCAACTTCATCTGTTATCTTTTTTCAGTAAATTCTCATCTTCTGTCAGTTGAACTTCATTCAGAAGCGCTTGCTCGGTCCGGTCCATATGGGAACTAAAAAATGTGCGTATTCTTTTTGGAAATTGGAGTAAATCATAATCTAGTATTGGAGGTGTACATGTTGTGCATTGATATGATGAGCCTTGGACATATCCTTTCAAGCTCCAGTTACTGCTGCACATCGTGTTTCCAGACGTGTCAGCATTTTATAATCAAGCTAATAGCAGTATTTAACACATTCAGACTATCAATATATGCTTTATTGGAAAGTTTGATGTTTAAAGAATTATTAGTTTGACAAGGTTGCGGTAGTTGGTTTTTGAAGATGCTTTGTTAGAAGTTTGAGGGTAGCAGATTGCAAGTTCATGCTAAGTTAGACACTTGTATAGTTGTATGCATCACATCAAACCCTAGATGCTGTTAACAGTTTAAGTGTTTAACACTGATTAATGTTGCTCCAAAATGCAGGATAATGAGATCCACCATTGTAAACAATTGTATTTCATGACAAGAGCAAATGTATGTAGTAATTGGTAATTACTTTGTCAGTCAATGGTTATTTCTTTGCAATTCCTATAACTAATTTTATGGAGGTTGGTTCAATGTAATAAGATTGCTGAATCCATTTGTTTTAGAAAAAATCGGTTCTAATAATACAACCTTTTTGCAGTTAACTTCAAATAATACAACCTCTTGATTATCTCTATTATATAACGGAAGAGGTGAGGTTGCGACGGTGTCCAAGTGGATTACCGTACTTCTCTTACTCATCTTTCATAATTGTTAGTTTGTCTTACTAATATTGCACTTAATTACAAATTCGTATTTCATCATTCTTACCAAAAAAATCATTATATGAAATAATAGAATAAGAAAAAAATAATTAAGGAGCGACACATTTAAATATTAGGATTATATTATAAAAAAAATTAGAATTGTGATGATAATTTACATCCATCATTATTTCTTTTTTTGACGTAACAAGAACTATTATTCTTTTCGTTGCGATTTCAACTTTTACTTACACAATATAGATTATCATTATTGAAATAAATTTCAATAATTATTGTTTAAAAATCGTGCATCGCTCGAGTGCTAACCAAGTATGCTAATACCATGTATACCACCGGAATAATCCTTAATTCTTTATTAAAAAAAACTAGTTTTTTGCCAGTTCGATGAACGTGGTGATTTTCAAAAATAAATTGAGAGAGAATATTATTAATTTGAATCAATTTTTTAAAGTTTTATTTTTTTTTTAAACAATGAGGTTTAAAATGTATAGAAGTTAAAAGAAAGTAACCTATACTATATATGAAAACAAATTATTGCATAATCATCATTGTACAGTTGTATACGTGTCACTTTGTTATTGAAAACTTTCCCTCCAAAACTAATTGATGATGTCATTTTTTTCCCTAATTTATGTCCTTGCACGAGTCCAATGTTGACAAAAGCTTTCTTTAATTTTTTTTGAAAAAAAAATTTTCTTTAATTTTCATAAGCTTATAACTTCATATTTTGTACATTAAAAAATAATGTGTACCCTTTTGAAAAATTATCAAAAAATATTATCTAAATTGTGCAACTCACGGGTCTAACCTAGTTAAGAAATAATGGAAAAATTGTAGAGAACTAATGATAAATAAAGCGGTAATTATTAAAATTGTCTTGAGAAAAAAGTAATCTATATCTATAATCTATAATTAAATATTTAAAATTGAAAATTTAACCTAAATAGAAGGTTAAATATTAAAATTATTTTCAGACAATTAAAAGACAGATGATAGTTAAAATTTCATGTTTTAAATATATATTTTTTTTTGAAAACATGTTTTAAATATTTAATTATAAATTATTGATATAAATATAGATCAATTGTGACTTTTTTTAATATATTTATTTAGATAAAATCATCTTGTTCAAATATTCACTTGAAAGCTTGTTACGGAGTATTAGAAAACATTCCATGTCCAGCGCTCGGAACTTGCTACTGCTGATGAACAGATGCACTCTCTGAACAGTGGAGGTACTCAGATATGTTTTCTATACATCTAGATTTTTCTTTGATTTGAATCAAACTGCTCTGATTTTTGTTCTTAACAATGGAGATTAGGGATTCAAATGTATGCTTTTGATTTTAGTTCAACTTTTGTTTCCATTAACCTAAAATTGTTACTATCATTGACAATATTCTGAATGCAATTGTTATGTTCTGTGATTTTCTTCATTCCGTCGATTACTTGTGTTTAATGGTATGTGATTTTCATAATTGATATATATTTTCGTCTATTATTAGCTTCGATTCTTAACTTCGCGCTGAAAATTGAGACATACTGTATATTATGTACCAATCTATGATTTTGATGCTCATTTGGTGCTTTTTTTTTGCTAATTATGATATTGGAATTTATTTGTGTTGTTAGGACGGGGTTTTGTTCACTAGCCATGTCTACCATTAATGTAATAAAGTCAACCACTGAATCTATATCCCAGGTGAATTTTCTTTTCTCTTCTACTCTTGAAGTTAATTTAATTTAGTTTTCTGAATTTGTATTTTATATTTAAGGAGAAAGGTGCCATAAATTTTCAAGTAATGCAGTGCAGTGGTGTATACTGTATAGAATGCCTTAAACTGTTTTAAATTTCTTTACAAACTTTACTTGAGGAAATTTTGAGTTAGGATTTGTTGGACTTCCAGGACTTGATATTTTGCCTTTGATGAGGATTTTGTTGTTGGGAAGTGTTAAAGGATCATACCTGGCGCGAATTAATTCCATTTAGAAGGGAAGGGAGGAGAGATTCGAACCCGTGACCTATGTGTCACGTTGGCTCTTGAAACTATGTTAAAGGACCATCTCAACCAAAAGCTTAAGCTTATAATTGAGGCCAGGAATATGTTATATATACTCTATCAGGAAGTTGTGGTCTTGAAGTAATTATGTTTAAAATGATTGCACCAAGCACATTGCTCATTTGCAGCATGTTGGTGTCTACCTTTTGTTTGATGTTCCTTGGCTCTGACTGAGAGTTATTGGCTCTTGGATTGCTGATAGCTTGCAAAACACCTTTACCTATGAATTCTAGACTTCCGGCCCTTGTCCCTAGCTGAACTGACTTATGCACTAATACAGGAGAGATTAAGGATTTAGAATGACCATATTACGAGATGATAATTGGGAGGAGGTCAGTGATAAAAATGGGAAAAAAAAACACACTAGATGTTAAATTTCTTTCAACGTTAAAACATGAAAAACACCGTGGTATCTCATGATCACATTATTCACATCACTAAATTAATGCTTTAGAAGTGCTTAATAATTTTTAAAATTAACTATTTTCCTTCCTTGCTCTATTTTGATCTTGGAATTATAATGAAACAGATCATGGTTCTATTATTTGATTTATTATGTGAGCATCCACACAAGTAACTCTGTTTATTTTAATTTTATATTACACCCACCTCAGCTTGTTGTATCTTATACTGAGAGTACTATCCCCCAGATAAAGTTATACGTCGTATCCAGTGTCGTTTTAAAGGAATCGAGTCACTATACTATAATTATTGAAAACTACAAAGTACTTAGTTTCTCCACCATGCCTCTTGGTTTAGGATATATTAATATTAATTTACTCGTACTTCAAAGCTTAAGTTACTAATTTATTTGAGAAAATGGTCTTTTAGCCGGGACTTCCCAAAATGGAAATATGGCCTATTAGGCTATTATTCTGAGATGGACAGAGTGCCTGCATTCTTGCTGATCATTTGCTTGTACTACCAGCTAGTTAGTTTTTGTTTGTTCTCTGAAAGTTTTTGCCTGAAACTTATGCAGATATCAGACCACCTTCATGAGGCTGTTGTTTATCTAGATGCTGGTTGTACAGAAAGTTTCCAATTTCTTGGTGCATTTACTTTGTTGTTGGAACATGGAGCGCGTGCTATTTGCTGCTTGGAGAACATGTCACCACTTGACATGGTAAGAAGGGTCTTCCTTCTCTTGTGTATATGTTGTAATGATCTTTATGAGTGCAGAAGTGTCTGCATCTTTGATGGATGCCTCAGAAAGTTGGAAAGGCATAGCACTTTGTCTACCTTAACGAAAGCTGTGGTTACCGGCATGAAGCCATGTTTAGTGTCATATGATGGCGAAAAGACGTGCAGAAGAAATTAGTGAAATTCTTGCATAGGAAGGTTGATGTTTTGTGGAATGTTGTTCATTGATTGATGTAATCATGCAAACTAACTTAACAGAAAATTAATCTTGAAAAGTATGTGTGAATTTCATTTTCTACTTTCTTTGTGATATATTGTTATGTGTGAATTTCATTTTCTACTAATACGAAAGAATAACTTTTAATCTTGAAATTACTGTGCTCTAGTATGCGTGAATTTTAGTTCTGGATTAGTCTTATTTCTGCATTCTTTCCTACCTGTGAAAGATATTGTATAATTTTCTTGTATACATAACAGACATATAGTCTTAATTTTGACCTCTCCCACTAATTCAACTGATTTAAATTCAAGAGAAGTGATGTATTTTGCTATAGGTTGCTGATTGGAATGGATCATCGGACTCTGCAACGAAAGTGGTTGTAATGACATCATGCCTGTTGAGTGATGTCCACCGCTATACCATTCGCTGTCTGGGTGCACATCCACATATTCAGCACTGTTACATATTCACTTCTATCTCAGAGGTTTGTTTGCTGGAGTTCTGATTACTGTTTATCGTTCTTGTTTCGCCCTTCCCTTCCCTTCTTTTTTGAACTTTATTGCTTCATTGTCTAAACAAACGCCACTGTACCAAACTACATGTATTTTGCCTGTATACCACTTCCGTACATGTCGATCCGTTTTATTCGCCCCTAAACCTTTTTGGTTCTCTCACTATGTTAATCTCCATTTTCTATTTATACTGCACATTTTCCTACCTACTGTTTATCAGTTAAAATCTCGTGCTTCTGGATTTGATGCTCCATATGCCATTCCTTGCTCTTCAGTAGCTTTTCAGAATCCTGTCATTACCCAATTTCCATCCACAATAAGCTTGGGATATGTTTTTCAGCGATTTTGTTACTACAAATGTTTATCTCAGAAAAAATAACATTTGTGGTTCTATGTGGTATTTCTGACATATTCACTCATGCTTGTCATCACTCATCAGTCCCAGATATTTTTATTGAGTTAGTATCCAATAAGCTAATAATTCAAATTTACTAAACTTATCTATTCTAGTTTACAATGCCATGATGAGTAAAATTCTCTTGTATTTGTTGCTTAAATCAAAAGTGAGAGAGAACTTCTAAACTTTTGCAGAACAAACACAATTCAATGAGATTTATTATTTGATGTTTAGTATACTAGTATATGCTATCTTATCGATATATTTAGTAGAAAGTCTTTTTATGCCTCATCCTCAGGTAGCACACTCCGCGTATCCTGATTCACCCCTTGGTCCAGACGCATATCAAGAATATGAGTCCTTGTTAGTACAAGATTATGAAGAGCTGTCAAATAAACACAAGAAAAAAGTAGAGGGATTGGGTGAAAGGAATGTATCTGAAAATTTGGTTTCTGAAGAAGGTTGGGCACAATTGGAGGACAAAGACATTTCTCATATTGTCAGTAGCCCTACTGTGTCAACTACCTATGGAGATAATACTAAGCAGGGGGGACAGAAGCTAGCTGTTTCTGTTCAGCACTTTCCTATGATATTTTGTCCCTTGTCACCAAATTTCTTTGTTTTACCTTCAGAGGGATCAGTTGCTCAAGCTACCTTGTCAGCTAAGCATGAGCATTCACTCAGCCTTGGATTGCCCCCAATAAGCACTGGTATTGTGTCTGATGGTGAAGATGTTCCTGGGGCTACTCTTACAGCCCATTTTCTGTACTATCTGGCTTCAAAGGTAGTAGTTGCTTTCCGCTGTTGCTTCATTGCTGGTCAAGTTTTCACCGGCATATTGTTAGTTTTTGCTATTTTTATTTTCAAGGAAAAAAAAATTTAATTTCATGTTTTCCTGACCATATTCAATACGAGTTGATATATGTAACAGTGTAACACCATGGGTTACTTAACCGGTTAACCCCGAACTGAGATAACCACAAGAGTTAATTCACAAGTTATTATGGGCCTCAGTTTTAAGGATGTGTCCCTATATCACTGCCCTATCACTTTGGTGTAGAGTTATTTTACTTTTCCCATTCTCCACCTTCACAGACAATACATACGTACACTCACTGACACACTCATATATAAAGGTGAATTTTAAACGCAGTTACTTGGAAATTCTGAGGTGCAAGTCATTCATATGTTGAGGGCACTCATTTATCAAACATTTGGAATAAAGCAAGGAATGATCCAGGAATTATGTAGACTTACTACTGTTCCACTACTGATCCTGAAGTCTGTGGCATTGTCTATTTAACTTTATGTTTTGTTTCTTGCACAGATCTGTTTTCTTGTGACACATTATTAATGGAATGAGGGTTACACAGTTTTAAGTTAGTAGTGACTAGATTAAATTTCTTACACGCACTAAGTTTCTCATAGGTTGTTGCAAAGTACTGGTCTGCACCTTTTCATAAAGGGGCGAACAGAACATCCTTGTGCCATATAGGACGTAAGGATCTAAATGGGATCATGCTACTATAACATTTTTTTTTTCTTCTCAACACTTCTGCCTGAATGAGATCACATGATTCCCTCTTTTTACAATTTTTTTGGGTCTTACTTGCCTTTTGCGTGTGATTTTTTTCGGGGAGTGAGGTTTCAAGGATTATTGGTTTCCTTTTTGTGAAGAATTAAAGAGAGATTTTTTGCTAGCCCGGTTTTCTAGCTAAGTAGCTATAAAAGTGCATCAAGATTAAACTTCGGAAAATTTATCCAAAACTACCTAGTTTACGCACTTTTTTGCGAGAAACTACCCAGATTAGAAAATCTATGACAAAAATACCTATATTAGGGAAAACCTTGTTGACCACCGCCTTAAATTAAAATCCGATGTCGACTACTAAATTTCATCCATTTAGGATTTGATTTAGGGTTCAGTTTTATGATTTAGGGTTCGAATTGTAAGATTTAGGGCTTAAATTTGTCAATTTAAGGATCGAATTATTCGAATTATGGGCGTGAAGTGGTGCGAGTGGTACGAATTTTGTGTTCAAATGGTCGTGGTGATGCGATTTAGGGTTTGAAGGGTTGTGGTGGTGTTTGGAATTTAGCAATCAATGTTGGATTTTAATTTAAGGTAGTGGTCAACAAGGTTTTCCCTTAGTTTTAAAAGGCACGCCTAGGCGCAAGGCGCTTCAAGGTGTTAGCATTTGGGCTTTTTTTAGGCGAGGCGCAAGGACCCCTTGGAGGCGCTGGAAAGGCGCGCCTTTTTGCGCCTTTTGGGGAGGCGCAAGGTGCAAGAAAGGTGCGCCTTTTGGGGGTAAGGCGCACATCAGGCTTTTTTAAAATACAAATAGGTTTTATTAGGTCATGTGAAGCATTTAAATAAATAAAATAAAAAAAAAGAAGAGAGAGAAGTATAAGAAAGGATCCACATTTTGAAAGGAGAGAAGAAGTAGAGAAGCAAACCTTAAGTCCCTACTTGTTGCTACCATCATCACCCAACCCACCGCCGAGGCTACCATCATCATTGTCGGTCACTGAAAAGTTTCTCTCTCTCTTTTTTTTCTTTTTTCCTTTCTTCCTCTTCTCTTGTCTTCGTCTCTTTGAAATTGCTCTGATTTTTTCCTTCTATTTTCCTTTCTACCCTTCTTTTGCCTTCTACCTGTTGTTCTATGGGTTAAATGATGACGATGATGACGAAGTGGAGGACATTGGTGGAGATGAAGTTTACTTGGGAGATGAGGATGGCAATGAGTATAGTGATGGTGACGACTGATGATTATGATTTGGATTAGGATTGTTCTAGTACTTTAGGCAAAAAAAATGAGCTTGGAGAACCAAGTTTGCTTATCTTTCCCTTTTTACTTTTCATTATGTCATGTTATAGTCTTTTGTCGCCTTTTTAAATATGAATTATACTTTGTTATGTCATTTATGCATTTATAATGAGTATAATGTTATTTTGAGTACAAATATATGATCTAGTTTTCAAAAATGAAAGTTTTAGAAAATTTAGTGCGCCTCACCACCTAAAGGCGCGCGCCTTCGCCTTGCGCCTAGGCTCCAGGGACATCGTGCGCCTCAGTGCGCCTTGCGCCTTTTAAAACTAAGGGTTTTCCCTGATTTCGATAGTTTTGTCACAGATTTTCTAACCCAGGTAGTTTCTCGCAAAAAAGTGTCTAACCTGGGTAGATTTGGACAAAATTTCCTTATATTTTATTCTTAAACAATCACAATTCACAACTTCTATCCTTTTAATGGCTTTCATGATTTACAATGCGAACATTTTATCATAAATGTCTAAGTTTTGTATTATTGCATACATATTGCAATTATTGAAGACCGGAGGAAATATAAGAAACTTGCTGAGGGAAGATTTGTGGAATTTTCAAGGGCTCTTAAATTGTGTAGCATTTCCTTCATGTAGTGAACACCGAGCTAGTCATTATTAAATTTTGACTTTTTTGGGTTTCCAATTTTCCAAGGTTATCCGACGAGTTTGGACCTCAAAATTGCAGAGTACAAGCAGTCTTTTCTTTTTCAAAGTTTGATGTGGCCAAATGGAATTTTGATGTTGGACATTTGCACATAGTTAGCTCTCTCTTAATTTTGTTTAACTCCCTTTATTTATAGATGGATCTGAAACTGGAAATATTCTCTTTCGGTGATCAATCAAAAACTGTCGGAAGAATCTTGACAGACATGTCAAGTCTTTATGATGTAGGTCGACGTAAAAGATCAGCAGGCTTGTTGCTAATTGATCGCACCTTGGATCTCTTGACCCCATGTAGTCACGCTGATTCCTTTTTTGATAGAATATTTTCTGCTTTACCTCGTAGAGAAAGATCACCTGCTTCTACACAAGCAAGAAATTCACAAGCCCAGGGAAAGCAAAATTCTCGCTTACAGCGCGCTCCTGTTGATGTTCAGATACCACTTGACAGTGTTTTCAAGAAACAGCCTGGAGCTGATAATTTTCAGCTACTTGAAAGCGTCGAAGCTTTTCTTCATGGATGGAATTCTGTTAACTCTGATTCAAAGATCCAGGACCTGATTGATCTTAGTTCCAAAATTCAAGATGAGAAACCCTCTGATTCCATAAAGCATTTGTTCAATGGATCTTTTATTGCTGCTGAATGTTTCAACGGAACACCCTTTTTGGAAGCTGTATTAGGGAGGCGAATGAAAGATGGGAGTGTACTTGTTAAGAAGTGGCTCCAAGAAACTTTGCGCAAGGAGAAGATTTCAGTGAATGTAAAAGCTAGACCTGGTTCTGCTACAAAGTCAGAGTTGGAACCTATGGTAAAAGCGCTGGCTGCAAATGACTCTTCTTTACTAAGAAATAAAGGGATTATCCAGCTGGCTGCTGCTGCATTGGCTGCTCTAGATGAATTACATTGTGACAAATGGGACGCGTTTATCAGCGCAGAGAAAATGTTACACGTCTCTGCTGGAGATACAAGTCAAAGTCTCGCTGCTCAAATAGGTGATTTAATCAATAAAAGCTTTTTAACTACATCTCAAGGTGGAAAGTCCTCCCAGGGAATAATTTCTTTTAAGGACGCATTGCTCCTTACAGTAATTGGTTATATACTGGCGGGTGAAAACTTTCCTACTTCTGGATCTACCAGCCCTTTCTCTTGGCAGGAGGAGCATTTGATGAAGGAATCCATTGTTGAAGCAATATTTGAGAATCCAGAATTAGCAGAACTCAAATTTGTACGTGGTCTTGCAGAAGAGCTTGATGCATACCGGAGCAAGATCAGTGCAAAGGAAAAGAAGCCTACTGATGAGTTATCAATTGATGATTTTGATGATGATGATGCATGGGGTAACTGGGGTGATGAAGATGCTGACAGTCCTGGTAATAAAGAGCAAGGGTATGATGACATGCAACTCAAACTCGAGTTGCGAGACAGAGTTGATAATCTTTTTAGCTTCCTGTACAAGTTATCTGGATTAAAAAGAGGGAATGTGCCGCTAAGGGAAGGTTCCTTTTCCACAGAGGTTGGTATTGGGGCTGATTCTTTTGAAAACAAAGGTTTGCTATACAAGCTATTATTAAGAGCATTGGGAAAATATGATGTACCTGGATTAGAGCATCACTCTTCAACTGTGGGAAGACTTTTTGGAAGATTTGGTCTTGGTCAGGTGATTATAAAATGTTTATGTAGTGAATACTTAATTTAATTCTGATTAGTTCATACTTGTTCTCATTATCGGTTGAATTATGCAGGCCAAACCTAGTCTGGCAGACCAAAACATTATCCTTGTTTTTGTTATAGGTGGCACCAATGGCCAAGAGGTCAGTGTTTATGAAATCTGTTGTGCAATATTGTCTCCACCTCTTGCATTCACTCAATATCTGCATTTATTTATGCTTGATTACTGTGTGCTTTGTAGTTGTAGACTGAGTATTTTGGTCAGCTATGGGGCTTTCAATTTTTGTAGTTTCTATTTTGATACCGTTCTTTTTTCTTTCTTTTTTTATGCTGAAATGTTTTAAGCATTTACCCGATTTTATTTCTTATTTTCATGTTTTCGTGTCCTATCGTGCAAATTTTGCTTGAAAAGTACGTAATTTTGAATTTTTGATGCGGATCATTTGACAATCTTGTCTTTGTGGAGTATATAGTTGTTACATCTTATATTTTCATCAGCCTAGTATGGCCTGATTGACTCACTTCAACTCACATCAGGTACATGAAGCTTTTGAAGCCTTGTCCGAAAGTGAGAGGCCCAATGTAGAACTTATTGTTGGCGGCACAACACTCTTAACCCCTGATGACATGTTTGAATTACTTCTGGGAAACTCTGGTTACTTCTAGGCTCTGTAGATATTGGTCTTTCACCCCATTCTGATTTCAGCACAGGTTTTTTTTTATTTAATTTTAATTTTAATTTTAATTTTAATTTTAATTTTACACATATCTTTAACATATTTTACAATATTTCTGTTTCAGAAGGTTTTTTTTAGGGGGTGGGGGATATCAATGTATCATAGATGGTATAATATAATTGTAAGTGAAATGATTTTTTCTAATTGCAAATTTTAGAGTTGATTTAATGCTTCGGATGTTTCATAGTCGATTCATTATTGCAGTTGCTTCTTTAGCCGAAGAACACCTAACAGATCCATAGAGGAAACAATGGAACACACCTTCAGAGATTGTGATTCCGCACGCCATATATGGTGAGGCGACAGACAAGCCATTTGAACAGAGGACAGAAATGACTCAATTTGCAAATGGGATAGAAAATGGATAGGATTCCTTTGGAAAAAAAATTAACAAAAGGACTTTAGAGGGAAGAATTACTCACTCCGTAATATAAAATTTTCAACAATTAATTTTTCACGTATTTTGAAGAAGTTATTTTGATTAATCAAAATGATTTTAATACGAATAAGAATGTGATTATAAGTAACTATTTTGATTAATTTGATTGTTTACACCCTCAAACTGCTTCTTTAAAATCCGTTAAAAAACAATTGTTAAAGTTTTTGTGTTACGGAGGGAGTATTTTTAGGCCACTTTACGTGACCTATTGAGCTTGAGGAATAGCGAAGTCTTTAATGACAAGTTGGATGCAACCATTATCACCCAAGGACCTGCCTGATCGAGGATGAAGCTCATTGTATGCATAGCAATGGATGCACTCAAAGGCCATATCTCATTATAAAAAGGTTTAGGTTTCGATTATCTAGGATGCAACCTGTAGGAGCGAATGGTGTAAAAGTCAAAACATTACAATTTAAAAAGTGGGTTGCTAAACGTCGCCCGCATATTACTTAAAATCGCCCACAACCAAAAGTAAAAAGACAAAATTGCCTTTGATTTAAAATTACACCACAACAACTTAGATTAAATATACAACGTCGGACACCACGCCATGACCTCGACCACCGCCGCCGCCACCACCACTACCATGGTGGTGCTTAAATTTTTTTTTAATAAGGGAAGGGGCGTCCAGATCAGACGCCCCAACCATGGTAGGGGCGTCTGGACGCCCCAACAATATACAACGACGTCGGACATCACGCCATGACCTCGACCACTACCGCTGCCACCACCACGATTTTTTTTTTTTTTAATAAGGGTCGGGGCATCTGATCTGGACGCCCCTCCCCTTATTTAAAAAAAAAAATTTAACCACCACCACCATGGTGGTGGTGGTGGTCGAGGTCATGGCGTGGTGTCCGACGTTGTTGTATATTTAATCTAAGTTGTCGCGGTGTAATTTTAAATCAAGGGCAATTTTGTCTTTTTACTTTTTATCGTGGGCGATTTTAAGTAATATGCGGGTGACGTTTAACAAGTGCCTTTAAAAAAGAATAGAATATATACAAACTCTTTGACCATATTTTACAAACACATAAAAAACAAATGTTTTTAGGAGCTAAAGTGGTCGGTTTTAGTTAAATCAAACATTTACTGCACTATTTTATGCATAATTTTGGCATGTATTTACAAATTTTTATCATTTTTTGAAGTATATATTAAATGCTTATATGTAGCTACATAAAGCATTATCTTTATCATTTCAAAAAAAAATTACCTTTATTTTTTAATTAATACTATAAGAATATCAAAATTTTATAACTAATTCTTCCTTCAAAATTCTATTATTTGGAAGTTTCATATTAATTGCAATATTATTAAAATTGGATTATTTTTTTCTCTATCTCTTTCATTATCATATCGCTCCACTCTTTATATATATATATATATTAGTCTTCTATGCATGCTTTGCGTGCGATGAACTATATCAATATGGATGCTTATTTATATAGAATTTTAAAATATGAATTTTGGTATTTTTGTTTTATTTTTTTGAATTTTATATTTTGTACTATTTTCATTTAAAAAAGTTCAAAAATGGTAATAATTTTCCTTAATAATTAGGAGTGATATAAATTGAGATTTTAAAAAATTTTGAGGAGTAGCATGGACTTTTCGCGGGGGGACCACCATGGCTTTCCCCTTGGCTTATATAATAGATATATATATATATATAGGGTTGGGTTCCGGTGAGAAATTTTTTATCGTGAGAAATGTGAGAAGAGATAAATACACCAATTAATATCTAGAGGTACATTGACCACCAACTATAGGTACATTCAACATATATTAAAAATACATTGAGTAAAAAATTCAAATTTAATATATCTATTATATATATGCCCCTTTTCCTAAAATATCATTCATAGCGAGAATGTTGTAACTAAAAAGAATTGAGAAAGTTGAAAGATATAATAAAGTTGAAAAGTGTTTTATGAAATATGAAAAGGAAAATGTAGAGAACTTTTAGACATTTGTTCTGTTAAAGGAGGATAATTTAATTATTACCATATATGTTTAGCAATGTTTATTACATTTGGATTGTTATATAAAGGAGAGAAAAACTTTAGGTACAAAGGATCTTTATTAAATATGTTAAGAAAAGACCTTAAATGAATAGGTTGACAAAATGTTTTTCATTCCACTCCGTTTTGTTTTCTCTAATGTTCGGGGTGCGAGCTTAAAGTATATATTATCCTAAAAATTGGCAAAAAAAGTCGAAAAATTGACTGAAATTAAGTTGCTTTTAAATATTTCATTTCAAGACTAGGTACTAAAATTTTAAGCTACATTATCGATTAAGCTTATTCACTATATACGGCCAAAAAATGTTTCATAGTTGACTCATTATCGGTTCAGCTTATACTGCTAACAAAAGTAGATAGTAATGAATGAGGTAACATTTTTAAATAGACTAATAGAATTTAAAAGTTTAACAAAATGTACAAGGTCCGCACCTTACTTGGCAAAGAGTTTTTTCATGAGCTTTTAGAGGTTTTGAACCTATTTAGTTTATGTTGTACTTTGACTCAAAATAATTTTTTCTTTGAGGGGGAAGGGTTGACTAATACTTCGTATTAATTATGAGAAATGTCACGGAAATTTAATCAGAGATCCATTGTAGGAACTCGTCAAGCCAAATCTCATCACTACAAGAAGCTATCGCCTATTTGGATAGATAGTGAGCAACCTCATTGCACTCTCAATAACAAACTTTAAACGAAACTATATCAAAATAGTTAATTAAATCAATAGCATCATCAACCACTCATTGCACTAGACTATTTCTAGTTGTTTCCTCTCGAATAGCTCCTATAACAACTTGGACATCTCCTTCGAATATGACCTTCTTCCAACCTAGATCACGAATCAATTCTACCGCATGCTTTGTCGCTGCAACTTCAGCTAATTTAGGGTCTCATTGCTACCCCAAAATCTTCGAGTAGGCCATCTTGACCGTCCTCGCAAAGTTATGAGCAACCACCACAATACCCACCTTATCCTCCTCTCTCTTAGCTAGTAGCAACATCGAAGTTTAATCCATGTGTGTTGGCTAAATTGGATCGAATGACCTATAGTAGGGTCCAACTCAAAGTCTAATAACACCTACATTATTGTATTAAAAAAAAAATGAAAGGGGTAGGTTTTTTGGCAAATGATTTTGACACTCTACCTTTTACTTTGGTACTCCACTTTGTGAAAGTATATTATATACTATCTCAATTATATAAGGGAAGGGGAAGCAGTTGGGGTGTCTAAGTAATTATAATTTTACCTTCACCCTTCACAAATTAAACACAAGCCACAAAGTATTACTAAATACCGCCCAAAATTACTCAATATCGCCCGCATTTTTTACTAAACTTCTTATACTATCCTTATCCCAATTAAACCCCAAACTCAACCATCTCTCCTCCAATTATACAAGAAATTTCCAAAAAAAATCTCTCTCATTACTTTTTATCACCTTTACTCTATTAAAGCATGGGATAATTCCCCAAAAAAACTCTCTTTGTTTACCCTTCACCTTCACAAATCCTCTCTGTTATTTTGAATTCTATCACATTTACTCCATTATAACAAGTAAGCAAAGCATTCACCCTATCATCTTTCTCCTTCTAATTGCACAATTAACCCAGAATCTTCACAAATTCAAGCAATTGCAATTGCATGCAATCCTTCAATCACGAACCCAGAAAATAAAAAAAATAAAAAAAAAAACAGATCAAGAAAGGAAGATAGAGAGACAAAAAATCAACCCAATGTGAGTGATGGATCTTGATACCATATAAAAGCAGGATAACAGAGGAAATGAAGGAAAAGGATTTTAGATTAATATTAAGTGTTCCAACTTCCAACCAACCAACCTTTACAAACACTCACACAAGCTGTATATATATAGACAGAGAGAAGAGCACACCTCCTAACTAACCAGGGCCGGTGAATAGGGCGTGCAAAGAGACCTATCGCACAGGGCCTCATCATTAAAAGGGCCCCAAAATTTTAAATTTTCGTATATATTAACTAAAAAAATTGCTCATTCTCCTACCAATGTTTGAGAAATTCATATATGTTAATAATATGAAGGGTCTACTTTTAATTTTTAACACAGAGCCTTTATTAAGTTTAAGACGATCCTGTAACTAACGAACATAGTTAAATAATAACTCTAATAATCTCTCACTCCCCGATGTAGCAGGACCACCACTCACCACACCGCCAAACTGCAGCAACACCAACCTCCACTGAACTGTAGGAAGCACCTACAAGTCTACAACACCACTAGCCCTGAACACGTTGGTTCCATTGGTAAAACGTGTTATGCTTGCGTTCCAACCATGGTTCTAACGTGTTGTTTCTGCGTTGCTTCCATGGTAGCAACGAGCCCAAGATGCGTTGCTTCTATGGTTGCAACGAGCGCAAGATGCGTTGTTTCCAGGGAACTTCTACAACGGTCTCCCAAAAAATGACCGCAATACTATATTAAATCATAACCCTCCAAATTATTTTATTTTACCTTTTTTTTTAAAACCATTAGATTATCCAAAATTCCATAATTAATTTTAAAATTCATTTTATAATATTTTCCATTAAATAATTTTTTTTAAAAATATTTAAAATATTTATGATAAATTCCAAAATTAATTACTATTTTCTGGAAAATTAAAAATAAAGAATATTGATCCAGAATCAATTACGTTAAAGATTTGCTAAATTCTGAAAAAGTAAAATCAATCTTCATTGCATCCAAGAACAATTACTAAATTCTGGAAAAAAAAAAAAATCGATCTTCATCTAAGATTGGTGCAAAAATTGGCAAGTTATTCCATATCTATGTATTTAGAGCAAATACAGGGAGGTAGTTATAATGGATTTTATTCCATATCTATGTACTTGGCATCTTTCCAAAACTTGTTCACAAATATTGGCAAAATTAGCTAAATACGAAAATTTGTTTCCATATATTATTTAGGGGGAAATAATGAATTTTATTTTTCTAAATTTGAATTACTTTGCTTGATTTAAGGTTTTTTTTTTTTTTTTTTTTTTTTTTTTTGTAAATTGTAAGAAATTTCATGGATAGAGGAAGGGGATGGGTATGTCAGGTGGGGAGAGGGGGGGATGTAACAAATTTAATGGTATATTTTGGGCGGTATTTACTATTTAGCAAGTGAGATTATTAATTTCACATGCACCTAAATCAAATCAATAAATCATTGCCAAAAATAAAAAAGCAATCCACACAATTAAGTCACTTATATATTTTATTAGAACAAAAATCACGATACGGTTAAAAAAATATGTACAACCTAAAATACTTATGAATGTTAAAATATGCAATTACATAATTCTTTCAAACAAAACAATTGCATAATTGTTTAAAAAAAACTAGAGCCGACAAAAATTGACTCGACACGAAATTAGCAGGTTTGGGTCAAAGATTTTGACACGATTAAGTAAACGGGTTGACACGACACGACATGCTTATTAAACGAGTCGGGTTTGGGTCAAGGGGTTCAACCCGTTTATATAAACAGGTTGACACGACACGATACGATTACATTTGAATATTAATTTTATAGTGAAAAAATTGACCTGACACACTAACACGACTCGAACACGACACGAAATTAACGGGTTTGGGTCAAGGACTTTGACAAGTTTAAGTAAACGGGTTGACACGACATGTTTATTAAACGGGTCGGGTTTGGGTTAGAGGTTGTTACTTATATTTTTAAATACCACAACACAATTATACAAACCTAGTACTACTCATAACAAACAAAATATTGTCGCACACAAAATGTTCATATGAGGCTATTAATTACTCCGTCCCTAGTAAGAAGTAAAAAACTCAAGTACAAAAATCAATTCTCATGTTTTTCAAATAAAATATTTCATCCGGCCCTATTTGTTTGCTACACAAGGACTTTTGTCACTATTTATTGTGTAGTTTTGACTCTCTCTAATTTTATACGTATAAGAAAAAATATAGCCAAGTGGATATTGTTTGATTCGGCTCAATATGTAATTTTTTAAAATATAATTTGTGTAATTTTTTTTACCAAGGTATATGTATTCATTTAAAGTTGTGTTTTGGAAGACGAGAAAAAAAATACTCCCTCCGTAACATAAAGATTTCAACATTTGTTTTTTCACGCATTTTGAGAAAACGATTTAAGGGTGTAAATGAAGAAAATTAATCAAAATGGTTTTAATACAAACAAGAATGTAATTATAAGTTACTAATATAACAACTTTAAGGATACTGATTGGACATCTTTGCTTTCTATTTTATTTCAAATTGTTACAGATAATACATTACGGAAAGAGTATAATTCTATTGTGAGTGCCGAGTGGTGACAAAGGTCCCACACGGGCGTGCAGAGGTCTGAAACCCCGCGCCAGAAACAAACAGAATGCAGTCTCCAATGCACCCAGTTCAATACTCTGGTCTCTACTCTACTCTACTCTACATGAAAATTTCGTCCTCTCTTCTCTTCAGTTGTCACTTCTCAACCCCCAACTTTAATATTTTACCAAGCCTATTTATTTATTCATTTCTTTTTATTATTAATTATTTATCAAATTTGTCAGTTTCTCCTTCCTTCCTTCCACCTGAAAAAAATTCAAAAAGGGTTTGTTTCATCCTTCCTTCCAGCTGCAGCTACAGCTATAGCTTCATCCAATGGCGCATTTTCTACTCACTTTTTAGGGTTTTATTTTATTTAGGGTTGTTCCATTATTTCCCCACCTTTTTTTTGTTTCAAAAAAATCCAAAAGAAGAAGAAGAAATGGAGTCTGAAGATTACAGGAGAAAAGAGAGAGTAGCTTTGTTAGTATCTCTGATAATGGCGTCTTTGTCAATGGCTTCTTTACTTGTTGCTTTTAGCTACTATTGCTACATTCGTAACAAAGTTTCCAAACGTTCTAACCTTCAGCAAAGTGAGTTCGCCTTTTTTCTCTTCTTTTTTGCTGTCTATTTTCTCCACATTTTGTTTTGTTTGCTCTGTTTTATTTTTGTTAATTACAGCTGAATTTGGTGATGAATATGGATTTTTTTGCTCTGTTTTTGTTAATTACAGCTGAATTTGGTGATGAATATGGAATTTTTTTTACCCAACTTTTATTTCTCTTTTTAGCTCTATTTGAATTGAAGGAATAAATTCGAGTTTAACCCTTGTTTTGTTTGCATTTTATTTGAGAGTTTGCTCTTTTTTCACAAATTATTGGAGTTATTTCAAATGGTTGGAAATGTGTTTGTTTTGTTTGCATGAATTGTTTTTCATAGTTTACAATTAGAGGTGGTTTATTTTGGATTAAAGAAGAATTTCTTACTGGAAATGTGTTAGAAATTGGAAAGATTATTCCCAGAAAATGTTACTGATATTAGAGAAAATGATGCCCATTGCCCAGGCTAAATGCTGGGTGATGAGTGATAATGCTGTATCAAGTACATTGGTTTATTTTGGTTTAATAACAAGGTTTTTTTTTTTTTTTCTATAAAATAATTTATGGGCAATGCTGAATGACTCTATATAAGAATTAAATAGATGATCTAAAAATGGTACTCTGTAAATTTTTGAGTTTCTGGTAAAATCATTCATTGGTGTAATTAATGCTTAATTTTTCTTAAAATTTCCTTTTCGAGCCATTTTTCTTAATTTATAAATACAGATAATTGAATCTCCTGGGTTTCTAGAGTTTCCTATCCTTGATTGTGTTTTTATGATATTTTGAGTTTGTTCTGGGTGAATTTCGGACTTATATATGGGGCTAGCATTGAAATATAAATGGTTTATTGTGGCGATTTTCTATAGAGAAATAAACATGTGAAGATAAAAAACTATGCAGCAACGACAGTTGTGTTCGGTGTTGCATAGTTCCCTTGCTTCCCTAAACTCCGTGCAAATTGTAAACCGAAATGCGAATTATGATAAGTTTTCGGCTATTTTTTGTCCATTTTGGGCGAACCATAAATTATAGAAGGTAACTAAATAGCTAATTATTTGGCACTGGTTGTATTTTCTGATCTATGAGATTTGGAAGATTAATGAAACCGATCTAATCCATAGTTACAATAAAATTCGGCTGACTTTTAAAAATTGGATATCTGGGTTGTTGCATTGCTTCTGGCCAAAGGAACTAGCAAAAACCTTGTTGTGAACATGTTCCTATTTCAGGCGCGAATAAATGTAAATACCTACTGATGAAAACTTGATTTTGTGAGAATTTGTCATTCTTCAGCCTGACATCTTATTCTTTTTCCTAAGTGGGGCATTTCCAAATGTCTTTCAATTGTGTATTTGAAGGACTTGACAACGATGACAAAAGCCGGTTATCAAATTCAAGCGTTCAAGTAGCTTGTGAGAAAGGGTTACAAGTGTTTACATTCAAGCAGCTCAATTCAGCAACTAATGGCTTCAGCAAGTCAAATATTATTGGGCAAGGTGCATTTGGTTCAGTTTATCGCGGAATACTTAACGATGGAAGGAAAGTTGCTATAAAACTGATGGACCATGGTGGAAAGCATGGGGAAGAGGAATTCAAAATGGAGGTTTGCTTTCTATAAAGTTTTAGCAATACCCAACTACTATAGTATGTTATGTTCCAATTTGATGATTTTTTTATCATTATGTGTAAAGGTTGAATTGCTGGGCCGTCTTAGCTCTCCATATTTGCTTGGTTTGGTTGGTCACTGCTCTGACAGTAACCATAGATTGCTGGTGTATGAATTCATGGCAAATGGTGGATTACAGGAGCATATGTACCCTGGTGAAGGTATGTGTATGGCCTTTGAATTTCTTATGGGCTTCCTTTTTTTTGGTGGTAATTTTTTTTTATTTTTAATGTGTGTGTGTGTGTGTAAAGTGACAAGAATATTCTTCTCTTTGATTGCTAATGCAGTGTTTATGAGCTTTGTGTGACCAAAGGTTTTATGTGACACACAACTTGGAAATTTCCTTTTCCTGTTTAACACTTCATATTTTGATATATCTCGCTATTTTCTTTAGTACGTTTGTAGCTGGTTCTTTTATTCTAATTTCTATGGATCTTTTCCCTAATTCCCTTTGTCTTGATATGTTCAATGTTCTTTCATTTTGAGTCTTCTGTGTTATGTAGATTTGTTTATCTTATGTCTTCTGTGTTGTCATGCAGATTTGTTTATCTTATGCCAATCTGTTGACTTATCATTTAGTTAATTATTAAAATATTAAATCAAGCATATTGGAGTGCTAGACCCTGTTATTTTGGATTGAATGAATTGAGTTGTACCAAACCCTAAACTCAACAAGAGTTGGAAAATTAACTGAATTTGATTGAAATTTCCAGTTAATGAAATAATACATGTATGAATGATTCATAAGTTTCACTAGAGATAAACTGTAATATTAGATTGAACCAGTCAAGTTGAAAATCTGCTTAATCTCTCACATGAGATTTGTCAATCATTCTTTGCTTGCATAGTTGCATGGGCCTACATCACCTCTTATGGTGTGTTCTCTTCACCTAAAAAAAAGTTTCAGTTCAAATTTGTTTAGATAAGGTCTAATCAGGTGTAACAAGTTCAAAAAGGTTTGATCATGTCCAAATTAGGTTTGATAAGGTCCAATTGTTTCTATAATCGGGTCTAATAAGTTCAATACGTTTCAATGGAGTCTAATAAGTTGAGAAAAGTTCACATAGGTTCAGGTCTAATAAGTTGAAGAAATTAAAATAATATATTTATAGAGATGGTCTCGAAAGATTTGCCATGTTATTTAAAGGCTTTGTTTTAGGTGACTGCTTTTGGTCTAAATCAAATGCTGTGAAATTACGTTTGCAGATATGCATTATGACTTTATGTGATGCTAGTATGTTCCCTTTGTAGCACTGCTTGTTTCAAATATTCATTTTCTCCGGTTTTTTCTATTTATACATCAAAATATGTCATACTTAAACAAAAAGGCTGAGTTTACCAGTTGCAAATATCTGTATAGGGTCAAATGCTTTTCCTTCCAAGTTGGATTGGGAAACCCGGTTAAGAATTGCTTTAGATGCTGCAAAAGGGTTGGAATATCTCCATGAACATGTGAGCCCACCAGTGATTCACAGAGACTTTAAGAGCAGCAATATTCTTCTGGACAAAAGCTTTCATGCTAAAGTTTCTGATTTTGGATTAGCTAAGCTTGGACCTGAGAAAGCAGGTGGACATGTATCCACTCGAGTTCTGGGCACCCAGGGTTATGTTGCTCCGGAGTAAGTGTCTCTTATCTTTTCTCATTTTTTTGGTTTTGTTTCCTAGACCAACTGGCGACATCTATCGGACGTCATTCAGTTTATTGACTAGTTCGAATCAATAACCTCCGGACATGTTTATCACAATGCGAATTGGGCTGTAGATTACTTCGTATGGATTTTTTTCTAGCTGCTAAGGTCTCTTACTTCATAGCACTATATAAATTAGGGTTTAGTCTTGTGAGAAGCCGACCCTAATTCCTGTGCACCTTAATAAATAAAAATTGACGACTTGTGTCGTTCTCTAAAACTCCTATGTTGAATTTTGTAAACATATCCATTTTAATGTCTCTATGAAGTTAACTTCTTTTAATTATTTATCTATCTAGTTAATTTTTTTACCCTTTGTATCTAGGTATGCATTAACAGGACATTTGACAACAAAATCAGACGTATACAGCTATGGGATTGTACTCCTAGAGCTGCTTACAGGCAGAGTACCAGTTGACATGAAGAGACCTCAAGGTGAAGGTGTCCTTGTATCTTGGGTAAGTTTTGTTTATTTGGATTATTTTACTAGTTTCTCCTTTGAATATTGTAACCAGAATTACTTTAATATTCTTAAAAAAACAGTGGGAATAAATACAATAGCATAGAAGTGAGTGAATTTTGACAAGTAGCTTTATAATTAATTGGGTCCACTTTGAGTAATACCTTTATTTGGGAATGAGAAGAACCTAGGGAAAAGATTGGATGTAAATAAATTGAAAAAAAGTGTACTCAGTGTTTTGGTGTGAGCCCTTTTTTTTTTTGGAAAATGACAAGTACATCTATAATAAAGGTTGTCTTTAATGTGCCAAAAGAGGAAATGTTACTCCAATACTCCGTATTTAGTATACCGAACGACGCATGATTTTGGCAACCCTAAGGCTCCGTTTGGTTTGGTGTAAAACATTTTCAATGTAAATTGTAATTGGAAAATTTGATGGGAATAATCCCAACTTTCACACGTCTGTTCATTTTGGTCCCTATTTTTGATTAACTCAATATAATCCCAAGTATCACTTTATCTTCTTATTTTGGTCCATGACCTATTGATTAGTAATGGTAACCTGTTAAATGGGTTAATTTGGCTTAATTAAAAATGTTTAATTCTAATTTGGCTATGATTGGTAATAATTTAAATAATTAAATTTTTTTAACTTAATTAATATAATACCACCCATCCACCACGACCACCACTCCACTGCCCCACACCACAACCACCCCTCAAACCACCCTAAAACACAACAACAACAGCAATCACCACCTCCACTGCCCACTGCCCTACCAGCAAACACAACAACAGCAGCAACCACCACTGCACTGCCCCACCACCGCGACCACCACGCCACCTGCCCCATCCCCCTAACACAGCCCCCCTCCCCAACAATACAACCCCCTTGGAACCTCCTCGCAGCCCCCCTTCCCTTCCCCCTCCCCACCCCTGCAGACCTCCCCCACATTGGTCTGCAGATTTCCCTAGCCCCTCCCCCCACCCCTGCCCCACACCCCCTGCCCCACCCCTCCCCCTTCCAGCCCCCCTTCCCCCTTCCCAACAGGCCCCTCAAACCACCCCTGCAACCACCTCCCTACTGCCCCTACCCAAGAATCGCCCCACCCCAAAACAACCACAATCCCAACGGCGATAGCAGAGGACGACGTTGATGGCGGCAGAAGAGGGTGATGACGGCAGCGGCGGCGGTGGCTATAGAGAAGGAAAGTGGTGGGGCAGGTGGCAGGTGGTCGTGGTGGGGAGGAAAGTGGTGGGCCTGAACTGGTGGTGATGGGGAGGAAGAGAGAGAGAGATTTCAGAGAAATGAAGAAGGAGAGAGATGGTGAGGAGGAAGAGAGAGAGAAAAATCAGAGAAATGAAGGAGGAAAAAAAAACTAAGATTTTAACCTGTTCTACCGGTAACAAGTCAACCGGATCAAAATAAGAAGATAGAGTGATACTTGGGATTATACCGAGTTAATCAAAAGTAGGGACCAAAATGAGCAGACGTGTGAAAGTTAGGATTATTCCCATCAAATTTTCCATTGTAATTTTCATGGAAACCAATTTACAATGGAAAACACAGTTGCAAAACAAGTTTTCTGTTGTTTGGTAACATGTAAGAAAGATGATGGAAAATGAGAGGGAAGGTAGGGAGTTAGTGAGAGAAGTGTACAAGAAATATAAGAAAAATAGTTTTCCCTTTGTTTTGAAAAGAAATATTTTACTCCTAGGAAAATGTTTTCATATTACTTTAGAAATCAAACAATGTAAAAAATGAAAATAGAGGGAAATGATTCTTTCAGGAAAATGTTATACACAGCACCAAACGGAGCCTAAGTTTCACTGAACTGCTAGAGTGATACAATTTCCATGTATAGCTCTTTGAAACTATATCTGAATGCATCATGAAATGGTACATCTTTATGATGCCCTTTGTCTCTAATATCTGTATTTTTTTAACAATAATATATGCAAAAGGCGTTACCAAGGCTCACCGATAGAGAAAGAGTAGTACAAATCATGGATCCAGCACTGGAAGGTCAGTATACAATGAAGGATGTGATTCAGGTTGCTGCCATTGCAGCAATGTGTGTGCAGCCAGAGGCTGATTACCGACCACTTATGGCCGATGTTGTACAGTCTCTTGTTCCATTAGTGAAGCTTCACAAGTCGAGTTCTAAGGTTGGTAGCGGTTCTAGCTTCCATGCACCCAAGTCTCCTGCAGACAGTAGCAGCAAGTGTAGTGACACTGAATCCTAACTACATGGAAAATGTAATGTAAAGTTTGGTTTGTTCACCAATTGTTTTGGGTGTTATCCTTAGTGACTTTTGAGGGAACTTGTATGTATTCTAACTAATGAAACCTTCCCTTTTGGAGCTTGACATTTTGACAAAGGGTGTGTATCAATTAACCTGATAGGCTAAGCATGGGGGTTGTATGATGTATCTAGACTGCATTAAATTTAAGGTGGTGTTGTTCGGTAAATAGAGTTTAGGGTTTATTTCAAAGGGTTGAATTGGTCCAAACCTCTAGTACTATTGGTGTTCAGTGTTTGGATGTAACTTTTAGAGTTTTGGCCAACTTTACTGCTGTATATGTATTCATATATTAGTGTTTGGCGAAGTAGTGGGTTGTAGCTTCCATCTTTTTAAAAATACTTATATACACCTATAAGGTATATTTAAGGGTAATTTTGTTTATTTTATATTAAAAAAAATTCATTTAAAATAAGTAAAATTATATTAAATGAGTAATAAATCACCTTTGGATGCACCTATCTTTATATACACCTGGGTGCGTAGTAGATCCATTAGACATATATAGAGTATGTAATAAGAACTCTATTAGCAAGTTAATTATGATCTTTATTTTGCAATTTTTGTAGATATCTTTTTAAGGGAATTTTTGTAGATTTCTATAACTACTTCTAAGACGTTTTTTTAGGCTTGGGATGATTATCCCTTTGAAGTTTTTTTAGGCTACATGAAGTTTCTTTGGGCCTAAGGAGATTGTGTTACTTGTGGTGGAGCTATTATTATTTCATTGATATTTGTTACTCCCTGCGTTTCTAAATGTAGAACTGGCAGTCATGCTATGTCGTGTCAACTTTATTACTTAAACGTGTCAAAGACATTGACCCAAATCCACTAATTTCATACCATGTTCTTATACTCCGTCAGTTTTTTTTTTTTTAATTTACTCGCTTTTATTTTCATCAATACTAAGAAACTAATAGGAAAAAGAAGAATACCGTAAATAATGATTAAAAAAAATTGAGCACAAAAGTAAGAGATAGAATGAAAAATAGATAAAAATGATTATGAAAATTTCTCAAAAGTGAGAGACATGATCTGGAAAAGGGACTTCAAAATCAGAAATTAATAAAGGTAAGAAGAATAAAACTTTACTATATTTAGATGTAGGAAAGAGAGCAAACTTTACTATATTTAGAATAAAATTTTACTATATTTAGTTATATCAATTTTAAAAAAAAAATACAATTCAAATAGGAAAGAGAGCAAATTAAATTGATACGAAGAGAGTATATAATAATGATTTTTCACAAGTTTAAAGTTTCCCTCTCCTTGTACTTAACATTTCAACGTAATGAACATTTTTAAATGGAGAGAAGATTAAGGTTTTGAAGTGAGACAAGATGAGGGATAGTCATGAATCTAAGAGCTAACAATTTTTTTTTAAGAAGCTTTGCTACCAATCTACCATACACTTTTTTTTTATTAGGTAATAAATCCACCCGTTTATTGACTGGTTCAGAGCTACTAGTCCAAAGGAAAAGAGGGAAATACTTCAGCATATTGCTGGAGGTAAGGATCGAATCCATGACCTTGGTCATAGGAACGTGAGCAACTTACCACCAAGCTATACCCAACTCCTTAATCTACCATACACTAGGAACCATTCTTTCAATATGATGATATTTGCAATCATATTTATCCCAAAAAGAAGATGAGCTTGCTAAACATGTATTCGAAAACAAGGAGAAAATAAATAAATTATGGGGCCTTATAGTTACCATTGTGAATTTGTGATTATACCAATAATAAAACACATGCTTTACACTTTAATAATCAAAGAATAAAGATGACTTTATTATCAATTTTAGGAATAGAGATGGTATCTAAACAAATTACAAAAAGTAAAATACTATGCATGTATTTTGCATTTACATGGCAAAATAATTGTACATGTTGAGATAATTTATATTCATCTATTCTTACTTGGTCGAATTGAAATACAACTCTATCAAATTTACTAAAAATCAGACTTTTTATTCACATGACAAAACAAAAAACATGTGAATATGATATAATTTGTGATAGACCATGTTCTTCTGAACTTCATTCATGTACAATTCAATTCGGTTCGGGTCCATTCAATTCAGTACGGTTTAGATTAATTCAGTCCAATAGAACAGGGCCATAGTCTCTTTTTTCTAAAATTATGCAAATTCGTAAAATTCTCCAAAAGAATATGTGACAAACATACAAAATTACAATCTACCAACTTACCTAAGCCATGCTGAGAAAATTAGGGCCTGAGGCTATGTACACCGGCGTGTCATGATCGATGACAGATGACAGCCTTGCAAGAAGAATCACTGTCAATGATCCACATTCCGAGTCGTTCAAGATGTTTGTGCACTGAATCAATATCGGTCTCAGGCGACCGAGAAATCATCGTTGTGTTTGTTAGTAAAGATTGATTTCCATCGGTGCTCTTAAGTTTCAAACTAGAGCCTACGTCGTCAACAAGCTTCAGTCTAAGTTTGTGACTTTTCGCAAACTTGTCAACAACATCAGCAAAGTTTCCTTCCACTTTCAACAACGAATCTTGACTAATCAGCGACTCCACGTTCATAGCAAATTTCTGCACGAATCTTTCATCCCAAACTCTGCGAGAAGATGCAGAGCTCGTAGAGAAGAAGAACTTCGAACCCTTGCCAACGAAGAAGTCGCTGTCAGTAGAGTCGAGGTTTGGTGTATTGCTGAGAGGAAGCATGTTGGAATCAACCACCCAACTGTCAAACTCAAACTCTAAACACTTGCTAATTACATGAGCTTTCACCACTATCTCCTTGATTAATTCCGAACTAGACTTCTTGTATGTTCCAATGCTGTCAAAGATATCCTGTGTAACAATCACGGGATGCCCCCTCCTCAGCAGATCATCCATAAGGTCTGATTTAGAGTTAGGGATCATTAAAATGTAGTTCCGTATATCAAGCTTCTCGAAATGGCATAGCAAATTCTTTACGATTGATTCAGAAGATTTCAATAAGCCAACCAACACAACAGGTTTCTGTTTCTCCATGGTAAGAAGAATCGAGCCAATTTCATCGATTTTGTTTGCAATTCTTCCGGGAAGTAGCCTTTTGAAGCAGAAATCATACCATTGTAGATTAATCAAAGATTGCATTTCTAGTAGATTGATATCATGGGAATTTTCGTCCAATAATTGTGAGTCTGGGCCAGCCGATTTTCCATAGTTAACGCCAACATCTCGGTGAGAAACGCTAAGAGCCCTTTCGTGAAGAAAATTAGTGTAGATGTTAAAATAACCACGGGAATGTAAAAATTTAATGAACCAGGGGGTCCATATCCTCTCTCCCATTCTTTTGTACCAACCCGTTGTTACCTGCATATAAACAGATTAAGTTGAATTCAGATTTATGTTTCAGTGCCATATGTTTGATGGTCCGCCAATCGAGGACAAAGTGAATAAAAGAGATGGAGGATGATAGATTACCATTCCTTCAAGAACTGGCTTAATGCCTTTAGCTTTATGATCATCATACCAAAGACGGAACTCCTTCCAGGGTCTTGGAAAGAGAAGTTGACCCCAAGTTCCAACCAATTGATAGAGGAAGAGCCTCGTTCCATTATCCAAGTTCAATTTGTTACCATGCTTACCTGAAGTTCAACAAAATAATGAATTTGAATCTGCAAATGAGTGGTGATGGTAACATAACGAGTTAACGACCAAGGCTTGGACACCAATTAAACAAACTTTGTAATCACAGCTCTTGTCTAGAAAAAAGTATGCATGATATCAGTGACCTTTTTTCACTATAAGACGGAATATGTGTGTAAAAAAGATAGAGATTGTTCTACAACCAAATTTCACAATTAGCCAAGGATGAGTGTAAAACAACGATTTCTTATTAATTTCACACAGTAAACATAGAATTTGTGCTCATTTTCCTACCTATCTCTTGAAAGTGCAGGGAGATCAACCATGATCACCTATAACTCTATAAGGCTGTAATCCACATATAAAAATAAAATAAAATTCAGCAATGGTTGTTTTGCCAGCAACTATGCTACTTCAATACCTTTAATTACCTTAAAAACACATGTCTACTTATGTCGTGTTGGATACGACAAGATACTTGTATACTTCATTTTTAACTAAAAAGTTGGAACTTTTCCTCAAATTAACCGAGCTGGACACATGGACACCCAAATCCGGGTAGACACTTTATCCTTGTCTAAGTAACATAGGCCAGCAGTGATGCTCCCAGCTAATTCAGAAAACCATCCGACACTAAACCTGCCCCCCCCCCCCATACATGCTACTTCCTCTGACCAAAATTAGTTGTTATATCTCCAATCTATCATGCTTAAGATTTGACATGGCACATGATTTTACGAAAATCCTTCTTGCCCAATCATTTTGATCCAGTAGTGAACTATTGATAAGTTTGATCACAAACCATCATTGCATCAAGCAAAGCAACAACGTCTTCTGGATATAAAGAAAAAAGACCTAAGATTCCATATGAAGGGAGAAGTTCCTCAGATTATGATCATCTCTAAGACTCTAATTAAGCAACTTTTCCCCAGTTCCATTTTCTTCTTTGCTTGAAATATACAAGCTTTTGTTCTGACTAGGTCAAGCAACCATCTTCCACAAAATCCAACACATGTTCTTCCCACAAGATTTAAGGAAGTCAGCATGTGTACAGCTTAAAAGAAGCTCCTTACCAACACAATACAAGATAACAGAAACTCAACTAATAATCTAAGCCCCTATAAAAATTCACTTTCTCTCATTGACAAATCTTTACAAAGCAAGAAGCCAAATGCTATGAACCATCTAATTATAATAATAATGACATTTTTGATATTTTGTTGTATTTTAGTAGTAAGGGTAGAATAGTATTTTAATAATTGTTTGTAGGTGGATTTGTCAGTTTGTAGTTGTAATTAGTCTATAAATAAGGGATTAGTGTGTGTAGTGTGGGTATGATGAGAAATTAAATAAACAGTAGTAGTTCCATTTGGGAGTCCTTGATTACTCGAAAATCAAGAAACACTAATATCACTTGCGATTCTTAGCACCAAACTGAATTTATTTCATATTTTCATTCAACAGCTTCTATGAAACTGAACTACTGAAGCAAGACCTATATACATAGTCATATAGATGCTCCAACAACTTGTAGTAACATCTCAAATAAGAAAATACCAAGTAATCTGTAAGGCTTCAGAAAAGGCTTCATGTAGCTTGAATTCTCTGCCTTCTACTAGTTCAATATGTTTCCCTAGTCTAAAGCCCCAACTGCATTGCTTGTCTCATCGAAAAAGGACGGGCTCAGTCGCCCTCTTTCCTAATCCATTACCATTCAGGCATAATTAATAATCTCTATGGCTCTACAACATTCCTAATTCAAACCAAAACCACTGTCCCATATAACCATATTCATTCCAGCCCAGTCCAGGTTCAGATGTAGGCAACCTATAACTTATTTAATTCATAGAAGGTACACTAGTGAGCGCCTAGAGGAAGGAGCTCCCCGTAAAAATGCAACCCACGATGAATTGATGTTCATTAAGTTGATGACGAGTGTACATTTGATTTAATATTGCAATTTGAATAATGTTCATTACTCTTCATACTAATGTTCATTGGAGTTGAACAGATGTACATTGTGTGAGTACCATTCCATTGGTATAGACACGTGAAACTTCAAATTTGTATTACTTATTACCCAATGCAGATAATCAAGCAATCAACAGTACCAATCACACTTCTGGGTTAGTTTTTGCAAAAGCAGCTAACTTCAAGTCATTCAATTGAACAAACTCACATCAAATCATACAAAAACAGCCCAAAAATAGTTGATTATGAGCTCATTCTAATGAAAAAAAATCCACACTATTCTACTCAATTCATTAAATCTAATGATAAGTGGCTATGTTTCATCATTTCTTATTAGTTACTACTGTGTAACATCCAAGATATTCTACATAATCAAATACATTGAAAATAATTCATCAAAAATGTCCCAATAAAAAAGCAAATAAAAACTAAGGAGGTACCTGGAACAAACCTTGGTCTCTGAAGTGAAGCACCATAAATCCAAGGGCTAAAATTGGATTGATTATAGTAATAATTCAAGATTAAGCCCTTAAGAAACTTGTAATAAAGAGGGGAAACCTCCAAATCATCTTCAACAACAAACACAAACTCATCATCAGAAGAGGGCCACCAAGACTCCAACCATTGGGCCTGCAAGCCCACATTGATAGTCCTATAATGGACTAACTTGAGCCCAAAATCCCACTTAAACCCATCAACAAAATCCAGTATCTTGTGAGAATTTTCAAGTTTGAGGCCCAAATCAGAAGAAGTGTTTTGGAAGTGATCAATGAAGATGTGAAGGTTAACAGTGTCCCCAAAGTAGTGAGCAGAAGAGAGAGATTTGAGGCAACGAGAGAGAGAAGGAAGGCGATCGAAGGCTAGAACTTTAATGGTGAAAGTGAAGGGAGAAGAAGAAGAAGAAGAAGAAGAAGAGGGGTTTTGAGGGTAGAGAAAATGGGAAGATGGGTTAGAGAGAGAAGGGGGAGAAGGGTAGAGAGAGAAGTGAGAGAAAATGAAGAGAGCAAATAGAGAGAGAAGAATAAGAAGAGAAAGGTAGTGTTTTCTGGGAGGTGGTGCCATGGAAGAAGAAGGAAAGTGGGAGTGAGAGAGATGGGATCACAGTTCCATTGAGAAAGATGAATGAGTTTGAGAAAAAAATTGAGTCAAATAGATGTTGATAGTTTTTGGCCATTTTGGGCATTCATATTTCATATTGGATTGGGGCATTGGGCTTCTCTGCTTATTATTTTGGGCCATTTGTCTTTCATTGATTTTAATTATTAGTGGTACTAATTAGTGGTGAGCAAAATCGGGTACCCGGTGTTTTTCTATGGAATCGGACCCGAAACCGGAACCATCGGGTCTGAAATATTTGGAACCGGAACCGGAACCAATGCAACCGGATAATATATTTTTGGAACTGGAACCATCGGGTACCGGTTCCAATACCGGGTACCCGGTTTTCTTTAATGGGCGTGTATTTTGTTCAATTTCTTAAATTTAAATAATAAACCGGCTTAATGGCCAACAACTACTCTACTACATATTTAATTATTTACCACTAAACAAAAATTATATACAAGTTTACATAAAGTCATTGGATGAAAAAAAAAGGCTTATTATTCTGGTTTAGTCAGTAGTCACTTTAGTATTTCACTATTGACCATTGGATAAAATTATAAAACCCAATTTAACCGGGTTAGGTATTGGGTATCCATTGGGAATGGTCCGGTAACGGGAATTGGAACCGTTACAACCGGGTACCCACCGGGTAACCATTTTAAAATTTTTGGAACCGGAACCAGTTGCGACCGGGTAGTAACTTTTGGATCCGGAACCGGACCCAGTTGAATTGGGTCTAGGTAATTACCCGCCAGTTCCTAACCGGGTCCGGTTCCGTGGATGGGTACCCGGAACCGTTGCTCAGCCCTAGTAATAATTACTATAACTCGCCTTTTAAAATAAGCACCTCAGGTAGAAAGCATACAAATTCGAATGTACACACGTAATTACCAACGAAATGATACTCACGCAATGTCGCAATGTAAATTAGTTCAGTTCTAATGAATAGAGTTGTATAAAGTTTGGTCTAAACCATAACCAAATCGGACCAGCCATTAATTTAGCGTTTTGGTTTACGAATTTAGGATTTTTTTTTTGAAAATATGGTTTACGATTTGGTTGGGTTTTTCAAAATTTATAATTAAATCAAACCAAACCGTAAACCGGTAAGTCGTACTTTACAATTATATACTACATTTATATTGCAATACTCGCTACATAAGTATGTGATACAAACTCCTAACCAAAAAATGGATTTTAAGAGAGAGATAAAGTGAAAAATGAATAATTAAATAAGCCAACAACAAAAGTAAAGTTAAAAAATATTTAAAAAGCTACACATGGATAATTTTCTTACTAAGTATAGTAAAAAAAATTATTGCAAGTATTGCATTGTGCCGCATAGCCTAAAATGGCAAAAGTTGTGAGTATTGATACAGAGGTAATATAATTTTTATATAATTTTAAAGTATAACTATATATTAAAAATCTAGAACTTAAAACATAAAAATACTTAAAATATAGCATACGATTACATCTAGGGTTTTGAAAACTTAATTTAAATCTTTCGGGGTCATATCTTTCTATGTAAGTTAATGAAGTAGCATTTTTCATTTTTTATACAAAAATATTAACCCGTTGTAAACTGCATCAATACAGTTTGGTTTGGTCCGGTTTGGATACTAATCTGGTTCAGACGTTCGGTTTGGTTTGAAAAATTGATCATATTGTATTATGCAGTTTGTTTTGGTACTTGAACCTAGACTTGGCAAAATTTATTCAAGATTCGGAACCTGGTAAAAAAAATACTGATCGAAGACCTGATTTTTGCTTGAAAAGATAATTTGATACAATATTCAAAATTCAAATTAATTTGATTAGAATCTCATTTGGTCTGAAATACATCCAAATAGGTCCGATAAGAACTTGTCCAATTTGAACGTGTAGGATCCCAAAAACAACTTGGTCTAAACTCATAACAATATGCTTAAAGAGTTAAAGATAAATTTGGGTCATTTTTCAGTTTTCAATTCCAATGAACATTTTATTGTAATTTAGAGCAACTTTAGGGGCAGGGATTAAGGGACTAGCTAAATAAGAGGTGTTTGCGGTCTGCCTTGGAATTCGACCAGTACGGCTCTAACGAAGATCCATCGCGCCTAACCCGTTTGTTGATCTTGGTAAAATTTTGATCCATTAACTTTGTGCTTATTATTGTCTGTTTATCTCATCTTTGCATAAGAGTATACGGAGCTGACTGACGCCCGTCTTATAAACACGACCTAGCGGAATGCCGGCCAAGAATGGCAAGAGTCTCTGGGTGAACTACCCATACCTGTCTTCGAGCCATTAGAGTTCGATGATGGCGAGTCGTTTGATGAGGACCACCCTTTCGTCCGCATCCCTACGAGAAGTGGTTAAAGGAGGTCAACCAATGGGCTGGCGGTGAAGGGTATGTGGACTGGTTCAAGGGTGAGTACTACGTGCAGGCCAATTGGAACCTCATCGTGCCATTTGCTAATGATGTTGTGGTTACTGGTTAATAATACATTTTGTTAAAAATTATAAAAATATCATTGTGAGATACATCATAAACATCTAACATTGAGGAATTAGACATTTCCCGTTCCAAGGTTACCTTTTCAATTTAATTATTGATAGCGGGTCATGTACCGCACGTTGCATCAGATGCTTTAGTTACCAAATTGAATTTATATATTTGTGATCACCCCTCCCCATATAAACTTAACTAGTTTTTGAGCCCGTGCAAGACACGATTTATTTTTAAAAAAAGATATCCAAAACAAATAATTTTAGAAAATAATATAAAACTCTATTATTGTATTTTATTTTTTAATGCTTACACCAAATCAACTAAAGATCACCATGAGAATTCTCAATTTTCTTCAAAATTAATACACAAAACATTAAATTTCGGGGAGAGTATGATAATTGATGAAGAGGTAATCAGAAGAGCTATAATTAATATTGTTCAAAGAAAAAGAAAAGTATTAAAAAATAATTGTTTTAAAATGATAACACTTGGCAAAAAAAATCCTATTTTAAATATTTAATTATAGAATTATAGATTATAGATTAGCTTGACAAACTTAATTAGCTTAAAGATAATGCTAGTATATTATGTACCTAATTAGCTTGACAAAACTCATTGCTCTTAAATGGTTCCGTACTTGAAAAACACTTTAATAAACTGACCAAATGACCATTGTTACACTTGTTGCAAAAGTTATTTATCTTGTTTATGATACTTTTGATGATCTCGTTACAACAATATGTCCGCAAACATGAAACATTTGCTAGATGAATTTCATGATGTTTTTCCAAGTAAGCTGTCACCAGGTTTGCCACCCCTTCGTGGCATAGAGCATGCTATTTATAGATCTTGTTCCAGATGCTATCTGGTACTACAAGAAAATTAATTTTGGGTGACAAAATTAACTATAATGGGCAACAAAATTTCTAGCCAAAGCATTATATGCATCCTAAAATCTTAAAGTTAAAAGTTTGATAATGTGTGAGTATTAGGGGAAGATAGTTCAAATTCAAAACCTCATAGTTGGATTTCGCAAAATTTAATTGTTAGGCTAAAACTCACATCACATCTTAGAAAAAGATGTTTCCTCTATAATATTATAACATAATTGCTACATAGTAAATACTCCCTCCATAACATAATACTTACAATAATTGGTTTTGCACGCATTTAGTGAAAGCGATTTAAAAGTTAAATGAAAGAATTAGTCAAAATAGTTTTAATACAAAAAAGGAATGTGATTATAAGTTACTAATATTAAAATGAGAAGGTATTGTGTCAGACCGGTCTGACAGTAACGTTTCTGTCAGACCAGTCCACTGGATCTGGACATATATTGTTGAATCTGGACACATATGTGTTTAACCTGGACACATGCTGTTAAACTTGGACATGTATTGGTAGACCTGAACACGTTTGTAAACCTGGAAACAGAATTGGACACATTTGAAACATGGACACAATTTGTAAACCTGATGAAAAGTTGTTAAACCTGGACAAATGTGGACAAACCTGGACAAATGTGGACAAACCTGGACAAATATGGACAAACCTGGACAAATCTAGACAAACATGGACAAATCTAGAAACAAACCTGGACTAATGTTGACAAACCTGGACAAATGTGGACAAACTTGAACAAATATGGACAAACCTGGACAAATGTAGACAAACATGGACAAATCTGGACACACCTGGTCAAACCTGGACTAATATTGACAAACCTGGACAAATATGGACAAACATGGACAAATCTAGATAAATCTGGACACACCTGGACTAATGTTGACAAACCTGAACAAATGTGGACAAACCTGGACATATATGGACAAATCTGGACAAATCTGAACACACCTGGACAAACCTGGATACATATTGTTAACCCTGGATACCTATTTGTAAACCTAAACACCTATTTGTAAACCTGGACACATATTGTTTAAACATGGACACATATTGTAAAACCTAGACACATTTTGTAACTAACTTGGACAAAATATAACCTGGATACTTTTTTTTGCATTTTGAAGCCTTTAGAGGCCTCGTTTGGCGATTTTCGGTGGCCAAATCCCCTTCGAGTATTTGTAGCTGCGTTCGTCTCGAAAAATTAATCAATTTCGACATATTATATGCCCCGATCCGACACCCGAGCGCAAAGTTATAGTCTCCCGAACTTTTTCATTATTATAATTGGGTATATGGGTCAGCCGTCTGACCAGATTGTTTGGTCAGACCGTCTGACCCAATACTTTCTCAGTTAAAATTATTTTGACTAATTCCTCGTTTACACTATTAAATCGTTCACTCAAAATGCATGCGACACCAATTATTGCAAGTATTATGTTAGAGAGGAGTAAAGATCATCTCCATTTTTTAAAGGAAAAGGATGGTCAATTTCCTAAAGTGAAAGTATTGTGTCGGACGGTCCAACACTTGTATTTTTTTTATGTCCAGGCTCAACAAAACTGTGTCCAGGTTCAATAATATATATCCAGATTTAACAATATATGTCCAGATATAACAATACGTGTCCAAGGTAAACAATATGTTTCCAGGTTCAATAAGTTTCATCAGGTTTACAAATTTATGTCCAGGCTCAACAATACGTGTCCAGGTTCAATAATATGTGTCCAGATTCAACAATATATGTCCAGATTTTACGATATGTGTCCAGGTCCATGTGTCCAGTGTAAACAATATGTTTCCAGGTTCAATAAGTTTCACCAGGTTTACAAATTTATGTCCAGGTTCAATACTATGTGTCCAGATTTAATACTATGTGTCCAGGTTCAACAACATGTGTCCAGGGTTATAAATATATTTTCAGGTTTACAAATTTGTGTTCAGTTTTACAAATATGTGTCAAGGGCTAACAATACTTGTCCAGGTTTAACAACATGTGTGCAGGTTCAATAAAACTTGTCCAGGTTCAATAACATGTGTCCAGATCCAGTTGGACTAGTCTGACAGTAAGTTTATGTCGGACTGGTCTGACATAATACCTTCTCTTTTCTAAATTGACTGAGGATGTATGAAGAGAGGAATGAAGAGAATTTTTATTTTTTTTTTATTTTATTACTAAATGAGGTGTTAAAATCTTAGGATATAAAATGGTGGGAAATAAACGGATAGAAGTAGGATTCTTCCTTACTTCATACACCCTACAATTCCCAAAATACCCCTTTATCCAAAATATTCAAACTCTTCCCACGATTTTTTTCCTGCTCTTCTCGTCCTCTTCTAAATGGCATGAGTTTTGCATTTTTTTACTTCATACTCCGTAATATCTAAACAATATACGGAGTATTAAGCAAAATCAACTAAAATTGTTCAATTTTTGAAAATTACATTGGTATGAATCGGCATTAGTAAAGTGATAGTTTGAATCGAATTCTTCTTTAAACTTGCTAATTGCTGACTTTGTACACTCACATATATACACATTTCAAAGGTAAGTGCAATTTTCATTGCAATTTCGCTTTAGAATATTTTTTTTTTTGTTTAAAAAGTTCCGAATTTGAGCTAATTGTTGTGCGAATAGTTCAAATGTTGGGGTTATTATTTGATTTTTTTGTTTACTGAGAATTGGCAAAAAATTAGGGTTAATTTAGCAAATATTGTGATCAATTTGCATCTAAATTGATGTGCATTTGGAATTACCAGTTTTTAATTTTTTTTGGGCGAATTTAGTTTTTGATAAAGTTTTCTTTGGGCGAAATTTGCATCTAATTTGATTCCCATCTAAATTGCATCTAATGAGAGTTTTTTTTTGGGAAAAATTAGAGTTTGCATCAGTAATTTGATTCCCATATATAACAGTAAATTGTTTTAAATTAGCAAACTTTACATTACTTACAGTTGTCTGTTGGTACCGTAGCACTCTGATATATCAGTGAACTTGTAAGTAATGTAATGGGTGAATTCAATGCAAAAGAGGAAGGGGAGTTTTATTTTTTTAAACCTAGTAAATGAGGGGAGTTTAGGTTGTATTAGGAGATGAGGGAGGAGAATTCAGTATTCAGTATTTCACTACAGTACCCACACTCTCTACAATCTTTCCCCTCAACTGCTTCCTTCTTCAATGGCGTTTCTTTTGGCTGCCATGCATTTTCTGCACAATTAACTCCAAACTGCTCTTAATCAATTTGGAAAAGGTGGTTCAAAAACTTAGGTATGGTTTCAAACAATAATTCGATAAATTTGGAAAAGATTTTCACTTCATTCTCCTTTGTTCAATCTTTGTAGTTACTGTGTAGAATTCCTGGTAATTCAATTTCAGATTTTATATCTTTTATTTTCTGAATTCCCTAAATTTATTAGATTTTGTTCTACTTTGTTCGAATCGAATCTGTTCGATTTTAGTAGAATTAATTCGCCTTTGTTCGAATTAGTTCTCCTTTTATTTGAAAGCAATAGTTTTTTCAATTCGTTCTCCTTTGTTCGCCATTGTTCATTATTTTTCTTTTTTAATTTTCTCAAGTCAGTTGTTTCACAATAGTTTCTTAGTTTATTGTTATAGCCATGTTTGAACTGAAAAAGGGGTTGGTTTTTTGTAGAGGGTTGTGGCATTGCTATGACATTTTGAGTTGTGATAGAGCCATAGAGGTAATTAGGCAGTAGGCAGTACATATTGAAGATGAAGATGTAGTTGATTGTGGTTTTTGGAATTGGCTACACAGTTAATAGGTGATTAGTCTATTGATAGCATGTTAATTGATTTAATATTACCATAGGTAATTAATTAGTCTATTTTCTATTGGTAATTAGTCAATATTATTTTCTATAGGTAATGATAGCAGGTCTGTGGATTGCTTAACCTTATGAATTGATTTGATTGTGGTTTATGGAATGGTTGATCTTCAATCTGTTTTACACTTGTTTTGTTTTAGTAGCTTTATCTAGTTCAGCAATCCACAGACTAATTTGCATGTTGTTTATAATAATTAATAAGTTTGGTATATACAATACAGGTGTATGTTAATTTTTTCTATAATGCACAAAGTAATTGGTTTTGTGTATACAATTGTAATGCATAGACTAATGCACAGTGCTATGAACTGGCAATTAGGGGAAGGGTATTTTAGGAATGTATATAATAAGTTGTTACTAGAAACTAATAGAAGGCTCTAGTGGAATTAGTCGGAGGTAATTTCTATAAATAAGACCATGTTAGATAGAAAGGAGCATGTGGAATGTTGAATGTATTTGAGAGTAATCTCTTAGGGAATGTACAAGCCACTTGAAAGCTCTTTTTGGGAGAGTGTCCACCTCTCGAAAGTGGATTTATCTTGACAATTTTCTGCAAATCTGTGTAATGACTGAAATATTAGGATGGGGGTAATTTAGGAATTTTATAATAATTCACATGTTAGATGATTCTAGAATAGTACCTAGGGTCTTTATATATATAGGACTAAGGAGAAAGAGAGAAACATGTTGAAGAATGATATTGAGAATTTAGTATTAGCTTTAGCTAGGTTTAGTTGTATTAGTTTCTTTCACTTGTATTATTTTATCATCAATCAAAGTTCATCATGTTTAGTCCATATCAAATGCGGTTTCCTTTTGCTCATAACACCACTAAATCAGCCACCCAACTCAGTCCAAACGAAACTAATAAGTAAACAATTTACAACAAGATCTGTGTCTAATTGTCTATACAGCCACAGGTATATGTTGTTCTGTAATGCACAAACTAATTAGTGGTCAGCCTATTTTCAAGGGTAATATAAGGTTAAACAATATCTATTGACTACTGTGTAGCGGTTGTACCCTTTCAATTTTTTCATGAAATATAATTTAATTCTCCAGAATTGCATAAGTAGCTTGCTTTAGGAGTACTTTGGGGGCGTTTGTTTACAGGGTTTCAAGAAAAGGAAAAGGAAACAAAATCCCTAATTCCCTTAAATGAGGTTTGGTGGACTATTTTTAAAATCTCATTCCCCCACTTTCATTTTCAGATTACCCTAAATCCATTTATCAATTATCATCATTCCCTCGTCATCCCCTAAGACTTGGATTTCCCCAATCTCTTCTTCACCCACCTACAATACTCCACACCAATAGTCCACCACAAGGAAGCACCATTAACGACCTTCGCCTCCTTTTATCACCACCTACCTTCACCCACCACATCTTTTCCCGCTCTCCACAACCGCCGCCGCGTCTCCTTCGGCCACCACTGCCACAATCACTCATCTCTCACCAACTATCACCAACTTCTCTCTTTTAGATTTCAAATTAAACAACAGAAATTCAAGATCTAGTGTTCGAATTTCTGGGTTGATTATGGTTTGGGGTTTGAATATTGATTTGTTTGAGATTTGATTTTCAAATTTTGGTTATGGTTTGGGGTTTGAGATCTAGTTTTCGAAATTCTGGTTTGAGGATTTATTTATTGTGGACCTGTGGTTAGAAGTTGCAAATTCATATGGCATTGGTTGATCTAGTGCCTTTTTCAAGGATTTTGGTGGTGGTTGGCGGTTCAGTGGTGGTGTTTGAGTGGTTGTTGTTGAACCCAGATGCGTTGGCCAGTGCTGGGTGAGGACGACGGTGGTAGCGGTAGACCGGTAGTGGAACCGTGGTGGTGCTGACATGTTTATTGCCAGTTCATTTGGAGGATGCATTGTCTTTGAGCTTGAGGATGATGAAGGTTTTACAATCTCCATGGATAACTAAGCTTGAGCAATTAGGATAGAGAAGAAGAGAAAAGGATGTGGTAAGTGGATTACCGTGGATAAGAAGTTACGGTAGGAGTAAAACCAAACAGGAAAGGGAATTAGGAGGTTTCCTTTCCTCTCTCTTTGTTGATTCCATTCCTTTCCTTTGCTCCATACCAAACGGCCCCTTATTATGGAAGCCCCCCCCCCCCCCCCACACACACACAAGACACAACAACAAAGTAACAAAAAGAAAAGAGTTGTAAGAAGTTGATCATCATCAACATCAGCATTTTCTAATAATTTAACCCCTAAAAAGATGCACTCCTTCATCGGACCAAATTAATAAATTTACTTCTTTGTAGTTCTTAGTAATTTGCATGACATGCATACACTTTATGCATCATTGTTTTTTGTTATACATACATACATATATATATATATATATATATATATATATATATAGAAGTAGGCTCATGTGAGAAATGTAGTTTTGGTGAGAATGGTGAGAAGCAACCACAACCTTTTGATCAACAAATGAATGGCTAAGATTAAATTTGATTTTCCCTCTTTACTCCTTTTATAGTTTAGAGTCAATGTATTTGTGATATAAAGTTAATGTATTTTTACTCAATGTATTTATAGGGTATGGTGAATGTACCTATAGTTGGTGATCAATGTACCTCTAGGTCATCGTTGATGTATTTTTCTCTTCTCACGTTTCTCACGATAGGAAATTTCTCACCGGAACCCAACCCTATATATATATATATATATTATTTATTTTGGTTTTACATTATCAAGGATCTTCCATTTGAATATTAATTTCTTGTTGAGTTTATTATTGCCTACATATTTTCTAATGTTTAGCAAATTATTGATGCTTATATTTTAGTACAAGTAATATTATTGGTACAAGAACTTTCTGTAGGACAATGGCATCTCAACGACAGAAAAGGAATGCAGGGAAAAAACATACACGTATAGTGCCGCAAAATGGGCAGCAACAACAACAAAACAGGCAACCACAACAGAATGTGCAGCAGCAGCAGCAGAATGGGGAGCAACAACAGCAGGCGAATCGGCATCAGCAGCGGCAAACTAGGCACTGGCAACAGCATCAGAACATACAGAAACAAAATCATACTATTCAGCAGCGGCAACAGCATCAGAACGGGCATGAGCAGCTGCACAATGAGCTGAATGAACAGCTGCAAGACGAGCAGAATACAGAAGCACTGGTCGAAAATTTAACCCCACCGCCTAAATTGACATATCGAGAGAAAAGAAGGCTTGAACAAGAAAAACTTCGACTGAAATTTCCCGATCGAAAGAGGCGTGGGCCAACTAGGGGTAAGAAATATGCTTCTAAAATGCGGAATTCGAATTCCGAAGAAAAGATTAAGATCAATTTTATGGATGAGCTCCGACGTGTGGTTGGTGACAAAGCGGATGAATTTATATGTGATTGTGGCAACTGGGTGAAAGAGTTTTGTCCCCTAGATTCTTGGTACGTTCATATTTATCAAATTGTATACCTAACTAGTCCTTAAAATATATGTTGCTGAAATTATGTTGCATGACATTACTTTCATGTCAGGAATTGGGCTAAGATGGATTCAAATGCAAAACAGAGACTATATAATAAGATAAGGGTAAGTTTTTAAGTATTTAAGACCATTTTCATGTTTGTGTTATGTTTGTATGAATGTTGACTTTAGTGGAAGTTTGATCATGGTTATTGTCAGGGTAAATATGATTTACCTGAAAAGGGTGCTGGTGCCGATGTGATTGAAGCATTGAGCTTTCAGTGCTCTATTTTTTATAAAAATTGGAGATACAGGCTAAAAGAAAAGCATTTCAGAAACAAGTCAGTTAGAGATGCTATAAAGAGTAGACCTTCTACTATTGATGCTGATCAATGGACTTGGCTAGTTTGTGAGTATTGGAATGGTGAAAAGCGAAAGGTAATGTTCTCTCAACTCAATTTTTTATGTTGAATGCTAAAGAACTTTAATCTGTATTTTTTAAAGTATTAAGGGACTGTTGCATGTGATTTGTAGCAAATCAGTAAAGCTAACACTGAAAATAAGCTGAAGCAAACTGAAACTCCTGCAAATGGTGCAAGATCTACTGCAAGAATTTTCTATGACCTGGTACGGCAATTTTTTTTTCTTGCACTGATGTTATTTAATAATCAATTTTAATTGGTGCATTGTTGATAGTATAATAGTTGAGCATTACACATCTTCCTTCATAAGTGCAGATAAATAAGCCGCCAACGCAACCAAGGCTAGAACTTGAAGGATCAACCGATGCTCTTGAAATTCAGGAGGATCCTCTGTACATCACCTTATTTGAGAAGACTAAAAAGTAACCACTTTGTTCCTTTGGCTAAAAAGGATCCTCTATACATCACCTAATCATTCTTTTATAAGCTTTTGATTATCAGAGAAATGTAAAAAAATAAAATAAAATAAAATTGGGTTTATGTTGAAGTCAATGTTGATTAGGGAGCTTCAGCCTAAGACTCATATTATACTATACACTAAACTACTTGGCTTATTTGACTACTAGATTAGATGCCCGTGCAATGCACGGTTGACACAAAAAAAATACAAATTTTGTAAATATTAAGTCATTTTGGTTTAAATTATGATTTAAAAAATAAAGCAAAAATAGCCATAACTATGATTTAAACTATACACATAAAAAGGACACTAATAATTTAAAAGAATACTTTTGGAATATTAAAAGATGGTAGCCTGGTAGGAGTACTAAGTCAAAAAAAACATTATCAATTGCATAAAATGAAGTCATGTGTACTGGATGATGTAAGCATAGTTACAGATAAATTAGGCTTTTAAGAATTTTTTTAGGCAAACATTAATTAAAACCTAACATTGGAAATAACAAATAATTAATGCAGTTTTTGGAGGGAAAAAATTGGAGGAAATGACACTTGTTTTTTTTTAATAATGTGGAGATGATGTCAACATATTTTGTTTTATTATAGATTATATATTATAGATTTGAACATAAAAACATGCATCATAAAGAGACAGGTTGCCTATAGTAGTAGTTTGCTATTAGTCTATTACCACATTTTACTGCCTCTTTGCAAATTGCACGGATATTGCTAGCAACACATCGAAGATTAAATTCATGCTATTAAGCAACAAAGCAGGTTACAACTTTCTGATCAACTTGAAGAACAGTGCAGACTGTAGACATCATCAGTAGCATATTTAATTTTGTATACCAGATTACCAGTACGATTTTTTTTAAAGGACTATACCAGTAAGATTGATCTATGAACATATTGGTTAATTATTATTCAATACAACACTAACTAAAAGTAATTATAATTACATCAAGCTATCTCAAAAATTAACTTGACTTGAATTTTATCCCTGAATGACATCTAATTTTAGGAACCACTGCTTATATTTTATTGTTTCCCTTGTTATAATGTTGTGTGTCAATTCTTGCATTAGGCATAAAGGGAGTGGATGGGAACCTAACGCCGAAAAACACTATGAAGCGCTAAAAAAACTTCATGAATCGGAAATGGAGAAGCATGGTGAGGATACATTGAGCGTTAAAGCTGCATACATGGAGGTTTTCAAAAACAAGTCTGGTTATGTGAGAGGACTTGGTCGCGGAGCTCGTCCACCAAAGAAAAGTAGAGCTGAAGGGGATGAAGTTAGGGTGGAATTATCAAATGAGATTCAACAATTAAAGGAGGCTACTGCAATGCGAGAGAGTGTACTTGTATCTCAAATCGATTCCCTTAAGGCATCCAATGACGAGCTTAGAACCTCAAATGAAGAGCTTATAGCATCTAATGATGAGTTAAAAGCAACTGTTTCAAGAATCAATATAGATGCTATTGAGCGTGAAAAGAAGCTCAGAGAAGATATGATGAAATTGTTTGAACAAATAAGGTACAAGCTTTCTCTTCATCCTTGTTTTATAAATATTAAAGTTTAGTATTTATAACACATTATTGTTGTAGATAGATTTTATAACAATCTAATAATCTATAACACATCATTGCTGTTATACAAAAGAACTTTTCACATTATTGCTATTTCAGATTTAACAATCTATAACACATTGTTGCGAAGACAAGATATATGTTTAACTTTGCTGCAACTGCATGACTTATACAGTTATAATCTGTTTGGATATTAACTGGATGCATGTTCAGATCTTTTATTTGAACATAGTAGTTATATCTGTTCTTGTATATCTTTTATTCTAATTTAATTTTATTTTAAGGATTTTACCCTTTTCATTTCTAATTTGTATATTTTTTTACTTGAGCAGGAATAACACTAGTTAATGAGGGAGATGGATTGAAACAATTGAAGTTGATATATGTCCAAATTCTTGGCAAAAATCAAATGTAATTTGTAGAATTAGCACCTTAAATAGGTTTTTAGATTTCTTTTTGAAGTATGAAGTCATCGAATTGTTGGGAAAGCAACATAATGGTGCTACAACATCAGATTGGTGAATTAATGGAGCGAGGTTATATTCGTGAAAGTATTAGTCCCTTGTCAATTCCAGCCTTACTTGTACCTAAAAAGGATGGAACATGGCGCATGTGTATTTATAGAAGAGCTGTTAATAATATTACTATCAGACGCACATTTTCAATACCTCGATTAGAAGATATGCTTGATGAATTATGTCTTGCTAATGTCTTCTCTTAGCTTTATCTTTGCAGTGGCTTTCATCAGATGAGAATTCGAGCAGGCGATAAGTGGAAGACTGCCTTTAAGACAAAACAAGGTCTATACAAGTGTGGTATAGGCAGCATTGGTGTCCTATTATTATCGGAGAAGAGACAGTTTGTTACTTCAGTGAAAAGTTAAGTGGTGCTAAACTCAACTATTCCAACTATGATCGAGAATTACTCTATACTATTTTGAATGATTTATATGTTGATGACTCAGATTTCAAGGCGATTTATGCACATCCTACTCATAGTTATACTATTCATGATGATTTTCTATTTAAGAATAATTGTTTATGTGTGCATACATATATGGTCCGTTTACTTGGATGTAAAACGTTTTCGTTGTAAAATGATTTTCCATGAAAAACATTTTATCCTGGAAAATTCATTTTCATATAAATTTTCCAATGTTTACTTGCACGGAAAATAGCTTTACTCTTAAATTTGGTGGAAAATGTTTCTAATAGGGTGTAAAATGAGTTTTCATCCCAAGTTTTACATTTTATTTTTTCTCCCAAAGTAAACAATGTAAAATGGGAAAATTGTTTTCAAGGAAAACATTTTTCGCTCTAATAAACGAAACCATAGTGTGTACGTAAGTTGTTGGTATAGGAATTACATTATTGTGGTGGTACTACTGTCACTTTAGTGTTAACAAAACAATGGAAATATTGCATGAATATTTTTATTGGCCACACATAGCTCGTGATGATCATCATGTTATATTCTGATGTGCCATGTGTGCCAACGAACCAAGAGTACTTTTCATAAGGGCCTCTATGTTACTTTACATGTTGGCGATGATCCTTGGGATAATGTGAGTATGGATTTCATCATTGGACTTCCATGCACACAACAGGGCCGGCAAAGACACTTTAGAATTCGACATTGTTGTATATTGATGATCTTGAAAAATTATTTCAAGAATGTTGTTTAGAACTTTAGGTATTGATCTCGATTAGAGATTCCTACGCTCTGGTACCATGTGGAATGTTTAACATTTAGAATATCAAAATGTGAGAAAATAATATGGATTCAAAATTCGATTTTCTTCCATTACTCCCAAGTAAACTAGCATTTAAAGATGAATTCTCGTGCTCCTAATGTTTGTATGTTGAATTTTGTGTGGATTGGTTCATGTTTATACAAGTTGTAATAGAAACTGTTGAAATTCGAATTGTGTGAGAAAAATGGAGTTGTCTATTTTGGAGAGAATGGGTGGGTTGGATGAGAGAGAATGTGTGAGTTTTAGTATTTATATATTTTTTGCATTTTATTCCTTCACGTTTTAATATTTATAAAAAGATTCCGGGATGCACGGAGCTCTACGCGCATTATTCGGATGCGTGATAGGCCCATTCCATTAACTTAGCTGAATTCTTTTTAACAAAAACGGTTATTAAGGTAACCAGAAACGCTTTAACAAGATCGATAAGTTTTATAGAATAGTTTTTTAGATAAATACTAGTGCAATAATTTTTTTTTACAGGTAAGATGTATGAGTCCTACCCAAGGCTTCTATGAGGAAAATACCAAGGGCGAGAGGAAAAGAAAACCCCAACAATTTTTGAAGGTAAGATTTGACCCCAGGTCGAATCCCTTGTAGCCTAGAGATTGTGTCACTCACCACGACCTCTTCCTCACGAGTGTGATAAGATGATGCAAAGGTACCCTTAGGCCTTAGATAAAGAGTCACATTATATACTAAGTATTTTTCAATAAAGGTTCCTTAAAAAACAGGAATCAATTCCTTCAAAAAAAAAAGGAATTAATTAAAGCAAGTAGAAATTAAAGTAGGGCAAAGTCACTAATCTCATTGGTAAGTTTGATTAAGGTGGAAATGTTTAGGAAACCTGTTTGAAACCTAATCATTATTCAGCTTATATAGCTTATTATATAAGTTTTGTTATTTGAGTAATATTCAATTTTTTTGAAATAGTGTTTTACGGTTAAAAAAACAAATAATAATAACAATAAAAAAAAGTTACAACGCGTTTTTTGTGCAACTGGCCGGCGCGCTGATAAATAGGGGTTACAAAGTCTTAATTTTTGTATAGGGTTACAAAGACTTTGTAACCCCACTTAAATACTTTGTAACCCCATTTAATAACTTTGTAACTCAATTAAACACTTTGTAACCCCACTTAAATACTTTCTAAACCTAAAAAACACTTTGTAACTCCACTTTTATTACATCAATTAAACACTTTGTAACCAAAAAAACACTTTACACTTGTAACCCCAAAAAACACTTTATAACTAAAAAAAATACTTCGTAACCCCAAAAACACTTTGTAACTCCAAAAGAAATACTTTGTAACTCCACCTAAACAAAAAAAAACCTTTGTAACCTCACTTTATAACCCAAAAAAATATTTTGTAACCTCACATAAACACTTTGTAACCCCAAAAACACTTTGTAACCCCAAAACTCTTTGTAACTCCAAAATAACTCTTTGTAACTCCAAAATAACACTTTGTAACCCCACTGTAACTCCAAAACAACACTTTGTAACCCCAAAAAATACATTATAACCCTACTTAAACACTTTGTAACCCCAAAAAATACTTTGTAACCCCACTAAAGACTTTGTAACTCCTAAAAATGACCGCACCACTTGAAACAATGGAGCTGGCCGCACGATTTACAAACCATGCGGCAGCTGCATATAAGAATTTGTGAAAAGTTATGGCAAACATGATTTTGCATGCCGGCAAGTGTGAACGTTTAATGGAAGCTAAGAAAAGTCTTGCAATACAATTAAAGGTGATGGTAATAGATTGATAGATAAGTGCAACTGCTCAAGTTAATTTAAATGGTATAACCTTTCTACCCTCCAACAACATGAAAAATGAAAGTGATGCAAGTGTCTTATCTTATTTGTTTTCTTTCTTATTTTTCATTTTTATGCAACATAAATCTATCGTGTCATGCTTCCTTTTGTTATTTGGGAGAGAGGTGCTCGGGGACTTGGAGTTGGCAAAAACTGACACGATCGACAAAATAGCATGACACAATAACATGATCCGAACTCAATATGAAATTAGCAGATTTGGGTCAAAGAATTTGATAAGTTTAAGTAATTGAATTTTGATCAAGGGTTGTGTTTCAACACATTTATGTATATGTGTTGAGAAAATACGGCTCGATTACACCCGATTATTAATTTATACTCTAAAAATTAACATGACACACTAACACAACCCATACACGACAAAAAAATTAAAGGGCGTTGGTCAAGGACATTAACACACATTTTTAAGTTGTTTTCGATCTCTTAAGAGTAAGCCCTAATCTATCTAATTTTAAGAGAATAGAAAAATTGGCATCCACAAAAGATTAATATCCTGATGAGTTAAAGCAAGATGCCCACAAGATACGAAATAATCAGTACAAAGACTAGCCTCTCTAACCTTTGAGAAACTTTGCAGAAATGTATGAACAACATCTACTGATATCTGAATTTATGGATAAGATAATGTATCTTGCAAAATATGAATAACAGTTAGATTATTCCTAGCTATTGGTAGGGAAGTAGCCCCTAAATTATTACAAGTACAATCAGCTACGGACTGGAGTTTCCTAGAACTAACAAAATTAATTTTAACTGATCCAGTAGGGGGTTGGGGGATCCCAAGAAATCTAATAACTTGTAGGTAAGGATGACTAGATTGGGCTATCGAATTATCATCTATGAGAGAGTGAATATGCTATTCGTGGAATATTTTATAAGCACAAAACTAATATGATCATTAAAAATTAAAGCATTATGTGACTTCCAAATATATACACCATAATGGGAGGCCCCTATCCAAATATTGTTGGAAATATTTAGAGCATTAAGAATTGAATAGTGATTATTTGGCTAATTTGTGTGGATATGGTGTAACGATTTGGCCGATTAATGACATTCGTACTATTATCTGACTATTACCAAGCTTATAAAATTTTTTGGTGAAATATAAGCTAAGTGGTAAAACTTAGGAAAGTGCATAAGTGCGTCGTGGACAGGGATTTTTGGGCGTGCCCGCGCTAAGTCCCTCGCCCACGACGAGAAACGAGGACATGCTGAGCAACAAAGCATCGCGCCCGCGCTTGGGGTCCGTCGCGCCCACGACCTAGGCGCAGTCTCGTTTTGAATAGCGGTTTTATCGATCAATGTATGTTGCTTGGTCATAGGTAATGGGTACGTGGTTAGTTGCTGTTACTGGCTGGTTGATGAGTGGGTAGTTGAGTATTGAATTATAAAAGAACGTATAATTCATTCACTCAATGTATTGCAAAAGGTGTCAGAGTGTTTTTTTCTCTCTAAGTTATCATCTTCAACCTTCACTAAAATACTAAGTTACATTGGGTGTCATTCATTGAAAACGTGAATCTCACTGTTTTTCTTCATTGTATCTCAAAGGTAGACTTTCGTGATACCCAGACTTTCTTAGGGTCAAAATTATGCTTTTAGGAAAGTGAGTACACGTCTCGAAGAGTTTTACTGTTTGTTTTTACATCTTTGTCTCACAAAAAAACCCTACTTTCCCCAACAATTATTAATGTTTTCATGATTCCATAATTGAACAATGGAGGGTCAAATGAAAATATGATCATGGGTTTCGTGTTGGGAGTTATGGAATGGTCAAAAAGGGGGGAAAGTTACATTGCCAATTGTATAAAACATGTTTTATAAAGAGGCTATTATGAAATAGTTATGATAGAAAATTTTCAACTTGGGGCTAATGTTCAAATTTCCAATTTGGGAAATGCTAACATTAGATTAATACTCCCAAATATGTTCCTAAAAAAGATTTTGGTGTCATGTTATAGTAGCTAATTGGAGTTTACGTGAATTCGAATTCTATGGAAAAAGCAATGGAAGACTTGTGATAAACTCAATAAACTTATCAAATCAGCAAATGGTTTTCATCCAAAAACTTCAACCGTAACATGAAACTTATATGGATATTGTATCAAGTATGGCATAAGTACTTACAATAAATAACAATGCTTTTCAAGTTTGAGCTTCAAAGTCTCTTATCTATATGAAGTTTTCATAATGCCAAGATTTTTGGGTACACAAAACTTGTTGTAACTTGTTTCCTCAAAATCTTATTTGCAAAATTTCTAAATAGTAATTGCAAATGAATTATTCAAATTCAATTCTACATACACTCAAACGACACTAGCTTTAATTACCCAAATAAATAGTAATTTCAAACAGAAGCAAATCCTTATGGGCTAGTGCCCAACGAAGGCAATATCTAATAATGAGTTCATGCTCCCCCGGGGGGTGTTACTGTTTTACAGATGGTATTGGAGTCAGGGCCCAATTCGATGTCTTGTCGTGCCTTCGAGGACGCAGACCCTCTTTAAGGGGTGTGGAAAGGGAGTAAAAGCCATTCCACATTGGAATTTGAGGAGAAAGAAACCTTCTTTATATAGAGGTGAAAACCTCAACCTAGTAGAGCCTTTTGGGTGGGTTACGTTGTACTCGTTCCCACTCCAAAGAAGATTCTTGCGGGCTAGGGCCTAGAGAGGACAGTACAATATCTATTAGTGGGATTCTGTTCCCCGGGTGTTACAAAATGATGCATAAACAACAAGCAAAATCCCCAAATAAACTCTATAAAAATTCAATTCTTAGCCCCAAATCAACCCCAAAATAATACCGTCGTCAAAAACAACTTTAAAATAAGTATATCGACTTGCAAACTAATTCACCAAGTATTAATAATTAAGAACTAAACATAATGTAGACTAAACACACAGTAAAGAAGAGATTATGACTTACAAATTACCAAGTTTGCAAGGATTGGAGTGACGATTCCCAACATCGACATAGCTTGAACTCTACTAAATCTCGTAGCTTGAGCTATGGAAAACAAGCCAAAGTTTTCAAATCTCACAATAATTCCACCCATATCAAACACCATGATGACGCATGCAAGCATCCAAAACATTAAAGTCTAAAGAACGCCATCCAAGGTAGAGTGAATATCAATGAGGCATTTGATCCTCCATCTCAAAAATCCACACTTCAAGGAAATTGACACCAATAGAGATTTTTCAACGCAAGAAGATCCAACAAATTATCCTTGCCCACAATTTAAATCAAACATAACACCATGGATTAAAGAATTCCGCTGAAATTTTAGTCTTGTTTCACTTTTACCTTTGCCAATGTCAAATTATGCTAAGCTATACTTAAGGTTAATTAAGAGAATCAACATGCACAACAATAGAATTTTTCATTTCATCGTTAGCCTAGGAACTTCATTGCCAACACCATTATCAACATTAGAAAAATCACAACCAAGCTCCATTTGTATATTACAATCTTTTTTCTTCTTAGATTCTTACATAGCGTTTTTCTATATAGTCATTGGCTGATATAAGAATTTGTATATTATCATGCATATTTTTACGTTGCCGAAAGTTAATTATATCTTTTGCAATCTCTTAAGTTATAGGAGTAATTTATTTATAATATTATTACACTAGGTTAGTACCCGTGCGATGCACGGTTTTAAAAAAGTAATTAATTAAGAAAATTTATATTGATAATTTTATTATTATTTAAATGTAATGTAATTCAATTTTAACTTTTCATTATTTTGTTCTTTTATATAATGATTTTTTGTTCAAATAAAAAATTAAAATTAAAATTAAAATTTTACATTTTACATTTTTTAATTATAACAAAAATATTATATACCCCCATGAGGCTAAGAGTTTTTTGTTAGAATAAATTTTTTTTTATCAATATTGAGACAATAATAACGAAAATATTGGGAAGTGTCAAACTGGGTTGATATTATATGAATTGTATACCCTTAGAAGTCAAGAGTTGGAATCTAATTAAATTTTCACTATTTTGTTTTCTATTAATGTAATATTAATCCATAAAATAAACAAATTGAATGAACCATGTACGTTGCAGTAAAAATGTAAAACTTCGAATAACTGTAAATTGCAAAAAAAAAGTGTTTTTAGTTTGAAATTAACCAAGACACTTTTCCTTTAATATTTATGTTTGTGGAAAAAAGATGCAATTACAATTCTTTGGAAACATTCATTACTAACTTTGAAACTTGCGAAGAGTAATAAATAATGATGACATCATCATTTTTTGGAGGGAAAATTCTTCATGAGAGTATGACATGTGGCAATTGGTGACGCCGGCCAGCATATTTTGTTTTAATATATATTATAGAATTATAGATTGCAATAATGCATTAGATCTATAATGTTGAATCCTCCATATCTCGAAACATAATATATGCATTATTTGTTGAGAATTATATCAATTGTTCTCCAAAGTTTATTAATAAAAATCCATGTGAGACCTTTAGCTTTTACAATAATGTAGAACCTATTAGTTTGTGTGGCCATTCCTTTATTACACCTAAACTTTTCTGCACCTAACTAACTAGCTAGTAAGACTCCTATGAGCTGAGAAAAATGTGAATGTAACAATAATAAAGGCATTCTTCAATGTTTTGATAGAGATGGCGATATTCTAGGCGTGTGGAACCTCCACGCCAGAGATGAGTCTTTTCCTTTATGCCACGTCACACTTTTTTTTGAACCCCTTATTTTCAAATTTAATTTAATTAGTACGGAGTAACAATTAACTTGGGGGAGTGATTGAGAAACCCTGAGGGTTACCAATCATCTTAAATGTGTGTTTTGATTGGGCAATATTATATTAAAAGATTAACTTTAATCACTTCTCTCTCCTATTTATGTTAGATATATCAATATCTTAATGTTTTGTGTCTTGAAGGCGGGATTGACAACCCTCAAGGTTGCTCTAGCATTTTCCTATTAGTCCATCTGCCCATACATGGTTCATGCACTTCCTCTTGTTCACTATTTATTGTGCACCATCACATCCTAAACTTCAAAAGTTTTTTTTTTTTTTTTAATTTACAAATAAAGGTTATTGGACTTTAGTGCAGGACTCATCTTAAAAGAATATCGAGCTGACATTGCTCTTAGCTTATATTTATTGAGGAAGTGGTTTGTGAGAATCGAACTATTAAGCTATAGGCTGTAAGTTACACTTTATTGCTAGTGCGTTGGAGTTTGATCCGCATCTGAAACTTCAAAGCTATCTAATTAATTAGTAGCAACTAACAAATAGAAAATTGATGAAAATAGTTGTGGGAAGTATAACTTTTGTGATTGATTCATGTATGTCTAGTAGAATCCAAATTGGGACAAAGAATTTATTGTTGATGTTGTTAACTAATGGAAAAATTAAACTAGAAGGGAGCATCGAAATAAAGTAAGCGTAACAATATTAATGAATTACATACTCCATGATAAAAACATTTACCTTATCATGAAGGGGTAACTATTAACATAATTGAGGTAACTAACCTAATAAACTACTGGTTAAGAGTTGAATTCTCTATCACATAGGTCATAGGTTCAAACTATGGTACCAACAACAACATAATTGTGGTAACTTTAACTGGGTGTACACAACTTAGATATAAAATTAGGAAAATAAAAAACCGAAATGAAAATAAATTAGGAGGAAAAGGGTGTTATTGTGTTAATAAGTTGCTTGGTAAAGTCAAGAAAAGTGATATTAGAATAGATAAAATTTATATGGGACCTATGTACTCAAAAGACAATAATATAGCAAATAAATTAAATTAAAATATTCATATAAGTATGGGTGAGCACAAATCGGATATTCCATATTCAATATTTTATCCGAGTCCTATCGATTTTTTTTTTGTATATTTGAGAACCAAATTTTTTTGGATTGGACAGTTTCCGAATTTCTTATCCAAAATTTTAGTATGATATTTATATATCCAAATTTCCTATTATCCAATATTCATAATATCCAATTTTTTTATTTAAATTAAAAAGTACTATAGATATTTGGATATCCAAAATTTTCCAAAATATATCTGAAATCCAAATATATAGGAAAAATTTATTTTTGGATTTTTTTGAATTTCAAATTAATGGATATCTGAATATCCGTAATACATCGAATATTAGATATCCAAATTTTTTCCCGGATATTTTGGATAGTCGATATTTTCAAATCAATGCCCAAATTGATATCTTATAATTGGTATATAAATTTTCGAATCGAATATCTAACATGAAATAAGTTTGATTGGAAATTCAAAATATGGATTAAATTTATATCGAATTTTTATTTTTTAGATGGTTTTGCTCTTCCCAACCTATAAGAAAAAGATACTGCTAATTAACAGATGTCCCATAACACTAGTAAAGTAGATAATGTATATATTTTTTTGAAATAGATGATTTATGGTACGAAGTATTAATTTTGGGAATGAATGCTCAAATCAAATATAAAGCAATAATGTAATTAATATTTTTTTATTCTAATATTTTTAACTAGCATAGCACCTGTGCAATGTACGAATTAGAAATCTTAATATTAACATTGTAGATAGTAATGTAAAGTTTTACATAATTCAATAATTATGTGAAATATTTTATTATTATTTTTAAAATACATAATTTAAATCTTAGTTGACAGTACGATATTATCAATAATATATGAACAAAATACCTCGTATTAGTTTTTTAAACGAACGAAGTAAAGAAAAGTTTATTTATACCCGTGACTATATTTTTTTATTCTAATATTTTTAATGTTAACCATCTAATCTAGCAACTAGTGTTAATTATTTTTTGCGACAAAATTAAGAGGGAATATTTGATTTTGTTTTTGAAGGGTGTCAAATCGAAGACGATATAATGACTTTTTCTTGAATGGGGCCGACTACTAGATCTGTCCAATAATCAGGTCTATTGATTTGGCTACAAATTACAACTTGCAATTGGTGTCTGCTTGCCAATTCGAGTTGTTTATTTTATGCTTGGAATATTATTCACACCGACACTGATGATATGAGAGACTATACATTCAATAATTAATGCCCATTTGATCCATCTTAAGTATGGCGCCGTGGAATAAAATTTTTGATCTATAAACCATATGAAGAAACTGACTTGTATCGAATTTGATGATAATTAAAGGACGAATTATTGATTCATAACTGATTGATATTTGATTTTAGCTTAATCGATAGCCGATTTTATTTGATTAATTGATGTCTAAGCCTCACTTGTACGCACCTATAATAACCTGAAACTAAATTACACTATGTTGAACCCAATAATGCGTCTTCCGAACTGAACTTGCATGTATCTGGCCTAGATATAATTGAACCCTATAATAATAATCTGCTAAATATTTGATATAATTCGATTCAAAATAAATTTATAACATGTTCGACGTAATTTATAGTTAATCCAGACTATGATTGATCCTAATTGTTAATACCGCACAATAAATTTATTGATTAATATGACAATGCATATAGGGATATAATTTGGTTCTAAGAAAATAATACTGAATTGAATAAGTTTCTATCATACAATTAATTGGTTGGCATAGAAAAGTGAAGAGGTTACAATAGGTGAATAAAAAATTTATTAAATAATGTTTAAATAATATAAGTGTCATGATCTAAGAAATTTAAATGTCAAAAAATAAAAACTGAAATAATGCTAGAAGCTTACAATTTGTGAAATTGCTATTATGTTAGAAAAGTTGTTAAAGTTATATGAATGTTATTTGAAATTAATTAAAAAATAATAATTAGTTGAAATTGACAATAACAAATCAGAATTTATCGAAAATCGATATAGAGTATGCTTACATCATCTAGCAGTACACAATCATTATTTTATACAATTGTTGATGTTATGTTCGACTTAGTACTCTTACCTTCATTTATTTTCCAAAAGTTTTCTTTTAAATTTTCAATGTCTTTTTATGTGTTCAATCATAGTTGTGGCCATTAATTTGCTTTATTTTGTAAAATATTTTGTTTTAAAATAATTATTATTATGATAAAAATTACTTATTATTTTATAAAATTGATATTTTTTTTATGTCAACCATGCATTTCACGGGCAACTAATCTAGTAATATTGTAAACAAGAATAACAAAGAAAAACGAAAGGAGTATCTTATTACAATTGGCAACTTACATGATTTTCTATGCACATCATGTTATTATCATTAATTTCAACTATAATTTCTTATTGGTAAATCAGATGAAAATAATATACTTCCTCAGCCCCAAAATACACATGCCATTTAACTAAAATGAGATGTTATTTATAATTTATGATATAAAATCTACAAGTCTCACTTGATAATATGTTTTCCGGTTTATACAAGCTAGCCTTTTAACTTCACTACATGAACTAACATTAAATTGTTACATAATTATACAACAAACAGATGAAGTACAGTATGCCGGAAAAGGTAAAGAGCAAAAAACTAGGGTTAGTTAAGAAACTTATTATAGTGTGTAGGTTTAAAAATAAATCTCAAGATATTTGTGGGAGCGTACAATGCAAGTATACAAAGTGAGAGGCGGAAAAAGTGACCCATACACGAACACGATCATCCAATCTGATATATATATATATAGCATTCACTCAAATCAATTAATTTAGACCCAAATGACCCGACTTGAAACTGATTCGATAAATTAAACACGAGTCGCCCAATAATTACTCATTTAAGAGATAGGATCTTTTCATTTTCTATTTTCGAATTTTGACACCTAATTTAACATTAATATAAAATTTGCTAAAATTCCTTTTACCTCCTCATTTAACTCTTAACTAGTTTTCTCCCGTGCAATGCACGGGTTTTATTTGATTTTAAAATATTGAATTCATTTTAATTAGTTTAACCTTTTCCTTTTCTTAGTATTTTTGAAAAATCTATTTTGATTTTGATTCAATTTTCTATATGACCTATAAAAGTTAAATTAAAATAATAATAGAGTAAAGATTTAAAAAATCTCAATAAAGCAAAAATAGTGATCTTAATAAATAACTAAAATTACAAAAAAAAAAAAAACAAAAAAAAAAACCAAAACAACTTGTAACGTTTTTACTCTCTGTTTTTTAATTGAAGAATGATAATCAGTAATTATTTGGAGTAAAAAGGTAAAAAAAAATAAAAATAGAATCCTATGCGTTTAGGTAAGAAACTAATATAAATAATCATGAAGGCATTGAGTAGTATTTATATCACCTTAATGGTAGTAGAGTATCAAAAGTGACACATGGCAAAGAAGGTGTTAGAGGTGGACACGTGGCACATAAAACATCTTGTTTTAAATATTTAAGTTTAGATATCCATGTCATTTAGATATGTCACATCTAAAAAAACGGAGGGAGTAGAAATTAAATGTCCAGCTAGCATCGCCTGAAAAAATATGGACATAAAAAATCGAGTTCACAACATCTCAAAGAAATTAAGAAGACAAAAGTTGTTTGGAAAAGTCGTGATATGTGTGCATGTGCCTCTCTTTAAATTCTTTGTCCCATAAATTCTGTTTCATTTGTATTCCACTTATTTTGGTTAATTATAATAATTACTATGACCCAACTTCTAAAATTTAATAAAAATAAAAAATTATTTTATGAACCAATCAAAATTAGTATAATACAAATGGCCAAATGGGGGATAATTTTAGTGTGGTCTTATGATTACCGACTATCATAATGGATGATTAAAATTTCTTGATTTTTAATTTATTTTTCCTTCCAAAATTTAATTAAAAATCTTTTTTTAAATACTTTTTTAGATTTTTTTAGTTTAGGAAATATTTTGTGCTTTTCTTAAAATCATATTTTATTTTTCTAAAATAAAAAATAAGATTAAAGTTTTTTTTTAAAAGTTTTTTTAAAAAAAAAATAGTTTTAGAAATTAAAAATAAATAAAAAAATCAAGTAATCCTAACCATCTATTACAGTAGTCTATAGTCATAAGACCATAATACAATTTTCATTATGACACAAGTTGTAACACATAGGATTTTTTTTTCCATATTAAATTGCAACCAACTTCCCCTAATTACTCCCCATGCAAGCGACGTAATTGATCACTTTTTCATGAGCAAAGCATTATTGGCTCCTAGTAACTAGTATATATAGGTACATATTTGCAACTAATGTTTTCCATCATTATCTTTCCCATCTTAGCTAGCAATATTATTATTATTACCAAAAACAAATTGGTGGATCCAAAATATAAGATTAAGCTTAAAGAGTAAAATGGATTCTAAATTGGTGTATTATTTGGCATTCTTTAATTTAATTTCATTTTTTGTAAGCACTTCATCAAGTTCAAGTGCATGTGTAGGGCTTAACCCTGACTTTTATGCAAAGAGTTGCCCTAACCTTGAAACTATTGTAACTCAAACAATGAAGCAAGCTCTTCGTAAGGAACCCCGTATGGGTGCTTCTCTCCTTCGCTTGCACTTCCACGATTGCTTTGTTAATGTGAGTCGCGCTTTCATAATTTATATGATTTTTTTTTTTTGGTGGGGTAGAAGGTTTTGGATTTGAATTTCTTTGTTAATGTGAGTAACTCTTGTCCCTATGATTTTTACAAATGTATAAAAAAAATGTATTTCAGCAAGTGTAAAAAAAAATGAAATGTTGCACATGAAAAGATGCAGATGAAGAATTTATAATGTTGAAGTCTCCACTGGATCTTCTCCTATAATATTTTGTTTTATATTGCATCAGTTAAAACATAAATTCTGATATACACTAGGTGTACACTAGCTAATTTTATGTGCAATAAATATAAAACTACTCCAGATATATATAAGGATTAAAGTCACCCTGATAAAGTTGGAATCTTTATGAAGGATTTTTTTTTTCCAAAATAACTTTTACTTGTTGTACACTAAAATGTACATACTACTCTGTGTATACAAATTTTTTTCTAGTTAATGTACACTAAAATGTAATTTGTGTTTCAATTGATGACAAAATTATTAGGTAAGATCATGGGTTCAAAGCTTAAATTAATCTGTGTAATTAACAATGAAGCACAAGCTCCTCGTAAGGAACCCCTTATGGGTGCTTCTCTCTTCGCTTGCACTTTCATGATTGCTTTAATTTGTTAATGTGAGTAGTTTCTGGTTTAATTTATACATATTGGTTTTTTTTTTGGGTGGTGTAGAGGGTTGTGGATTTGAATTTCTTTTTTAATCTGAGTAATTTTTTTTTCTATTTTTTTTTACAAATATAATTAAATTTAGAAATGGGTAAAAAAAAATATCAGCAAGTGTAAAAAATAGAATGTTTCACTTGAAAAGATGTAGACGAAGTATTTATAATGTTGAAGTTCCCACTCTCCTCCTATAATCTATATGTGTTACATTGCATTAGTTAAAACATAAATTCTTATGCACATTAGGTGTATACTAATTAATTTTGTGTGCAACAGATATAAAGCTAAACCGAATATATATAAATATTAAAGTTATTCCGATAAAGTTATTATTAGTACCTTTATGACGGGTGATTTTTTTGTTAGAATAAATTTTACTTATTGTACACTAAAATGTACGGAGTACACTCTATATGTATTCAATAATTTTTCTATAATTTTCTAAAAATAGCACCCACATCAATATACCATGACCGCACTTAATAAAATAACGTAATTTATGTGTTTCAATTAATGATAAAATTATTAGGTAAGATCATGGGTTCAAAACTTAAAATTAATCTTCGTAAATACCATTTAAATTACAAAACTAAGCTAATTATTCTAGATACTTAATTATTACTAGCTTATTAAAATGATAGAAACAACTATTATTGTGTGGTTGGGCCATACCTAATTAAAATAATTGCATAAGGCTTGAAATCACGCTTCCTTTAATTTTTATTTACTGTATTTATTTTGAGACAGCTACACTTAAGATTTTAACTCTTGATATATATAGTTGTTGGAACATTATTATTTGGCCTCCAAACCAATAATAATTTAGTATAATATATAATGTAAAATACTAGGGTAAAATACTAGAATGGATGGTGAAAAAAACACGGCAAAAATATAATAGTAGCTAACGAAACTCTTGTGATTGTTGTGATGGAACGAAAAAAACCATCTAAAATCCTAGTTATTAACCACGGGTAAAGTACGTTAGTTCCTACCACAAAGTCAAATCCATTCAACTCTTAGTTATTCATATATATGAGTACTAGCCTTGCATGGACGCTTTGCGTGCCATGATTTTTAAATGTATCTACATGTTATATATATTCTAGTGACTATCAAATTTCTACAATAATCGAAATGTAAAATTTTTATGTAACAAATTATATCAAAATGGATATCAACTTATAGAGAATTCAAAAATATAAATTTGGGTATTTTAATTTTATTTTTACGAAATTTATATTTTGTAATATTTTTATTTTAAAATTTTCAAAAATTGAAATAACTTTCCATAATAGTTAGGAGTGATGCAAATTGATTTTTTGAAAATTTTCAGGGGGTAATACAGATTTTTCCGGGGGACACCATAGCTCCCCTTGGCTTATATAATAGAGATTATTAACAATTTAACATATGGATCTCAAAAAAAAAAACAATTTAACATACAACACGGGAGTTAAAAAATGATTTATTGGACTTGTTTTTCATCTTATTTTTGCTTATTTAAAACAGCTTAGTCAGGCAGTCATGATAAGTAAATAAAAGTAAGGAAAAAAAAAATTCACGTAACACTCGTACAGACTACAGGGTAATATATACGAAAAAATTCAGTTCAAATTAATTATTATAATTAAATTATTTTTTTTGAAAAGAAAGACTCAATTTTCATTGTAATATATATATGTGTGTATATATAATTACAGTTTATGTTTCGGTTTATATTTTATTAGGATTGTGATACATTTGTGATTTGTATGTACTTGTACGAACTATATAAAAAGGCCGAACAAGACGACTCAATCACTTATTTATATATGTTTATGTTGTATTAGGGTTGTGATGGGTCTGTCCTGTTAGTTGACACACCTAGCTTTCAAGGAGAACAAACTGCTGGTCCAAATGCGAACAATTCGATTAGGGGCTTTGGAGTGATCGATGCGATCAAGGCTAATGTTGAAGCTGAATGTCGTGGAGTTGTATCATGTGCTGACATTCTAGCACTCGCAGCACGAGACGGAACTACTTTGGTAAGTTAGTGTACGTAACAAATTTTTTTGCAAGATATATATGTATATAACCCAAATACATTTATGTTTTAAAGGTATGCTTTCATTATTTAGGAATTGTTTTGGCTTAACAGGTAATAGTATAGCAGGTAGCAAAATGATATACAAAAGAGAATGTATCGTACTTGAGGCAACATACATGTTGTTGATGATAATAAAGTGTTACAAATTTCAACTTGAACGGTCTAATTAACAATATAAACTGTGGATTTGACTAGATATAGATAAAGAATATATAGTATAATCATGTCAACATTGAGAGATAAGTGAATCTTTTTATAAAGGGGGCCTTCGCATAAAATATCTGGATCCACCGAACCACTAATCATTATATAATATTAATTGTAGCAAAACATAATTAACTTCATGTTTATTTTAATTTGAACTTTTAATTGCTTTTGTGTAACTAATAATACTTGATCTAAACTTACTAGTTAATACTCCCCCTCACATGAAAGGCCCTTTGAGCTCGAAATGTGGATGCAACACAGGCCCACCATACCTAGTGCTAATTAATTCCACTTGGAAGGGAGAGGGAGGAGAGATTCAAACCCATGACCTTTGCGTCACGTTGACTTTTGATATCATGTTAAAGGACCATCTCAACCAAAAGCTTAAGCTAATAGTTAAGGCCCAGGAATATGTTATATACTCTATCAATCCCACTTTATTCTTATTAATATTAAAATTACTATGTGCCTAAAACAAATCTCAATTAGGAAAAACATTTAGAGAGTATAAATTTAAACGAGGATGTAATTAAGTAAATGTTTGTACATTGAATGATCAGTAACACCATACACACACTTAATTTGTTATTACTTATTAGGACTCGCTCGATATATATCACTGTTACATTAGCCATAAAATATTAGCGAAACGTATTAATTAAAGTGGTTGTACTGTTAATTATAATTTTGAAAAATGACAGCTAAAAACTGCAACATTTTTATAATATATATATGTTTTTAATGGGCCGGGATTATGTGTGTATTGTACATGTATATGTGTATGCAGTTAGGAGGCCCCACATGGAGGGTACCACTAGGGAGAAGAGATGCAAGAACAGCAAACAAAACCCTAGCAAACCAGAACCTTCCACCCCCAACTTCAAGCCTAGCCCAACTCAAAAAGCTCTTTGGCAACCAAGGCTTATCTATTCAGGAAATGACCGCCCTCTCCGGGGGCCATTCAATTGGCTTTGCACGGTGCTCGAGCTTTAAGGAGCGCCTTTACAAAAACTCGGAAATCATCGACCCCTCCTTTGCGGCCACTAGAAGGGCAAATTGCCCTCGTAACAATGGTACTCAAGCTGATTTCAATTTAGCCCCACTTGATCTTCAAACACCTTACAAATTTGACAATGATTATTACCAAAACATTGTTTCCAAACGTGGGCTTCTTCATTCAGATCAAGTTCTTTATAGTGGTGGTTCTCAAGATTCATTAACCTTGACTTATAGTACTAATCAAGATGTTTTCTTTAAGGATTTTGCCGCCGCTATGATTAGTATGGGTAATATTAAGCCTCTTACCGGTAATCAGGGCGAGATCAGAAAAAGATGTGGCTTTGTTAATTAATTGATATAATCATAATAATAATTTACGTCATCGTTGTTATTACGTACGTACTTCGTCTGTTTTTAAATATCTGTTTTTAAAAGTATGCAACAAAGGAATTTTTCCGCCTTTGTTGCATTCTTTAAAAAACAGAGGAATAGTATGTGTATATATATATATATATATATATATATATATATATATATATATATATATATATATATATATATATATATATATATATATAGTATTAATGTTACGTACTTCATGCATGCATGCAAGCTTTCAAACGTAAAACTTGTAATAAGATGATTATATTAAGTACTTTTGTGTCATTGTTACATTATGTACGTACGTGGATGGTATAATACCTATATATAGTTAAAATAATGTATGTAATAATCCTATATATGATCCTATCTATACATTGGTTGATCTATCATGGATTTTAGTCTTGGTTACTAATGGTAATTTGTTTTATAATACAACAAAGAACCTTAGCTTGAAATTGTATGATTAAATAATATTTCTCCCATTCAATATTAATCGCGATATATATATATATATATATATATATATATATATATATATATATATATATATATATATATATATAATTAGAATCTTTATATTTATTTGCAATGCACATAAACATTTCAAATTACCAGTATATATATGTTGGTGATTTGGGTTCTAGTTGTAATTAAGTGAAATGAAGTCTTAATTATGAGTAAAGATCCTCTCCATTTCTTGTAAGAAATGGATGGTCCATTTCCTAAATCAATGCTTGAGTTTGTATGAAGAGATAGAGAAATGTAGAGGATTTTTAAATTATTTATTTTAATGTTAAATGAGGTGTTAAAATCTTAAGATATGAAATAGAGGGAAAGAAATGGAGAGGATCCTAATTCCTTAATTATTAGCTACTTAGTTATCAATCTTGACTTTTTCTTTTTGTTTGGGGTAATGTTTTATTATTATTTCACAAACATCATGGCATTGAATTGTAGTTCATCAACTACTTTTCCCATTTAATATTTATCATTACATTTGTTCTTCAATACACTCCTCATTACTGCAAATTTTAGAATTAATAATTCATCTTATTTATTAAGTCATTATTTGATTATTGAAAAATATTATATTTAATTAGCGAAAAAAAACCAGGTGAGACTAGACCAAATTAAATCATAAAATTTTAGATCATATCATATCAAAAAATGACAGCAAGGGTGAAAATGGACAATGATATATGGGTTCAATTCAATTTAGGAAGAGGTGAGATGAAAAAGGTTGTTTTTAAAAAAAAAAAATGATAATGTGGGTGATATTAGGCCTTGAATCAGACCTTACGGCAGGTCACCCTATCCAATTTGACCGACACAAGCATGGAATATAATCATCGTAAATAGTCAATCCAAATATGTGAGGTGAGATTCGAACGCAAGAATGATTACAAGGGTGAAAATGGATAATGATATGGGCCAGGTTCAATTTAAGAAGAGAAGAGATGAAAAGCTAGTTGAATGGATGACAATTATAATAAAAATGTAGTGGACTAGCTAGGTATGTACTTGCACATGGAATTAATTAAGTGTATCTATCTATCTATCTATCCATCTTCTTCGAAATTAATAAAGTGCATTCCCTTCATTGTGAAGCAAGTTGTTGTGTACTTGTGTTTGACAGACTCTCAAAGCCTTTATTCTTTAGCCTTTATCAAGGAAGTAATAGGATGCATGCTTGTCTTGCAAAAAGTTTTGGTCCTACGTTTTCAATTCAATCTCTTTCATTATTCTAATTATTAATGAAAAATTATTGGATTGATTGTTATGTAATATATATCAGTGGATGACCATTATACCCTTGATAATGTACTAGGAATATTCTGACTAGGGTTTGTTCTATAAAACCCTAATAGCTTATATATATATATCTCTCTATCAATAAAAGTGATACAACTTCTCTCCCCATTTTTATAACACGTTATCAGCACTGCTATAGAATTTTTAGAAAAAAAAAAAAGGAGAGTGAAGAAGAGTTATGGTCCTACGTACGTTTTCAATTCAATCTCTTTCATTATTCTAATGATTAATGAAAAATTATTGATTGGATCAATTAAATAAACGGACAATTAAGTGCAACCACTTCTATAATTCTGATTTAGATGGACGTCACTCATATCCCCTAGCTAGCTACCAATTTGGAGTAGCAAATTCAGAGTGAAAGGTTTGTACACGTTTCACGTTTTCTCTTTATTATTCTTTTTCAATAATACTTTTCAATCTATCTGTTGATAATAATGTGGACAATAAGGGATTCACAAGTACACGTGAAAGTATATATTACATGCTTATCTATTCTAATCCCTTCGTAACTGAAAACTTATAACAAAGGGGTATTATTTAAGAGGTATAAAATATTCATTTGTTGCAAATTTTCTGTTATAGAGGAATGAATATAATAATGTTTTACTCATTTAATATATAAAATATACAAGAAATACAAGTAGAATTACTTGATTATTTGATAGAGAATGAGTATAATATAAGTAGGGATGTGGTGGTGGACCGGTGGTCAGTGGCAGATTTTGAGTAAAATTCTTTCGGAGACGGAGTGATATTATACTTTCAATTAAAATGAACATGACATATGAGTGTGTATCTAGATTAATAATAAAAAATATAATGCAATGATAATACTTCATTCAAAATTAAGAGTTTTTGCAAAAAAACAAAGATTTAAGGCTATAAAAGGAATCAAATGGAGAAATGGGATGACTCAAACTTAATAAAAGATCAAGGAAATCAGCTAAAGATGGGTTAGACTGGTTGTGATGACAATAATGAAGATTTGGCTTGAAATTAATCGAATTTTTTTGAAGGATTTTGACCACCTCTCACTATTTTGGGCATAATTTAAGCTACACATATTATATTGATGCAATTCTAGTGGCATTGGAAACTATATTCAAAGAGCTTTCCAACGATAGGTCATATGCCCAATTCCGACATACAATGAAAAAGTTATAACCGTTTGAACTTGAAGGTCAAACCAGCAGGGGCCGAACCCCATCCGGCCCCTTAGGAAATCCGCCATTGCCGGTGGTAATGTGGTGTGTAGATCAAGAAAAAATATTTAGCGGGGTCAAAGTACATTTGATAAATTTTATTAGGATTAATTAATTAAAATTATATAGGATTTTTTTAAGAAAAATCTTAATTTTAGGAGATGATGAAAATTTTCATATTCAAGTACAAGTGAGAACAAGAGACCCCATTTAGTACAATATTGATAAAAAAAATGCAAAATTTGGAAAATTAAGTTACTTTCCACCACTTTTATCATCAAGAATTTTAAGTTTACATGCAAATTATCAACAATAACATGACCTTCATCTCTATTTTACACCAATGGGTTGAAAACTTCTAAAATTACCATCCAAAACTAATTGTGATTTTTTTGGATCGAATTATGAAAATTGATTGATCAAAATTTCTAGTTTGTATGCTGAAAAAAAATAGAAATTTAGAGGTTTGAACTAGGACCAAATTCAAAAAGGTCAGGCCAAATACGAAAGTGGTATGAAATGTTCCGATCCCAACAATCTAATTGCCACATCTACTTACAAATTGTTAGGGAGAGTGAGATTAGCTAATACTCCATACTAAGGTTAAGACAGTTTAATCTCACACTACAATAGGTTCTTGCTTGCGCATCAGGCATCACTCATTAGAGGCTCTTATCCTCAAGGATAAGTACACCTCGAGGTACAGAGTTAAAGGCACTAACAAGAAGGAGGTTTGTGTTTTTTGTAAGAGTTGTTTATTTGTTCATAAACTTCTCTGTTGCTAGTGGAAGTTACTAAATACGAGATTTATGAAAAAGTGAAATTACTAAGTTTTAACCTCTTTTCTTTTTCCCGACAATATTTTTTGTTGTTGTTGTTAGAATTGTTGATTTCCTTTTTTTATTTTATTTTTAGTGCATGTTCCAATACAAACCTTGATAGAATGGTAAAGGTTTGTCTATTGTTGGTAATTAAATAATAAAAAAAACCAATGGAAAGGAGAAAGGAGGAAAGACGAAAATGTGATTTTCCTTCTTTTTGAATGGAAAATTATTTTCACCCATACAAGAACTCATTTTCTAGTTTCTAGTGATGAGAAACTTGTTTTACACATTTTATCAAACCAAACAAAAGAGATGAAAATAAAAACTCATTTTCATGGAAAACATTTTACACTTTACAAAACACTCTCTTCATCTCTTGATCTGTGCAATGTGCATGTTTACTTGCTTGGGAGACAAGCTAATCATGTCCAACGTTCTAATTATATAAAATGTCCAAAAAGTGTAGATTATAATGTTGGTACACCAGTGATCAATATCAAACATTCAATGAACTAACAAACAGACATGTAGCGAACCAATGCACTAATACTATAATGAGAAAGGCCAGATGTAGGCATACAAAACATGTGGGAAAACTTCAGAGAGTAAGATTTTCACTCTGAGAATCTAGGATAGGAGTTCAGGACCAAAAGGCTAAATTCAAACTGCCTAACAAAGACAACTATCGTCTTATAGAGCAATTCACTAAACAGCCTATATGCAAAAGGCTAAATTCAAGTGCATTACACATCAAGGTAGTCATATATCAGAGTAAATATATATATATAAAAAAAAAAAAAGAGTTGTCGGTTGGATCATTACTGCAATCGTACAATTTCTTAGCTAGATGTTTGCTTCTTCAAGGGTTAAAAAAAATTGGCAACTCCACCTGTTTTGAGAATATACAATAAAATAAAAATAAAAAAAGCACAGTTAGAATAGGCTTTAAGGACATTATCATCCTAAGACAAGAATCCAGTACTTCATAAAAGATAAATTTGTGTACAAATGTTGGAGGAATTTTTGTCTGTATAATTCCATTGCTGTCATGACTCCTAAACCACGAAACACAAAAGGAGGATGATGAAGTTCATATACAAATGTGGTTTCAATAACCGTCGTGAGAAAATGAGATTGTTGGCACAGTGAAAATCATCAAGATCAAATTATTCGTTGCCCACATCCTGAATAAGATCAATAACCGTCATTATTTCATTGCCCATGTTCATCAGATCTGGGAACTTATTCAGGATTTCCTCTTTCTCATAAAAGACCAACCAAAAATAAGTGCCAATTTATTGTTGATAAGGTCAGGTCAAGATTAGCCCTTTGGAAGTCAAATTTTCTATCTAAAGCCGGAAAATTGTGTCTTATTAATTCTACCCTAGCTATCATCCCCCAGTATTTTATGCAATGCTCCTTTCTCCCAAAATCCACCATACCTTCTCTTAATGGTATCTTAACCAGATTCTTCTGGGGTTCTCTCATAGCAGGGGAATTTCACTCTTGCCTTTATCTCACATTGCATCTCCTACTTGGGCTGGAGGGTTGGAAATTAGAAATCTTGATATCCTCAATAAGACTCACATTTTCAAGCTTTGTTGGAAACTTCTCCATCATGATCAAAATTTGGCTTCTAAGGTTATCTTTGCTAAATACATTGCTCCTAGTAATAGGAATTGCTCTTTTTCCTTTACTAAAGGATCCTTTATTTGGCATGATATTGGAAAAATTTGGCATAGTTTCTGTGACCAGTGCAATTGGGTCATTGGGAATGGTACTAGGATAGATATTTGGAATGACAGATGGGTGGGTAAGTGGAAATTAAGGGAGTTGGTCCAGGGGCCACTGACTGCACAGGATAAGGAGCTTCGGCTCCCAGATTTGATCAGTCAGGGAAAATGGAACCTTGAACCCCTTAGCTTCCCTTTACCAACCTCTGTTATAAACAAAATCCTTTCTACCCCATTGCCTTTGAGGGATTATGAGGATCTACATTGCTCCTTTTTTTAACACCAGAGTAAATTTAGCATAAGGAGAGCTTATAATTCATTTTTTAATGATTCCTTTGATAAGAGTTGTGACTTTAAATTTATTTGGAAGTGCATCATTCCACCTAAATTAAAAGTCTTCATTTGGTTGATCTGGTGGGATTGTCTCCCTACCAATAGCACTCTTGCCTCCAAACACATTCCAATTATTCCAACCTGTCCTTTTTGCCCACATCAGAATGAAACCACCCATCATGTTCTCTTCCAGTGTCCTAGGGCAAGTGAGGTTTGGTACAGCCTAAACATCCCTAGCCCTCCTGTCCATCATCTCCAAACTTGGCTAAAGGCAAATTTGTGTTCAACTTCTTCTAATAATCTTCCATGGTATCTCCTTTTTTCTTGTATTCTGTGGAATATTTGGAAAAGAAGAAATTCATGGATTTTTAGAAAAGAAAACATTAACTGTAGGGAGTGTTACCAGATTTCTTTAGCCCAAGCCAGAGAGTACCATTCACTAGAAACTCCACTTACTTCTCCCTCTCCCACCCCTGATCAGCTACCCCAACCACCCCCTTTCTCTACCAGTTTAGGAAGCCAAACCCAGAGCTTTATCCACTTCCCCTTCCCTTCAACCTTAAATATTTATGTTGATGCTTCTTGGAATGAAAGAACTTGGTCAGGTAGTGCAGCAACAACAAGCTTTAATCAACAGGGCCATTGGATTTCTGGGAGCTGGCAAAAAATCTTTGCTCAAGAAGCTGCCCATGCTGAGCTCTTGGCAGTTAGGGAGGCTATCTTGTGGGCAATACAACAACAGTGCCCAACCATCACATTTTTTCAGATTGCAAAGCAATTGCGGCTGAACTTCACTCTTCAAATGCTCACTCCTTTAATTACTTGACAAATTTGATTCATGAATGTAGGGAAGCCGTGGCACAGAACAAGGATTCGCCTTCGATTCGTGGCTAGGAGACATAACAAGGTGGCGGATAGAATGACAAATTTTGCAACAACTACCTTAACTGAGCCATTCTATGTTTTTCGACTTAATTACCCTCCTACTTGTATTATGGAGTTATGTAATGACAATGGTGGTATCTTTATTTTGATGATGCAGGTTAATTGTATTATGCTTAACTATTAGTGGCTTTTGCCATACTTTAATTTAATTTTAGCTCCCTTTTAACAAAAAAAAAAGTAGTTAATACAAACACAATGTCTAATAATGTAGCTAAAAAAACGAAATAAAAAAAAAAAAAACCCTGTAAAGGTCCTATTCTGTAAATCTGTAGCTAAAGTTGTCCTCCCAAAAACACCTTCCTAATTGGCAAATTCTTCTATAGTCGTCGAAAAAACGACCACCAAAGTCAAAATAATCTAGGCCGTTGATTTTTTATGTTAATTAAGTTGATTTTGATAATTAGATTTGACTTTTATTGTAAATAAAAATATACATACATTTAATATTTTTTTTTGTAATCTTAATTCATTTTTAATAATTTTGGATTCACCTAAATTAATTTTAGATTTTGCTATTTTAAAAATTAAATTAAAAATCCGAAATTAATTTAGATAAATCCAATAAAATTAAAAATGAATTAATGTTACATTAAAACAATATACAATGTTTATTTTTTAAAAAAAAATTCAAATCTAATTACTAACTAAATTATTTTGACTTTGGTGGTCGTTTTTTCGACGACTATAAAAGAAACACCCTTCCTAATTTGTCAGCTAACCAGCTAAAGAAAGCTTTGGTGCAAACATGTATCACGTATAGCAACTATGATACTGTATGAAAATTTTGAAATTGAGAAGCATTCAAATTATTTACACAGAACTATAAGTGGAACTAAACAAAAAAAGGAAGATAGGGTAAAGGAATTATACCTCTGATATGAGAAGAGTCTGACCATTCTAAGCAACTTGAGATCTCTGGCGTTTGTAGAATTGAAGGATTGGATCTTTGACCTATGTTCAGGCACCATTAAAACCACATTTCATAAGTTAAGTCGTGTTTTGAAAGCAATCATGCAGGGAAAGGAAGGGCAGGGAGATAAAATGAGCTACACATTCCTTGCAATTCTTTCAACCATTGAAAGCATTTATTTTGCTAAGAATGGAAGAAAAATGTATCTTTCGAATCCCTATGCTTCCCTCACTCCATGCGACGAATAAGAAATAAACTATGAATTCCTGATGAATTTCCCTATCCCTCCAAATCATCATATCCAAACATAGTATATATAGAACTTCAAAGCCATTAAATACCATTTTAAAACATGAATATATTGCTAAATACTAAGAAATAAACTAGTTAAATGTATAAATTACTTATGACTTACCATGCTTGCCTTCCTAGATCGCTTGTCTTGAGATGGCCTGCTGCACATAACTTCATCAGCCTCATAGTTCTTAGTATGCCCATTTTGTTGGGTTTTACCAATCCCAGGTATGGTACTCTCTCTTGAAGCTGCTGGCTATTAAAAAAATCAGATGAGGATACAGTTCAGTAAATAATTACTAGAAAGTTTCCCTAAATAAAAAAAAAGAAAAAAAGAGGTGACAAATATATAATTTACATACAACAACCCCTGTCTTGCTTGTTGGAGTGTTGAAACCCTCCCTAGGCTTTGAATTAGATTGGTCACTTCTAAAAGAACCATCTTGATGCACATTAGATTCAGATCTGACTCGCATGCGTGTGATATCAGATCCAATTGAGTGAAGAATGCCGCATGTTGACACATCAACCTTTTTGTTTACTGTTAATCACAAAACAATTAGCAGACATGACAAGATGTAGTAAATAGTTTATAGAAGTATGAAAACATAGTGTTTTACCACTTTTATCAACTTCGGTATGGTTTGACTTGTTTTGTGGAGGGTTAACATCTACATCCTATCACAGGTTAGAATTTTATTATCAGAGATCATTTGTAGATGTTTCCATCACCATGAATAAATTCAACAGATAGTTGCCATCATCACCATAGCATCAAAATCCAACGCCTTTCTTACTTCCTGTAGCTTCTTCTCAGCTGCATCTGAATGAATCACACGCTTACCTGTGGTAAAAAATTACAATGAAAGATTTTCTTGGAGTCAGAGATATGAAATAAAATGCATAGACAAAATGCGGTTACACAGACCTAGCTTGCGGTTGTTCACAGCTTCAACAAATCCATCTCGGGCCATTTTGTCAATTAGTTTTTTCACAGTTGTTTGGTTGGCATCACCATCAAGTTTACTTTGCAGCTTGCCAATTGTGATATAGTCCATTGGAAGAGCATGATATAAGGCCTGGTCTCGGGACTTATAGGTCAAAAACAGTGTGCATGGAACAATAAATTTAAATTAAACATTATATAAAAAGCTGATTTACGAAATGCTTAAAAAATGGATGCAACCTTCATATACAAGTAGTCTTCTCCAGAACTAGGAGGGGTTCTCTCTCCATTTAGTGGAACTTGGTCATCTGTTTCTTTTTTGACATCAAACTCATACGTTAAGTCCTGGATTATAGAATAGAATTAAGGAATAGAATACATAGCTACAAACAAATGAGAGAAGAAAGGCATGAACAAAGTGGGAAAGAATAAATCCAAGTAACCTTTTGCCTGTTTATAGTATACACATCTTTTCCAGATTTAGCCAAAAAACCTTCCTGAACAAGCTTGTCCATGATCTCTGTCATTAACCAAGGATTCATATATAAATGCCGTCAACATGGAATTTCAAATGTGGGCTTTTCATACTCCCTGCTCTGATGAGTTTTAGAGGGGTGACTTCAAACAATAATTTACCTTCAATCAGCATCTGCAATAATCAAACAAGTTTTCAGATATAATAATAAGTTACTGCAAGAATTGCAACAGCAAATGGCTAGTGTTCTTCATCAAAAGAAACAAATAAACAATACTTACCATTGAAATGTCAGGGAAATTTGCAAGGACGTCATTGAAGTCCACAGTTTCGAAACTGTTAGAGATGATCCAATCCTTTACTCGGCTAAATTGATTTGCATCTTCAGCTGGATCTTGTGTATCATCTGCAAAGTGACAGATATTTTCAGCAGAATAAGTAAGCATTCTCCATGATAAATATTGAATAGCCTTGAAAGTGAGAAGTGATATTACCACTGCCTTGAGTGCCCATAGTTTCTTCTTGACAAGGTTGCTGCTTGTCTGGGAAAGAAAAGCACCAAACATAAAACTTACTGTTTCTGCTCCATGTCACCCAAGAGCATACAAAATGCCCTTTAAAACAGAATTAATTGCAATTATGTTTTGAGCCATTACCCACTGGTTGGACTATATACTGATCTTCTTGTGAGGAGCTAACCTGCACAAAATTCAGAGAAATTATAATGGGAAAGCAGTTCCTATGAATAAAGCAAGCAGCAGAAAACACAAATAAGATACCAACCTCGCTGCCAGATTCTGATGTACCATCTTTTTGAGCTGAATCAGCTCCCAGACTCACACTGTCATCATTGTTTTTTTCATTTTCATCTTCACAAGGATCTAGCACACTCTTCACCTGTAAAATTGATGAAGCTCAGTATGAAGGCAATAGTATGCATCACCATCTGATAAAACAGTATAACTAATTCACATATCACCTTAAGAGCTAATACAAAATGCTTGCTGTTCACATTTCCAACCTCCATTCTCAAGGGATTTCTATTCCACAGGTTACGAGCATCCTCATCTGTGCAGCCTCTGAAGAAGGGAGGTTCATAATCCGCTGGCTGTATTTTCAGTTGATGTTAAACTCAAAGAAACACATTATGGATGAACTTAAGCATATGTTTTATTCCAGCAGGGACAAAGAAAAACTCATATAGACTAGAGATCTTGGATACCACTGTAACACTAGGAATCATGAATGCACATTAATTTAAATTTTAAAATGTGATTACTCAGGAGTCTTTCTGCAGTTTGTTATATAAGATTAAGATAGTTCACTGGTTCCAATGGTCATGAACTACTGAAACTACAACAAGTAATCACTGAACAAGATTTTAGAAATTTATCATCTTATAGATATATCTTACCATTAATGAGCTTAAATTTTTCTCAGGATATAACTGCTTGTAACTATATGGCATAGTTGTATTATGTACAACAGGCAGAAATTTAATTAGCAGTAACCAGCAGATGTGCAAAGACATACCGTCACATCATCGAAGTATAGGAGCTTCATCAATATTGTACGCTGATATATGGTAGATTATTGTTAAATTTATAGCATTTGGATATAAATGTAAAATACAATATTTGATACTTATCCAATATTTGGCCAAATTTGGTTACCTCTTCTGGCATCTTGTCAAGTGTTCTCATTAGTTGGACCAGAGTACGGATCATTTTGCAAGCAGAACTCCTACAAGGTTACTTGACAAATCAGTTAAAGTACACAAAAATGTAAATCAAGCCCATAACAATATCAAAGTAGGTAAAAATCATGCTCCATATGTTTCATCTCATTGAAAAGTCTGAAAGGAAAGAAGTTTTCTAGAAGGAATTACTTCATTTGATTAGGAGTCACTTCATCAGTAGAGTTGCATTTGAAAGTTCCTCCTTTCTTTTTGTTTCCAGTACGATTAAAATTCATGCAGACTTCTTGGCTTTGAGCATTTGGGTAGCTAAAAGAAACTGCAAGATACACATCATATAATGAAGATTATTCAGTAAGGCAGTATAGTTGAATGCCATTGAGCTCAAACAATGAAAAAGGTTTTTGCATATAAAAAAAAAATCAAGGACGAATTCATGATGATGAAGTAACACTTCTAGATTCATTTAAGAAGCAATATTTTTCATTGCAAATAAATGTTACATGCATATTCCTCAATTATTGGACCATCAGTAGTCTCGCATATGCTGAACAGTAGTGTCCGTAGATACTTCTTCTGCAATGCATCATATACGCCTACATAAACACAACACACTTGAATGTTATGACATACAATAACAAGTAACTATATAGCCAAACAAGGTGGTTGTGAAAATCAATCAAAAAGTGTATTCACCTTTCTCCATCCAATCTATCAGTCTACGGGACTCAGCATCCACAGGCATCAGCTTCTTTATCTTCATCTCTGATTATCACACATGAAATTTCAAATTATTCATTTTAGACGACCAGATTTCCAATCTTTAGACATTAAAGTGACTTGAACAGAAAAATTACCTAAAGCAGGAACACTCTTATCATTGAAATACTTTTCCGGAAACAGGCCTCTTATGTAGCTGATATTGAAAATTGCAATTCGAAGCAAATTCCTAGTCTGCATTGAGTTATTTTCATAAAAATTAAATAAATTATAAAGCACTGATAACATCTCCAGAATAATCATACTAGTGCCTTCATTTTTTCATTCTTTTCTAAAACTATATCTAGTACATTAAAAACGAGAAGAAATCAGAAATTTAAAAGGGAAGGGATAGGAAAAGAAATCTCAGCTCACAATTGCTACAATTATAAAAAGTCATGAACGCAAACGCAATTCAATAATACTTCAAATTTGACGTCCATTTAAAAATGAGCATAATACTCAAATACACTAGTGAAACTCATCACAGAGGCTTTTAAATTAATATATAAACTAAGCCTACTTAAAGCAAACAATCGATTATCATTTCGTAAAATATTCAATAACTTCTTCAATAACAATAAATCATCGCAAATACAAACGAACTGCATTTCTTAAAACGGTCGATTAGCAGCGACAATAACAGAAGGAAAGTTCGCCAAAATTACAACTAATAACACAATGTTACAGCGTCACAGCGATGAATCAATATCAAAGGGAAGGCCTCAAAACTACAAATAATCAAGCATTGTAATAAAACCAAAGCTCAAATGTTTGAGGAAAAAAGTCAAAAAAACATAAACTACAAATAATCAAGCGAATGAATGAAGCAACATAAACTAATTCAACGAACTTTATTTTTTATCATAAGCCGATGTTCATAGAATTGAAATTGTAAGTAAAAAAATAATACCAGAAGAAGCGATTCCTGCTCAGTGATTTCAGCTTCCTTCACCTTTTGCGCCATAACCTAAGTACGAAGAATGCGACATAAATTAACTCAGAATTGCGATTAATTTTCCAGAAAATAAAAAAAAATGCAGAGGAAATGATGACAAGCGTAAGATAGAAATGTGAGAGAGAAGTTCACCATTTTTGCTAGAGTTTAAGTTTGAGATGCAAGCTTTAGGAAGATATCAAAGAGGAAGAGATTTCGAAAATTTGAATTTCACGAAAATGAGCACTTGAGCAGAGGATGAAAGTAAAAGGACTGAGGAGAGGAAGCTGGGAAGTATATAAAAGACCGCGAATTTTAACTATGGTTAAGTCAATGGAACTAGACTCAAGTTAGAAGTGCAAAATGCGTGGGATGGGTACGGGTTAAGGACTTCAGGCTGAGGGACACTTCTGGAACTACCGGACTAGGGCTGGGCCAGTGGGCCTTGGACTGTAGCAACTGACCCAATTTGTAAAATAAATGCAGAGTAATAAAAATAGAGAAAGTGCTAGTGGATAACAGGTATCAATAAGTTATATTGATACCATGGCACATGATGTAATTTATGACAAAAATAAGGGCAAATTCCCATGTCTTTTTATCAACAAACTTAATTGATATCAGGTATCTACCTATCATTGCTCAAAAAAAAAAGGTTGTGTTATGTCCGTATGAACTTTTCTCATTTGATATGAACTTTTCTGATCTGATTTAAAATTTTGTGATTTGATTTGAAACTTTTCGATCCGATTTGAATGAAACTTTCTGATCTAATTTGATCTAAACTTTTATGATCTGATCTTAATTATTATTCTCTTTTTGAAGGAATATTTTTTATCTGATTTTTTATCTGATCTGAATATTTCTGATTTGATCTGAAATTTTATGATTTGATTTGACTTTTTTTAATCTAATCTGAATTTTAATAAGCATTAGAGTGCTTAAATGAGTTGAACTGAATTTTAATAATCTAAATTTGAAACCCTAAACCCTAATACCCCCTGCCCCATTGCTCCATGTTGACTATGTCTACTATTCACTTTGTAACTTTTACTCTATTTAATTTCATATTCATCCGGGATTTTGTTTGATTTGTTTCGATATGTACTTTAATTTCCAAATATTTATTTAATTTTTATGATGTAAAATTAAAGGTATGTATTAACATTTAAAGTTGTGTCTCAGAAATATGAAAAAACAAATGGTGCATTTTGTTTGGGATGGAGGGAGTACAAATTATTTAAGTGAAAGTATTGGGTCAGACGGTCTGACCAGACAATCTGGTCAGACAGTTGACCTATATAACCAATTATAATAGTGAAAAACTTCGGGATGCTATAACTTTGCGCTCGGGGGTCGGATTGGGGCATATAATATGTCGAAATTGATTAATTTTTCGAGACGAACGCAGTTGCAAATGCCAGAAGGGGATTTGGCCACCGGAAATCGCCAAACGAGGCCTCTAAAGGCCTCAAAATGCAAAAAAAACGTATTTTGTCCAAGTTAGTTACAAAATGTGTCCATGTTTTACAATATGTGTCCATGTTTAAACAATATGTGTCCAGGTTTACAAATAGGTTTTCAGGTTTACAAATAGATATCCAGGGTTAAAAATATGTATCCAGGTTTGTCCAGGTGTGTTCAGATTTGTTCAGGTTTGTTCATATTTGTCCAGGTTTGTTCATATTTGTCCAGGTTTGTCCATATTTGTCCAGGTTTACATGTCCAGATTTATCCAGATTTGTCTAGATTTGTCCATGTTTGTCTAGATTTGTCCAGGTTTGTTCATATTTGTCCAGGTTTGTCCAGGTTTGCATGTCCAGGTGTGTCCAGATTTGTCCATGGTTGTCTAGATTTATCCAGGTTTGTTCATATTTGTCCAGGTTTGTCCACATTTGTCCAAGTTTGCATGTCCAGGTTTACAAATTGTGTCCAGATTTCAAATGTGTCTAGTTCTGTTTCCAGGTTTACAAATGTATCCAGGTCTACCAATACATGTCCAGGTTTAACAGCATGTGTCTAGGTTAAACACATATGTGTCCAGATTCAATAATATGTGTCCAGATCCAGTGGATTGGTCTGACAAAAACGTTACTGTCAGACTGGTCTGACACAATACCTTCTCATTATTTAAATATTCTTGATGAGAGTAAAAATAATACCAAGCCCCAAAAATTTTCTATATTTTCTTTGTTGTTCTTTAGTCCATAATAATCCTCCTTTCTCTTTATGAGATTTTTCTTGCCAATTTTTGTGTTTCTTGTCTCCTTTTTTTGGGAGTTTGGTGTTGGTCTTTTTTCTCTTTCCCTATGGAAGATTGAAATTTATTTTTAGGGTTTTATATTATTTGAAAGATTAGATGCATGCATATATGTTGTCAGTCATATAATTTTGCAATTGGCGTTGGAATTGATTTCGTGATCTGCATAATCGAGTAATGAATTTTCTTCACAAAACAATGTCAAGAAGATAAACTCCCACATAGAAGGCTGCATAATTCAGCGAACAACCAGGGACTGCACTTCACTGCCAGATCTAGTTTCCCATCACCATAGTTACTTTATTTAAAGAAGATTTTTACTTAATTACTTTTAGAGTGTATTTTTACTTTTCTATAATGCTCATTGTTAACATTGTATGGCGTGGCCAAAAAATTGTAGACTTATTAATCGTTTTATATTTTTACGTGTGTGTTTGAAATTTTGGCGTTATGAAATACCCCTCCCTCATTTTTTTATTTGCTCACTTTTCATTTTTGAATTTTTTTTTAAAAAAAATTGCTCACTTACTATGTTATCTAAATATTGCAAAGTTTTATTCTTATACATTTTTTTAATTTATGATTCTCAAACCCTTTTTAATACCCGTTTTCTTATTATTGACTAACTTTAATTTAGTAAAATTGATTTTTTCCCTTTTTTCATATTTCGTCTTTAACTTTTGTGCACAACTTTTAATCATCATTTCTTTTCCCCTGTTTTTTTTTTTAAAAAAAAAAAAAAACTGCTCAAGTGAACAAATTATAAAAAAAAAAAACACACACACGTAGTACTAAATATTGAGCCTAATTAGATTAGGCTTGCTTGAGCATACTAAAGGAATACTGTCAAACCCTTTAAATTTTATTTTCTTGCTTCGCCCCTGGTCATATATAATATCATATTTGCTTGTATTAAAATTTCGTTCGAAAGATTTAGTCATTAACACTCCTAGATCGCTCTATCGATACGCGTGGAAAAAAAGTATTCCGTCTAAAAACACAGATGAAGTACATATCTATGATCCCTATTACTTCTAATTATATCGGAGTAATTACTTTTACTAAATTAAAAAAAAGGCAAAAGTTACTTAATTAATGAGTGTCCTCAATTTGCTAGATAAGAATGCTAAAAGTGAAAATGGTAAATTAAAATAAACATGAATTACATCGATGACGACATGTAAAACTAAAAGTGGAATTAGTTTCATTTTAGAAAATGTATAATAATTTAATAAATGTTTATCCAATGCCCCGAATAGCTTCTTAGCAATATCCTTATAAAAATTAATTTTAAAAGGATCATCATCATCATTGAGATATATCAAACAAGATCATCAATCTCATATGGTCTGTTTTATCTTATAAAATTTGAATAATTTAGATTTTTTAAAATTCCAATTATTAGTCACCGCTTATAAAGAACTTAGACAGAAATGGAAGGATCTATCTATCTATCTCAATTCTATATTTTCCACCCAACAACTTTTTTGGGGTCTTTTGTGGAATTCATAATATATTATTACTATATACAAGCTAAGTGTATAATTGGCAATAATCATGGAGAAAAATAAACATTTTCTTCATTATATTTCATTTCATGCATGGATCTGCTTAGCTGTAACAATCAATACACAATCATTAAATATAATTCAATTAAACAACCTGCTCATTAATTGACAAATCTACAGTTTTTCCTAATCTCACCACTTGATCCAATAAGTGGACTAATATTTCCCATCTTAATCATTGCATTAGCAAAATCATTAGCAAATGCAAAATAACTAAAGCTATAAACCCTAACCAACCTATCCTGGGACCCACCATTGAACAACTCTTGATCCGAATGAAGTAAGCCCCGACTAGTCACTAGGCCTTGAAAGTAACCGTTGTCAAAACGGTTAGGCGTTACCACGTCAAGTGGGGCCAGGTTGTCGTCCCCTGTGCCTGAGGTGGGGCCGGGGCACGTGGCTTGTCGAATGTTGGCAAATGTGGGGTCGATGTTGGTGTCGTTGTAGATGTGGGCCCGGAAGGTAGTGCACCGGGCTTGGCCGATTGTGTGGGCCCCGGAAAGGGCGGTCATGTCCCGAGAATTAAGGCCTTGGGCGGCGAACATGGAGATCAAGGTGGTTAAGCTGGCAGAGGGTGGTGGGAGGTTGGTGTTGGCTGCACTTTGGCTTGCTGTTGTTGCATCCCTTCTTCCTAGGGCTAAAGGCCATGATGGACCTCCTAACTGCATATATATGTAACATATGAAACAAATTTTCATAGAAAAATATTCTTAAATACATTGGCTTTACATTCACTAAATTCTTAAAAAAAAAAAAAATCTTTCGTCTCATATTTTGTGTCCCATCAGTGTTCCACTAATTGTGATTGGTTCAAAACTCATTTTTTTATTTTTAAATAATAATTAAAAGATGGGTCATAGTCATTTTTTGAACCAATCAAAATGAGTGGAACACAAATGAGACACAAAATGTGTGAGGTTGATGATTTGAGTCCTGTTTTTATATATTTTTATGATAACTCTAAATCGTTCTAGAACTAGTTTAATATACACTAATCCGTCAGAAAAAAATAAATAATTTTTTTTTTTTATCATTTTATAATAGTTTTTGTGTGATAGCATGACAAGTAATTGTAATCAATTATTTCATTACAAATACTTTGATGAGACAAACACTGACTCACCGTAAGACCAAATTTAATTAGAAAAAATTAAGAAGAAATATGCAAAAACTACCTATAGCTTTTTATTGTATATTTTTTCATTAACTTTTATTGATTTTTTCGTAATTTTTTCTTGGTAAGACCCGATCTCATCAGATGAGATCACATGGTGAGACGCTCTCATAGAGTCTACGGTTAGTTATTCCATCATCTGCATGTGTTTTTGTGCAAGGTTTAATTTCTATTTTAGTTGTTTTCACTTAATTAAAGAATATTTTAAGAAATATATATATAGTGATAAAAAGGTATCCAATATCATTGAAGTACCATAATATATGTTATAAGTGCAAAGTGCACATACCTAAATTAATTAAGTATACATATCTCCTAGTTAATAATTGCATATTTTACTTTGATTCTATTATATTATTCCTTCTAGTTCTAGACTTCTAGCTAATTGATTAAACATATACCAAAACCAAAGAAAACAAGACGAATCAAAATCTCCTATGTGGTCTATAATTTAAAAGTGGAGAAGCCCATTGCGCATAATATTTTCATCAACTAGTAAAATAAAATGATATGTATGCAAGTGCTACAAATATAATTAGACTCTGTTCTTTAGGACTTTATTTCGGAAATTTCAATTCAGTTCATCTTTTGACTCATGCTGACTTAACTTAGACAAATTTAATTTAGTTCAGATTATCCAGTAAAAAAAAAAATGGTGCCTAAGTCCAAGGATGCGATGACCAATATGCATCAATTATGTATTAATCTATTTTCACTTACCAAAAATACTGCGGCTCGAGCTGCAAGTGCCAGAATATCTGCACATGAAACCGTTTCACTACAAGATGCTTCGACATTGGACTTGATGGTGTCGATAACTTCAAATCCTCTTATTGAGTTTCTATTGGGAAATGCATTCTTTTCCCCGGTAAAAGTAGTTGTATCGTCGAGGAGGACAGATGCATCACAACCCTTAATCATAAGAATAAGAATAATAGATTATTCAAACCAAATTAGTTTGGATAACAATATATATGAGTAGAGTGAAAATAAACTTTAAGATATTCATTGTAATAAAGGATTGATAATCATAGAGTAGGTTACTTCTCCCTCTATCCATTATTACATTAATTTCATAACTAACATATAAATCGCAAGGATATAAGGAGGAGATTTAAACGAACAAATTAAAATTTCCAATTTAAATGACAATACTGCACACCGGTAAACAAAAAAGGTCTTACATTTACGAAGCAATCATGAAAAAACAATCGAAGGATTGAAGCTCCCATTCGCGGCTCCTCATATATTGCCTGCCTCATTGTATTGGTTACTATAAATTGAAGATCAGGGCATGTTCTTGAATAGAAAAATGGTGAGAGTTGTGCATTTGTAGAGCATATTAAGAGAGAAATGATATAGATATTAATAAAAAGATGGATTACAAAAGCCATTTGTTTGGCCATTTTAATAAAAAAGATGAAACAAAATTGTATATATATTTCTTAATTAGCTAAGTGTTAAGAAGTAGCTGCAATTTTGATGAAGATATAAATGCTTAATAGTAGTCAAGAGAAGCTCACTCTATATATACACTGAAAACTACTCCTGTCTTTTTTTACTTGCTACATTTTTCTTATTTAGATGTCTCAATTTAGTTGCTACAGTACATTTTCTATTTTGGCATGCGGGCTCACATAAATTATACTTATTATATCAACATTTTTGTCATTTATCCACTTTATTCTACCCCTTATAATTTTGTCATCTTCTTAATAAATATATTTACTTTTTATGGTTCCTACCACTATGTACTCATATTTCTTCTAAAAACTTATTATGTTAAAGGGAATGTAGCAAGTAACAAATGACAGGTTTAGGAATTAAAAATAAATCAAAAATTGTGTGATATGATCCAAGCCATCCATTATGGTAGTCGGTAGTCATAAGACTACACTAGAAGCATCTCATTTATCCACTTTATTCTACCTATTTTATCCATAATTTTGTCATCTTTTTAATAAATATATCTACTTTTTATGGTCCCTACCACTACGTACTTATATTTCTTCTAAAAACTTCTGTTAAAGAGAATGTAGCAAGTAACAAATGACATAGGAAGTGAATAATAAGCAAGGTGCATATCGATAGAGACAAAAAAACAACGACGTGCATGCATGGGAAAGCCCTATTCTGTGGACTTTTGTGTCTAACTTTGTATTACAGCTAAACGCGTTTACTTAATGAATTGCTACCAAGTACTTCCTCCGTAATATAAAACTTTCAACAATTGTTTTTGCACGCATTTTGAGGAAGCGATTTAAGGGTGTAAACGAAGGAATTAGCCAAAATGGTTTTAATGCAAGCAAGAATGTGATTATATGTTCCTAATATTAATTTTTATATTGATTAATGCCTTCGTTTGCACCCTTAAATCGATTCATCAATATGCGTGCAAATTCAATTGTTGAAAGTTTTATGTTCCGGAGGGAGTATAAAATTACATATCATGCTATCTATAATTTTTTATTCACTAAAGCAACAATTGTTACAGTTAATATGTTACGGAGGGATTGTAATCTATCTGACTATCTATAATATATATACGAAGTATATACTAAAGCAGACTGAAGCTACATAATCCATATACTTCATAAAAAGTACATGTGTCATGCTCCCTTCAATTTTTTCCCTCAAAAAAACTGCATTAATTATTCTTATCTTTTCAATGTTATATTTTAATTAATTTAATTAATATTTTGTTAAAAAGTCTTTATAAGCCTAAACTATCTATCTATCTTCTATTATAACTTAACTACTCCATATATATTGAAATAGTACAGTGTATGCTTACATTATCCAGTACACATGTCATTATTTTATATAATTGTTGATATTATGTTTGACTTAGTATTCCTTTCATCTTTTAATTTTTCAAAAGTTTTCTTTTATTTCAATTTTCTTTTTACGTGAAGAATCATAATTATGTTGTTAGGTGTTACCATTATTTTGCTTTATTTTTTTTACATAAATTTTTTAAAATTATTATTATGATGAAAACTACTTATTATTTTATAAAATTGTCAATTTTTTAATGTCAATCGTTCATTGCACAGGCATCTAATCTAGTTTTATATATACAAGGATGCTATTGAGTGTCCCGATATGCATCTATACATTTCCTAAAGTAGTAATAATTTTCATGGGGGACACCATAACTCCCCCTAGCTAGCTTATACTTCCTCCGCTCCATATTAGTTGCAACACTCCCTTTTTCATGCTTCCCATTGTATAATTTGAAATCATAATGTCTTTACTTCTGTTATACCAAAAATTATAAAAAATAGATCACAATAAAGTACACATTGAACGATTCAAAAGCGATCCCACATGACTATATTTATTTAATTACATGCATGTATAAAGCACAAAAGCGAATTATAAGAGTGATTATGAATAGTGCTCCGGCCAAACTGCTAATATTGCAATTAAATAGGAGCGGAGAAAATATAATAGATATAAGATTTGATATTTTATTCCGGACGGAGTGATTTTCAAGAATTGATCAAATTCTGGTGATTTGTAAAATTACTTGGTTTTTTAGATCAATAAATCCATCTTCACGTCAATCTAATTTGGATCCACCGGAAAAAAAAAATTCAATTCGAATCCAACAAAAAAATTAATCAATATCCAACTTCGAATCGAAGTTGAAACAGAATTAGATGTTGATATAAAAAAACAACAATTGCTTGAATTTTCTACTATCTCTTTTTCTTATTATTTGTAACGCTTCACTTTTTACGCATGTCGAGGCAAAACTTTAAATATTAATAGCTTTAATTATGTGTTTGTAAAAATTATTACAACAACATATTATAAAACTACATGTTACGAAGAATCCAATCACGAGCTCCATTTGACCATGTTTTTATTACGGATAAAGCTCAAATCTTGATCAAACTTCAAAGTACATAACATAAATATATAGTGTCAAATGTTTACTGTTGCAAATAATAAGAAATGGAGATATTATTTTATTAAGATGTGTATTTCATCAACTTTCCATTAAATTATATTTTTAGGGAATAAGATATAATTTAATCCAAATCGGACTCGTTGTCATCCATAACCTAAATAATTTATGTACAACCTAAATAATATAATTTGTGGGATACTAGCTAGGCCTTGAAATCAGACCCTACTGCAGGTGATCCGGCCCAATTTTAGCCAACACATGCATCTGTAAGAGGATAATAAGGAATCATTGTAAATGCGTGCGTTGAGAATCGAACTCAGGACCTCGTACTTGAAACTCTGAAGCCTTATCCACTGGGCTAAGATACATACACCACGGGGTACTATATGAACTTTGACTTTGTTACATCTTACATCATAGACTCATAGTGAACTTGTTTTCATGTGGTTAGGCAATCAATTAGGCTGTATTAATACTGGCAACTTGCAAATAGAGCCTTTCAGCCGAATATACCAAACTGGTAGCAAAAATCTGCCTTTTTTAATAGATATAACATTTAACTTTTTATACTTGTTAATAAAGCACAAATTTGACCGATAATATCGTGCATAAAAAATACATAATAATTAAAATTATTGTGTATCAATAATAACCCAAAGTACAAGATCCACATGCCTAGTTTGTTCTTACGTAAAAACAAGAGTCAATTGTCAAAGTAACTCATATAAATAGTGTCAGATCAAAAGTCAAACTACAACATATTGTGTTTCTGCCGTTTGTATTTTAATTCATGTAACTAGTTACCTTTATTAACAAACAGATGGAATATTATTAGGGCCGTCCTTGCACATGTGCAAGGTGACCAACAGCACAGGACCCCCAATTGTAAGGGGCTCATTTTCATATTTAGCCCAATATAAAAAAAACAAAGAAAGAAAGAAACAAATTAATCGTAATCTACATTGAATGTCAACTAATTGCTCCAACTTTCCATATTCTATTTTCACATTAAAAAAAAAAATCATTCATTAATTGCAAATCTTAAATTTCCATGAATTAATTCTTCATCTTCATATTTAGGGCCCAATATTTTTTAATGAGAACAGGGCCCAAAATTCAATGGGACGGCCCTGAATATTAATTAAGCATTACCCCTAAAAAAATATAATATAAGCATTAAAGCGGCTGCTATATCCAATGGAAAAAGACTTCAATCCAAGCCCATGAACCAAAACGTAATCTCTTGTCAAACTTTGTAACAAAAATATGGCTTACAATTGAAGAACATGCAATGCTATGAAAGTTAAAAGGAGTGACTTTAGTGTTTTTTTAAGTAAGAATAATTCATTTGGGACAAGTACACTAATTAATATTCATTGACACTAAATTAGAAAAGCAAGGGCTAAGCCAAGGGGGCTGGTAGGCCATGCCCTGGCCTGGTTCAATTTAAAAATTAAATTCGCCTATGACTTCATAAATTTTGGTGTAATGGAGATGGTTGTGATTGTGAAATAAAAGTCATAAGTTTGATTCATTTTATCAACATTTTGATTTTCATATATAATTAATATAATAAACTAAATATAGCTGGAAAATTATTTATACATGAAAGGCATATTATTTTGGCCTCCCTCATTTACAAATCTTGGCTCCGCCACTAAATAATAAAGGCATATACAACATATGTGTAATCTATCTTCAATAACAATGAGCTCTTGTATTTGGCTTCCAGCCATAACTTTTTATTGCTTTAATTAAGATATTATGTACCATTACTACCAAAAAAATTATATTAAATATGCTTAAATGATTTATTTAAAATTTAAAATAATATCAGTCTTACAAAAGTTTACTAAGATTAATTAAAAAAATTTCAGCAGCTAATAATTAATTAGTTCTGAAATTAGCATTTAACATAACTTGATACCTAATAATAATAATAATAATGATCAGAATTTCTCGCGGACTGCAGATGTTGGAGCGCGTGCAATTGTTCACATCTTCACAAGAATAGATTTCTCTATAATTAGTGGAGTGGGGGTCCAGATTGTATCATGGTTTCCTACTAACTTCTTGTAAATCTGAACATTTTGTGTATTCTTTTCTATAATAATAATAATAATAATAAAAGATGAGTAAATAAATCTTTTGGAGGGAAAGTTATTATTTAATGTGAAGATAATATTTGCCAACTCTGATTACTACTTTAGCAGTAAGTTAAAACTCCGCAATTTCTAATTTGAACTAGTATTTAGGCCCGGGCTTTGCCCCGGGTCATATATTTTTTCATCATCTTCAATATTTTTTATGATTTGAAAGGTATATAGTATAATGAGGGTTGTAAAATACTGAACGAAATTTTGAAAGATAGTAAAATATGGAACTTGATACTTTCACTAACGTATTGAAAATTGGTTATCATCATCATCATGGCTTCCTCCGTTTTGTTTTCAACACAACAAAAGAATATTTTATATTTCACAAAAAATACCCCTTTCATGCGTTTAAAATGAAACAGAGGAAGTATCATCATCATTAATTTGATCGAATGATGCACTACGTTTTTGATTTTGAGACTCAAGTATAGAAAACAAAGGCAACAAAAATTTTTAATAATGAAATTTATAATACTTCTTTATGGAATAATTGATAATGAAATTAATATGGATTAGTGGTTAAGTTGTGACTTTTGTACTTAAGGGATTATGGGTTCAAGTATACTTAGAAGATGCGTTTTAGAAGAAGAGTATAGATTACATGGCATAATTAATAATTGTAACGCTATGTTGTGGCGAGTAATTACATAATATTTGAAATGAATAAAACGCACATCATTTTTCCTTTTGAAGAAAATTTGTGCGAGTCTTTTGAATTTAAAAAATATTTGTAAAATAAAAAAAGTATTGTTATTGGTGTTGTTGTTCTTACTACTATTGTTTCCCTTGATTTAAATATGACAAAAGATATTTCATAATGATGGTAAAACTTGTAACAATAATATTAATATTTTTTTATAGGAACAATAATATGAATAATTAGTATGGATTAGTGATTTGAATTTAACTTTTTTGTCAAATAGTTATCATGAAAGGTAAGTATATATTATTATTAAATCTTATCCAACGCCCAGCTTTTGCCTTATTAATAGTGATATTGTCTCTTTTGTTTGTGCCTAAAAAAATAAGGGATCTAGAAATTTATTAAATTTATTGTTAGGTAATAAACTAACATTTAGTGTACTCGAACAATAAAACAATAAGTTTTAAAATAGTGGAATTTGAGATAATAACGAATGTGGGTGAGTTGGTAAGTGTATACTATTAATGTGTTATAGTCTCGAGTTCGAACCTCACTATGAACATTTTTTTAATAATTAAACACCCAAACTAAAATCCTACATGGAAATATTGCATATGTGGCGGAACTCAGGCGAGAGATGATGCTTGTGTGTCGGCTATGTGTCAGCTTAGGTGTCAGCTTAGGTGTCGCATAACTGGTGCTTCGCGCACCTTTTAATATATTGTATAGATATTAGGAGACCATACAATCATACATACCTAGCTTAGTGGTTAGTACGAAGAAATTACGGCCTTAAGAAACCAGTAAGTCTCCACAGCTCCACTCTTAGCTGCTATATGCATTTAGCAACTTCCTAGCCAATCAATTTCCTCCATTTATATCAGAAATAAATTGAGGTGGCCCCGCGTATAAGTGAAGCCAAAATAGTACATGGACAATAACCAACACCATTGAGACAATAATTGTGTTACACAGGGCAATAATTGCGTTACACGAGACAATAATTATGACATTCATTCAAAAACCGCTAAATACATTTAGCAGCTAAGAGTTTATCATTCCTCCTTAAGAAACGGTGTTCGTTGCGACATCAATTGTGGTTACACAATCCATCGTGGAAATTGAAAGTAAAACCTCCTTGTCATCAACATGGTTAGGGATGTCAGTTTGGGTTGGAATTCGTTGGTTAACTGAACTGACCGTGACCTGAACTGAAATAAATTGAACTGAAAGTAGCCCGTAACTTGAAATTGACTTGAACTGAAGTGACCTGAACTGTTATTGGCCCGTGAATTAATGACCTGAACTGAACTGAACTTGAACTGAAAGTAACCTGAACTGAGGATAACATGTCCCAAACCCGAAGATTTATTAAATTGGACTGAACTGAACTGAAATCAACCCGTTACATTATTTGACCTGAACTGAACTGAAATCTTATTCAACTTGAAAGTAAGATCATATCACAATTAACATATTAAGAAACTTTTTGCGTTTTATGATCAATTTTTATCACAATGGACGCTCCAAAATAACCCGATGTAAACTGATGCCAACTTGAAACATATCGTTTTTTATCGTTGAACTGTATTAACCTGAACCGTTTTGGATTGAATTGATACTAGCCTGACCGTTAATGACCTGAACCTGAACTGAACTGTCGCCGAGAAAAAGACAACTTGTTATGACATGTTACCGAAATGACCTGAACTGAATTGAACTAAACCGTTGGTTAATAACATGATTTAACCTGAACCGAAATTGAACTGAACCCGTTTGGGTCAACCCTAACCTGTACCATTAACCCGTTTTGACATCCCTAAACATGGTCAATAATATATTTCGCCCTTGGCAGAAAATTACAAATTTGGTTCATGAAGTACAAGAATTGGTTAGAACAGAGTGGACATGTGTTTACTTATCATCACATTTGTAGAGAAAGTAATTGAGCGATCGATTGGGCGGAAAATGTCGGTTATTTTGTTAAAGAATCATCTCAACTTAGGTTCTGTTTATTATAGCGTAAAATGTTTTCCTTGAAATTAAAATAGTTTTCCCATTTTACATCGTTTACTTTGGATGAAAAAATAAAATGTAAAATTTGGAGTGAAAACTCATTTTGCACCATAGTGGAAACATTTTACCCTAATTTGAAAGTAAAACATATTTTCCGTGCAAGTAAACATTGGAAAATTTCTATGAAAATGAGTTTGCCTACGTAAAATGTTTTTCATGGAAAACCATTTTACATCGAAAATGTTTTACACCAAAGTAAACGGACCCTTAATTAGAAAGAAGAGAGAGGAGAGATTCGAACATGTGATCTCTGCGTCACGTTGACTCTGATACCATGCATGTTAAAAGAACCATTTCAACCAAAAACTTAAGCTAATAGTTGAAGCCCATGAATATGTTATACACTCTATCACCTTTGCTTCTCGATTCCTTAAATATACTATGTACTCCATCATCTTACTTTTCAATTATATTACATGGTATTGTTGAGTAAGATAAATTATAAACCCTAAACCCTAAACCCAAATTATTACGTTGAAGAGAGATAAAGTAAATTAGTAGGAGGAAGAGAGATAAAACAAAATAAATTATTACCAATTATGAAATTATATTAAATAATTGGAAAATTTGTCAGAAAAGACCTTATAAAACATTTTTTTTTGTAAGAAAAGACCTTATAAAAAATTTATTGTGAACAGGGACCTAAAACAAAGAAAAAGTTGCAAGGAGGGACCTTACCTCTATTTTCCGACATTGACTGTGAATTTCCGGCGTTGACTCGCTATTTCCCTCCAATTTTCGATGAATCTTTTCTTCTCTATTTAACCTTTCCTTTTCTTTTCACTATAAATTCATTTTTCCTCCACTTCCCCTCCATTTTCCCTCCTAAATTCATCTACATAAACCCTACATTAACACTTTCTTCTAGCATCTAAAATTCTTTTCTTCTGAACTTGGGGTTCCTCATCTCTTACCCCCTTAAATACGAAAGGATTCGTGCAAAATTGGAGAGAAATAGTGAGTCAACGCCGGAGATTCACATTCAACGTCGGAAAATAGAGGTAAGGTCCCTCTTTGCAACTTTTTTTTGTTTTAGGTCCCTGTTCGATCACAACAAATTTTTTATAAGGTCTTTTCTCACAAAATGAATGTTTTAAAAGGTCTTTTCTGACAAAATTTCCTAAATAATTATATGCAACTCTAAAGGCTATATGTTATTATTTATTTATAATGATACAGTAGTTGCCGCTACAAAACGAACATCTGTGGGTAACACTGCAAATCGTGCATGTAACAAATCAGTTTGCATGTATTTTAAGGAATAGAATTAAGGGTGTAAACGAGAAATTTAATCAAAATCATTATAAGACAAGTAACTTAAATGTCATTTCTACTTGTTTTAAAATTATTTTGATTAATTTAATCATTTACAGCCTTGAATCCCTTCCTTAATTGAAGTAGGTGCAGAATAATTTATTTCATTTAGTTGGAAACAAATGATGTATATCATAAATATCATAATCATACTACTTCCAAAAAAAAAAAAAAAAATCATAATCATACTGCTTAGTCAACTCAAGCCACTATTATTATACTACGGTCAAATGAAGACAAACAAAAAAACTACTTTTCTTTATATATATATCTTTATTATATAAGCCAAGGGGAGCTACGGTGTTCCCCCTCGAAAAATCTTAAACGCCCTCTAAAACATTCTAATTATTCAAACTATATCAATATGAACTATAAAGGAAAGTTTTTGTATTTTTAAAATGTAAATATTACAAAATATATAATTTTAAAAAATAAAATACAAACACCAAAATTCATTTTTGTGAATTCTCTACAATTAGACACCCATATTGATATAATTTTTCACAAGAATATTTTAGAGTTTTAGTTTTGATATTTTTTTTTAACTACAGAATTACATTTAAACTTAAAATTTGGTGCACGCATAGCGTGTATAGAAAGCTAGTTTATATATATACATTCAGATTCAGACACGAGTTTCGGGATTTGATTTTCACCCCAGAAGGATTTCTTATCTTCTCCTTTACAGATGTGTGTGTTGGCTAAATAGGCCGAGTGACCTGCAATAGGGCCAAATTCAAGGCCTAGTACATCACAAATTATCAAAAAAAAAAAAAACATACACACAATGTGAGGATGTCATCTTGGCTTGCATGATGGTCAAGATCTCAGAATTTCAGGCACGAGATCCTAGGTTCAATTCTCAACACACACTTTTTTAAGGATTCCTTATCATCCCTCTTACAAATGCGTGTTGGCTAAATTGGGTGGGGTAAAGTCCGGTTCAAGCCTTCAAGGTCTAGTACCCTATACAGTATATATCAAACTAAAAAAAAAAAACATACACACATTGTAGGAGGTATAGGTATGTATTATGAGTACAAAGGTATGAGGCTCTGTTCAGTTCAACTTATATTCTTTTTGGACCTTCTCTTCTACATTTTAGATATGTGTGTCAACCAAAATGACCAGGATATGTGACCTAAAATAGCGTTCACTAAGATTATTAACAAAAAAAAAAAAATTTAAAATACACACACTTAAAAAAAATATTGTACTTGTAGTTTTCTATATATTCTACGTCAACTGAGAATCAAGTCATAGCCCAGTGGTTAGGGCTTCAGAATTCCAGGCACGAGGTCCTGGGTTCGATTCTCACCGCACGCATTTGCGAGGATTCCTTATTATCCCGCTTACAGATACGTGTGTTGGCTAAAATTGGGTTAGATGACCTGCAGTAGGGCCCGATTCCAAGGCCTAGTATCCCACACATTATCCTATATATATTTGTATGAGGGCCTACCGGTAAACCGGCAGGACCTACCATACTAACGTGACGGCCAAGATGTCAGACACCACTTAAAGGCTAACGGTCACGGTCAACTCAAAACAGCCAACATAGGCAGTACCTCTCAAGATGCCGTCCCAATGACGACGGTGTCAGAAGACCCATGCCGTATCAAAGATGTCGTCCCATTGATGACGGTATCAGAGGACCCGTGCCGTCTTAATGATGGCAGCGTCGCAGGTTGGCTGCTATCGGAGTTGCCGGAACCGACTCTAAGGAAGCCATCTCCTTGACGGTCACGGCATGACCGCCAATCCATCTCCTATAAACCGACTCTAAGGAAGCCGTCTCCTTGACGGTCACGGTATGACCGTCAAGCTATTTCCTATAAATAGAAGTCCTCACCAGCCTGATAACGGCAGAACAGATATACTTGACAAACTTCTATCTCTCTATTCTCTCTCCTAATCTCTCTCATACTTAATCTCCTTTTGCTGACTTAAGCATCGGCGGGTCTTTCCTCGAAGATACCCCGGGGTTAGCTCACCGTATTGTTTCCTCGTGCAGGTTAAAGCTGTCCCTGTGAACCCTTCTACACCACCACAATACATTGTCGGTAAATCCATACCGGAACAATATTGAAAAAAAAAAAATATATATATATATATATATAAAATTCTACGTCAACTGACTTTGGAAAACTCTCTCAATTTCAAAGGAAACATGCTTATTAGTTGAAATTGTTGACATTATACGTGCATTGTGTACGCATTTCCGCCATGCATGCACGTCGTTGTTGGCTTGCTATCTACCACCGTCCTCTATTATATATTTGTACTAAACTCAAGGTATTTTCTTCATCTCAACTTAGCTTAAATTCTCCAGAAAAATTTTCGATTCTTCCTTTTAATTTCCTTCATTGTGATATAATTTTCCTTTTTTTTAAAACCACTTTAATGATGATTCAATTTTTTGCGATTTTCACTCTCATTTCTCTCTTTAGTTGTGCTACCAATGCGCAACTCTCGCCTTCATTCTACTCAAAAACATGCCCTAATGTTCAAAGTATAGTGCGTAAGACAATGAGTCAAGCCGTGTCTAAAGAGCCTCGCATGGGAGCGTCTATTCTTCGCTTGTTCTTCCATGATTGTTTTGTAAATGTAAATACCTGCGGCATACATTGATTAACTACTTATAAATGTTCATTCATTGGTGATTTTGAAATTAAACTATTCTTGTCATAATACATGTCTAATTCTCTTGGGTGGTGTTTATTTTTCTTGGTAATTATATAGGGTTGTGATGCATCTATACTTTTAGATGACACGACTTCCTTCAAAGGAGAGAAGAATGCATTGCCTAATCAAAACTCAGTTCGAGGTTTCGAAATTATTGACACAATCAAATCAAATGTCGAAGCGGCTTGTACTGGAGTAGTTTCATGTGCTGATATTCTAGCACTTGCAGCACGAGAGGCTGTTGTTTTGGTAAGTGTTATTTTATTCGTTTCATTTTAATCACTAAATGTTCATTTTGGTACGATTCGTCTCAACGTGTATATTACAATTTGCAAATTCTTAACCCATACTAAATTAATCATGCAGCTAAGAGGCCCCTCATGGAGTGTACCAATGGGAAGAAGGGATGGAACCACGGCAAGCGAAGCGGCGGCCAACACCAACCTTCCACCACCCTCCGCCAACCTAGCCACCTTGATCTCCTTGTTCTCAAACCAAGGCCTCGATGCTCGTGACATGACCGCCCTCTCCGGGGCCCACACAATCGGCCAAGCCCGGTGCACCACCTTCCGGGCCCACATCTACAATGACACCAACATTACTCCGTCATTCGCCACCAAACTAAAGGCCAAATGTCCGGGGCCTGCCTCCGGCACCGGGGACGACAACCTGGCCCCACTAGACCTTTTTACGGCTAATAAGTTTGACAACGGCTACTTCAAAGGTCTAGTGTCAAAGCGTGGACTTCTTCATTCGGATCAAGAGTTGTTCAATGGTGGGTCCCAAGATAGTCTGATTAAGTCGTATAGCACAAATTACAAGGCTTTTGCTAATGACTTTGCTAATGCAATGGTGAAGATGGGGAATATCAATCCACTTACAGGATCAAATGGGGAAATTAGGAAGAATTGTAGGCTTGTTAATTAATTAATTAATTAAGCTATAATAATTAATTAATGAGTGAGGTATTATATAATTAGGTTCAAAATGGACCTCTATCTCTAGTCTTTATTTGTGTTCTTAATTACGTACACAAGGATATTTAAGTAGTTTAATTTAGTTGAAGCGTTCAATTTATAGGAACTTTTGTCTTTCATACATGCGATGTTAGACTATATGTTACACATGTTCATCAAACGAATTGAATGCAATATATATACTAGATAATACCCATGCAGTGCACAGTTTAATTTTTCTATAATCTAGTATTTAATAGTAAATGTAATGATAATGAAAGTATAAAATTTGTTTCATATAAAATTAAAGATTTGAACATTTAACTTACGTGATATAAATATCAGAATATGTAAAATTCAACTGCAAGATTTCAGATGTACACAAATTAATACTACACAAAAGTTTTTCTTAAAAAAAACTAATACTTATACAAAATTTAAAGGAAACGTTATTTAAGTGGATTTTCTTTATAAAAAAAAACTCATACAGAATAAGCAATACAATCAAATTTTTTTTTTTCATAAATTTCAACTTTTCTATTATTAACAATACAATCTTTTACAATTTTTAAAAATGCAATGCATCTTTAAAAATTTAAAAAATTCTTTAACAAATGAGCATAGAAGATAAGTGGTATTTTAATTTTTTGCTAAGTTTGACCAGAATAGAGGCTTAAATAATAAAGTAGTAATTATAATTCTTTTAAAAAGAAAATAAAAAGTTGTTCTGAAAAACGGAAAAAATTTAATGTGATCTTATAAAGTAGGGGACGGTTTTAGGTGGGAAAATGGAGAGTTTAGGAGGGAAAGTGTTTTTTTAGTGGTTGTCCTTTTAGTATATAGTACTAGGTGGTACCCGAGCAAATGCTCGGTTTTAAAATTTGATATATGTAGTATAAAAAGAAAATTATTTAGAATGCAATTTAATTAAAATTTTATTAGAATAATTTCGACTTTTACTTATCTTTTCAAAATAATCATGTCTTTTGATTATTCTAGAATAATCCCGACTCTAATCCTCCATTCTCAAAATAAATCGGAGTGTTATGTTTGTTAATTGAGTTGATTCATGCCATGATTATTGTGAGTAATTGTTTTTAAAAAAGCTTGGATTATTTTGATAATATTAGTGAAAATTGGAATTACTCTTGTAAGTTTTTCTAAAATAATTTCTTAATAAATAAATACATCTTAAAAGCTTTATGTGCCTGTATTTTCAATACATTTTTAGTTTAAAATTAAAAGTCATTTAATTTATTTATGGAAGAAAACTTTTATTAATAAAACATTTTTATTTCTAGTTTCAATGTACTTTGAAATTAAAAAGTCATTATTATTAATTAGAATATTAAAGAGAGTAGGGAAGAAAGAGAGTAATAAATGTGCTTTAGGAGGGAAAATAAGAGTTTGAGAGGGAAATTACTAATTTTAGTGGTTTTAACTTTCGTAGTATAGAATAGAAAGAATAGAATAGAATAGAAAGATAAGTATAGATGAGAATAATATATATATATATATATATATTATATTTTATATTATATATTATATATATTATATATTATATTATATTATATTATATTATATTATATACCCTACTAAAACTCTTACCACAAAAATATACCCCCTTTCCCTCCCAAACTACCATTTTTCCCTCCTAACCAAAAAAAAAAAACTACAAAGCACATTAATAAATGCATATCTTACATTTCCAATGAAGTGAAAAAAGAGTAGGTACACCATAAAAAATTAAAAAGAAAAAGAGTATGTATACAAAAAATATTTTAATTGCCATACATTGAGAACTGAATGTAAAACAATTAAATTTTGCTATGCTATACAGAAATGAGAGACAATATTATTTTAATTTCACACCAAACTATTTTATTTTGTGGTGAATATTCTTTTTAAAAAATTTCAATATATTAAAACAATAAAACAATGTGAGTTTCTTATATAATATCTTAATTTTTTAAAAATAGATACTTAATATATGTTGCATTCATGCAAAATCAATATTTAATTAACTAATTATCATCATATTTGTTATCACATGCTACAAAAAAAATTAAGCCGTGCATTGCACGGGGATTAAATAGTATAATATATACGGTTTCGAGGATGGAGTGATTAGGCCGGCAACCGTAAGGGTTACCAATCTTCTTAAATTTGCAATATATATAATATACAAATGTTCATCAAAATTAAATTAAAAGATTAATTATCGTAATAATTTCTCTCTAATTTAATTTAAATATATTAATATCTTATCTTATTGTTATGTGTCACAAAAAAAGAGAGAGAGAATTGGCAACCCTCAAGGATGCTCAAACATTTCCCCTTGATCTATTATTGCTCAAGGTACCTCATGCATAGATATTTGAAATAATTTAGGGGTAACGAGTGAAAAAATTGTTTTGAAAAATAATTATATATATATATTGTATTATGCTAAAAAGTTACTAACTTATAAAAAAAAGTTGTGAGTGTTATTGTACTTTTTGTTTTTGAAATAATGAGTGTTATTCTATCAAAAATAAATTATTATTGCAGAGATTTGCGAAATATATTTTAGTTAACGTATAAGTCTGATTTTCTTTCATTTATATTTATATAGTATTGTTTCTCTTGAAAATTTAGGGTTGTGATGCGTCTATACTTTTGGATGATCTGATACACTATGTCACTATCCTTAGCTTTTTTGGAGAAAAGAATGCATTTCGTAACAGAAACTCAGTTAGAGGTTCTGAAGTTATTAATACGATAAAATCCAATATAAAAGAAGTGTGCATTACGTGGAATAATAGTTTCATGTGCTGACATTCTAGCCCTTAGCTTGCAGCACAAGATCGAGGGCGTCATTTTGGTAAGCAATAACTATATTTAGAGCTGGTAAAATCTGACTCAACCCAATAACCCAACCCAATAATATGGGTTAGGTTGAGTTTTTCAACCCGTTTAGCTAAATGGGTTGACCCAACCCAACCCGTTTAATTTAATGGTTTGGGTCGGGTTGAAATTCTCAACCTGATTTCAACCCGCTTGACCCATTAAGAAAATACTTTGAAATCAAATTAGGTTCAAGTTGAATTGAAATACTAATCTAATATATCACATTCATATTTTACTTTTTTATATGTTCTAGATTCTTTATGATATGATTTATGTAGTTGGTCGATCGTAATGACTTAAAATCTAGTTCTTGTCTTTCACATTAGAACTCAAAAGGTTGTTAGTTATTAATTACGTACTACCTTGTTATTATTTAATTAATTGTTTTTTTGGATTTTGTGATTTAATTAATTATAAAATATTTTTAGTTATTCTTCAATTAGTTATTTTGATTAAAATAATAATTATTTTAATTAAATTATTAAAAGTGAAAAATACAAGTGTATTATCGGATGTTCCAAAAATATAATAATCTAATTTTGATTTGTCTAAAATTTGGAAAAAAAAATATTTTCATAAATTAAATCCTTGTGTTTTCCTGGTTTATAAAATAAAACTCATGCTCTCTAATATTTTGGCCATCCAATTTTATTATTCCTTTGTCCACCTAAACTTATTTTCCAAGCAAATCATAATTTCCTTATACTCCCACCGTAACATAAAACTTTCAACATTTACTAAAAATAGATGTAACAAAAAACTTTCAACAATTTACAAACTTTCCATTTATGGTAAAAAAATTCACAAAATTTACCTATTTGCCATTACTTATCAAACATAATTTTTCATTAAACATTAACTGTACATAATTAACAATATTAACCTTATGAGTTATGACCACCACCACCACCACTTTTCACCACCAATGAACAACAACCCTTTACCAGAACACCCATCACTAGCCAACATCCTAGCCCAACCACCATCCTTAGTCGAACCAAGCCAGCTACCAATCGACCTGAACCGACCACCAGCCTTCGACCTTCGAAATGCTACACCACCCACAAACCCAGAACCACCACCATCAAACCAAGCCAGCCACCAACTCGACCCAACCACTAGCCTTCGAAGTTCAAACCACCCTTTGACCTTCGAACCGCTGCACCAGCCACAAACCTAGAACCACCACCATCGAACAATTCGAAACCCCAACTCTCTATCCTCCTCCCTCTAATTCGTCTTCTCCACACAATTTTGTCGGGCTTGTGAGGGTTTTTTGAAGGTTGATTGAAGGTAGGCGGCGGTGTTTGGGTGCTTATTTGGGTGGCTAGGGTTGCGATTTGGGTAGCTAGCATTGCGATTTGGGTGGCTAGGGTTGCGATTTGATGTGGGGTGGTGCTGGGTCGGTTGCTGGGGTTGCGATTTGATATGGGGTAGTGCCGCGAACCTGAGTCGGTTGCTTGGATTGCGATTTGGGTGGTGGTCTGCTGATGTGGTGGTGTTTGGTGAGAAGTGGTGGTGGTGGTGGATGATTACTGATTAGGGCTGTTTTTTTTTTTTTTGAGAATTAAGGCTGATTAGTGCTGTGTTAATTAGGGTTGATTAGTGCTTTAGAAGTTTTGTCTAGGGAAACGTATGTGGTACAATTGGTGAAAGTTTTTAGTTACGGAGGGAGTACTTATTTGATGACCAACTTTCTAAATCAAAGTTGCCTAATCTTGTTCAGATCATCAAGTATATAAATTCCTAAAACCGAAGAATTGTACGTTCTTCAATCAAGAAATTGCCTCAAGTCATACCTTCCATATTTGATCACCTATATATTTTATCATAAATACCCCTAATATGATCCTCACACCCTAATATAATTTCTCACAACCACACATAAAATCCTTTCATTTGATTTCCTCTCTTCTTTCCCAGATTTTCATCTCTGATCTAATTATTTTCGTTGGTTTTTAGCCCGGTTTAGTTCAGAGCCAATTTTCGGGCACTTATGGTCACTTTTAGATATTGTTGGTCATGACGGATTGTTCCTTTTGAAGAATCCAAGAGGTTAGGAACAAGAATTATGCAAATCCGAGTAATATTGAAAGAGTTATGTGTAAAACCCCATAATTTAGGAACCCTTAAAAAAACTGTCCAAGGGTCATCCGTCTTACCTTGGGTCCCAAACTACGGGAGCGCTACTCAAAAGAACCCATTCACTAAGGAAATTGATACTTAAAATATAATTTTAGAAGAAGGAATAAAGAAACATTTAAACCCGCAAAATACTAGACCATTTTACATCTAAAGTATGCATCAGAAGTTTCAAGCTACAATATTTTTAACCAAAACGAGAATAAACTAACTTATTACACCCAAGGAAAAACAAGTTTCAAAGTCTTAGACATTATTTATCGTAATAGAACTTCAAGCCAAGGTAAAGGTCAATTCTCACTCAACGTTGTGCACCAAACCCACCTGCACCAAATAGCGAATAGGAAACAAACAAGAAGGAAACAAAAAAATCAGAAAAACTGAGTAATTACGACTCCATCCCGTAAAACAAGTAATTTTATTCTGAAACTAATTTTTAATTTTATTAACAATAAAATATTTAGATAGTATAAATGACATCCTCCTTACATTTACACACTTTAAAAAAACTAAACAATTGGAATAATTTACATATTCAAATTAATTCAAGAGAGGGAAAGAGAACGCTAGTAGGCCGGGACTAGTCCCAAGGTAACCACCTACTTATAATAGGGTTGCGCATCACCCTGTTTGGCCAAGAATATGTTAACAACATATCCCTAGTGTGCACAACCCTCACTAAACTAATGGGTATCCGCAATTAACCGCGCACCAATAGCATTAGGAGGAAGACTTATGAAAGATAAATAATGGCATTGTAATATAAAACCCACTAGAAGCCTATTGGGTATCCACATTTGTGCACCAATAGAACAAGATCTAGTAGGGCAGCCTGTTCTTCACCCTTTATTTTGGGTTTCATTCCCTTCTTGAGTAATTATACCTTTATATCTTAGCTAAATAAAATAATTACATAGTGATGTATTTCACATTGGACCAGAGTTACACACTAAAATTATAGTGTTCAATACCTTCCTTCAAATTAACTAAGGTAATTAACATATTACACCATTTACTCGACCCATATTATAATCATACACATCCAACCATCATGTTTTAAAATAATTCAACATTTATATACTTATATACACAAGTACTAGTAGTAAAAGAGTATCATTATTATAGTTTATAAAGAAACTACCTATAATCTATATAAACAAATTTCACAACCACAGCCACATAATACGTTTTCCACATAGTCACACAAAAATAGTTTCCTAGCGGGATTCTAAAATTCTTGATGGACATCGAAAGTTACCTCGTAGGCGCGTAAATTATTGTTCTAACAATTCTCGAATAGCTCCTTACTCAACGTCGATCTACAATTAAGACAACCCTAAAATTAGGATAGTTACATTACCGTAACTCAAATAGCTACCAACGAAAAGAAAGAAAAAAAAAAAAACGAAAAACAAAAAAACAAATTCCTTGAACAAAGACTTCCTACGGAGCCCTCACTGTAGGAAGCAATTTAGATAAAAATCATAAAATAACAAATAAATAAAAAGGTAAAAGAATTTTAAATAAAAGTAATCCTTTTTTTATTATTATTTTGGGGTCATAAATCAAAGTTGCTACAGGAAGAACTTTTCAATTGTCTTCTTCCTTAAAAGCTTATTGTTCACTAAAAAAAATTAAAATAAATTTAACAACTCTTAAAACAAGTACTTCAAATTCATTTTCAAGGAACCTAAGTTTAAAACCTTTTGATATTGAGAAAGCTGAAAGTCTGAAGATTGAAATTTGGTACTTCAATTAGATAGCTGAAAAGCTCAAGTTATTCAACAATGGTGGGTTTTATCTTCCAAAGAACAAAATCTACTTCGGTGTTTTTTTTTTTTTTAAGGGTATGGAGAAAGATAAATTGTCTTACCTGTGTTATTGAGATGTGGAAAAGATGATAGATAGAGAAGCATGAAGAGTATACATATATATAAGGTGTGATTTCCTTCATGAATAAGTAGTCTGATTTAATAAGATGCAACTTCAAGGGTCACAAAGTTTTGAGTTAATTCCACATTGAAGCATTGTAACTGTTAGGGAGCTGAAATGAAGGGTTGAGTTTAATATTGAAGGATCTGTAGGATTGGGCATTGAAGAAAAAAATGGAGTCTCTTAGTTTCCCCCTTTAATTCCATGCGTGAGTGTTTGGAAATTTTTTTTATTTTTTTATTTTTGTAAATTATAAGTGATGATTAGTAACTGATTAATTAATTATGTTAAAATATCTTTTTTTTGAAGTCATTTGAAATTATATATATAGTTTCAATCAGATCTATTAACCGCATTACCTCAATTGGTATTGTACAAAATATCTCGTTTAAAAATATAATTTTACGACTTTAAATGAAACAATAGGCTAAAATTCTTTTTTTTTTAAATAAGGGAAATAAAGACGTCGTAAAAATACTGGGTATTACATTATGGCCTCGATCTGCAAGTTTATGCATATAAAGAATACTAGTATTAACCCCGTGCTATGCACGAATTTTGATCATTTAAACCAATTATTATGTAAGTTTATGGATTTTTTTTCCTTATTTAAAGCGAAATATATGATTTCTATTAAGCTAACCTTGTTATTATTTAAGCCAAAAATAAGTCAAATGATTATTTAACATGTTATTTTCTATTGTTTTTTATCACTATTTTACAATCATTCAACCTATTTTTTGCTTTAAATGATAACAGTAACTTGAAACAACAGATAACTAATAGATTAAATATTCGTTTAACCTATTTTTGGCTTAAATGATAACAAGGTTAGCTTATTTCTGGATTTTCAAAAGGTTGGCTTAAATGTGGAAGATCAGCCAAAGGTTGGCTTATTCTTGGCAATTTTTCCTTTTGAATTTGAGTTATTTTAGGTATGGCGATTTGATTTATTGTGATATGTGATTTCACAAGATTAAGGATCAAAGTGGAACTCGATTTATAGGAGTAAGGAGACATTTAAGGTTTTTTATTTTAAAAAAGGAAGAAAGAAAGAAAGTAGGAAAGAGTGACAAATGGATGACAAGTGACGCTTAAAGTTCCTATTTTAAATATTTAAGTATAGATTTGAAAATTATGTACTTATTTTGGTTTTTGCAACATAAATGCATAGATAAATAATCTTAGCTAATTGGTTTGGCGCCATAATTCACATATTCTTTTGGTTCCAAAGTTCAAATAACTATTAAAATTTATAACATAATCTTTTGATAAAATAATTAATAATTAATTAATTAGAAAAAAAATCAAAAATGAGGGGTATTACAAGTTTGGTCAAACTTTATAATAGGTTGATGAAGATTTAGTTTAGTATAGTTTGGTTCAGTTCAATGATTTTTAGGGTTTTGGATAGGCCAATTTCAGTCGTTTTGTTTAGGTTCTATTCAGTTTAACTAATTCATTCATCAGGCAATAACAGTTTATGTCATTTTCAATTTAAGTGTTTTTCAAGCTGTTATGGGATATTTAAATTCAATCTGTTTCAATTTCGATCGTACTTAACCCATCTCAACGGGTTCCAACCCAAACTGACACCCTAAAGCCTCAATTATTGAAAAAATTGTTAGGTTCACAAATGTTTTTGTTTGTTTATTTTTAAAACACTAAATATACAATTAATAGGGTCGTTATAGCTAGGACGTTACTGGGTTTGGTGGGTGATGGGTTGGAGATGGGAATGAAAATCATACTCATCATGAATATTGGGGCAGGGATAAATTTTATGTTATACTTTGATAACTTCATAAATGTTGATTTATATGCAGCAATGATATCATTCATTCATTCATTGTTCTAGCAGGGAAGTTTTCATTTTGTTCTGATATTTTTGGATGGTTACATCATGACTCAGGTGCCTCCTTTTATATGGTGGCTACACAAATCCCTAAAAGGATATTCTAGCTTACCTATGACATTCATACACCTGTCCTAGTACTAGTATTTGATTACAGTACAAAGAGTAATGACCAAGGCTAGGCAAAATATGTAATACATCAAATTATATTGGACTGGACTAAAGCAAAGCCCATTAGCTTAGCTTACTAATACTAATATCCTCCAACACTCCCCCTCAAGATGAGAGTGAAGGTGAAGGCTGAAATCCCATCTTGCCCATTAGAGTTTGATGTTGCTTGACTGAGAGAACCTTGGTGAGAATATCAACTACTTGATGAGATGAGGGAGTGTATATTGGTTGGATGATCCCTTCTTTTACCTTGTCACGAATAAAATGACAGTCAATTTCCACATGTTTGGTGCGTTCATGCTTGACTGGATTTGCAGTCATAGCCAAGGCTGCTTGATTGTCATATTTGATTGTTGCAGCACCAAGATCAGTGAGCCCCAAATCCTTCAGAATTTGTTGAATCCAAAGCACTTCACACACAGTGAGGGCCATACATCTATATTCAGCTTCTGCACTGCTTCTTGAGACCACTGATTGTCTCTTTGATTTCCAAGAGAGTGGGGACTGCCCTAGCAATAAGCAATAGCCAGAGGTTGATCTTCTTGTAACAGCACAACCTGCCCAGTCACTGTCACAATATGCTGTGAGCTGGGCAAAGGAAGAGTTGGCCAGGAAAACTCCTTGGTTGCTGCTGCCCTTGAGATATCTGAGTACCCTCTTTGCAGATTGAAGGTGGACATTGGTTGGTGAGTGCATGAATTGACTCAAGACATGCACTGTGAAGGCAATGTCTGGCCTTGTAATGGTAAGATAAATCAGCTTACCTACCAGCTTCTGATAGACAGCAGGGTCTGGCAATGGATCACCCACTTCACTAGTGAGCTTGACATGAGTGTCTAGGGGAAGTTTTACAGCTTTACAATCATGCATTCCATATTCAGTTAGAATGTCAAGAATGTACTTCGTTTGACTGATGAAGATGCCTTGTGATGTCATGTCAACTTCAATACCCAAAAAATATCTCAATTGTCCAATGTCCTTCATGTGAAATTTTTGGGACAGGAAATTCTTTGTAGCCTGAATGTCTTCATAGTCAGATCCAGCTATTAAGAGGTCATCCACATACACCAAAGCCACTGTGAGTTGATTGCCTTGATGTTTGGTGAAGAGAGAATAATCACTTTTAGATTGAACAAAGTTGTAGTCTTGGAGTGCTTGACTCAACTTTTCAAACCATTTTCTAGGAGCCTGTTTGAGTCCATACAGAGACTTGAGGAGTTTACATACTTTCCCTTCATTAGCTTGAGGCTTGTTCACAATCTCCCCCTCACTTGCTACTGCAATTTTTTGTCCTGCACCTTCATACCCTGGTGGTAATCTCATGTAAACATGCTCCTGCAAGTCACCATGTAAGAAAGCATTTTTAACATCCATTTGTTCCACATACCAATTTTTTTACAGAAGCTACAGCAAGTAGAGATCTAAAAGTTGACATCTTGGCCACTGGTGCAAATGTCTCTTCATAGTCTATGCCATATTGCTGCCTATTTCCAAGCACAACTAGTCTAGCTTTATATCTTTCTAGACTTCCATCTGAGTTATATTTCACTTTATACACCCATTTACTTCCAATGGGTTTTTTTTCCTTTTGGTAAATCAACAATTTCCCAAGTTTTGTTATCTTCCAATGCAGTTATTTCATCATTCATGGCATCTACCCATTCTTTGCATTTCACAGCATCTTTAAAGTATTTTGGTTCTTTGTGTTTCTCAGCATTCACCATAAAACACCAGAAATTCTGTGATGATGGTGCATTAGTAATGGATTGTATTTTTGTAGCACTGACATTTTCAAGACAGGCTAAGTTGCTGCTTCCTGACCTGGTTCCAGACTTATTGGTTGTAGTATAATAGTCTTGCATCCACTTGGGTGGTCTGTGTTCCCTAGTGGACTGTCTAAGTCTGAACTCAGGTGATCTTTCCCTAGTTGCTTCTTCCTCAATTTCTCTCATTTCAGTGTTTAATTCTTCTTGGGCTTTTGTTTCAATTGTCCCATCTATCACATTCTGTTCTGTGTTATAATCTAACTCCCATACAGAGGAAAGATTATTGTTGTCATCACTTACTACTCCTACCTTACTTTTGGTTCCAAATATTTTGTAGGGATAAATCCCTTCATAAAATTTGGTGTCTCTACTCACAAACACAGCTTTGGTATAGAGATTCAACAATTTGTATCCTTTTTGATTTTTTGCATAACCAAGAAAAACACAAGGAATTCCTCTTGGTGTCAATTTATCATGTGTTTTATATTGGTTACAAGCCATTACTAAACATCCAAATGTTTTAAGAGAATCATAGTCAGGTTTTTGTTTGAAAAATACCTCATGAGGGCTTTTGTTGTTGTGAAGAACAGTTGGAACTTTGTTGATGATGTGCACTGCTGCCATAAGACAATCTCCCCAGTACTTCAAAGGCAATCCTGCTTGGAACCTCAATGCTCTGCACATTTCAAGCAGGTTTCTGTGCTTTCTTTCCACCCTTCCATTTTGCTTAGGTGTATCTACACAACTTGTTTCATATACAATCCCATGCTCCTTGTACAATGCTTCACCTGATAATTGTTGTCTTCAATCAGCTTTTGCACAGAAAGTAGATTGTGTTTGAATGATGGAACATATACCACTACATACAGTTCAATCTCATTTTTCAGCTTGACTCTCCCCCTATGGGTGATCTTCACTTTTTTTCTCCATTTGGTAGGTTTATCAAGGGTTGCTTAGTCAACTTTGCAGGATCTTCCAACAGCTCATAGCTACCAGTCATATGGTGAGATGCACCTGAATCCAAGATCCACTTTTCTGATGTGTTTGTTGTGCTCAGGTAACAGCTCACCATACCTGCATAAGCACAGTGACTGTCCAGCTCATCTTCATCAAATTTTCCAGGGGCAGAGGTAGATTTTGAAGCAGAAGGTAGCAACTTTAACAGTTGTTCAATTTGTTGAGGGGTTATGTTAGGTAAGTTGGTTGTATTGCTATTTTCTCCATCTTGCTACATTTGTGCATTTGCAGCAGTTCTATATCCACCTCTTTGTCCTCTTCCTCTAGTGCTCCTTCCACCTTTTCCTCCCCTAGTGTTACTTCCAGTGTCCTTTTCTTTTCCTTTCCACTTTTCTCCCTGTTTCTGTTCAATCCGGCTAGGATAACCAACAACAATCCAACACTCCTTTTTCATGTGGCCAGTCTTTCCACAAGCTACACATACTGGGACTCCTGTTTTGCTGAAAAAGGCCACACCATTCTCTTCCTTTACTGCCTTTAAAGCAGTCCTTTGAGACTCCTCTTGCTGGACTGTATTACATGCCTCATCAACAGTAGGCAAAGGAGACATCATGAGAAGATGACTTCTCTGAGCTGCATTAATGTCATCCAACCCATTAAGGAACTGGAACAACATCTGCTCTTCTTTTTGTTGGTTTAGAGCCTTATAATGAGCCCTAACTTCTACTGTATCTGTAGTGATAGGAGGTAGGGAGTTCAATGAGTCAAGTTCTTCCCACAATCCTCTATGCTCAGTGTAGTAATCACTTACAAACCTTCCTTCTTGTTTTGTTTCATAAAGCTGCTTGTTTATCTGATATTTTCTTGAACCATTAGTAAGTTGATATCTTGCCTCTAGTTGTCTCCATATTTGTTCAGCCTTAGTCATGAACATGACATATTTTTTTATACTTTCAGAAACATTTCCTAGAATCTAAGATATTACCATGCTATTACATGTATCTCAAGCTTCTTGCTTAATCTTATCAGTTGGGTCTCTAGTCACTGTTCCTGTGACAAATCCAAGCTTCTTTTTTAAAGCTAGTGCAAGTTCAAATGCACGTTTCCAAGGCCTAAAGTTTGAAGGTCCTTGAAGTTTTTCCACCACAACAGATCCACTCCCATCAGAGGGGTGAATATACAGAGGATTAGTGTTTTCTATGGTGGTCATTTCAACAAACACCTTATCTACTCAAGTTTCAGTGATTATGCAGGAGTTCGTTTAGCAACAGAAAAAGAAAAGAATAGAAGAACAGAAAGAACAACATAGATAAATATCTAACCTCAGCTTTGATACCATGATAACTTCATAAATGTTGATTTATATGCAACAATGATATCATTCATTCATTCATTGTTCTAGCAGGGATGTTTTCATTCTGTTATGATATTTTTGGATGGTTACATCATGACTCAGGTGCCTCCTTTTATATGGTGGCTACACAAATCCCTAAAAGGATATTCTAGCTTACCTATGACATTCATACACCTGTCCTAGTACTAGTATTTGATTACAGTACAAAGAGTAATGACCAAGGCTAGGCAAAATATGTAATACATCAAATTATATTGGACTGGACTAAAGCAAAGCCCATTAGCTTAGCTTACTAATACTAATATCCTCCAGCATACTTGCCCTATTCCCACCCCGCCCCACCTCATATCCATTAAAAATAAAAATGTTTGATTAGTGTGGGGATGAGGAAGAAAATATTTGGCGGAGAGGAGGATAGGACAATCAACATTTGTCCCATTGCGCCTCATTAACATCCCTAATATAAAAGGTGATTTTTTTTTTTTTTGTTTATTAGAATTGAGAAAAAACCAAAAGTTAAATATTGTTACTATTTAGAGTTTGACCTATTATCTTCAATTAGAGCATGTTTAGTTGCAAGTTTTTAGAATAATAGAAAGAACGGATGTCGTAATATTATTAATAATTACTCCCTTCGTCCACATTTAATTGCTCCATTATTTTGACTTTGACACTATTTACATTGTTACTTTGACCTTGTTTAATTTGATATGGGTAATGAAAAACATAGTCATGTGGGATCTCGTTTGATTCGTCTTGGAGCATACTTTCCAAACATATAGTTTTTATAATTTTTTCTTATGTATAATTAGAGATATTAATATTTAAAGTTATGTATCAGGAGATGTGAAAAGACAAATGAAGCAATTAAATGTGGACAGAGGGAGTAATAGAGAATTTGGTTCTGATATTTGGGTATGAAGCTTCATACCCAATGATTTTTCATTTCCTTCTCAAACCCATGAATTTCATACCCATGAATTTAATTTATATCCACCTCCCCCCTCAAAAGTTTCTCATCAACTTACCTCCCGAGGATTGATAAACTAGCTATTAGTTGTTATATGCATTTAGCAGTTTTTGAATGAATGTCTTAATTATTATCCCGTGCAACGCAATTATTGTCCTGTGTAACACAATTATTGTCCCAAGGGTGTCGTTTATTGTCCACGTACTATTTTAGTTTCACTTGTACGCAGGACCACCTCCATTTATTTCTGACACAAATGAAACAATATAATTGGTATCCCAGCTGCTAAATGCATATAGCAGCTAAGAGTGGAGATTTACTCTTCCCCCCCGCCCCCCCCCCCCCTATTAGAAAAATGAACCAAAGAGCAACATGAAAGTAATGGATTCATACCTAAGGGAATACCATTCTTGATTTCTTATACCTTCTATTCTATGTTTAAAACCAAACACGCCCTTAGGGCTCGTTTATATTAGCTGAATAGAGATGAACTGAACTTAATAGAGATGAACTGAACTGAACTGAATAGAAGTGTATTAATTGAACTAAATAGATATGAACTGAACTGAATAGAGATTAACTGAATTGAACTGAATTGATTATAATCTGAAGTAAACAAGCCTTTAGTGTCGGTTGCATACTTGTATCTTGCTTACGTAGCCCTTCTATTAATTTTCTTAAGAGAATTATCGCTCCTATATTATTATTATTATTTTGGCGAAGGGGCGGCTTGTGTATTATTAATTTATTATTTTGAAGTTAATCATTGTTCCTTTGCTCAAAAAAAAAAATCATTGTTCTTTGTTATTATTAATTTATTATTTTGGAAGTTAATCATTATTTTGAAGTATTTCTTTTAGATAAGTCTTGAATTAAGACTATCTTATTCCCGATCAAAACAACCTAAGATTAGCTCCAAAGTAAATGATGACAAAAGACAGTCAAAGTTTACATAATTTAATTAAGCAAACAATAATAAGTAAATAAATAAACAAAATTAAAATGGTAGGTGTAGTGTTTTTTAAAGAGCAGCTAATGACTATACTTTCTCCATTTTTTTTACTGTTACACTTTGATAAAAAATGTGAGAGTTTTTTTTTTATCAAAGTGTAACAACTAAAACAAACTGAGGTATTATTATGCTCAAAACTCAAAAGACCCTTGGTTGCATAATTGCATAAATTCCATTATACTTTGCTATATTCTATGAATAAAAATGCACACAGATTTTAACTAATTTTGAGTTTGTGACTACCTATATTCTTAAATATTTACAACATTTAAGTATTTTTACTTCGATAAAAGGTGTATTATTGTATGTATAGTTAGTAATTTAGTACATACGTATGTGGGGTATGAGTAAAAAGTGTAGATATGATGTTTGTAATTGAATGATTCTAATTAATTTAACAGACATGTAGCATAAACATTTTTGATAAAAGATAGATATGATTAGACATGACAAACTGGATATGAGATTAGAAACCCGATTTCATTCCAAAAAGGCAATATGTAACATCATCCGAAAGCTAAACCAATCCCGACCCGATCTCCATTTGGTTCGAAACTCATCTGAATTCGAACTAGTCCGATCCAAACTCGCCCAGTTCGAAAACAACCTAATCCAAACTTATCCCAATCTAAAAAAAATCAGTTTAAGAGTAATTTGCTTAAAGATAGCTTTGGTTCATTACTCAGTTTCCACTTCCAATAAAGCTTTATATGGAAGAAAATTAAATTAATGGACAGCTAAAATGATTTAATAATAATTATATTAATTGCATATACATAATTATAATTTATGTATAATTGTTAAACCAAAAGAAAATCTATAATAAAACGAAGAATTTATCATTACTATCATTGATCGAGCTGATTCGAAATCACACAGATTGAAGCGATCCAGTCTGAAATGGTTCCAATCCATTTTGGTTCGAATCATTGAAACGGTACAGTCCGATCCGATCCAAAAGCGGTCTTGAAATTAAATTGGACCAAAATGTTCTGATGGAATCCGATCTAAACAATCTGATTGTCGAGTCTAGGTTTGATAGGATATAATCCATTTTTCTCTCATAAAATATAATTTTAAAAATAGATTGGTAAATTGGTAATGGAAGTAAATTTTGTTTAAATCTGAAAGGGAAAATAATGCTTATTCTAATGGAAATTCTAATTGACCCCAAATTATCCACTTTTTTTAAAAAAAAAAAAAATAACAATGTCATTCTCACATAATACCGATCAATCCTGATCAAATGGTAATTAATTTATCGTATGTAAAAATATAAAGAAAACACAATGGTAGAGATGCAATGGCCTAAAAAAGTCATGTGAAAATATGATTAACAAAGTTGATTTTTATTTGTCATGCCAAATTACACCATTAAGTCTATTTTACATCCGGATGTACATAGAGATATGTACTTTCAATGTGTTTTATTACTCATTTTAAATAATATGCTATGTTTGGATATAAGAATTTCATTTGAAATGATGGATTTGGGCCAAATTAAATGTTTAGCAAGTAAAAGAATTTGGAATTGGATTTGGCCCAATTCCCAACCCAAATGCTTAACAAGCAAATATTGTGTATTTCAAATATTTAATAAAACTATGGCATTTCAAATTCGAAAAACAATCCAAACAAATAGTTGTCATTTAAATGGTAACATTTCAATTTCAAAAATTGAATTCACCAATTTGAAATGAATTCCACATATCCAAACACTACCTTACTCATTTTAAAATAATAAAAAAATCTATAATTAAAATGAGTGGAATTACCCTTAAATATATTTCCTCTGTCCCTTAAAGTTTGCTACATTTGCCTTTTCACACCTCCCAAAATACAACTTTAAATGAATATATCTTTAAATGTATATACTAAAAAAATATAAAAATTACATATTAAAAAACGACACGTTGAGACGAATCAAACGAGATCACACTTGACTATATTTTTTCTTATACGTATAAAATTAGGGAGAGTCTAAGTTACACATTGTACAATGAATAGTGCCAAAAGTCTTTAAGTAGCAAACAAATAGGGACGGAGGAAGTACTATACATCAAGATATATAGAATTCCCTCCGTAACTAAAAGATTTCAACAATTGGGTTGTTTGCGGACTCCTAGGCAAAACTTAATGCAAGCTTAGAGAAATAATTAGGCCCTAATGATATCAGTCCACTCTTAAACCATCACTCTTCACCCCAACCTACACAATCAAAGCCCACCAGCACCACTGCATGAGCCGCCGTCACCCCTTCAACTCCACCACCTCAACACCTTTAAAATGGAGCCAAAATGACCTAAAGTCGAGGCAGTGCCCTTCAAAATCAAGCAAACAACCAACCAAATCAACCCATCGAATGAGCTACCGGCCCACCGCCCTTCGAAATCGAGCCGACCATCAACATCGAGCCACTAGCAGTGGGTTGTGGGATCGAAATCGAGCAATGGAGCCTTCAATATCGAGCCGCCATACTTGCTCTAGGTTTTCGGGTTTGATGTTCGTGAGTTCTGGGTTCGTGCGTCATGAAATTTATTGTGGTGGGTTCGAGTGGTGGTAATTGGGTGGCTAGGGTTTGGGTTGCTGGGGTTCGGCCGTTCAGGTAGTGGCTGGTTAGTTGGGGTTTGATTGTGGTGGGTTCAAGCATTGATAATTGGGTAGCTAGGGTCTGATTCGCTGGGGTTTAGGTGGTGGTTGGGTGGCTAGGGTTAAGGTGGTTGTGGCTGTGATTCAAGGATAGGTGGTGGTTGGTGTGGATGTGGATGAAAGGTGGTGGCCTGGTGGGTGGGGGTTAGGATGAACGGTGGTGGCCTGGTGGGTAGGGGTGAGGATGAACGGTGGTGGCTTTGTGGGTGGGATGGTGATTAAATGAGGGATTAGGGAACATTATAATTTGTTAATAATATTATTAATGTTTAATGAGAAATTATAAGTTGATAAGTAATGACAATTTGGTAAATTTTGTGACTTTTTCTTAGCTGAAATGGAAAGTTTGGCAATTGTTTATATAAATTAGAATTTTGTGAATATAGTCAAGATTCACTTCTAATTCGCGATAGATGAATTTTTTTTTGAAAAAATTGCTAAAAATATTCCAAATTTTTTTTGTTACACACATTTAAAAACTGTTAAAATCTTTATGTATGGAGTAGAATTTTTAAATCACACAAATATATTCATTTTTACAACCACCATTAAAATGGATACAAGTGGGCCGAGTTGAAGTTTGGTGGGTCTGGCTGTATCAAAGCAAGCTTGATGACTCTATAAGTATAGCTGCGCTACACTATCTCGAAGAAGAGGTATATATCATTTCAACAATAAATAAATAAATTCCCCTCAAAAAATAAAATAAATAAATAAAGCATCACTCAAAATGGAATACATTTTAATTCTTCTCATACCTCTATATTAGTTACAACATACCTATTTGAATTCGTAAGTATTTTAAGAAAGATATTAGGAGTGTCTTCTAAATTAATTTCAGAACTTATCAGGTCAGGTCAATTAAATGAAAAATAAAATTAATAGAAATAATTTTAACAAGAAAGAACAAAACTATATACTACTGGTGTTATAATTATTTTACTAAATTAATTAGCTCCCTTACTTGCTCAAATCTATTCCTAAAAATGCATGCCAAAAACGTATGATGTGAGTAACATGGTTCTGAGATTGGTGTGAGTCTTAGACGTACTCTCGCCTAGCTAGTGGTTAAGTTTTGCAAATATCAAGCCTGAGGTCTTAAATTTAAACATCACCACACATATTTGCAAGGATTCCTTATACCCCCTTCCCTCTTGTGGATGCGTGTGGCGGCTAATTTGGACGGAATAACTTGCCGCCGCAGGATTAATTTCAAAGCCTAATATCATCCACATTATCTTTTAAAAAAAAAAAAAACTCTTAATTAATGGTATAGTTGGTAGATGCCACTACAAATACAACAAGATATATAGAAAAATTATTAAAATATAGCAAGATGTAGCAAAATTAATTTTTTTAGTGCTCTCAATAATTTCTCATCGTCTATCAATACTTAAATACTAAACGACACTATAAATCCGCCTCTATCTAGTATTAATGACGTTAATTTTGTCAACTCAATTGAAAGGCAAAAAAAAAAAAAAACCCTACATTAATTTGTCTGATCTGTATATTATACGTCAACGGTTTTTATTAGAAAATCTCTTGATTTCAAAGAAGACAAGCTTAGCTGAAATCTTTGAAACCGTACCGGTGGCGAATTCAGCCACTTTAATTGGGTTTTATGACTTTATTTAAATTTGAAAAAATAAAATTTTTATCTATAAAATAAAATTCTGGATTTTTAGAAAAATATTCCTTAAATTTTGGTGACTTGTAAAATACTAAAAAATATATTTTGACCCAATTAGATATTATTCCTGAATCCGCTACTGATTGTGCATACATTATTGTATTACGCACATGGCACATCCCATCCGCCATGCACATTCTTGGCCTACCAATTCTACCACCATGCTTTAGTATTAGTATATATAATAAACCTATGCTATTTTCTTCATCTCAACTTAGCTTCAATTCATAAGAAAATTTTTAATTCTTCCTTTAGTTTTCATTATCTGGTGATAAATTCAATAATTTCATTTGCAATCTCTTTCTTTTCTCTTCAATTCTATTTTAAAATTATATATATGGCTTCAACAACCCAATTTTTCACGATTTTCACCCTAGTCTCCCTCTTTGCATGCGCTACCAATGCGCAACTCTCACCTTCATTCTACTCAAAAACATGCCCTAACGTTAAGCGTATAGTCCGCAAAACAATGCGGCAAGCAATATCTAAAGAGGCTCGAATGGGAGCTTCTATACTTCGATTGTTCTTCCATGATTGTTTTGTGAATGTGAGTACTTGCTTGCATTTATTTTTCATTATTTTATGACTATTCATTGGTGAATTTTGATATTAAAACTTTCTGGTATATATTAATTATATGTCTAAAAGTCTAAGGCCAGGTAGTATTCTTTTTATTGGTAATATAGGGCTGTGATGCATCTATACTTCTAGATGATACAACTTCCTTTACAGGGGAGAAGAATGCTTTTCCTAATAGAAACTCTGCTCGAGGATATGATGTTATTGATACAATCAAATCCACTGTCGAATCGGCTTGTGCTGGAACAGTTTCATGTGCTGATATTCTTGCAATTGCAGCACGACAGTCTGTGGTTTTGGTAAGTACTATATACGTTAACTACCAACCACGGTAATATATATATATATAGGGTTGGGTTCCAGTGAGAAATTTCTTATCGTGAGAAAGGTGAGAAGAGATAAATACATCAACTATGACCTAGAGATACATTGATTAACAACTATAGGTACATTCAAAATATACCATAGATACATTGAGTAAAAATACATTGATTTTATGCCATAGATACATTGACTCCAAACGATAGAAGGACTAAAGAGGGAAAATCAAATTTAATCTTTGCCATTCATTTGTTGATCAAAGGGTTGAGATTGCTTCTCACCTTTCTCACCAAAACTACATTTCTCACATGAGCCTACTTCTATATATATATATATATATATATATATATATTGCATATTCTTGTTTGTTAACCTAGTTCCTAATTTGTTGTTGTTTCACACTCCACTAGCAGGGTTGTGCCTAGGCAAGTACAAGAAGACGTACAGCATAGGGCCCCTATTTAAAGGGCCTAATTTAACAGTGTGTTCATTTTTTTAAAAGCAAATCAGTTTTCCATCCATTCTTTTTGCTGTACAGTTATACTTTTTTTTTTCCACCTCCCAATTTCCAATCAAACCTCCTTCAATTCACGTCTATATTTTCAATGCTACTTTCCTTTTTCAATTTTTCCTTTGAATGATTACTATGTATTTGTCTTCTTTTATTTTCTCAACTAAAATTGTTTGTTTTTTAATTTAATTTCAAAGTTGTTTCTACTATGACACTACTATTTTAAAAAATATTTTTTATGTGATATTGCTTTGAAATAAAATTAGAATATCATTAAAAAAAATCTAATTAAGAAACCCATTATAAAGATTTGAACAGGGCCCCGAATTTTCACAGCACGGCCCTACCAGTCTACCACTAGCATATCTAATGTGTATCATCACTTTATACTAACAAAAAATATATATACTTATATTATGGTATGCATGTACGTAATTTTTAACCTATGCAATATATTATTAATTTACGCAGTTAGGAGGTCCATCATGGTCTTTACCCTTAGGGAGAAGGGATGCAACCACAGCAAGCCAAAGTGGAGCCAACAATAACCTCCCACCACCCTCCGCCAACCTAACCACCTTAATCTCCTTGTTCTCCAACCAAGGCCTCGATGCTCGTGACATGACCGCTCTCTCCGGGGCCCACACAATCGGCCAAGCCCGGTGCACCACCTTCCGGGCCCACATCTACAACGACACCAACATTCGCCCTAGATTCGCCACCAAACGCAAGGCCAATTGCCCGGGCCCCGCCTCTGGCACGGGGGACGACAACCTGGCCCCACTTGACCTGTTTACACCTAATAAGTTCGATAACGGCTACTTTCGAGGTCTAGTGACTAAGCGTGGGCTTCTTCACTCGGATCAAGAGTTGTTCAATGGTGGGTCCCAGGATAGCCTGGTTAAGTCTTATAGTACCAATTACAAAGCTTTTGCAAAAGATTTTGCTAAGGCAATGGTGAAAATGGGAAACATTAATCCACTTACTGGGTCTAATGGGGAAATTAGGAAGAATTGCAGACTTGTCAATTAATTAATTAATTAATTAATGAGTTTGATATAATTAGGTTTAAAATGGACCTTATTAATTAATTAGCTCCAGTCTTTATTTGTGTTCGTTGTTACATTTATACAACGATTTGCTCATGAAATTTTATTATATTTCTAATTCGTACAACTTAATTGTATGTTACATACACTTGGAAAGGTTGTACTCTATATATGTCCAAAATGTAATTCAGAATGAAGAAATGTTCATGTGATACTTGCTTCTTTTTTGCTCATTATTGTGTTTTATTTTAAAGTTATTTTATAAATTTTTTTGGATGTTGATTTGTCTAGACGAACAGAGAGAAAATCATTTACTGTTCTATTAGAATTTAATCAGTAATAAAAAATTAGAATAAATTATTACAAATTTAATAACAAGGTTTCACCATAGTTATTTATTGTTTACATATTACAATAATACTACCTCCTTATCTTTGTTTTTTTTTTTTTTGAAATTTGATCGCTTGAATTTTCATCAAATCAATGAACTATTAGGGAGTAGGAGAGAAAAAATGATGATTAAAAGTTGTGCATAAAAGTAAGAGAGAAAGTATGAAAAAGGCATAAAACAAAATGTACAAGTAATTTTACTAAATTAGAGATAAAGTATGAAAAAGAGATTTAGGAACCATAAATTAATAAATATAGATGATAAAATTTTACTATATTAATTAAGGTAAATAATAGAAAATGAATTAAAAAAATCCCAAAAAAGGGAGAAAATAATAATTAATTAAAAAACAGTGAGTACAACAGTGTTGTTTACTTATTAAGTTATTAAACTAAGTTTTAGTCTTCCAATACACCCCCACCCCCCTCTGAAGCTAGACTTGAAAGTTAGGACTGGCAATGGCAAAGGATCGGATCCAAATGGATCCATATCCGTTTTTCAATCTGGATCTAGATACGACGAGTTTATTAAATGAGGATTCAGATCCTACGAATCCTGTGGATCTTGATCTAAAATGGATCTTTTTGTAATTTAATTTATTAACCTATTTAATGAGTTGGTTAAAACTTTTGATGTATTAAAATTGTCATTTTATACATGTCACATAAATTATGTTTGAATAGAGTTGGCCACCGAACAGGCTGGGCCGGTCCAGTCCGAGTTGGTGATCGGGTCGGGTCGAGCTGGGTCGACCCACTACACGAACCTGTTTTGAGGCAGGTGGGCCGAATCCGGGCTGGGTTGGGGGACGGGTGACTCATGAATCAGACCGGATGGGTTATTCGTGGGTCGATGTGATCGGTCCGGGCTTGTTTTGTGGGTTTTGTGGGCTGGGACAACAGTGGGTTCGGTGGTTTGCGGGCTAGGTGGGTTTATGAGTTAAATGGATAGGGTTTGTTTAAGGGTTTAGGGTTTATTTTAAGGGTTTGGGGTTTATTTATTTATTTAAGGGTTTTGGTTTAGGGTTTGTTTAAGTTCTAAATTTAGTAATGATTTTTTATATTTATATTAGGAAAAATGGAATTTAATAATCCCACCTTTTGGTGGTCTGCTCTAAATAATCCCACCTTTAATTTATTTTAAAATAATCCCACCTTTATATATACATCATCTGCTTAAAATGGACTATATCACCCAAAATCGGGTCCATTTTGAGAAGAAAAATTAAAGGTAATTATTTTAAGCAGCTGATACATAAAGTTGGGATTATTAACTACAAGAAAAAAGACTTATGGCAGCAATAAAAAAGTGTTGTCATAAGCTCTATAATTGTTGCAATAGCCTTTTGGCAACACTTCTTAAGGCGCTGCCAATAGGTTCCGCTGCTAAAACTTTATGGCAACAATATATTTGTTTGTGGCAACAATTTTTAAAAACTGTTGCCATAAAAATCTATGGCAACACTTTTCTTCAGCAACATTTTATTTACCTATTGCAACACTTATTACTTTATTTGAGGCAACAATATGACCTTTAGCCAACACTTTTTACAAATATTTAAAGCAACAGTTTCTCATCTTTTAGTGACACTTAAATTATATATTTAAGCAACGGTTTAGGTTTTGGGCAACACATTCTTAAATATCTAAGCCAACACTTTTCATGCCTTATAGCAACAGTTTTATTCTTTGTCAAAGTTGCAATATGGATTTTTGGCAACACTTTATATCGTGTATGGCAACGATTTTCTCATCTTATGGTAACACTTATATTATGTTTTAGGGCAACATTTTAGATTTTAGGCAACACAATCTTACAAATTTAATCCAACACTTTTTTTCTTTCTAGCAAAAATTTAATAAAGTAGCAATATGAACGAATACAATCTATATTCATTCTGGATAGCACAAAAGCATTGAAATGTCAAGTGATATATTCATCATGTAGAAACACTACGATTTTATTAAAATTGTAGCTTTGTTTTCCACAATCTGCACACAACTGATAGCACTACACTAGTAATTGAATATAATTGTTTCATGTCATGACACTCTTTAATGGAAAAAGGTCACTTCCAACCCCATAAAACACTATAATAAACCAAATTCACACTATATAGCAAAAATTACTCAAAGCTAAGCTACCAAAATACATCATTGCCAAAATACAATATGGTAAATATGAATTACTAATGGACTTGAATACTTGAAGCTCTGCACCAACCTGTAAAACCAAAAAAAAGATAAAAACAAATTAATAATTAGGAAATAGTACTAAAGTGCTAGTGATTATTAAGACCATAATCCAATATCTACATCAACATCCACAATCGAAATGATTTTGAAAATCTGCTAATAATCGATATTCCCTAATTGTACTAATTTCAATTGATGTTCCATAATCAAACTGAAAGTCCTCTAATTATCGATGTTTTGTAATCATTCTATGATCCATAATCAGACTGATTTTCAACAATCAAACAAACATCAACGCCAAGCAATTTGCTCATTCCATAATCAATGGTAGTGTTAGAAGATAATCTGAGCAATCAATCATATGTTTTTCATTACAAATCTGAAGAAAAAGAGAGGAGAAAGAGTTAGGTCAGAGAGAGGGTGCTGTGTTTGGAGCTATTTTTTTTAATTTTTTTTTTATGTTTGAATGGAGATGTATAATTTCTCTAATCATTTTTCTAACTTAAAAATCTAATAATTTCTTTAACAAATATTTCACAGTCCCAAGGCATTTAATATATAATAACATGTATGGTCTTTAAAGATATAAGATAAAAAAAATACCTGATTATGACATAACGCAGGTCATTTGTCTTCAACAACATTATTTGTAGCACTTGACACAATAACTTTTGCAATCATTTCCGATGTCAAGCTTGGGTCTTTTTTACGCAATTGTGTAAGTGCGGAAGCAATGGCATCAAGAGTCATACTTTCATTCGAAGTTGCTAATTCAGGTTGCTTCTCTTGCTCCCTTGTAGCTCTTTCCATTTCATCAACTTTTGCAGCATGAGCTTCCTTTTCCTTGGCAAATTCTTCTTTTTCGGCACTTAGTTCTTTTTGGACATCAGCTACCACAACTTTTTTGATAGACTCCATCGCCTCCTTTGGTAATATTAGTGACGTATCAGCAGCACCTTGTTGTGGCTTGTTACGAGAAACTCCTAATCCAACAAGTTTTTTTATTAGCTCCTCCGTCTCCCATAACTCCATAATATGGATCTTTTCCATTGTCAACACTTCCAATAGCTTCTAATCCTTCCAAACGCCTCATTTCTTGCTATTTTAATACCGAAAAAGAAAAAATTATTGTTAAATTATATAGAGATTTGAAATGTATCAAATTTGAACACTTCACGATGATGTAAGACCAATAGAGAACATACAATTTTTCTTTTGTGTACATCAAAAGGTCTATCATAAGTTTTTCCTTCCTTTCGGGATCGAGTTCTCTCAACCTTCTTTCTTTTGGAACGTACTACACCATCTTGTCGATACTAAGAATATATTAATAATTTAAAAGTTAGAAAGATGCTATGGGAAACATTGAAAATATTAGTGATAGTATGCACATTATATTGCTTACCATCTCATCGAAAATCATGGCAAAGGGAACGGGACCACACGTGTGCATGTTATCCTGTTCTTGGCGATTTTTAGCATTCTGTAAACTTGTTTTCTAGCCAACAAAATAATAAATAAATAAATAAATAAAAGAAAACAAACAAACAAATGGAGGAAAAACATTATTAGTAAGTTCGATCATGATAAACTTATTGAATAACATATTAACATGTTATAATTGGATTTTATATTTACCTTTGCAGGAGTAGATGCTCAATATTTAAGTAGTATTTTGAAATGATCTTTAGGAACATGATTCGGGCATGAGTTCAGTCTCTTTTCATAAGTGTCATACATATAGTAATGATCTCTTTTAAGTCGACACTTAAAACCTCTCCAAGATGCATCAAGGGTCTCCATTACCCAATCATAAGATTCGGGTGGAAGAATATATTTAGTCTAACATAACGGTCGTGTTAGTAAAATAAAATGTAACATAGTAAAAAAAAAATACATCAAAGAAATTTTCTAAGGACAAAACTTACATTCACATACTCCCACATCTTGTCCTTGTGTGGAACTGATTGCCAATTTGTGTGTATTAAGGGGGCCCAATTGTAGTCATGAGCAATGGTTCCTAAGAATCTAGTTCCTTCCTTCCTAGCTTTCACAGGTCCAATAGGTTGGCCTTTGTCATTGCAATATATAACAACACGATCTTCCATTTTACGAGCATGAACTTCAAACATATTTGTCGGGCCCCGACCCTTCTTTTTATTAGCAACTACAACTTTAGTGAAAACATGTTAGTTGTATAAAATATGATATTTCAATTATAGATACAACAATGAAATTAAACTTTATAGATTTTCAATTACAACAGGCTATGGCTTCCGTGGAAGCAAGTCAGGAAAAACAAACGTAGTTATATTCTTCGATAAATGACATGGAGGATTTAATTGAGAAACCAAAAAAAATCAAGAACAAAGCAATACATAACCAGTTATAAATGCGACTGAGTAGTATTATTGATATAACAAGTTATACTTTCACAAAAATGAATAAAATAATGTTTCTAAGGGTAAAAGCTTGTTGTACAGAGTAAATGATACACAATACCTTCATTTGGAGATGTGACATTCTCTTCTTGGTTCTCCGACATAACAACGGATGAACTTTGATGTTTGGATTGTAATCGCTCTTGCTCGAGTTTTTGTACATCTAGCTCTAATTGATGTGCTTCCAATGGATCCACTTCTTGTTGCATCAGTAAGAAATCATCCATTGATAAAGCTGGGCAAAGAGGCATATTCTTTGCCTTTCGTGGAGCATATGCTCTAGTTCTTACCTTCTGCAACAACAACACTCAATGTAGTTAAATTTCACAAAATATGTATTATTTTGAAGAAATGAACTTAAATAGCATAGCATATGACATAACCTTATTTAGCGAAGAAATGATTGTGGATGCTGATGAACTAACTGCCTTGTGAGGAATAGTGCTAGTGTTATCCTCATCAGTATGATGACCATCATTATTTTCAGGTTCGTAGTCTTTATCATCATTTTCCACATTGCTATCTTTCTCATTCACTGCAGTCTTAGCTTTCATATTTCTAATTTTTTCCAAGAGTTGCTGAGCAAGTGCATCTAACCCGAGTTCTTTAAACTTTTGTGCATTTTTTTCAATGTTGCTTGTTCTTGCTTCCTCATATGGTGTTAACACAGGTTGCGGAACCTGTTTTTTATTTAGCGTTTGAGACCCTTTCTTTTTCATCATTGCCAACCTATACATACACATACAAATATGATAACAAACAAAGCTTGAGCAAATTACTCATACATTTATAAATTACTCATACATTTATAAATCAAGCACATGATTGCATTCACATGGATAATTAAATGACACAGCTTATATCAAAATTTGCACCCACATAGATTTTTAATTCACGTTGGAATTCCATCCAAACCCAAGATTTCCCAATAAAAATCAGCTGACAGCAGCACCTAGCAGCTGCCAGGTGACCCAGTAGCAGCCTAGGGCAGCCGGCAGCAGGACCTAGCAGCTGCCAGGCAACCCAGCAACAGCCAGGCGACCCAACAGCAGCCCAGGGCAGCCGGCAGCAGCACCTAGCAGCTGCCAAGCTGTAATGACCCAGATTTTATCGGTATTTTTGCCGGTATTTATGTGTATTTATGTTTGTTTATGTGCTAGTTCAAATTAATTTTTGAACTATTTATTTTAATTTTATATGAATAATTTCGATTTAATCGAAATGTTTATTTCTTAGTTTTTATTATTTATGTTAATTATTATTTAATTAATTAGAATTTTTATTATTTAATTTTTCTAATTAATTATTTAATAATATTTTTGGGCTAAATCGATTATTGTATGATTAGTTGCGCGGTTTCCGCAAATTAGCCCAATTGAGCATGAGAGCCCAATTTAGGCCCAATTCCATCTCCTTGGCCGGTTTTTCTATGAGGCATGGCAAGGTTGCCACTTGCCTTGTGTTCACACCTTAACTAACTCTATAAATAGAAGAGTTAGTAAGGCTTAAGCTCATTTTTGCCATCTTAATCCTTGCCATCACCTTTAAGCACTTAAACTCTCTCATACTACTTCATTCCACACGCCATTTTGGAACAATTGAAGCCTTCAATTGTTCATCATCTTCCTTTGCCCAAAACTTAAAGATTCAAACTCCATTGATCTTTAAGTATCCTAAACACAATCTAAACTCCATTGTTTTAATCAAGATCATTAGTTTGGGTTGTTTCCGGGTTTGTTTGTGTGTTCTTGTTCGTGTGTGGGTTCGAGTGGTGCACGGTGGGTGTTCGTGTGGTGCTCGTGTGTGTGCTCGTGTTCGTGTGGTTCGAGCCAAGCCGTGCAGCAGGCCGTGTTGTGTGCTCGTGTTTGACGTGTTCTTGGACTGCATATTTGTGTTGATTTGTGTGTTGATCTTTAATAAGGTAACATACTAACTCAACTTAATTGGTAATGCTAGGTTTATAGTATTGATTAAATGCATGTTTGGGTTGATTGTTGGTGATTGTTCATGATTTTGAATGTATTCCTATAATCTGATTTTGAAGTATTATAATGATGTTTTAATGGTGGTTTTTTCATGTTTTAAGATTGTTTTTATGATATTTTGAAATCATGGTGATTGGGTTTAAGTTTGTTGAATTTTGATAAAATAATGTTGAAATTTACGTGTGATGATGATGATGTTTATGCGTGATGTTTGAGTTTGTATGAGTTCTTGATTGAAGTTCTTGAATCTTGATTGAGTTCTTGATTGAAGTTCTTGAATCTTGAATGGTTTCTTGTTGAGTTCTTTAAGAGTTAGATGAGTTCTTTGAGGATCTTGTTGAGGTTTGATTGAGTTCTTTAGGTTTCTTGATTGAATCTTGAAAGTTAAAGAAAAGGGTAGATTGAGTCTTGAAAATTAAAGATTTGGGATGAATTGATTAAAGAAAGGATAAAGATTGATGAAATAATGTTTGGTTAGTCTCAAGAGTATGGCTATAGGCAATTCTTGGGTTAACTTCGATGTTTTAGTTGATTAAATTCAAGAGTATGGCTTATTCTTGTCTTTAATTTAACTATGATGAAAAGATGATAATGATATGATGATTAGCTTGATTTCTTTTCTAGACGCCCTTGACTTTGTGTATGGCTTATGCTTAGTTCTTGGGTTAAGACGTTGCCCCTATTCCGTCCGCGGTATCGGGATAGTTTGGAGTCTCACTATGTTATTCCTAGTACGCTCAGAAAGATTTTTGGGGATTAGGGACACAGATTTCCAGTAAGGATTGGGTCCGTGGGATTTGGGCGTATGGCTTATACCCGGTCCTGACATAGTAGAAGTTTGGTTGCGTAAGATGCTTCCGTACGAGCGTAGTCCGGTCTAGAATTAGAATGATTGCGCCAAAGTTAGAATTTGGGATGGTGATGTCGTATGATGATGTCGAGTGTTTTGTTAAGTTTGGATTACGAGGTTGAGGAGGTCTCGTGTCTTTGGGATTTTCGTGTGATGTTGTTTGATTGATGCTATGTACTTGTGTATTCCCGTTAGGGTGAGTCAGTTATGTTACTCGCCACTGATGGTGGACTATGTTGTGTTTTTCAGGTACATCTGATGATGATGCTCTTGCTTAGCTTTGGGGTTGGGCGAGCGGCGCTTTGCGTGTTATATTCTTTGTATTTACAGTTGTTTCTTAGTAATTGAATTGTTAGATGTCGTTTTGGACTTATGGTTTTACATTTGTTGTATAAGACTCTAGCATGTGGTTAGAGTTGCATTTTACTTTTCGTTAGTTATATTTGACTTTTGGATCTAGTTTGTACAAGATTGTGGGTTATTGTACATTTATGGTTTAATAATAATAATTCGAGGTATTAGTTTATTTTCTAAGTGTTAAGTTGTAGATTTATAACTACTTGACTCATCGGTTTCTTCCGCGCCGATTTAAGCGAGTCGGGTCGTTACAGTTGGTATCAGAGCCGAATAGGTTTTAAGCGAAGTTTTTAGGATTTGAGTTAAACCCGGGAGATGAGAGCTTTATTTTTCCCGAGTGATTGAACCAAATTCTAGGATTATGTGAAGGGAGAAGAGTTGGGTAGAAAGACCGGGATAGGATTCTTTCTATTTTTCCTTTTCTTCTTATTTTTAGTATGTTTTTGGTGGGGTATTTTACTGACTTGCTATCTCTGTTATGTTTGTTGTTGTGATGCGTTTCAGCATGTCTACACCTCGCCGGTTGAGTACTGGACGACAGAGGTTGCGGGCACTCGAGGAGGCGATCCTTACTTTGGCGCACCATAGTCGTCAAACGCCGAATATGCAGTCGACGTTCGATCGTATCGCACGTCATCGACCTCCGACTTACGACGGGGTTGCCGACCCCACTACTTTGGAGAGCTGGATCCGCGAGATGGGGAACCTCTTCGACGCGACGTTTTGCCCCGATCACGAGAGGGTGCTGATCGCCGCATATTACTTACGTGGGGAGGCTGACAACTGGTGGACGTTAGCGAAGGACGCGTACCAGCCGTTGCATGCGATGTCTTGGACCGACTTTATCGATAAGGTCCAGGAGCGTTTCTACCCCGACGAGTTGCGGTGGCAGAAACAGGAGGAGTTTCTTACTCTTGCACAGGGTAAGATGTCTGTCCAGGCATACACCGATCGATTTACAGAGCTGTCGAGGTTCGCTACGTCTGTGATTCCGTCAGAGAAGGATCGGGTCAAACGCTACATCAAAAAGCTAGATCCGAGGATCCGAGTTCACGTGATCAGCAGTGGAGCGGCTACGTTCCAGCAGGCTTACGAGGTAGCACTCGAAATACAGGCATCGGTTACCGAGGAAGATTCGAGCAAGAAGAGAGCTCCGGTTCCGACGATTACGACTTCGTTTAAGAAACCCCGGTTTGGCACATCTAGCAGTACCCCTTCGGCCCCGAGTTCGCATAAGGGTAGCGATGGTTCGAAGTGTCGAGGCTGTGGCAGAGACTTCCATCCCGGAAAGAAGTGCGACGGTTCTCCGATTTCTTGCTTCACTTGTGGTAAGATAGGCCACAAGTCGACGGTTTGTCCCGAGAGGAGGCCAGATTCAGAGGTTAAGCAGCTTCCAGCACCGACGAAGACTCCGGTGAAGAACCGAGTCTACTGTATGACCGAGGCGGAGGCCGAGGTTCAGCCTGACGTTGTATCAGGTAGATTTCTTGTCTCTGGTGTGTTAGCATTAGTTCTTTTTTATTCTGGTGCTACCGTGTCTTTTGTGGCTAGTAGTTTTGCCTCGAGGTCAGATCTTCGTGGCAGTTTACCTGTTCGTTCAGTTATTACTCTCCCTTCAGGAGAGGATTTTACTTGTCAGCGAGAGTTCCGAGGAGTGTCCATCGTGATAGCAGGGGAGCAAGCGACGGCCGATCTGAAAGAGTTCCCGCTGATGGAGTTCGACGTTAACTTGGTATGGACTGGCTATCGAGGTATCGAGCAATCATTCGTTGCCGAGATCAGTCAGTGACATTCCGAGGATCTCAGGGCAACCGAGTTACCTACTCTGGGTTCGTCCTTAAGAAAGGAGTAAAGGTAATCTCAGCCTTGAAGATGAGGAAGCATCGCCAGAAGGGCGATATGGTGTTTCTTTGTCAGGTACGAGACTTGACTGATGAGTCCCTGTTGGACGATATACCTGTAGCGAGGGATTTCAGAGACGTATTTCCTGATGAGCTACCAGGCGTTCCACCTGAGCGCGACGTCGAGTTTCATATCGACTTGGTACCCGGGACAGCGCCGATCTCGAAGGCACCGTACCGGATGGCACCATCTGAATTATTGGAGTTGAAGTCACAACTCCAGGATTTGATCGATAAGGGCTTCATTAGGCCGAGTGTTTCTCCGTGGGGAGCTCCTGTGCTCTTCGTGAAGAAGAAAGATGGTAGTATGCGCCTGTGCATAGACTACCGAGAGTTGAATCGGGTAACTATCAAGAATAAGTACCCATTGCCTAGGATTGAGGACCTGTTCGATCAATTGCGAGGAGCAGGAGTGTTTTCAAAGATAGATCTTCGATCTGGATATCATCAGATTCCGGTTAAGAAGGAAGACATTCCGAAAACTGCTTTTCGTACTAGATACGACCATTACGAGTTCGAGGTAATGCCCTTTGGTCTCACTAACGCGCCAGCCGTGTTTATGGACCAGATGAACCGGACATTTCATCACTTACTCGACAAGTGTGTCGTAGTATTTATTGACGATATCTTGGTCTATTCCAGAGATGAGTCTGAGCATGCGGAACATCTCCGAATGGTACTCGAGATATTGCGGAGTCATAAGTGGTTCGCGAAACTCTCCAAGTGTGAGTTCTGGCTTCGCGAAGTAGCCTTCCTAGGTCACGTGATCAGTAAAGAAGGCATTAAGGTAGACCCAACCAAGATTAAGGCTGTAGTTGATTGGAGTAGCCCGAGAAATGTGGCGGAGGTTCGTAGTTTTCTGGGCTTAGCCGGATACTATCGACGATTCGTCCAGGACTTCTCCAAGGTAGCTAGGCCGATGTCTAGTCTCCTGCAGAAGGAGGTCCGATTCGTTTGGACAGAGGCTTGCGAGCAAGCTTTTCAGGAGTTGAAACAGAGATTAGTCTCTGCTCCGATTCTTACTCTTCCGAACGATGAAGAGGGCTTCGAGGTCTATAGCGATGCTTCGAAGAGTGGCTTGGGTTGCGTGCTCATGCAGGGTGGGAAGGTCATCGCTTACGCATCGAGGCAACTGAAGGTGCACGAGCGTAACTATCCTACGCATGACTTAGAATTAGTTGCTGTAGTGTTCGCGCTCAAAATTTGGAGGCACTATCTCTATGGTGGTTCGTGTAGAGTATTCACGGATCACAAGAGTCTCAAGTACATCTTCACTCAAAAGGAACTCAATATGAGGCAGAGGCGGTGGCTTGAGTTGATCAAGGACTACGACCTGACGCTCAACTATTGCGAGGGCAAGGCGAACTTGGTCGCAGATGCACTAAGTCGCAAGCATCACTTGAGCTTCAGTAGAAGCCGTGGTTCCGTCAGACTTCGTCTGACATCGATGAGTGCCGAGCCTGATTTAATTCAGGAACTACGCGAGGGTCAGCAGAACGACCCACAGTTTGCTAGGATTCGAGAGGCTATACGGCAAGGTAAAGCCGTAGGTTTCGAGATCCCTTCTGATGGTGGTATGCGCTTTCGAGGGAGATGGTGTGTACCGGGCGGTTCTGACCTTAGAAACAGAATCATGTCCGAGGCACATAACTCGCCTTATTCTGTTCATCCCGGTGGTAATAAGCTTTACCAGGATCTTAAAGGCCAGTTCTGGTGGCCTAAGATGAAAAGGGATGTAGCAGAGTTTGTCGCTCGGTGCTTGACCTGTCAGAAGGTCAAGATTGAGCATCAGAGACCAGGAGGTCTATTACAGCCACTACCTATTCCGACCTGGAAGTTTGAGTCTGTTTCTATGGACTTTGTAGTGAGCTTACCCACTTGCAATGGCTTGAATGCTATTTGGGTCATTGTGGATAGGTTGACTAAGGTCGCTAGATTCATTCCGATGAAGATGACCTGGTCGATGGAGCGTCTAGCTGAGGCGTATACTCAGGACATAATCCGACTTCATGGAATTCCGAGGGAGATTGTTTCTGATCGGGATCCGAGGTTTCTATCTCGTTTCTGGAAATCAGTTCAGGAAGCCTTTGGGACGAAGCTGAAGTTGAGCACCGCTTTTCATGCGGCGACTGATGGTCAGACTGAGAGGACCATCCAGACTTTGGAGGATATGCTTCGAGCATGCACTCTGGAGTATCATCAGTCTTGGGTACGTATGCTTTGCTTGATAGAGTTCTCCTATAATAATAGCTATCACTCTAGCATTGAGATGGCTCCGTACGAGGCCCTGTATGGCAGGAAATGTTGGAGTCCGATTTGCTGGAATGATATCAGTGATACTGTGGCTTTAGGACCTGAGATGGTACGCGATACTATCGAGAAGGTTCGAGTCATTCGGTCTAAGATGCAGGCCGCTCAGAGTCGTCAGAAATCTTACGCCGATAATCGACGTAGACCACTGGCTTTTGAAGTAGGTGACAAAGTCTTGCTTAAGGTTTCACCTTTCAAAGGAGTTGTACGCTTTGGTCAAAAGGGTAAACTTCGACCGAAATATGTGGGACCTTACGAGATACTAGAACGAGTTGGGGAGGTGGCTTATCGATTGGCATTACCACCTAGTTTGGCTAATGTTCATGACGTATTTCATGTTTCCCAGCTAAGGAAATATGTACATGATCCTACTCATGTGATCTCAGTGGATCCGGTCGTAATCGAGCCGAATCTGACTTATGAGGAGCGACCCGTCCAGATCTTGGATCGGGAGGAGAGGACCCTGCGGCGTAAGCAGGTACCGCTTGTCAAGGTGTTGTGGAGAAATCAACACCATGAAGAAGCGACTTGGGAGACGGAAGCGTCTATGCGGCAGAAGTACCCAGAGCTGCTCGATGGGGAGCGATCTCCTGCACCTTGAAATTTCGGGACGAAATTTCTTTAAGGAGGGGAGGTTGTAATGACCCAGATTTTATCGGTATTTTTGCCGGTATTTATGTGTATTTATGTTTGTTTATGTGCTAGTTCAAATTAATTTTTGAACTATTTATTTTAATTTTATATGAATAATTTCGATTTAATCGAAATGTTTATTTCTTAGTTTTTATTATTTATGTTAATTATTATTTAATTAATTAGAATTTTTATTATTTAATTTTTCTAATTAATTATTTAATAATATTTTTGGGCTAAATCGATTATTGTATGATTAGTTGCGCGGTTTCCGCAAATTAGCCCAATTGAGCACGAGAGCCCAATTTAGGCCCAATTCCCTCTCCTTGGCCGGTTTTTCTATGAGGCATGGCAAGGTTGCCACTTGCCTTGTGTTCACACCTTAACTAACTCTATAAATAGAAGAGTTAGTAAGGCTTAAGCTCATTTTTGCCATCTTAATCCTTGCCATCACCTTTAAGCACTTAAACTCTCTCATACTACTTCATTCCACACGCCATTTTGGAACAATTGAAGCCTTCAATTGTTCATCATCTTCCTTTGCCCAAAACTTAAAGATTCAAACTCCATTGATCTTTAAGTATCCTAAACACAATCTAAACTCCATTGTTTTAATCAAGATCATTAGTTTGGGTTGTTTCCGGGTTTGTTCGTGTGTTCTTGTTCGTGTGTGGGTTCGAGTGGTGCACGGTGGGTGTTCGTGTGGTGCTCGTGGTGGTGCAGCAGGCCGTGCAAGGGTCGTGTTCGAGCAGTGGTGTTCGTGTGGTGCCGTGTACTGCAGCCGTGTTGGTGTGCTCGTGTTCGTGTGGTTCGAGCCAAGCCGTGCAGCAGGCCGTGTTGTGTGCTCGTGTTTGACGTGTTCTTGGACTGCATATTTGTGTTGATTTGTGTGTTGATCTTTAATAAGGTAACATACTAACTCAACTTAATTGGTAATGCTAGGTTTATAGTATTGATTAAATGCATGTTTGGGTTGATTGTTGGTGATTGTTCATGATTTTGAATGTATTCCTATAATCTGATTTTGAAGTATTATAATGATGTTTTAATGGTGGTTTTTTCATGTTTTAAGATTGTTTTTATGATATTTTGAAATCATGGTGATTGGGTTTAAGTTTGTTGAATTTTGATAAAATAATGTTGAAATTTACGTGTGATGATGATGATGTTTATGCGTGATGTTTGAGTTTGTATGAGTTCTTGATTGAAGTTCTTGAATCTTGATTGAGTTCTTGATTGAAGTTCTTGAATCTTGAATGGTTTCTTGTTGAGTTCTTTAAGAGTTAGATGAGTTCTTTGAGGATCTTGTTGAGGTTTGATTGAGTTCTTTAGGTTTCTTGATTGAATCTTGAAAGTTAAAGAAAAGGGTAGATTGAGTCTTGAAAATTAAAGATTTGGGATGAATTGATTAAAGAAAGGATAAAGATTGATGAAATAATGTTTGGTTAGTCTCAAGAGTATGGCTATAGGCAATTCTTGGGTTAACTTCGATGTTTTAGTTGATTAAATTCAAGAGTATGGCTTATTCTTGTCTTTAATTTAACTATGATGAAAAGATGATAATGATATGATGATTAGCTTGATTTCTTTTCTAGACGCCCTTGACTTTGTGTATGGCTTATGCTTAGTTCTTGGGTTAAGACGTTGCCCCTATTCCGTCCGCGGTATCGGGATAGTTTGGAGTCTCACTATGTTATTCCTAGTACGCTCAGAAAGATTTTTGGGGATTAGGGACACGGATTTCCAGTAAGGATTGGGTCCGTGGGATTTGGGCGTATGGCTTATACCCGGTCCTGACATAGTAGAAGTTCGGTTGCGTAAGATGCTTCCGTACGAGCGTAGTCCGGTCTAGAATTAGAATGATTGCGCCAAAGTTAGAATTTGGGATGGTGATGTCGTATGATGATGTCGAGTGTTTTGTTAAGTTTGGATTACGAGGTTGAGGAGGTCTCGTGTCTTTGGGATTTTCGTGTGATGTTGTTTGATTGATGCTATGTACTTGTGTATTCCCGTTAGGGTGAGTCAGTTATGTTACTCGCCACTGATGGTGGACTATGTTGTGTTTTTCAGGTACATCTGATGATGATGCTCTTGCTTAGCTTTGGGGTTGGGCGAGCGGCGCTTTGCGTGTTATATTCTTTGTATTTACAGTTGTTTCTTAGTAATTGAATTGTTAGATGTCGTTTTGGACTTATGGTTTTACATTTGTTGTATAAGACTCTAGCATGTGGTTAGAGTTGCATTTTACTTTTCGTTAGTTATATTTGACTTTTGGATCTAGTTTGTACAAGATTGTGGGTTATTGTACATTTATGGTTTAATAATAATAATTCGAGGTATTAGTTTATTTTCTAAGTGTTAAGTTGTAGATTTATAACTACTTGACTCATCGGTTTCTTCCGCGCCGATTTAAGCGAGTCGGGTCGTTACACAAGCAACCCAGCAACAGCCAGGCGACCCAACAGCAGCCCAGGCAGCCGACAGCAGCTCCCAGCTTCTGCCAGGAAGCCGACATCAGCCTAGGTTGTTGTCCAGCCTTTCTTGATACCGGTAGCCTTCCGACGTCCACCACGTGGGTTGCTCCAATCATCACGGCACGAGCTACACTAAAAGAAAGTTCACATTTGATAGAATTAACTCTACATAATGAGATTCAATTTATATTCTCAATCTCCAATTAAACAAAGCTTGAGCAAATTACTCATACATTTATAAATTACTCATACATTAATAAATCAAGCACAAGATTGCATTCACATGGATAATTAAATGACACGGCTTATATCAAAATCTGCACCCACATAGATGTTCAATTCACGTTGGAATTCCATCCAAACCCAAGCTAAGATTTCCCAATATTATAGGTTTTTTTGTTAATATTTAATTTATATCTTTTGATTAATCACTTTAAACTTTGAAGACTTGAAGTTAATAGTACACAAGTATTATGGTTTATAAATTTATGGTGGCTAATGAATTAGGATGGAAAATCAAAAGTTGAATGATTGTTTAGTGATGTATTTATAAAAAAAAATTGTTTTTTTAGATGTTAAGCTAGATGATATTGTAAATTATTTCCAAAAATATGAAAACCTGAAGAGAGCAATTGTATTGATTTTAAAAGAAGGTTTTGAGGTAACTTTTTGTACCCTATCAGCTTATTTTATAGGTACAAAAACGTGATTATGTGAATGAGTACCAAGAAAAAGCAAGTTTATGCTCCCGGATTATTTGAGTTCATGAAGACCAAAACCAAATAACAACTAATAAACCCCAATAAACCATAACAAACAAAATAAGCTCCATAACATAAATCAAATGATTAAATGACCAATTTAAACCCTATAATCAGCTAAAAACTTAGCCTAGAACTTAATTAGCGATCACATTTCATCTATGAATAAGCCAAAAGGAAACTAATCTACCAAACTAAACCCCTAAGACTTAGGAACCATCAGCATCATCATCATCAGCATGCATCCAATCCCAATCCGTGTCATCATAATCAGAATCCACTTCTGCGGCAGACAAAGCATCGCTAGAATTTATGATCTCATTAATGTCAACCTCTCGAATATCACCTCCAACGATCGAACTGATGGTTGCATCAACAGATGAGAAATCATTGTAACTAGCTTCACGAGGCTCTTTCCAATATGTTTCTTCATCAAGTTCATCCTCAAAGTCATAAAAATCTATTGGAATTCTTTTGTGGACATAATGGATATCATGTTCTATGGGATCTTGGGTACAGAATACTTGATGAACTTGAGATGCTAGCACAAACGGATCATTCACAGAACACTTCTTCTTGAAATTGACAAATGTCATGCCACAGTTATCAATATCACCAAGAAACCATTCACATTTAAACAACACCACACTAAATTTTGACCAAAAATCTAGCTCAATAATGTCTTCTATTATACCATAGTATGTGACATCGCCGTCCACAGGATTTTCATCCCTTGAGCTAGCAAAACTTGAAGTTATGGCTGTTAATGTAACTCCACTGTTCTGAGTTTTTATACGTGAATCACGTTGTCTTGTGTAAAACCTATACCCATTCACAAAATATCTTGTGTACCTCTTTGCTTTGGGATTAGGACCCCTAGCTTACCAGAATATGTCACCATCTATTTGCTCTCTCCGGACCTTTTCTTGGAGCCAATCGATAAGATCTTCGCTATGATCTTGAGCTCTATCCCACCTACGCTTTCTAGCTTGGGAATTTACTAAATTCTCGTGTTCCCTAGATAAAAGGTGTATAGAAAATCAATTAGAATTTACTTATACATTTGAAAAAGAAATGTTTAAGTGTAAAAAAAATGCCTAAAAAAAATTGTTCAACTTACTTTGTATAATTTTCCACTGTATCATTATTGCAATTGAAGATCATATATCTATGAGCTTGCTTCAGACTTTGTAGGTCTAAAGTGAATCCTTTTCCTTTCCTTTTCCCTTTTCCACCAATAGGATATCCTCCTAATGGAAATAAAGATGAAGCACATTCACCTTATTCATGGCGCGACCTCTACCAAACCTTCTATCTAACCTAGTCTTCACACTATCATGTAAGTATCTTGAACAAAATGTCAAGCATTCTTCCATCAAATACCCATGTGCCATACATCCTTCTGGACGACTTCTATTGCGTACGTATGACTTCAACTTGCATAGATACCTCTCAACAAAATACATCCACCGATATTGCACTGGTCCTCCAAATTTGATTTCATTTACTAAATGAACCGGGAGATGGACCATCACATCAAAACATGCTGGAGGGAAAATCGTTTCGAATTGGCAAAGAATCTCAACAACTTCATCAGCCAAGAAGCCTAATTCTTCGACGTAAACAAATTTACTACATATACTCCGAAAAAAATTACCAAGCCTTATTATAGGTATTGCAACGCTTTCTGGCAATGTTTTTCTAACAACAACTTGAAGCAAATGATGGAGCAACACATGTGCATCATGACTCTTGTAGCCAGTGAATCTTCTTTCCTTTTCTTGTACACATCTTGCTATGTTTGATGCATACCCATATGGTAACTTTGCTTCCTTAAGGACTTTGAGGAACAAATCCTTTTCTACATTACTCATTGTAAAATTTGATGGTGGAAGCAAAAGTCTCTTATCATCATCTGAAAGATAAGGGTGGAGATGTGGTTTTATTTTAAGTTTCACCAGATCAAGGCGTGCTTTAACATCATCCTTTGACTTTCCAGGTATGTCTAATAATGTCTCAATAATGTTATCAAATACATTCTTTTCAATCTGCATGACGTCCAGATTATGACGAGATTTAATCATAGGCCAATATTCTAATTAAAAAAAAAATAGGCTTGTGTTTCCAAGGCCCTTTCTTACTTCCTCCTCTCTTTTTTTTTTCCAAAATCATTTTCAATATTTTCCACTTCAGCTAATACTTGTTGACCAGACAAAGGAGTAGGTGCCGAACGATTCTCCACGGTTCCATTAAATGATTTTTTATCCTTTCTCAGAGGATGATCCTTATCAAGAAATCTTCAAGTTTCCATGTAACAATCTTTCCTGCTATCTGACAAATAATGGGGTTCCACGTCATGATTGCAATAAGGACATGCATAATTACCTATAGTGCACCAACCAGATAACATCGAATAAGCAGGAAAGTCATTTATGGTTCCCATTAGTGATGCACGCAATTGAAATGATTGTTCTTTAAATGCATCATAAGTTTCTACTCCGTGTCCCCACAATTCTTTCAATTCTTCGATCAATGGTTGTAAGTATACATGTATATTGTTTCCAGGAGACTTTGGTCCAGGAATCAATAAAGACAACATGAAATACTCAGGTTTCATAGACAACCATGGGGGAAGGTTATAGTTAATCAACACAACAGGCCATGTGCTGTGAGCAACACTCATGGTTCGAAAGGGGTTGAAGCCATCACTAGCAAGAGCTAATCTAACATTTCGAGGGTCTGATGCAAAGTTTGGATATGCTTTATCTAAGTCCTTCCAAGATTGTGCATCAGCAAGGTGCCTAATGATCTTTTCATCTTTCTTTCGTCCATGATGCCAAATCATTTGTTGAGCGGTCTTGGAACACATAAACAATCTCTGAAGTCTTGGCTTTAATGGAAATGCCTCAAAACTTTGGCAGGAACTTTATCAGACTTCCACGTTGGTGTTTCACATTTTGGACAAGCATCTGCTCCTTCAAGTTCTTTCCAAAAAAGAACACAGTCATTAGGGCAAGCATGTATTTTTTTATAATCAAGGCCCAAATCGCTCACAATTTTCTTAGACTCGTAATATGACTTAGGAAGTCTAGCCATGGGAAACGCCTCTCTCAACAACTCCAAGAGATCATCAAAGGCTGCATTACTCACACCATTAAGACACTTAAAGAGGAATAAACGAATCATGAAGGACAACTTTGAAAAAGTTTTGCATCCTTCATATAACTCTTGCTTCCCTTTTTCCACCAACCTATAAAACTTTTTAGCCTCGTCATTTGGCCCATTTGAAACCCCTTGATCATCATTTATACTTTCATCCACATCTCTAAAAGTATCATGCAACAATCCAAACATATCATCATAAATATTTAAACCATTATCCCCATATCCACTTTGGTTGTCATTGTTACATGTAGAAGAAGAAGCTTCCCTTTGCAAAACCCACTATATTTAAACCATTATCCCCATATATATATATATATATATATATATATATATATATATATATATGCAAGAAAAAACTAGTAAGGATAATAATTATTGCAAGAAATTGCAAAAAAAAAATAAATAATAATTTAAAAACATTGCCAGAAAAAATTAGAGTCACATAAACATATACATTAGCAACAAAAAAATCATTCTAACAAAGAATAGCGAAGCAATCTGACAGCTATATCATGCTTTTGTTTTATTAAGTAAGGTAAAGTAATTTTCTTAATCTATGTCTTTAATTTCTAATACCCATATGACATATAATTACTTTATCATTGTAAACTTTAGAATTTCAATTATTTCAGAGCTATGTTTCTTGATTTAACCGGTAGCATATATAGACATGAGGTATATATGGATAATCATGTTAGTTGGAACTAGAAGCTAGCTGTATAAATCTTCATAAGAGTAAAATGCTGAAATGCTGGATCATATGGGGTTGTGAGCAAAGGTTGATGAAACTAGAATATACATTATAGGATCTGGTAAATTAACAACAAGGTCTAGCAGCCATAATTCTTTAAATCCTGATGCATTATTATTTGTACTCAAAACAAGCAAAGGGCCCTAGCATAAGGTTTTCTTTATTCAAACAGATAAGTACACAAAGATTCTAGCATTCATCTATACTCACGATAATCAAATAAATAAACCAGCAAAAAAATTCACCATTAAAATCAAATAAAAGCAAGATTATTGAAATTGACATTCTACTCTTAACCAAACCAACAAAAATATTCATTTTTTTTAATAGACCTGGCCTATTCTTGTTGAAGAAACTCAACCCAAAAATTTCACGCTCACTCTTTCAGCTTCTTAAGTCAATTTTAGCTTTTATTTTCTTTTCTTTGATGAAAATCATCAATTGATCAGATTTCTTAAAATCTATACCCAAAACCTAAAGCCCACAAATCTTTTTAAAATCACAGTAAACATAAACCATAAATCAATTTATATCCAACAAATCCCCAGCCATAAAATCAAATTAATAGGGAATTATGATATACTAATTCTTTCAATTGCAAACGTATAAGTAAAAATTCGTTGATTGAGCACAATTAAACAAGTTCTCTTACCTTGTTCTACTGCAATTCGATGGATGTTATAACACAGCAGCCTAAAAGCATCAACAAAACAGCCAAAAACCAACAACATAGCAGCCAAAAAGCACCAACATAACATCCAAAAACAACCAAATAGCAGCCAAAAACAATCAGCATATATCATAGCCAAAAACCATCAATATAGCAGCCATTTCAGCATATAATGGTAATTCAGCAACAACATAGCAATAACAAGCAAGAAGAAACAACAAACAGCACCGCAATTTACACAATAGAAAAAAAAAACGCATAAAAAATGAGTTATATTTTGGGTATAAATTCAAGAACTAAAATCAGATTCTAACATCTAATTGTTTATCATATAAATCTTGAAATTGAATGCAAAAAACGAATTTAAATCTAAAATAAAACAAATTGAAACAACAAGAAGCACCACAACAACAAGAAGCACCACAATCACAAATGGCGAAAACAGGTTTACGAGAATTCGAAAACAAGTTTACGAAAATCCGAAAATAGGCATTACGAAAATTCAGTGAAAACAGGCATCAACCCTAAATACAATTCAAGCCTGTTTTCGCCATTTAAATACGTGATGGGTCAGCGAAAATACAATGGAACAAGCAAAAAATACAATAAAAAAAAACCCTAAAATACAATTACCTCAATTGATGGGTCAGCGATAATCGGATGCGGGTGAGAAGAACTGGTGGCGTTCCGTCGTTGGTGCTGCTCCACTGGTGACCGGCAAGAAGAAAGGTTGGAGTGCTGAAGGAGACGAACGAAGGTTGGAATGCTGAAGGAGATACACGAACGAAGGTTGGAGTGCAAAGAAATAAACTGATTTTTTTATGAAAAAAAATAATAAATTGGCGCTCACTCAAATATTTTGTTTAGTTTTTTTTTTTCTTTTTAAAAAGCATAAAACTAAGTGTTGCTAAAGATTTGGCTCTTACTAATAAATCGAAAAGTGTTGCAATAGCTTATTATATGGCAACAGTTTTCCAAACAAAAAAATCAATCTAAAAAATTGCTACCAAAACATATCTATAGCAACACAAAAAATATTTTTGCTATAGGTGGCGCTGCCATATCCCTCTTTTCTTGTAGTGATTATTTTAGAATAAATTAAAGGTGGGATTATTTTGAGTAGACCACCCAAAGCTGAAATTATTATTTTCCACTTTCCCTTTATATTATAAAAATAATTAAGGTTTAACTTTTGTAAATTTAATATGAATGAAATTTATATTGTGAAAGTGTAATAACTAAATATTGTTGTAACACAATATTGTAACTGGGGGAAATGTTAAAATTTGAAAAAAAAAATCTAAAGTGGCCTTTATGAACATGGATGTTGGGCAGAATTTGGAGGGCGGTTAGGGCGGTCCGTGCTAATTCTGGGTCACGGGTTGGTCCGGGCTTAGGTCGCGGGTTGGTTTGCGGATCAGGTCAGGGTTGGATCACGGGTTGGACTAGGTTAAACGGGTCAAACGAATGGTCTGGGTTATGGGTTGGATTTTAAAACTCCGACCATGACCCACCCATCTAGTACCGGGCTAGGTCCGGGCCGGTTACGAGTCATATGGGTTCTACCCAAATAGGTCAAAATCTGGGCCGGGTTGGGTCGACCTGGCCCAGCGACCACCACTAGATTTAAGTATCTAACCTTTTCATTCAATATAAATACACAATTGATATGCAAATTAAAACACATTTAGACTTACATAATGACAATTAATCTATACAATTATATAACCAACTTTGACTTAACATTATGCATTAAAAAATTAGAAAAAAAAAAACCAATCGTTTTATGTCTTCAATCTAGATATCCTCATCATTTCTTATGAGTGTTTTTTTAAATGGATATGTGGATCTGGATACGGATCTATTGAGATCTGTATCTAGATCCGCTTTTTCCAAAGAGATCTGTATCTAGATTCGCTTTTTCCAAAGAGATTTGTATCTAGATCCGCTTTTTCCAAAGAGATCTGTATCTAGATCCGCTTTTTCCAAAGAGATCTGTATTCAACCCAAATTCGTGTGAGTCTATAATATTAAGATCCAGATCCTTAAAAACGAATCTGCATTCGAGCAAATCCAAGATCCCTTGCCATATCTAATTGGGACACTAGGTCAATTTAAGCTTGGAACTTAATATATGAAGACTAGTAGTAGACAAAGAAATCTAAAAATCTTCAAATGTTCATATTAAATAGTCTTCTCAATTCTCAAACTTGACTTCAAGAGGACATTTCCAATCAAGAACGTAACCTTTGACGGAAAATTATTAATAATAAGTGTGGTAGTAAGAACACATTCATGGCCCCCTAAAACTTATTTGGTAAATTAGCATAAATTCTGACAGTTCTTGCTACTTTTAGCAAATGTTTATGTTTCCTCTACACTAGACATGTTTAACGGACTGGGTTCAGACCGGGCTGGATCGGTATAAATTGGGCCAAAGTGGGCCGGGCCAAATGTAAAGTTATAACTGGTCAAGTTGGGCCAGGGGCCATAAAGCACAACCCAGCCCAATATTTTAAAAATAAACATATTAAAAAGAATGGGTGAATAACAGTCAAAAAAGTTAATTAAAAAGATAACTAGAAAGTGAGGAGTAAAAGAATGTGTGAATAACTAAATACTGAAGTACTAGATTACTCATGCAGTCATGCCCACTCATTAAGAGCCCTGTATAACCCTTACCTAGCTCATTTAAATATGAGCTCATTAAGAGCCCAACCATTTTGAAATAAAAAAAAGGCTTAGCCCTTTTAGATAAGAGCTGGATTAGAGCTGCCAATGGGTGCCCAGCCCATTGAACAGATCTACTCTCCACCCTAGAATTTTGTTGAGGAACATAAGGTACACTTCTTTGATGTAAAATATATTCTATGAGTAGCAAACATATCTACTAATGCATCCTTTATCAACTTACTTCCATATCAGAACTTACCATTTTTACCCTACTATTAAACTGATTTCTTACCATTTCAAGAAAACCACTCATAGTATTTTAAACCTGTACTTATTATGCAAGAAAAATGTCCAAATAACTCGACTATAATCATCTAATATATACTGAAAAAGTATTTAGCACCATTAAAATCAAGCATCCTATATATGGCCTGGTCCTCGTAAATCCATATATATATATATATGAACCAAATCAGATGATTTGGTGTATTTAAATCCGATTACGGCGGCCCACCTTGCTTCTTATGAGTTGAAAATAGATATCGAATTCCTACTCCGATCCATACAATCCCTAGCACTTTTGCACTTGTAGTTATCAACGAACAATCGAGCGTATAACCGGGGGATGACTAACGGGCCCAACTTACTCGGATCAGATTATGTATAATCCAATTCCACCTCTATTTAGCTAATGTAAATGAGCCCTAAGTTATCTAGATTAGGGCTTCATTTGTTTTGAAAGAAAACAATTTTCATGAAAAATCATTTTCTAAGGAAAACAATTTTCAATGGAAAACATAGATGTAAAAGAGTTTTCCTTTGTTTGTTTAATTAGATGGAAACTTATGAAGGAAAATAAAAATCAAATAGAAATAAAAGAATGATGTGAGGATTGAATAAAGGAGAAGTAAAGGGGTAGAAGGAAAATATGGCATTCCTTCTCCAAAAAGGAAAATGGTTTTCCTTTTCCAAAGTGACATTTTTCACCTTAAAGAAAATCATTTTCCACCCTTTTCAAAACAAACAAAGAAAAATGGGGAAAAAGAGAAAAATCATTTTCCTAGAAATGTTTTCCATCAAAACAAACAGAGCCTAGGTCTCCTGTTCGATTACCAGCTACCTTTTTTATTCCTCATTTTTTCCAATCTCTGTCTTATCTCAGTCTCTCACGTACTTTCCCTTATTTCTTTGCAATACTAATTTTTGTTTCTTCTCAATTTCTGATTTATATTTGCTAATACTTAATTGTTAGTTTGTTTTTATTACTTAATTTTTTGTTATTGGATTTGTTTAGCTAATTTGAATTGAGTTTGCTTCGTTGGTTTAATTTGGTTTTTGGGTTTAATTTTTTTTTTCCCTAATTTGAATTCTTCCACAACTAACATGGGACTTGCATCAATAATATAAATGTGCTAAATAAGAAAATGCATGCATGGAATGACCTTATGATCGAGTTTTATTTAATTTGGTTAATTGGTAGTTTGTATCTGTTTAGCTTGATTAAAAACTTGTAAAATGTTAGGATTTGATTTTTTTATCTGAAAATGTTAGGATTTACATTCAGTATCTAATTTGTTTAATGGTTTAATTTATAGAAACGTTAATTTACTAATTTGAATTGAGTTTGTAAAATATTAGGATTATTGTGTGACCATGAAAAGTTTAGGGCAATTTTGGAACAAATAAATCTAAAAAATCTATTAGTTATGATATAAGAAATTAGGGTGTGTATTGATGTAACTAACTATAGTAAATTAACTAACTTAGGTACTCTTCTAACTAACTCTTAGTTAGCCTAACTAATTCTTCTCCTCTTCTATTCTCTGTACTAATTCTCCTCTCCTTTCCTATATATACTAAGGGAGGTAACTCTGTATAATTAACTTGAGATTCTATATGTTTTCTTAATTCAATAATATTTCTACTTTGTTTTTCACTTCAAAATCATCAAGCTTTGTGTACATACTTGTGTACTGATATGAATTTGAACAACCAGTATGATACCCGAACACCCCCGACTTATATATATACGAGCATTATTCAAATATCTGATTTTTTATTAAGTTCGAACTCCCGTGGTAAAATTCTTGGGTCTGCCACTGTAATGTCTAATAATAATTTTACCATAAAAAAATCATTTTGTATATGGACACTCTTGTCCATATATGATTATAGGTTTATCATTCTTCTTGGTACAAATAATTTTATTTGTTTTTGGCAACGGTAGTGTACATAATTATTTATGATATCTTACTAACGGCAACCCTAGCTTCAACATGATCCTCCTATATATTAAATTACACTATATATGATTTAATGTAAACAATGCTGACTTAATTCAGTTAATTGATTGAGTAAGCATTTGCATATATATTATACATCTACGTACCATACTGATATATAGTCTAGTACGTCAATTAACAAACTCGATCTGAAAAATCTTTCAATCAATAATTCAAATTGACGTCCTCAGCTGAAATCTTTGACATTTACGTTCACTCAAATCCCTCCCATGCTGCCATGCACGTTACGTACGTCCTAGCTTTGCACCCAACGTCATTATAACACACTTAACCCACTAACATATTTTGCATGGGAGTCCGCAATTTTCACAAAGGTGAAATTATTGCGTTACGGAGGGAGTACTTTCTACTAAAATTGAATTTCACAGCTTAAAATATTTCTTTGAATAAATATTTCTTTAAAATTTGAATGAATCATTTAAAAACATATATATTTCAGCATAGTGACGAATGGGTCTGGGTTGCACCCGCCACTAGGGAGTGCAAGTCCACTTTATAAGACCAAGGATGGTTTACCTCAAATCTTATAAAGTAGAGAAAACTTTTTTTTATTTTTTCAATGCCGGATTTATTCTCAACACTCCCCCTTAAGGGTGCGTTCTCTTCAACTTATTCGATCTGATCCGACCTGACCTGATCTAACATAACTTGACCTGTTTTAACCTATTAAAGCTGAGTTGATTATAACTTATTCGACCTGATCTGACTTGACCTGATTAAACCTGATAAGTTTTGAGACTTGATAAAATAAGTTGAAGAGAACGCACCCTAATTCTAAATCACTTTCACACTCACATGTGGAGTTTGCTGGGGCTCAACACATAGCTCAGGCAAATGACTAGTGCTCTGATCTACTATATATATTCTCCACTTTCCCTAAGCTTTTCTTCATCTCAACTTAGCTTCAAAACCATATTCGAAAACTCTAAATAATATCTAAGTAAAAACTTCACATCTTTCCATCAATTTATATATTAATTAATCAATAATAAACTTATGGCTTCAACAAAGTGCCACATTTTCGTACTTTTTTGTTTTATTTCATTCCTTGCAGTTGCTAGCAACCCACAAATGCTCTCACCTTTCTATTACTATAGGACATGCCCTAGAGTTCAATCTATAGTCCGTAATACAATGCAGGAAGTTATATCTAAAGAGCCTCGTATGGGAGCTTCTCTTCTTCGTTTGTTCTTCCATGATTGTTTTGTACAGGTTAGTACATGCATTTCTACATTAATTTACCATTAATTATTGTAGATTTGAAGAATATTAAACTATTTTTAGATAATACATAAGATTGATTTTCATTTTTAAAAAAAATTGTTTCTCTTGTAAAATTAAATAGGGTTGCGATGCATCTATACTTTTGGATGATGCACCTTCCTTTACTGGAGAGAAGAACGCATTTCCTAATAGAGACTCGGTTAGAGGTTACGAAGTTATTGATACAATTAAATCCAAGGTGGAAGCAGCATGCTCTCAGACAGTTTCATGCGCTGACATTCTAGCTCTTGCAACACAAGAGGGCGTCAAATTGGTAATTATTAACTTTTGTGGAACAGATAGAATTTTGAATTTTACAATCCTAACCTTATAATTTATATGGAATATAAACTTGTTCTAAATATTGTTAGATTCAATGCATAAATTAAATTATTTTTATTTTCCAGGTAAGTCAATATATAGTCGTTGACATCTTCTCATAATTTTAAAAACTTTTCATCAATCAAGATATTGATTTGGGGACTTCAAAATTCGTTTTCACACTTTATTTTCTTCTATTTTTTAGTTGAGAATATGTTCGTAAAGTGGATTGTGGAAATGAATTTTGGAGTGCCAAAATCATTGTCCATTCTTACAATGTATAGAAACCTCTTTATTACTATTGATACTAATAAAAGATTAATTTACCATGAAGTTAGGAGGCCCCTCATGGCTATTACTCTTAGGAAGAAGGGATGCAAGAACAGCAAGCCAAAGTGCAGCCAACACCAACCTCCCGCCACCCACGGCTAGCCTAAGCGCCTTGATCACTTCATTTGCCGCCCAAGGCCTCAATGCTCGTGACATGACCGCCCTCTCCGGGGCCCACACCATTGGCCAAGCCCGGTGCACCACCTTTCGGGACCGTATCTACAATGACACCAACATCAACCCTTCATTTGCCAATGTGCGAAAGGGCCAGTGCCCTGGCCCCACCTCTGGCGTAGGGGACAACAACCTCGCCCCACTCGACCTATTTACACCTAATCGATTCGACAATAGCTACTTCCAAGGTCTCTTGACTAACCGTGGGCTTCTTCACTCGGATCAAGAGTTGTTCAATGGTGGGTCTCAAGATAATCTTGTTAGGTTATATGGTTTAAACTACTTTGCTTTCGCTAAAGATTTTGCTAATGCAATGGTTAAGATGGGGAACATAAGTCCACTTACAGGATCAAATGGAGAAATTAGGAAGAATTGCAGGTTTGTCAATTAATTAATTAATTAATGAAATATGAAAAAAGACCTTAATTTGTAGATCTTGTACACTAAATTGATGTACAATGAGTAAAATTATCCAAGGATAACTTCTATATATTTGGAGTAAGTTTCTATATGTTTTATGATTAACAATGAGAAAACATGAGAAAAACTTTGTGTTATGATTTGTAAGTCACAAAAACTACAAAATAGAAGATCATGTTATTACAATGACTCAATTATCATATGTGTTTAGTTGATAAACTTCACTTGGCCTATTTGCGGGCCTAGGAAGAAGGAGGAGAATCAAATCATACATAAGCCAAGCTTGTAGAGTTCCATTATAAAACCAATTGGTAATATAAAAAGTAGCCCACGAAGCTTATATATTAGTCATCATTACTTCAATATTTCGATAGATGAGGCACATATGTGTGATATACTTTCAACACTCCACATCACATGTGGGTCACCTTTAAACTTGCAATATGGATAGGTTGCATACTTTCTCGTTGAGTCTTCTTTAAACTTCCAACATGAGGATAATCCCATGCTTTTGGGGCGACAACTCTTTTGAGATATTTGCTCCGAACAAATTTTAATTTCAAATATCTTCCATATAACCAATCACATTGGGCTCTCCCCTTCTAGCAGTTCTAGGATTGATAACTAGGCCAAGATCGTCTGCGCTAATACCATAATAAACGGGACTAGACCGCGCCACATGGAGTGCAAGATGACAATTCAATGAGGGGAGTAATCCCTTAACCATATAAAGTAGAGATAATTTTAATTTTTTCAATCTGGGATTTTTATCACCACAACACTCCCCCTAAATTTCAAACTATTGTCATACTCAGGTGTGGGCTTTATAGGGGCTCAACATTCCGCCTCACATGTGAAGTGTGCATAACTCCTTTTCACACTCACCATGCATCCTTTAAAAAAAATGATGCAATTCTTTCAACTTCATAAAAAATGAAACAAAAATTGCAAAAAAAAATGAAACAAACGAATTGCAGACTGATAAACGAAAGAAATTGCATAAAAACAAAATAAATTAAATAAATTTCAGAAAAATGAAACAAAATCTACATTTGCGGCGAGATTTAATTAGGTTCGTCATTAATGTATACCCGTCGTTAATGGGCCAATTTTTTGTAATGTTAATTCTATTGAATTTAGTTCACTTAAGACAAATTCATTTCAGTTCAGTTCAATTCAATTCAGATCGATTAATTGTTCAGACCAAAAAAAAAAGTTTCAATATAATCAAGTCTAATTGGGTTAATCCTCAACCCACATGATACTACTACTAATCTACTACAGCACAACCGCCAAGTCATTATCACTACTCATTTATTAAGTCACCACTCTAGTTTGGGCAAGCATTATTATACTAGATTAGTCTGTGCTATGCACGATTTTATCAAATAATATTTGATAAGTTTAAAATTTTGTTAGATTATAAGTCAATTGAAAACAAATATAGAATATGTAATATAAAATCATTACATCAATAAAAAGATTTTAATATAAATTTTTAATGATTTGAAAATTGACAAAATAAAGAAAACATTATGATATTAAAACCATTATATTATTGGTCATTAATTGCATATGCAAAATGAAGAATGAAGTTAATAATATTTATATTTTTTAAGTATGTTAAATACTTAAATACTAAGGGAAAGAAAAGGAAAAAAAATGACAACATAAACATTTTTGGAAAGAAAGTTTTGATTGAGAAATTGACACATGTACACCTTTGGATAAGAATAATGTCATTATATATAGATTATACTAATTAATATTGATGATATTAATTAAGCCAAAAATCTAACTCATATCTTTATTATGTTCACTTGCCTAGCTAGTTGCATGAGCCATAAATAAAATCATCTTCTACTTCAAGTGACTATAGAAAATCTCTTAATAATGTAAAAGTGAACAACGCGCTTAATTAATAAGTTGAAATCTACCAACGTTGTCTTGGTCTAGTGGTGCCAGGGACTAGACTTGATAGGGTGAACCGGGTGGATACAGAAAAAAAAAAAAAAAAAAAAAAGTTGAAATCTTTGACTACTACGTCCATTGTATAACGCAAGTCCCCCATGCATGCACGTCCTTGCCTTTAATTTGTGAGTTGCCACAATTCTCTACTATATATATAATACTCATTTTTTCATAAGCTCATCTTCATCTCAACTTAATTAGCTTGAAACCATAAGTAAACTTTTCCTTGGTTGTCTATTTGTAGCGAATTTAAATCTTTTAACTTTAACCCATTTTTTTATTCTTCGATCCATTATATTGTCCTAATATTTCTATTAACAAACTGACTATGGCGTCAATGATCAGAATTTTGGTAGTTCTTTCTCTCGTTTCTTTCCTTTCGGGTGCTACCAAAGCACAACTCTCAACTTCCTTTTACTCAAGTACATGCCCTAGGTTGCATAATATCGTGCATAATACTATGTGACAAGCTATTTCTAAAGAGCCCCGTATGGGAGCTTCTATCCTTCGATTGTTTTTCCATGATTGTTTCGTAAATGTAAGCAAATATATACTTCCTAAATAATCAAGTAATTATCATCAATGTACTTTTAATTTGTTGTAAATTTGCAAATTACACATATATCCAAAAACCCTTCTTTTGAAAAAAATCTAATTTATTTCCTGGTACTTCTAGATGACACATCTTCCTTCACTGGAGAGAAGAATGCATTACCTAACAAAAACTCACTTAGAGGGTTTGACGTTATTGATACTATCAAATCCAACTTAGAAGCAACGTGCAGTGGAATAGTGTCATGTGCTGACATCTTGGCCCTTGCTGCAGAAGAGGCCGTCTATTTTGTAAGCAACTAACGATTTTTGTAAAATTCTTTTTAAAAAATTGGGTACCTTCTAGTTAAAGAAAACAATAACATGTCATATGTAGTAATAAAAAGATATATATGGTGCATATAACATACTCCCTATGTCCCTAAAAGATTGCCCTATTTACTTTTTCTCGATCATCTCCCGAGACACATCTTTAAATGAAAATATCTTGAGATACATATAATAAAAAATTATAAGCATTACATATTAAAAAAAGTACGCATTGAGCCGAATCAAATGAAATCCTATTTGACTATATTTTTTCTTATATGTATAAAATTATAGAGTCAATGTTACCAAATGAACAGTAGCAAAAGTCAATATGGATAATTTTTAAGGGACGGAGAGAGTATGTAATAATCATTATTATTGATACCAAATTATTTATCATGCAGTTAGGAGGCCCCTCATGGACAGTACCCATGGGAAGAAGGGATGCAACCACAGCAAGCCAAAGTGGAGCCAACAATAACCTCCCACCACCCTCAGCCAACCTAACCACCTTGATCTCCTTGTTCGCCGCTCAAGGCCTCAATGCTCGTGACATAACCGCCCTCTCCGGGGCCCACAAAATCGGTCAGGCCCGGTGCACCACCTTCCGGGCCCACATCTGCAATGACACCAACATTCTCCCTAGATTCGCCAACAATCGAAAGGCCAATTGCCCGGGCCCTGCCTCCGGGACAGGGGACGACAACCTGGCCTCACTTGACCTGTTCACGCCTAATCGGTTCGACAACGGCTACTTCCGCGGTCTCGTGACTAACCGTGGACTTCTTCATTCGGATCAAGAGTTGTTCAATGGTGGGTCCCAAGATGGGTTAGTTAGGTTTTACAGCTCAAATTATAGGGCTTTTGCAAGTGATTTTGCAAATGCAATGGTGAAGATGGGAAATAACAAGCCACTGGAGAAATTAGAAAGAATTGTAGGCTTATCAATTAATTAATGATTTGGGTATTTAATTTGGTTCAAAATGGACCACTTCACCTCTGTTAGAAATTCTGTGGAAATTGTTGATGAATACCCTCCAAGGCGTGGAATCTACACTTTCCTTCTAAACTTATTCGCCCCAAAGATCACCGGGTTACCGCGAAATGTTTAGTGAGATACAATGGAGAATAACTTGTATACTCTATATGATCTTAGAGTATACTTTAAAAGGACTTAGTGTTTAGTTATGTGTTTAGAACACACTTAGTGTAAGTTTGCAAGAGAATACCAAGTGCAAGCAAGTTCTGAAAGTGTAGAGAATTTCTGAATATTTTTTGATACCCTAACCATGAACTAAACAAGCCTATTTATAGGCACATATGGCAAGAGAAATCAGCTCAAAAGAGCTGAACTATCACCTCCTTAAAGCTCAATAAAATCAGAATAATGGTGATTAATTTGGAGCAATTAACACTTTGGAAGATGCCATTCACTAAGCAACCTTTCAAAGTTCTGATTTTAATCACCTTAATCCTTGTTTAATACTGCAATGAAGTCATTAAACACATGCTTAATACGTACAAGCATCCTAGGCAAAAGCATACGAAAAGTCGAAAAACTGTTCGAATTTTCCAGAAGCAAATCGCGAGTCGCGAAGAAGAGCTCGCGAGTCGCGACCTGGGCTCGCGAGTCGCGAGACTCTTCTGTCTCGTGGCTCGTTATTTGTTTCTTTCCAGAAACTTTTCACGAGTCGTGACGGGTCCTCGCGAGTCGCGAGATACCCGTTGGACTCGTAGTTTCTCTTTGCCTAATGTTCTCTTTCCTTAGTTCATGTCACCAAGCCCATTTAATCATAAATGTTCCAACAACCTCTAGACTTTGTTGCCATACATGATGTTCTTACATGAAAATGATGAAATTGTATACTTGTATCAATTTTATATACACTATTATTGCACTTTTTATCAATTTTAAAATATAGTAAAAGTATAATAAATACTCCCTCCGTAACATAATTCTGGCAACAAGTTATTTTTCACGCATTTCAAGGAAGCAATTTAAGGGTGTAAATGAACAAATTAATCAAAATGGTTTTAATACAAGTAAGATTGAGATCATAAGTTACTAATCTTAAAAAAAATTGATCAATTTATTCATTTACACCTTAAATCGCTTCCTTGAAATGCGTGAAAAAAACTTGTTGCCAGAATTATGTTACGGAGGGAGTACCATTTTCACGAGTTAAGAACAATATATATGCTATATATTGAAATCAAAATTGTCAATATTTACAAATATGCTACTGAAACCGTTTTTGCTCCATTAAGAATATAATGTGGTGGTTTTCACAGTGAAAACAATTCAGTATAGATATATTATTGACTTTAATTTTGACCATATATATCTTCATGGGCATATTGATACCCAATTAATAAACATGGCGCATCTATCACTTGGGACCATAAGCTATAGTTTCATTTTTTTAATAAAAAAAATACTTCCTCCATTAAAAACTGTTATTTTCATTTTGTTTTCTTGTTTTCAATCCATTTATTTGACTAAAAAAGATATTTATTTACTTAATTATTTGTATTAATTTTATTATTTGTATTAATTTAAAATGAATATCAAAATTACATATCTATTGGTGTAATTAATTATTCTTTGACTTAACTTATTTCAACTTTAGCTCCTTAGCCTTTATGACTCCTTAACTATAGGTCCTAGGTTTGAATCTCACCGCATGCATTGGCTAAATTAGGTCAAGTGACCTGCAATATGGGTAGCTCAAGACCTACATTATCCAAAAAAGAGTACATGTGTTATTATTACGAAAGAATATATAGCAAAGTCAAAAAATTAGTAATCGCTCTATAATCCCTATCTATCTTCAACATACATTTGGTTTTAATGACACAAGTCTAGCGCCCTATATTAAGTACTATGTAGGATTGATTGTAGGGTACTCATAGCTCAACAAAATCCCAATTACTTTTTTTTTAAAAGGAAAGGTGAGCAAGTAGGAATCAAGATCTCTTCTTCTTGAAGAAAAATCCTGATCTATCAGTAGCCAAAAAAAAATTGGCATCTATAAAAGGATCAATATCAACGTGCATAGGGGGTCCAATGTTCGAGTGACACAATATAATCCGCAGTTGCTAGAGAGACTTTTATTACATAGCCTTAAAATTAGAAGGGTCCTATACAGTTTAAGCATGGTTCATTCTTTTCAACTTAGAAGACCTGAACTTTTTTGATTTATTAATCCTGAATGAAATTTATTGAACTTGTTAGACCTAGATAGCATTGATTATAGAAATAATAATTAGACATAATCACACTTAATTAGTCCTAATCAAACCTTATATATAGAAATCATTGATAGAGGTACATCTGATTAGACCTTATCTAAACTTATTAAGTTATTAGAATTGAAACTTATTTTTGTAATTAGTGTAAAGAGAATGCATCTTAAATATAAAAGTGAAACAAATTAAATCCTGTGATCTTCTCCTCTCGACTAGGATAGAATGCTTGAAGTATTTAAAACTATTTAATAATACTGCCTGGGTAATCGACATAGATAATTATTATGTTCAAGTTGCATTCAACTTTTCAAATAATGTCATTTTTATCATATTGTTGGGCGTAAATTATTAATAATAGCACAAGATCAACAAAAATATGAGAAGGCACAATCCAAACACCTTATAGCCTGAGTTGCATGGTATAAGGGGAGGAAACAGAGACGCCAGACGGGTATGAAATAGGTACGGAATATATTGGGTTGAAAAATATAAGATACGGATGCGAGAAATAGATAATATTAAATACTTTAAAAATTAGGCATTTTTATTAAACTTTCAATATAATTTGAAATATTTTAGTTTAATAATTACATAAGATAAGAAAAATCTTTCAAAATCATATGAAAATATGAAGAAAAAAATGGGTAAACCTATCGTAGAACATGTCAAAAAAAATGTTAAAAAAGATGTAGGGTATAGGGCATCCTTAAAATATTGGTATCTAATATATATGTGTACGACAATCTTACTAAAGTATCCATCACAACTAGAAAAGATGCTATTTGCGACGGAAATTCCCATCGCAAAAATGTGATCCCGTCGTAGAAAAGAAGGGCCACAAATGATTTTTCCCGTCGTAAAAATATGAGTCCGTCGCAAATGATTTTTCCCATCGCAAATGAGTCAATTTTAATAGAGTTTTGATATGTATTAGGTGAATTTTAGCGAGGGGCTCAAAAAACCGTCATAAAAGATATACATTTGCGATGGGATTTAGGCCCGTCATTAATGTATTCCCGTCGTTAATGGCTAAATTTTTTGTAGTGATGCTACCTAGTATCCTCGAGTTATCCTCAACATATATGATACGTTAATATTACGTACCAAATGATATGAAGTCGAAGGACCTTGGATCAGTTGGTCCAAGTAAGTGTTCCCCGTAATGTCCGATGTCACGGGTTCGACACCTCCTAGCCCCATAAAGTTAATTCCTGATATAGAAGCCTTATGTGAGCATTATTGTGCACTTTTCCTCCAAAAAAAAAACCAAATGATATGAAACTCAATTCATGTTCGTTCTCTACTCGACTACATACTAATCCAATTGAGCCATGACCATTATAGTTTAAGCAAGAATTATTATATGATATTGATGTAAAGCCAAAAAATTAAGTCCTGTCTTATCTTCACCTGCATAGTTCATAGTTGCATGCATGGTTCTAAGGTAGACTTATGACTACCAACTACAGTAATAGATGGTTAGGATTGTACAATTTTTTAATTATTTTTAATTCCTAAATCTAATTAAAAATCTTTCGTAAAATACTTTACTTAATTAGATTTTATTTTATGAAAATAATTTCTAATTTTCCTAAAATTACTTTTTATTCTTGAAAAATCGGAAATTCTTTTTCCTAAAATAAGAAATCTAATTAAAATATCTTAAAAAGTATGTATTTTAAATTAGATTTAGGAATTTAAAAATAAATCAAAAACGTGTGATCCTAGCTATTTACTGTAATAGTCGGTATTCATAAGACTACACTAGAAATCTACCTCAATTGAATATGCAAAATCTCTCAATACATCAAAAAAAAAAAATATCTTTGACTATCTCAATGTCACGTCCATTGCCTAAGTGCCTAACGCAAGTCCCCCATGCATGCACATGCATCGATCGTCCTTGGATTTGTTGCCATTATATATGTCCATATTCTACTACTCCGGGCCGGGGCAGCTGTTCAGAGCCCAACATATAAAGGGGCTCATTTCTGTAAACAAATTATACATATACTATGTTTTTTTCCATTGAACTTTTTGACGATCTAACAAAAAATTCAACTTGAAATATTATAACTTTTTAACCACTAATACATAGTTTTTACATAAGAAGTTAAGCTTGCATAAAATGATAAAACGTTATTGTTTTATGGTAAAAAAAAAAAAAAAAAGTTATCCTATTAGATGTTCTGATGGAAGACTTTTTTTATATTTACATGGTTTTACACAAATTATGACATTGTTATTCTAATTTACTACACTCAAAAGAGGAAAATTGTTTCATAATTTCATTTGTCTTTCAACTCATTTTTTCTACATCTCATTCCAATATATTTCCAATACCCAACTAAACCCAACATTAATTAAAATAAAATAAAAAAAACAGCAGATTTTGTAAAAATTATAACAATCAATTGCAATATTTGTTTAGATTCTGCATTCAAATCAACAATTTTTTTATATTAACCAGATGATAGAGGTTGGACAAGAAATATTCTATTTTCTGAATTCATCAAGTAATTTTTTTTTTAAAATTTTATGTGAGTATATTTTTAAAATTTTAGAAACAGGGTCCATTTTATAATTTTGCGGTTTTTACGTATAGGTCGGGCCCATTCATTTTGATTGGTTTATGTAATTAATACGGCCCACCTTTTAAAATTTAAAAATCAAAAAATTATTTTATCAACCAATTAAAATTAATGGGACTCAATAAGTGAAACAAAAGATTTTTTTCCCCCTCAACTACATAAGTTGTGAATTATAAGTAGGGCACATTATTAATTATTAAAGAGTAGCAAAGTCAGATTATACATCTTTCTATAATCTTTATCCTCAACATTATATAATAATAATACTACTAAAAGACACTATCAATCATTTAGTTGTAAATTTGGAAACGGTGCTGACTTTTTCAAGCCATTCACTCTAGTTGAATTGAGTCAGCTTTATAATACCGATACTGATATTAAACCATTAAATTCTGTCTTTATCTATATTCATTTGCATGATATATACATGCATGGCATATTATACGTCTAACAACCAACTAGTATGGGAAATCTTTCAATAATTCAAAGAGAAAATCAAATTTAATCCCACATTTTAGTAGTCTATTCAAAACAGTCTCTTCGTCGATTATTCTCAAAATATTATGACCTTTATATTTTTTTGAGAAAATGTATGTTAAGATATAATAATGAACTCACCTTTATACTTTATCTATTTTAATTGGACTATTTATGACTTTTATCGATTATTATTTAAGATGATTTTTAAATTTCAATTGAAAAGCCGAAACTCCGATCATTAAACTGAACACGGTGTCATTATTGATCCGAATTTCAGTCATTTTTCTTCTTTTTTCCCTCTTTATAGATGATACTAACGCACAACTATCACCCAATTTTTACTCAAAAACATGTCCTAGATTTCACAATATCGTGCATAACACCATGCGACAAGCTATAATCAAAGAGCCCCGTATGGGTGCTTCTATCCTCCGCTTGTTTTTTCACGATTGTTTTGTAAATGTAAGCAAATATATGCACTTTAATTTATAATTAGCGTCATTCTCTTCAACTTATTTGACCTGATCTGATTAAACCTATTAAAGTTAACTTGATTATAACTTATTAACCTGACCTAACCTAATAAGTTCTGAGACCTGATAAAAAAAGTTGATGAGAACGCACCCTAAGTTTATCAACAACAAAGTATTATTGTGGATTTGCAAATTATATACTGAAATTTTCTTTTAATAATATATAATCTAATTCTCTTCGATCTAATTTGCTTTTTTGCCATGATTGAATTTTAGGGTTGCGATGCATCTGTGCTTCTGGATGATACATCTTCGTTTACTGGAGAGAAGAATGCAATTCCTAATAAAAATTCACTTAGGGTTTTGGTGTTATTGATACTATCAAATCTAAAGCAGAAGCAGCTTTCAGCGGAACAGTTTCATGTGCAGATATCCTTGCCCTTGCGGCACAAGAAGCCGTGTATTTCGTAAGCATCAATAATTTTTCTTGAAAGAAATTTGCAATTAGATTTTGATAATATTAACCTTTTAATATCATGCATAAACTAATTAAAAGCTTTTTACTTATTACTACCTCCGTATCATAATACATCGCACACAATATGTAATGGTACTAATAAGTAATTAATTAATTAATGATCATGCATTATTATGATTAATATTGATGATAAATGATATACAATGCAGTTGAGAGGCCCTTCATGGAGAGTAGGCTTTGGAAGAAGGGATGCAACCACAGCAAGCCAAAGTGGAGCCAACAATAACCTCCCACCACCCTCCGCCAACCTAACCACCTTAATCTCCTTGTTCGCCGCCCAAGGCCTCAATGCTCTTGACATGACCGCTCTCTCCAGGGCCCACACAATCGGCCAAGCCTGGTGCACCACCTTCCGGGCCCACATCTACAAGGACACCAACATTCGCCCTAGATTCGCCACCAAACGCAAGGCTAATTGCCCGGGCCTCGCCTCTGGCACGGGGGACGACAACCTGGCCCCGCTTGACCTGTTTACACCTAATAAGTTTGATAACGGCTACTTTTGAGAGCTAGTGACTAAGCGTGGGCTTCTTCACTCGGATCAAGAGTTGTTCAATGGTGGGTCCCAGGATAGGCTTGTTAGGACTTATAGTCGCAACTATAGAGCTTTTGCAAGACATTTTGCTAAGGCTATGGTGAAAATGGGAAACATTAGTCCACTTACAGGATCAAATGGAGAAATTAGGAAGAATTGTAGGCTTGTTAATTAATTAATTATGCAATTAATTAATTAATGAGTTTAGTAAAATTAGCTAGCTAGGTTCAAAATGGACCTCTAGTATATATACATTGGCTTGGTGTTATTATAGAATGATTGTTTGCAACTTATATATTTATTATAAACAGCTATCCAATTGTATACATGAATACATCTATAAGTTGTATACACTTGTTTTAATACATTTTTTTTATGGCAATTTTTTTGGGTGAAATAAATGTAAACTCAAGACCCCACAAACAATTTAAAATACTCTATTAAATTAACGACACTTTTTACCCCAAATTAAAATTTAATTTGCCTAAAAGTCTTTGTTTTCGAAAATATCAAATATATATTCTGAAAAGCGCGCATGGATGAAGTAATTAAAATTCTACAACATTTCTTTGTCATCATATTTTTTACTTTTCTGAAACATAACTTGTTTTGCAGTTTTTAAGACACTACTTTTCTACACTGTGATTATTTTTACTCGAATGATAAACATATAATCACAATAATGTTACGTATAGTATTATTTACAAAACTCTGCTTTTTCACACCTGTCAAAACATAAAAAGTAAAGTAAAACAGATGGTGTAATATCGAGGAATATCCCCTGTATTTATGTGAAAAGGCAACCAAAAAAAAAACTTTTGGAGGGAAGAAAAGGATAGAGGGCCTAAAAACAATTTTGGAGGCCCATTGAAAACTGTGTATTTTTATTATTACATTTACATAATATCATGACACACTATCCTTGGGCCTAAATATAAAATATCCAATGTATTTCATCATATTTTACACCTACAAGGCTACAATGGATTTCGTTGATTTGTTGGCAAAATTCATCGGATGGTAAATTGGTAATAGCATGAGTGCATGACGACATAGGCTTGTGTTTGTGAAGGGCTGACCTAGCTAGATTTTATTGAAGTAGTCGTATAAGTATTAGATACTGATAAGATATTAATACTTTTCATTTTAATATTATTATTTTTGACATGATTCACTATAGATTTTCCATGTTTTTAAAGGTTTTTCTTACCTTATTGTAAACTAAAGTATTTCAAATTATATTGAAAATTTAGCAAAAATTTCTTGATTTTTATAATATATAATAATATCTATTACTTGGAACCGTATCTTATATTTTTCAAACCAGGGCATACTTGACCCGTTTCATATATATTTCCGTTTCCGTACTCTTATATTCATGTCCCATGAAACCCCGTTTGGTAGCCGGTTATAAATCATGATAATGGGAATGAATTTATAACTAAATTTGGAAGATAAATCAAAATTCATTCCCATGGTGGTGCTACCTTAACTCCAATTTATCTAATTTTTTTCACAAATATCTATTTCCATCAAATACCACCCTCCCCAATGGTAATGGATGGGAATGGAAAATGAGAAGAAAATTGAAGCATGGGAATGAAAATTTATTTTTCATAGAGATTATAAGGTTCCTACTTAACAAATTAAATTACACTATAAATTCATTACCATTACCACAATTTATTATCAGCAACCAAACAGGCCATCAGGGTCTCACTCATGATAAATATCAACAATTCTGATTTTATGTCATTCAATGAAAGTTGTTCTCGAGAGCTATTATTTATACTATAATGTTATTATATATATGAGTTTATTGTAAGTTGTTATTAATTATTGTAAGTTGTAATTGTACTATAATGTAATTATGTGCGTACTATATATATATATATATATATATATATATATATATATCAAAGGTACTCAACTATGGGCTTAGGCCCTCATTACTCATTAGCACCCCCAAAAAATACTTAACTATAACAAAATTTACAGTTTGGGTACTCTAATCGTAAAAGATGCAATTTTTACAACTTTTGTTAATTGCACCCTTCTCTTTATTAGATCAGATAAGCAAGCAACGTACATTAAAAGCGCAAAAAATATGGTTGTATTTAACATAATTCAAGTTATTCAACAATAAGTTAAATGCAAATTGCCATTTTACCAATGGTAGGAAAGAAATAAGGTATTCAACACCCAGCAACGTGATTCGTTCAGAAGTTTAATCTTAAAAAAAGGGAGATTATCAATATCAAAAATAATTTTTTTTAAAAAAATACTTTTCATGCCCTAGGTCTTTGATATTTCAGGCACATCCAATGGCGGAGCCACATTATAATAAGTAAGGTCATGAAAATTAAATTTGTATTTGATAATACAATTTTATTTAATGTATTATCCTATATATGTATTCCTTTTTGTCAAACTTGATTTATGATTTGCATCAATTGTGTTATGATTTTTTTGTTGATTGGAGATCTATTTCAATAATAACTTTTTAAATCTATGAGAGTGAAATTGTAATTTAATAGGGTCATAGCTCCCTTTACTTATATAATAAATATATGATATTTTTATTGGGTAAGGAAATCCATTCTTTTTAGTTACATATGTCATAAGAAAGGAGGATGCTAGTAATAAGGTTCGAATCCCGTATCCACTTAACACAAGATGGGATTGGGCACCAGATGCACCACTTTGCAACTTCTCTTGACCTTAATTATAAAGATATTAATGTTTATCGATATGTTTTAATTACTCCCTCCATAACATAATTCTGGCAACAAGTTATTTTTCGCGCATTTCAAGGAAGCAATTTAAAGATGTAAACGAACAAATTAATCAAAATGGTTTCAATACAAGTAAGATTGAGATCATAAATTACTAATCTTAAAAAAAAAATTGATCAATTTATTCGTTTACACCCTTAAATCGCTTCCTTGAAACGCGTGGAAAAAAAACTTGTTGCCAGAATTATGTTACGGAGGGAGTACTTTATATATGAACCCAACTCCAAAATTCCAATTTTAAAACACCCATAATATTATGCCAAAAAACAAAAACACCCATAATATTTTTCTTTCTTTCAAATAATAACTTAAATGTGGGGTTCAATAAACAAAATATATATAAAAAAAATATTAAACAATTAAGGTATTCAAAAACAAATTTGAATCTTTTGTCATACTATTTTGTACCGCAACTTGTGTCACCATTTTTCATTATTGGTTCACGTCACAAGTTTTTCCTAACTTTTTCACAATAAATAAAATTAAAATCAAATTTGGTTGGAGTAATGAAAGTGAATAACACACATAAAAGTGAAATAATATAGATATCCCCAATTCCCCATCCGCCAAAAACTAACATACAAAAAATAACATCTATGAATATCTTTAAAAAAAATACATCGTATGGTCATATGAATATATAGCTTTTATTTCAATAAATAACGGTGTAATTAATTCTTATGAAAATTGCATTAAAAACTACTTTTTCAATTTTGTGACGAGGCTCAGCTCATGACAAAGTGTGAATTCATGTGATTGCATGACAAAAACACACCTTTGTCATCTCTCAATAGTGATTTTTGCTACGTGCCTAGGTGTGTACATTGCTCAATTTTTATTTAAACTTTTTTATATGATAAGGTAATATATATAAACTGTGTTTCAATTCGTAGCACCTCTTATGGAAATATCACAGAGCGTTAGGAGAGGGAATTGGTCATAAATGAATTGAGAATCGAACCTCACAACTCGAAAATATGAAAGCGACTACAATGTCACTATGTACGTTAGAACTCGTTCATATGCCATTACATTAGATTGAACTCGTTCTTATGCCACTGCGCTAGAACTCGGAACACTCATCTCATCAAGAGATGGAGAAGAAAAATCTTTAAAATGTAAACATGACGAGTTTCAAATCTAGTTCTTGACAATATTTTACAGATTTGTTCATAACTTTTACAAATTGTTCATAACTTTTCCTGACAATACCCAGTCTCGACATTCTAAAACAATCTTACCAGAGACCTACTAATGCTGCAAAATACATAATGCACGTAGTACTAGACCTTGAATCGTGCCCTACTAGAGATCACCGGTCCAATTTAGCCAACACACACATTTATGAGGATAGATATAAGGAATCCTCACAAATGCATCCAATGAAATTCGAGACACGGTCGATGATACAGATTGTCGAAGCCTCCACCATCTAACCTAGAGGTGATCGTGGGCCGGGCCGATGCATAAAAATCAAGCCCATAAAGCAGGCCGGGTTCGGGCCGGGCTTAGTTCGGGCCCAAATTTCTTAGCCAAAGCCCGAAAATTTAGTGCGGGCTTTTCGGGCTTTTTCGGGCCGGGCCTAAAAAAGTAACCAAAAAATCTAATTTTAAATGTCCAAGGCCCGCACGAAAAAATTTTTTTAAAAAAAGGACTGAGTCGGGCCGGGCCACTTTTGATCAGCTCTAATCTAACCATACGCTACTACTTTTATATTGCTAAAGGGATCATAAGTAGTGTATGTCATGTAATTTGAAAATTTGATTTTATTTACTTCAATAAATGCAATAGTAGATTGTAATTTCACAATCCAACAAAGTACATGGTTAGAAATTCATTGAATTATAATGGGTTTGGGGGGACAAATTATATCATTGATATAGTCTTTTTGTTTTTAGCAAATTACATAATGTGTTGTTGGGTTTGTGCGCGGTGTGACCCGTGTTAGAGTGTGACACTTTTTTTGGCCAATTATTACTTTTTGAAGATTAGAGATGATATCCCTTGCTCACCCATCCTTTTTGACAGCAATTCACATGAAATTTTATTTTATTTTTTTAATTTTGTTTTTTGGGGGCCAAAGATTCACATGTAATTTTGTTGAGCAGAAATTAATAAATATGAATAAAAGCATAATTTTGCTGCAATTTCATTGGACAAATATAAGGTAGATCATTGTTTCCATCAATTTGACAGGAAATTCGAAAACAACGCGCCTTGGCAATTTGTCTGTTATTACATTAAATAACTACAACCAAACATAATATTGGCTTTGCATATGTTTCCGTCGTTTACTTTTTTTTTTTTTTTTTTTTTTTTTTAAGATATTTCGTATATTTTTAATATTGTAAAGAGCAATAATTACAAAGTATAGTTTTTTCTTTATTACATGGTAATATAAATTCAGGGTCTGTTTAAAATTAAACTGAATTGAACTGAAGCTGAAGTAAACAGGCCCTCAAGGCCTCAACCTCATTTCATGACTTCCTACATAACTCTTTTCTCGATCCCTTTAAGTTTGTTATATTCACTTTTTCACATCTTTTAAAACACAACTGTAAATGAAAATATCTTTAGATAATTTAAGTATATATATATAAAAACACATCGAGCCAAATCAAATGAAATCTCATTTGACTATATTTTTTTCTTTATATATATAAAATTAGGGAGACAAAGTTGTAAAATGAATAGCAACAATTCTACGAATGTGGCAAAACTATAGGGATAGAACTATAGAAGTAGTATTATGTTAGCTGGCAATATCTAGACTCTAGAGATTGTGTGGATTATGTCATTGCTAATAATTAAACATTGTATCTCAAGAATGCAAAGATGACTCAAACACTACTGCGCTGGTGTTGGTGTGGTTTCTTGATGGTGCGAACCTGAAAGTAGGAAAGAGGAGCAGGAAAATCACTTGTTATTTAAGTATTCTCACTTAATAATAAGATTTAAACTCTAAACCTTTAACATCCTCTACTGGTACAAAGTTTATCAAGTAATCCAAATTTGGTTTGGTCCCTTGTTTACTTGTTTGCATGCATTTTCATAGTTGTAAACAATATAAACCATGGAAAAAAAAGGTAGTACATAAATGATTATAAGATGTTATAAGAACAAAAAAAGGTTGATGTAAAGTTTTAGCTTAGCCATATAGTTCTTCACAAATCACAAACTATAACTCCAATTATTAAGACTTTTTTTTACGTCCTACGTAAGAAATTATAGCCATCATATATTTACTGGTATGAAAATTCAAGTCTCTAATCTTTCTAATTAATTACAAGTCCCAAGAAACCACATCTTCAAACTTCACTCCTCCCATGAATAAAAATAAAATAATAGTGCAAACTACTCATCTTCACTTGAAAAAACAAAATATTATAAAGATAGTAACTAATTAATGTGTTTAGATAAGTCTATAATTAAGGGTTTGTTTACTTCAACTGAATACAGTTGAACTAAACTAAACTGAACTGAATACAGCTGATAGTAATATTTTATAAGAGAAGGAAATTGAGAGTTGAACTAAACTTAACTTAACTGGACTTAACTTAACTAAACTGAATTGAATTGAACTGAACTGAACTGAACTGAATTTAAGCTAAAATAAACACGCTCCAAGTATAACAAATTCAGTAAATTAAAATCATGTTCAATCATGTCAAACAAGTTTTAAATTTTTCTTAGAATCAACTTGAATGTAGATAAAAATAAAAAAAATAAAAAAAAAGCCTCATAAGATCCAATAAAAAATACAATGCAATTTATGATTGCAAAAGTCAAACATACATTGTACATGCCGAACTTATTAATTTACTTTATTAACAAAAACCAAAAGAAGAAAAATAATTTTTTTATAAAAAAAGAAAAAAATTGTATTTTCCAGGCTGTGCTATATAGCATAGCAACAATATATAACATCATTCCATATAAAGTGATCTTCATTACTACTACCATTGAGAAAATATAGCCTCGTATATTACACATAAATATTATAATAAAAATAAAAATAAATAATGGGTAATTCGTCAAGTCAGTTATTTTCAGCAATATTTTTACTTTGGCTAATAACTTGTGCGAGTAGTATCAATGCTCAACTTACGCCAAAATTTTATGCAAGAAAATGCCCAAAACTGAAGAGCATTGTACGTGCAACAATGGCTCAAGCTATTGCTACCGAACCTCGTATTGGTGCTTCTATTCTTCGTTTGTTCTTTCATGATTGCTTTGTTAATGTGAGTGTACTTCGCTCCTTCTAGTGATCGAACTCATTATTGCACTTTCTTACTAATTGTACGTTTTTATTGAATATAACTGATAGAGTATATAACGTAATTTTAGGCATTAATCATTAGTTTAGATTATGTTATATATGCAATCTATCAGTCAGATTAATAATATAAATTGTTAAACTTATGTAGATTTTGAGTATTTGTGTGCCAATGAAAGTATGTTAATTGATGTATTTTAGTGTTTTTTTTTAACGGTTTAAATTAGGGTTGTGATGCGTCAGTGTTACTGGATGATACACCTACATTTCAAGGAGAGAAGAATGCGTATCCAAATCAAAACTCGTTGAGGGGTTTCAAATTGATGGACGTTATCAAAAGAAATGTGGAACGCTCTTGTAAGGGCACGGTTTCTTGTGCTGACATTCTAGCTCTTGCGGCAAGAGATTCTGTTGTTTTGGTAAGTATCGACAAATTTAGTTATTAATTTATGTTAGTTACAATATTTGAAGCTAATTATCATGAAAAACTTTCAAAATTCAAAAGTAAAAAAAAAAATAAAAAATTGAAGCTGAAGCTAATTTATTTTGCCCTCCATTTGTTATTACTTATTAGTTATGGATAAGATAATAATTGGTCATATATCTTGTTTAATTAATCTAGATAGTTATCTATTTTCAAAATACATAAATTTAAAATTTAATTTTTACAACTACACAATTAAATGTTATGCCTTATGCATTAAAAAATTTAAAATTGGGTGCTGAAAAACTTGTGATGAGTCAATCAAAATATATGAAAAAATAAACAAAACAAGTATATATAAAAGTGAACCACAAATTAGGGTAATGCATATATATACAAAATATTTTCCAAGTATGCGGAAACATGATAAACAAATTGATAACTATCTATGTCGCCTTTTATTTACGACATTTGGCTCAAAAAATTCTCACAAAACGCGAAAAACCATGTTATTATTTTATAAACATAAGCGAACAACACAAAAAGAGAGATAGTACACATTAAATAGTAATCTAATCCATCACTTTTTTTCCTTTTCATGCAAAACTGCCAAATTAAAAGAACCAAAATACAAACTAAAAACTACTTGTAATTGCATAGTTTCCCTAGCATAAAGGGAATTCATGCCCCTTTAACACCTCAATCACCTCAATCTTAAACTGTGCTAAAATTTGCAAGCAATTTGGATTTAATCAGCAGACGATTTTTCCATGCAACACTTGCTTATCACTATTTTGTCCTCCCCCCACAACACCAATACTTAATGCCCCCACGGCCCGACAGGTCTGCTTTTTTAAGGGTGTGTTCAATTCAATTCTCGGGATTACAATCTCAATCAAATAAAATCTATTTTAATTTAATTTAATCCAATTTAAACCAATTCATTCTCTTTCATTTCAATTCAATTCTCCAATCCGTCTTAATCCATTCCAATCCAAGCACATTCCTTCAATTCATTCTAATGCATTCCAATCCAATTGCATCGCTTCAATCGATCCAATATATACATTTCCATTCATCAATAATCTCATTCATCAATTTCAATCTATATAGCATTCTAATCCCACCCATCCTTTCTAATCCATTCTAATTCAATACATTATAATCCAATCTAATCCTTTATTTATAATCCCTCGAAGAGAACATATCCCAAAAGGTAAATAAAGGGAGACATAGTCGATCTACCAGCTCCTTTTTTATTTCCACCAGATGGATATTGAGAGTGAGCCTAACAATTATCTAACCAAAAAAAAAAAATGTTACTTTAAGATTTCGAGTGAATTCAAAAAGTGCATGTGATATTCGGTAATATATAGACGGTAAAGACTAAAGAATATAAATATGAGGATGCATCAATGATAAAGAAACAAAGAAAAAATAGCAGGGAAAAGGATGGATGCAATTTGCAAATGTATATAATACAAAACAAATGGAACACTATAGATAATAGATTTGGCATCTACATTGGAAGTGTGTCCCATCATCACTATTCAATCAATTAAAGACAAACTTTTCTCAAAAAATTATGCATTTCCACTTACATGTGAACGTACACACTAGTGAATTACAAATTTACAATGATTTTTCTTTGTTAATTTCTTTTAAAGATTTTGGAGACTCCACCTATGCATTATATTTCAGAAGCATTATAGTGGCATAGCCCTGGGGAAGGGGTATGAGGGCTCGATCTCTTGTCGAGAGGCAGATCGATTATAACTCCACTGAGTTAAACCCATGCCTTGATTTTTCTTAATTAATTGATGGTTGATACTAGTTGGTCAGACTTAAACGATTTTAAGCATTAAATAACATTATGTGTTTAATTATCAATTTTCATATTCATTTGTGTGCATGAAGTGTTTTTATTTTTTTAGTTTCATCTAATAAATGTTAATATATATTGTGTATATTATTTTTCAAAACCTTGTGGCTTTGAGTTAGAATTATTCTTTTTTTTAATTAATTCACTAAATTCAAAATGTAGTTGGGAGGTCCAAAATGGAAGGTACGTTTAGGAAGGAGGGATACAAGAACAACAAGTCAAATTGCAGCCAATACCAACCTTCCACCGGCCACCGCCGACCTCTCAACCCTAATTTCCATGTTCGCGGCCAAGAACCTAACCCCACGTGACATGACCGCCCTTTTGGGGGCCCACACAATCGGTAAGGCAAGGTGCACAACATTCCGGTCCCATTTATACAATGATGCTAATATGAATGTCTCGTTTGCTCCATCCCTAAAAGCCATGTGCCCGCCCTTAGGGGGTGACAATAACTTAGCCTCATTAGACTCAGTCACCCCGGACCGGTTTGACAATGGCTTCTTCAAGAGCCTCATGGCTAGACAAGCCCTTCTTCATTCTGACCAAGAGTTGTTCAATGGTGGGCCCCAAGATGCTTGGGTTAGGCTTTATAGCAAGAGTAATTATGCTTTAGGCAAGGACTTTGCTGTTGCCATGGTCAAATTAGGTAACATTAGCCCTCTTACTGGCTATAATGGTGAGATTAGGAGGCATTGTAGGTTTGTTAATTAGTGAATTATTAAATTAAATTAAATTAAATCATCACCCTAGATGATATTAATTGTGCATAAATTATGTAGGCTCATTTGTTTGAGATTCTTTTAAGATTATATATATATGATTTGTTGAGTAATTTTTGTACCTTTAATTTGTATTTTGGTGATGGTTTATCAAATCATTTGTTATTGCTAGACTTTCTAAATAAAGAGAGAAACAGAAAGAAGGGAATAAGATGAGAGTGAGTCCATATATAATGTATTATGTATCATGAAATTTTCAATGTAATTATTGTATATGTAACTAGTTTCAAAGTTAAATTTTTTTTTGGTATTTTTGTAATAATTGCATTCTCACAAGTAATGTTTATTAGTTTTAGATTTATTTACCTTTGTAACCCAATAAATCTTTCTAATTTGCTTCTTAAACGGATTTGTTACATGTTGATTGAAAAGTGATTCTTCCTCGGGTCTGAAAGAAAGAAAATTTTCTTGCACCCTAGTACGTAAACAATCATAAAATGATAGTAATGAATATAAATTTTATATCAATTCGTTATCCATATTCATGATAAGATCAATTGTCTATTTTGATATACAAAGTACTATTTGAAGTGAAATGGATGAAAAAGAAAAAATATGAATAAAATAGATACTTGGGGATGAGTTTGCATTGTTATAGGGATTATTACACTTGCTTAAAGGTAACAAGATACAATATACTTCTTCTATAACAAAATAACTGCAACGATTTGACATAAATAGAAAGAAAAAATGTCAAATCGTTGTAGTTAATATGTTACGGACGGAGTAATTGGTACTTGTGAGCTAAGTGTGGATCTGATGCTCAACTTGGCACAACATGACTACATGAGTTAAAGTTTGGCCAGCATGCAAGAGCCCCCTAATGACACAATACAACATGAGAAACTCATTAATAGGTCATGGGCCACGGACTTTATTCTAAAACTTTGGACACAAACTTGCATGAATACATGATCAGAACAACAAGTCGGCCCACCTGTTGATCCACATATGAATAATAAAAAAATACGTAATATTTTTAAAATTATGCATTGGCAAGCATGAAATTGAAAACATTGTCAGAATTATATGGAGCGGAGGAAGTATGTAATTTTTTTTATAATAATGTGTGGAATACTAGGCCTTGAAATCGGGCCCTACTGCAGGTCACCCGGCTCAAAGGGGATAATAAGGAATCCTTGCAAATGCGGTGAGAATCGAACCCATGACGTCATTTTTGGAATTCCGATGCCCTAACCACTAGGCTAAGACCTCATCCTAATATATAGATACAAACTTGCATGAATACATTAATACAAATGTAACCGCATCATGTGACCAACACATGATTTTAAGTGGCCAGAAAATAAGAGTCAACATCGAAATTTTATTTAAGGTAGTGGTCAACAAGCTTTTTCCTAACTTGCGTAGTTTTGTCACAGACTTTCAAACTAAGTCGTTACTCACAAAAACTTATGTAAGCGAGTTAGTTTTGAAAATTTTCCATTTATTAATTTGCACTGTATTTGGTTTCTATATTTCTTGTTCTAATCAAGTCCTGCTCTACAAAGTGTAATCACACCTAAGGGCCTGTTTACTTTAGCTTAAATCCAGTTCAATTCAGTTCAGTTCAGTTTAGCTCTTAATTTCATTCTCTTATAAATATTACTTTCAGTTATATTCAGTCCAGTTCAAAAATAATTCAGTTCAGTTCAATTGTATTCATCTGAAATAAATAGACATTTGTTTTTTTTTCACTCCAAAACTCTATACAAAGAACTTTTCACCCCATTTTTTTCAAAACAGAGTTTTGATGAGAGTTTTTGGTACAAAATTCTCTTTAAAACTCACTCTCACCAAACACCCAAATTAGAGTTTTGAACTCTAAAGTCTCTCAAAAACTCAAAACACTCTCCAACAAACAAGGCCTTAAGTAGTTTTTCAAAACTCGACTTTTATTAGGCTATTAACAATTTTTTTCAAATTATTAATAAAAATAAAAATAATATGGAAAGAAATAGCACTAAAGATATCCCAAATTTCTTTCTGTACTATGGCCTATAAAGTCATGGAGTCATCCCTCACAAGTTTGACGGCCCAACCCACAAATAACTAGCCCAACTTGTTAAGAAAACATGACACTTGAAATTTGTGAAATGTCTTAAACATATGCAACAATGCAAGCACCCTTAATGGACCTCTAGATGGGCTTTGAAAACTGTATACTACCTCTATTTCTTTTATTTGCATCAAACTGTTTACAAAGTTTAAATTTATTTTTTCTAAAAATATTGGTTCAATGGGAGATATTATTTAAAGTTTGTACCTTTAAAATTAAACCGTCTATAGTTCATACCTTTAAAAGTAATTTTTCTTATATTATTTTATTTATTTATGCACCACATATAAGCCCAATATTTTTAGAAAAGATAAATGTAAACTTTATTATCTAACCTTAGATAGTTAGATTACTTAATTTGTCTTGCACTTAAGCCTTCCCCCAACTCAATTAAAGTATCCAGCTTAATTAATTTCAAAGGCAATTCTTTCTTTATTCTAGGGATTTCACTCTTTAGAAGCCTTTAATTTCTTCTAGTCTCGTTATAACACTTAGCTTTCACACAATAGAACTAACTCCTTTTTTTTTTTTTTTTTGTACCCATCAGGTTCACCCTTTGGGCTAATCCTGATTCGGAGCGCGTCCTGGGGTTAAGGTTTTAAACTCCTCCCAACGTGCTTGTGGGGGATCGAACCGTGGTTCTCCCTACCAAGTCTAGCCCCTGGCACCACTAGACCAAGACAACGTTGGTACTAACTCCTTTTTGTTATAAAAGAGTAACTAAAATAATTTAGCCGAGTGTCAATCTTGGCCAGCAATCACATCACCTATTTTTTTCTAGATGAAAATTGTTCTTCCAAATAAAGGAGATGGTCCTATAGAAGTCAGAGCAATTCAAACCGTCTGGATTGGATTGGATTGGTTTGGATTGGATTGAATTGAATTAAATTGTAGACTATTATTTACTCCGTATTAACTAGCAAATTATTCTAATTTTTGCCAAAAAATGATACTATATATAGCTACGTCTCCATATTGTTCACCTTATCGTGTTTATTTCAAAAATATTGCATAAATTTTATTAAGATTAGATTATTTTATTAAATTTACATAAGTAATAAAAAAATGTTAAAGTAAATAAATAAATGTTAACCATATTATGTTTATTCCATTTTTTTTTAATGAGTGCAGTCAAATTTAGTAAAGTAACATGCTGAATAAAGCACAATTTATAGGTAATTTAGAGTGAAGATTAAAGTTGATTGCTTTCTAAAACATGATTACTCCTTCGTAAATGAATTCTTGCAACAAGTGTACTTTTGATATTATTCACAATTTTCACTTTGATTGTAATTTGTCACTAATATAGCTAGTCATGTGGATCTCTTTGGATTCGTCAAAACTTGTAGTTTTTTATTATTTAGTGATTAAATTTTTTAAAATACATAATTAGATATATTAATCTTCAAAGTTTTGTCTCGGCATACGTGAGAAGTCATTTGTTGCAAGAATGCATTTTCGGAGAAAGTAATTTATTTTTTTTCATTTTATTGCGCATATATCCTAAGTGCATATCTTGTAGGTCACCAGACCCAATTTAACCAGCACACGCATATGTAAGGTGAAGATATAAATCCTCACAAATGTGTACGCGCGGTGAGAATCGAACCTAAAACCTCGCGCTTGAAATTTTGAAGCTTTTACAGCTAGGCTATCATCTCATCCTCGAAACTTTACAACACTAGCTAAACAGTTTTTTTTTTTTTTTTTGGTTTTTGAAAGGGCTAGCAGCTAGCTAAACAATTTTGCATATCTAAGGACTAAGGAAATGAAAGTGCTAGTCAGATCCAGTTCATTGAAGCCCGTTGGGTATTACCATATGACTACCAAGCCCACAAACTCGACAATAAGGCAAGTTGCCATGTAAAGGTATCAAGAATCAAGAAAATATGGCTTCAAGGCTTGCCCTTTTTCATTCATGAAAGAAGAATATATATAATACAGTAGGTTGAAAAACTTTGCCAATTAAATAATATATCTAATCCTATAATTAAGGAAACTAATTAACAAACTCTCCTAAAATATATCATAATATTTTATTATAATATCCCAACAAAAGGCATATACAAATCAAAGTTTTTTTTTTTTTTTCAAAATGAAAATTTTGTCCAAAACTATTTAGGCTATACCTTTTTTTGCGGAAAATTACATAGTTTAGAAAATTTGTGGCAAAAATACCTAACATAGGAAAATTCTTGTTCACCAATACCTAAAACTATCATTCGGCATTGACTTGAAAAATCTGGCCATTAAATGACATGTGTCGGTCACGTGACTTTGTTTTTTTTTCAAATTCCCTCTTTTTTCTCTCGAAAAACATAAAAGAAATAGGTTTTTGTTGTTTTCTCACATTTCAAAGTTAGGGTTAAATGGTGAAAAAGGAAGGAATTTGCAAGGAAAAATAGTGAAACAACCGGCACATGTCATTTAATGACCAAATTTTAGGTTTAGGTATTGTTCAACAATAATTTTCCTATTTTAGGTACTTTTGTAACATATTTTTTAAACTAGGTGATTTCTCTATAAAAAAAAAAAAAGTGTAACATAGGTAATTTTGGGAAAAAAATTCTTATTTCCAACTCCTTTTAAGGTGCGTTTTCTTTACGGGTATATAATCTCAAGTCCAATCCATTCTAATCCCTTCAAGGTATTCTAAAATCATGTCAGATTTCATCTGATTCGTATCGATTTATGTTGAGCCCATATGCTACACTATTGAGTATTATTAAGCACTGGAAAGGGTTTGCCTCGATATATAGGATGTCCAACCCCTAAGAGGATAATTTTTTATTGTCTTTCCAGTAAGCTCTGAATTCTAAAGACACTAACTAGTGAGGGGGAGTGTTGAGCGCATATGCTACACTAGTGAGTGTCCCACATCGTAAGATGAAAACAGACTGAACTAGCTTATAAGTCTAGGAGTTACTTCTCCTATTACCAATTGGTTTTAGGATGGAATCTCCTATGGCTTGTAAGTAATATAACTCTCCTCTTCTATATTGGGTTGCCCAGACCCGTTTCTAATATTCTAATCAAAATTTAACAATTTATACTTTCCAAATATAAAATTTTAATTATTTTTTGTTATTCATATTCAGTTATGCAATCTAATCCAATCCAATTCAATTCAATCCCGCTAATAGAACACACTCTAGTTGCTCAAAACTATTCCGATGATCAATATGGTTTTACAACGCTTATCTAAGTCCGAATTCCGGCAATTCAATCAACTTTAAGGCGCTAAGCCGCTAACTAATGATATAGAGGCTACAGGACTTTGTTTCCCTTCTAATGAACGAACTTTTTGCCATGTTGTTTTAATAACAAAACCTTTCTACCCATGACTGCTAAATGACGTTCGTGTATTACTTAAAATCGCCTACAATATAAATTAAAACGATAATACTGTCTTTAATTTAAAATTACATTACAACAACTTTGAATACATAAACAACGACATACGATACCACGCCACCACCTCGACCACCACCACTACCATGACGGTGGTAAAAAAAAACTTTTTTATAAGTATGGGATGTCCAAATCAGACGCCCCCACCATATGGTCGGGGCGTCTAGGCCAAACTCCCAACCATGGTAGGGGCATCTGGGCTGGATGACCCATACTTAAAATAAAATTAAAAAACTTTTTTACCACCACCGACGCTTGTGGTGTTGTTGGTCGATGTTGTAGCCCGGTGGCGTCGTTGTTTATGTATTCAAAGTTTTAGTTTAATTTTAAGTCAATAACACTATCGTCTTTTTACTTTATATTGTGGACGATTTTAAGTAATTTGTGGGCGAAAATTAAGAGCCCACTTTCTTTTTAGTAGTAATAGGTCATAACGTGAGCTACTACAACAGTTGTTTGTCAACAGTTTTTAGGGAAAAGTTAGTTGTCAGCAGTTTTCGTAACATTATTTATGCATAGAGCTGAGTATAGTGCGGTCTGAACCGCACCAAACCGCAATTATGTGGTTTGATTTGGTTTGGGGTTTGAAAAGTGCGGTTTGGTTTGCAATTTTAACAAATCATAATTTTGCGGTGCGGCGGTTTTAGAAATTTCGAAACTGCACCAAACCTTACGTAATTTTTAAAATTGTTATAAAATATTTATTTTTATAATTTTTGTTTAGCCTACCACCTTACTGAAGTTATGCCTTTTGTTTGTCTTGTGTTTTATTTAGTTGTTTAAGCCCGCAACTCTCTAAGGCTTCTCTAACTCCTTAAGGCTCTAACAAAAAATAAATCTAGGGTTTTTTTTCGTTATCAATTTCTAATTCTAAAATAAAAAATTTTAAAAAATGTTTACACATTAAACGCACCAAATTGTATTTTGACGGTGCGATTTGATATAAATAGCGAAGCGATGCGGTTTGAAAAAATGGTAAACCGTAACTTTGCGGTTTGACGTCCAAACCGCACCAAACCACACCGTGCTCAACGTTATTTATCATTTATGCAACATTCTACAAATGAATTTCTTAACTTTTCCAGCGACAATTTCCATGAAATTTTTTTGGGGCAAGTTGTTAGGAGCATTTTCATCCTTAATGGCGTTTGGTTGTTGTTAATAAATTGTGGTAATGGTAATGAATTTATAGTGTAATTTTATTAAGGATAAAACTTATAATGCTCATGGAAAACAAATTGTCATTCCCAAGCTTCAACTTTCTTCTTGTTTTTTATTCTCATCTATTAACATGGGGGTGTTATTAGATGGGAATGTATATTTGTGAAGAAAATTAGATAAATTGAAGTTAAACTAGTTATACCATGGAATGGATTTTAATTTTCCTTCCAAATTTAGTTATAAATTCATTCTCATTACTATTATTTATGTTCGGTTACCAAACAAGCCGTAAGAGTCAAGTTGACTTCAACATTCGGAAAAAGTAGACCGAAAATGTCTTATTATATAGGAAAGCTACACAAAATTAAGGTATTTTATTCTTTTGGGAATTTTGAATTCAAATTTGACGATTAAGCTGAAAATTCTCTCCTACCTAAAAACATCTTATATTTATATTTTTATTGTTATTTTATAGGATTATAGTTTTCTTAGTTTTATGTGTTTCGATTTTTATGCTAAAAAAATTGATCACTTAAAGTTTTGGATCAATTTTCATTCTGAAGGAACAAATTTGATATTAAAATTGGCAAAACATTATCATAAATGTCTCAATATTATGGTAAAATACCTCGAATTTATGTTGGTTTCCAATAAAACAATACTTCGTAAGTGTTCGTTATACCCTACACATCACTAGTTAATGCCATAAAGTTTATTAAATTGTTGAAATATAGACTTAGGTAACATTATAGCGTTATGCAACCAAAGTCATTAGGTAGTTTCCCGCCCTTTTTTATAGAAAAAAATAGTTTCTCACGAAAATGTTGTTATAATAGGTAATTTTTAATCCAAAAAAAATCACATACAAGGCCAAAACACCAAACTCTACACTCTCTCTCATGACACCATTCATTATCTATTCCATCACTATTAACTTAAGCATTGAAGGGGCTTTTTTCGGAACAAAGACTCCACAAGACCAGTTTATACGATTGTTTTACAGGAGATTGACCGTTGGTAACGAAAGAGAATAGCACTCCTACTTTTTGGGTAAGAATTATAGGCACTCCTTTTTTACTCAAAGCACTCAACCTTTCTCACTCCATCTCTCAACATTATTAAAACAAAAGTGGACCGCATTGAGTAAAAATGAGTGTCTAAATCCTTACCCTAGTTTTCACCATGAAAAATAAAGTATATGAAAAATGATTGAGCAACCCTTAGAGTTGTTAACCCTCTTAGATACATTAGAATAAATTAGTAATATATTTGTAATAAATTAAAGAGAGAGATTGCATAAAATTAATGTTTTAATGTATATTTGACCAATGAAAAATCAATATTAAAAGGGTTGACAAACCTTAGGATTAGCCAATCACTAACAAAAGTATATGCAAGAATAAACCTAGAAGAAAATTATAATTTGTAGGTTGAACTAACCAAACAATTTGCCAAAATTGAAGTTAGGACAACCATAATGGAATGGAATGGAAGAGCATTTATGAAAATAGACCCAACTCCAAGATATATAGTGTAGTCAAGAACTAAATGGAAACACTATGATACATCAGTTTTCTTATCAGTATTATTTTTATTTGATTTTTTTTTTTTTTAAGGGTCCTTATCCGGTTTTCGAAAGTCATTTTGGATCCGACTAATCCGGATTCGAGTAGGGTCAGGCCTCAATTGGGGGGAAAGCTCTCCCAACACAAACTGCTACGTTCCCAAGGAATGAATCCGAGATCTTAGTTAAGTTAGAACAAATCCCTTACCAGCTGATCTAAGCATCTATTGTTAATTTTACTTTTATTTTAGTTTCATGATAGTGTGAGTAGTATTCTTTGGTGGGGGTTAGATGCAAAAGACAAGATGGTAGGAAAATGCGGATGTTTGACCAACTGATGAGTAATGTAGTCCTTGGAATTGCGCTAGCTGGAAGTGCAAGTGGCAGATCATCTCACTTGACTGGTCTACTCTTTATGCTAATGCTTCCTACACCTATTTTTTTATTATTTTTTTTTATTTATAGGGAGAGGAAAATCGATTGACCCTCTTTAAGGGGCCAACTAAAAGAGCATTCTTCCGGATGATAAGGGAAAGAGAAAAATCGTATGGATGCATCCAACAAGTTATAGAGCTAAAGTTGTGTCCGTGATTTGCAATGTAATCTGCTACTTTATTAGCTTCTCTATAAGAGTGATTAACAACGACATGTTCTAAAGAATTTAGGTTTTTTTTAGAATCCAGAATGAAGTTATGGATTTCCCAAGGAATATGTCAAATGTTTCTAAGTGTATTAATGATAGTTAGATTATGGCCTTCGATGATTAAATGAGAAATTCCTAGGAAAATGGCTTGTTTTATTCCTTCTCTCAAAGCTAAAGCCTCTGCAAATAGAATACTTGCATTGGGATGAATTTGTTTAGCTGCCGAAATAATGAGTTCTCCTTTATGATTTCTAATAATGAAGCGTATAGATGTACTATTGGAATCGTATTTTGAACCATCAAATTTGAGTTTAAAAGTATTAATTGGGGGAGGGATCCAGCAAGCGTTATTTCTGTAATTTTGCTTAGTAGTCGTCTGGCGTTTGTTTTTCAATTTTTGACAAGGGGATGTGGAAATCTCGTCAAGCGGGTTCTTCATCCAATTGTTGAGGAAATTCAAGTTGTAATTTGTTTGGTCGCTTGAGGGATAGGAGTGGGATTATTATTGAAGATTAAAGAGTTTCTATTATAGAACCAAATTAAATGTGCCACCAAACAATGAAAATTTTGCTAAAATTAATCACACCTTGGTTATCTTTGATTTGTTAAAGAGGGGGGGATTAGAAAGTTCGCAAACCTAGCTTTTAGCTCTTCTATTTCTAATCTATACATTATTCATATTCAATCTTATTAAAATCCATAGCTCTTCTAGCTTAACCAAGCCACCAAGGTCTCGGGTTTGAGTCTTGGAAACGCAACAGTTTATGTTGGGAGAGTATTCCCTCCAATTGGAGGCCTAACCCAGCTCGGATCCAAATGAATCAGATCCGAAATGAATTTTAGAAACTGGAGAAGGAACCCCTTAAAAAAATACATCCTGGTGTATGGGACATTATTTAATGGTAATTTTGCTCATTTTACTTTTTTTTTGCTTATTTTAAAATAAAAAATGAGCAAAATTATTTAAAATGAGTAATAAAACAGCACTAGCTCTACGTGTATCTGGATATATAATAGATCCATTGACTTTTTTGTGGGATGTAATATATAGAAGAACTTTGAGGTATTGTTTGGTTGTCTTTAAAAGGTCAAATGGGTGAATTGGAAATTCTTATAAATTATAATTTTTTCACAAAATATGGAAATTTATTTATGTACCACTTGGTCATTCACAATTTTGAGTATTTGTAAATTCTCATATAACAACTAAACAATAATTCATAGGAATTTCACAAGAGAATTAATTTCTAATGAACTGGAAATATGTTAACATATGGAAAATAAATTCTCAAATCAACCAAATAATACCTTAATGTTTCAAAGTTATTTACTTCGTATTAGTTTTTTTTTTTTTTTTTTTGCAAGTTTAAATTGTAGGAATCAAGACCTTGTTTTTTGGACTTGATTTCTGAAATTTCAATTCAGACAAAGTCATTTCAGTTGAACGCATAATGAGTCTAGGTTTTAGTTTAATTTAGATGAGATTAATCCAGTCCAAAAGAATATGGCCTAATGTTTGAAAATTTGTTGTTTTGTTGAAAATGTTAACAGAGTTAGCATTTGGTCCTTAACAATACATTTTATAAGTTTAGGTGTCAAATGCTAAAAAAGTGATAGTTTAGGTCCTAATTAATTTTGATGTTAACTCATATTTGTAAAATAATTTTTATGACATCCACTTGATTATGTTAACTTTGAATATCCTCTCCTCTTGTTATGGCCTATTTACTTCAACCGAATATAGTTGGATTGAACTGAACTGAATTATCCTAAATTGAACTGAATTATCTTGAACTAAACTGAATTATCTTGAACTGAACTGAATACAGTTGAAATTAATATTTTATAAGAGACGGAAAATGAGAGTTGAAGTGAAGTGAAGTAAATTTAAGCTGAAGTAAACAGGCCCTTAATAGTGTCAGGATCCTTACTTCTCATAAAAACATTTTATGTCAAATCGTTGTATTAAAAAAGAAACGGATGTAGTATTATATATATTAATGTTATATATATTAAGTTGAGAATATGTAAACTTAAAGTTTAGATACTACATAGAGAAACAAATATGGAGTATAAAGTTTTTGTTTTGTAATAAAGCCAAATAAATTAGAGTTCATTTTCTTGTGCAAAGAAGATATAATCATGTAACTTTTCCTTAAAAAAATGTAGAGATAAAAACAATACTGTTCATATTATCATGTGTGTGTGTATATATATAAACGCAACAAATTAGGATGCACGGACTCCTAGGCATTTTTTTGTTGTGAGAGTAAAAGGGATAGAGGGAGAAAGTGGATGTGAGAGATAGAAATAAAATACTTACAAAAATGGAAAGATTAAAATTGTTGCATTTATTTTGAAACTTTCTGAACTATAAATTGTTGCATTTATTTTGGAACGGAGGAAGTATATATATTTCATAGGATATGATATGATGTTGATCATTAATTATTTCATTCATCACCTTCAATTCTTCATTTTTGACCCTTTGACTCATCTCATTACTGACCCTACTAAGTTTCATATGGTTGCCTTTTAATATTTCATGGAATCTCTTATAATCAGACAAAGTCATCATGTTTTTTATTGAGTTTTTTTTTTTGCTAACTTCAATTGTTAACAAATACTTACATTGTAATGAATCAATTAAGGGATTTGTACACATGATGTCCTTAGCTTGTTCTATTTTTATTTTATTTTTTTGAATCGTGTTTTGTATCTGCCCGTCTTGTTTTTCTTTGATAAATGGTGATTATAAATTGTATAAGTTGAAATTGATCCACCATAGATATATTTGCATAACATTAGAATTGTATAAGTTGAAATAATTGATCCACCATAAATAGATTTGCATAACATTAGAATTGTACAAGTTGAAATTGAACAAACATAACTTGCTCTATGTTATACCTAAATTTCATAAACTAAGGGCTCGTTTACATTAGCTGAATAGAGATGAACTGAACTGAATAGAAATGCATTAATTGAACTGAATAGAGATGAACTAAACTGAACCCTAAGCATGTTGTCCAAGTTGTACGTAATATAAACACATAATAAAAACAGGTAGCGATTAGTAGATCTAGAAGACTCCTCGTGGTAAGACCCAGCAGGTACGTACTACATTACAAACGTAGTGAACCCATTTTTACTTTAAAATTACATAAAAACCCTATGTTCCGTTAATTTTCTTTTAGTCGTTTCCTTCTAAATTCAAGGGTGAAATATGTTAGATAAATTATGGAAATGGGAGTATGTAGCTACGGACTGAAGTGTGGCAATAAACATGGAGAAAATAAACTTCTAGGCATATAAATTCACGTTCTCAATAATAATATGTAACACCCCAACTTCTAATCCATTTTATTTGGTTAATTAGCAGTGGAATCCTAAGTAGTCGGCGCGTCACATGTCGTGTTTCTTAGTCGAGAAACACAAGGCACAAAAAATAACATAACTTGATAATACTATATTGAGAAAACATAAGTCTTATTCATAAGTTGAAATATTGGTTTAAAAACCAACATAACTAAATAACCCAAAGCTAAAGTTTAACATAAGTTTTATATAATGTTGTTCACTCAACTAGGGGGAGAAATTCCACTTCATTGATCATCCTCACACTAAATTGCTCCGTTGTCCTATTCGGTACCTAAAACAAAAAAGCAATATCATGAGCCGAGGCATAATAACATATTACCCTAACAACGTAAATTCATTTTATTTGCAAACAGAGAGAAGATTTAGAATAATGAAAAAACTTTTTATAAAACATTTTGTAAACGCTTTTAACATAATAATTAAGACAAATTAAAGAAACATAAATGTGAGCATTATATAACATCTATTATCTTTTCCGTTTATTTCATTTCATTTTCAGTAAACTAGTGAGTATAAACGTAGGACGGAGCCTACTAAGCGTACCATAAACATAATACATGAAACATGTATTACCCAACAAGGGGCAATATCGAGGTACGAAGCTAAGTGCACGACCGGAACAAGAAACAAGAGTGACGTAGACTAACAGTATGAGTCTTTCACTTTTCTTTATCATGTTTCATTTCTTTTACAGGAACGTGTTAACAGGATACCATATTATATATCATAAATTCATATCGTGAACTTGGTCGTAAATAATAAAGTATTTCTCATAATTTAAATATTATTTCCAAAAACACATTTCCAAAACGATATCTTAAAAAAATTATAAAACCTCATTAAATATAACTTCCATAAGCATTTAGCAAAATACAAGTTAAAAATGCCACCAATATATGTTACCAAAATAATTTGAAAACAATATAATAATAATAATATTAATTTGCAAAACTCATCAAAAGTAAACATTTTTGAGAAATAGATTTCGAAGGTGTCATCAATATTTGTTACCTCGATCCGTAGTTAGTGATCGTTTTTCTTACTTTTGATGGATGGATAGTCGTTCTTCCCGACCTCCGATGACTTTTTGTTATTATTAGAAATAGATAGAATAAAGTAGCTTATTTGAAAATAAATAAATTAATATTTTATAAAAAAATAATAAAAGTATTTTAAAATAATTTTTAATAAAATACTCATAATTACAATTTTGTTAGTAAATAAAATAATCATAATAAACACATTAGTAGTTTTTAATGAAAACAATATTAAAACAAAATAATAATATTAAAATAATAGTTTTTAATTGGCTTGTTTAACAGGCTGGAAATATTGGTCTTTTAAGTTGGTTGTTTAAGCCAGTTATTTGGAATAGTGTTTGGTAAAACTAATTGTGGTTGTTAGCTATTTATTAAAGAGTTTGTAGCAAACAACCCAAACGACAACCAAAAAAGATGCTCCAGACAATTTTTTTTATTTAGGCTTAAAAGTCAGCTTTTCAGCCAACTAAAAACCAATAACCAAACATATTTTTTGGCTGTTTGATCATATTAAAAAGCCAAAAGTCAGAAGCCAGCAAAAAAGCCAGACCCTGTTTGGCAATCGGTTGTTATCTGTTGGCTAGTTTAATTGGCTTGTTTGATTGGTTGGAAGTATTGGCTTTTTAAGTTGGTTGTTTAAACTAACTGTTTGAAATAGTGTTTTGTAAAATTAATTGTAGTTGTTGGCTGTTTATTAGAGAGTTTGAGGACCAACAAGCCAAATGACAACCAGAAACTGCTCTAAAAAGTTTTTTCATTTAGGCAAGTCAGCAGCCAACTAAAAAGCTAATAACCAAACATATATTTTTTTTATTATTTGACCATATTGAAAAGCCAAAAATCAAAATCCAGGAAAAAAAAACCAATTTCCAAAAAACCAAGTTTCACCTTTGTGGCTTTGTAGGCTTTGTAAATAAATACTCCATCCGTAACGAATTACTAACAACAATTTCTATTTTTAGGTGTAACAAAATACTTGCAACAATTTTTTTCAATTTCATTTTATTCCTTTTTTTGGTAAAAAAAAACAACACAATACCCTACTTACTTTTCTCTCTCTTACTTTTATCATATTACCACATAATACCCGGGAAATGATAAAGGCACAACTAAAATTGATATTGGCACAACCCATTGTGAGAGCGCTATTCTTATGTTTCTTTCACAAAAGTTGTGCCTTCATCAAATTTAGTTGTGTCAATATCAATTCTCATAATACCCCATTTACCTTATTTCACCTAGAAATTTGTGCTAGTACAAATGTTGCTAGTAATTCATTACGTAGGGAGTACATGAAATATGTAAATAAAATATTCCGAATGCTACAAAATTATAAAATAAAAACCTTTTATTTTTTAATAATCCGTAATAAAAAGGCAAAGAAAAGACCGAAATAAACGTCAACAAAGGAAACTGAGTTTTTTTTTTTTTTTTTTTTATTTTTTTATTTTTATTAACAAGGAAACTGAGTTTACTACAGCTGAATTTGCTGTAAGAAAAAAAAGAAAGAATACGAGACAACTAAAAAACTACAGCAACAAGAGAGAGAAACAAGGAAAGAAAAGCTTTGAGCTGTAATCCCCTCAAAAAATAAATCAAAATTTTTAAAAAAAACCCCAAAAACTGTGAGCTGGAATTCACATGGCGTCTTTACCTCCTCAATCTCATAATCCACCTCCTCCTGATTCTCTTTCCTCCAATTCCAACTCCATTGCTAAGCCTGCCCCTAACTCCATGTCTGATGATAAGGTTTTTTTTTTTTTTTTTTGCTTCTTTTTTTGTTGGTTTTATTTTGCCTTGATCTGGTTCTTCTTTACACTCCTTTAATCTTGTTTTGTGTTGTTTAGCAGTTTAGATTTCTGGGTTTTTCTGGGTTGTTGTTGTTGTTGTTGTTGTTGTTGGGGTGGTGGCTGGTGGGGGTGAATTAGTTTGTGTGTTTGTGATCTAAGTTATCTCCCTCACTCTTGTTCTAATTTTGTGAAATTGATTTCATATTTGGAATCAAATTCTGTTTTATTGTCACTTAATGCTGATAGAATTGACTTCATTTCACTGCATTTTTGTCTTAACCAGCTCTAGGGTTTCATTGATCTCTTGATTTTATTTTTTTTAATTTTGTTTGTTTTAAGTTGAAAATTGATTTCAGATCTGTTATAATGGGTTGAAAGTTTTCTTCTATTTTTTTTTTTTTTTTTAATTTTAATTTTGTTACTTGTGGGTGGTTCTAGCTTTCTAGGTAGCTTTGAGCTTTCCCTTTTCTTTTGGGAAGCTCTAATTTTCATAAAAGTATTAGTAGTTAAGCTTGATTCTTAGTTTGAGTAGAGTAGTAGAGTTGTTTGCTTCATTAGGTTATGAACCTTGGATTCTTTTGTGTAATTTTGGTACTCAGTTTTCTTCTTCAAGCTGTGATCTTTATAACATAATGATACTTTACTGGATTCTCTCCTAGTTCAGAATTCTTTGATTTCACCTTTTTTTTTTGGGTTTTTAGTTTTGTTGAATGTTAAACATGGTAAATTGACTGTGCATTTGTGCCACTTTCTTATGAATTGGTGCTATGATATGCTCTTTGTCCAATTATTGGAACTAAAATGCTCGTCGTCGCTTTGCAGGAGATGTCCCCTGCTGTAATACAGGGGAATGATCAGGTTACAGGCCACATTATTTCCACAACTATTGGTGGCAAAAATGGCGAACCCAAACAGGTAAGGCTTTTGTTATTTGATTTTGTGCAAATATTTGTTTCATGGAGTATTGAAGTCAAATTTGCTTGAAATTACACATACTTAATTCATTGATTTCGGTTGCAGACTATCAGTTATATGGCAGAGCGTGTTGTCGGTACAGGTTCATTCGGAATTGTGTTTCAGGTACATATTGGAGTTCGATCGACTGAATTTAATTGTTTGTGTGTCTTGTTCTTGTATGCAAAGTCTCTCATAACCGTCATTTTGCAGGCAAAATGCTTGGAGACTGGAGAGACCGTTGCAATTAAAAAAGTATTGCAGGATAGGCGGTACAAAAACCGTGAACTACAATTGATGCGCATGCTGGATCACTCGAATGTGATCTCCCTCAAGCATTGTTTCTTTTCAACAACTAGTAAAGACGAGCTATTCCTTAACCTAGTCATGGAGTATGTACCGGAGTCATTGTACCGTGTTCTCAAGCATTACAGTACAATGAACCAGAGGATGCCACTTATTTATGTTAAATTATATACATATCAGGTATACAATGCCCCCAATATTTTCTTCTCACAACATTTCCAGTTTCTTTTTCTTTTAAATACTTCGTATGACATTATTATCAAATCTCATGATGATCAATAAGCTAAAACTGTATTGCAGATTTTCCGTGGATTGGCATATATCCATTCTGCTCATGGTGTTTGCCATAGAGATATCAAACCTCAAAATCTCCTGGTATGTTGACTTATGTATCATCTTGTTATATGTTCTGTCTATCTATACATGATCTTTTGTCTTCATCCTGATTCCTGCTCTTTGTGTTTCCCAGGTCGATCCCCTAACACATCAGCTTAAAATTTGTGACTTTGGAAGTGCTAAAGCTTTGGTAAGTATGCTATTTTCTGCTCAGTTTTATCGCTTGAATTCATGTAGTTGATGTGCCTATCAAAATGAAAACCAATAAATGAATATAATGTGAACCATCAAATTTATGCTCAGTTTTCTGCTCAGTAAGCGAGTTGGTTATGTACATTGTTATTAAGTTATTAACTTATGATGTCTGGCGTGAAGCTTGCTGAATATTGTGTGTTTCTCGATGATCAAACTTTCTGTCTTGATTATTAGGTCAAGGGAGAACCAAACATATCATACATATGTTCTCGTTACTACCGAGCCCCAGAATTAATATTCGGTGCAACAGAATATACATCTTCTATTGATATCTGGTCAGCTGGTTGTGTTCTTGCAGAACTGCTTCTTGGCCAGGTTGGTCTTGTGCTAAATTATGTTTCTCATGCTTTCCTTCCAAATCATCTTTATGTTACTCATTTGTTTTTTCTTTTCTTGATAGCCATTATTCCCTGGTGAGAATGCAGTGGATCAACTTGTCGAGATTATAAAGGTCTAAACCTAATGTTCATGATGAATTATTGTAAAAGCTTTAAGATGAAGTGATTGAGAACTTATGTATTGCTTATATATATTTTCAGGTTCTTGGTACTCCTACTAGAGAGGAAATTCGATGCATGAATCCGAATTACACTGATTTTAGGTTCCCACAGATTAAAGCTCACCCATGGCACAAGGTATATTTGTCATTGTTTTTTTCTAATGTTCCTGCTACTTGGGGCTGTTTTTGTACATACGATGAAATAATATCAAGTTGATTGGAAGTGTTGTTAGGGAATTATTTATTTAAGCTCAAGATGCTCAAATAGCTAGTGCTTTGAGCCTTTGGCAAAAGTGCTTATTTGAATTATTATAATAAGCAAACATGTATTAGACTATTGGTCCCCTTCGATTCCATGAAGCTTATATTGCATCTCATAATTTATATAGTGAAACTATCTTGGAACAATTTAACAAGATATATTTATTGTCTCTTTTGAGCAGTTGATTTATGAGTAATGGTGGTCTTTGATATTAGGTTTTCCACAAAAGAATGCCCCCTGAAGCCATTGATCTAGCTTCAAGACTACTACAGTATTCCCCCAGTCTTCGATGCACTGCAGTAAGTAACCATCACCACCCAAATTTAATTTTCAATATAATATGCTTGGCATTACCTTAGTATATTATTGGAATTATGTCTTCGACCGCTTTTTTACCTTATCTGTAAGTTTATGTACCTTGTTTTCTCTCCACTTTTTGCCTGCAGTTGGAAGCATGTGTTCATCCATTCTTTGATGAGCTTCGGGAACCCAACACACGTCTTCCAAATGGCCGTTCCTTGCCTCCTCTATTCAATTTTAAGCAGGAAGTATGTCTTCAATTTCCTAATGTCACTATGCTTTATTTATCATGTGCCAGTTATTTTTGGTTATGCAGTTTATCTGATTGATAATGCTTTCGTTGAAGACATGATTAGCATGTCTCTTTTAGATGGTCTGACGGGATAGCTTTTCACTATAAAAATTGTAACTTAGCACAAAACCGTATCTTTTTACATAAAACTTAACTAGGTATGTAAAAAGTTAAGAGTGCCAACCATGGGACTCTTCAATTGTTTCTCCAAAGAGAGAAATGGAGAGCCAACTCTTCTCCAGTATTGGGCTCTCCAATGGCTCTCCATGGAGAGACCTTTAAGAAAAACTCTCTTCCAAGAGACCTGTCTCTTGGATGATAATTTGACAAGTGGCATGTATTTACAATTATTTTTTTGGCATTTTTGTTAAATTGGAGAGCTTTTTGTTAGCATTGTTTGGAGTAGGAATCTTGGGAGTAATTTCGAGGGGAGAGAGAGTGTTGAAAATGGATTGGAGAGTCATCTTGGAGAACCACATTGATGTTGGTGCTCTTACAGATTTTTGGTTCAAAGTTACAAATTTTTAGTTAAAAGTTATGTTAGATGACTGATAGGATATTTTGTAATACATGATTACATGCCCTTGGATTCCTGCACCAAACTCCTTAGAGAGGCTGAAAGTTTAATCCGCTGTGATGCTTATTATTAATCAATTTCTTCATTACTCCTTGCAGTTAGCTGGAGCTCCACCTGAATTGATAAGCCGATTAATCCCAGAACATGTTCGACGCCAGATGGGGTTGGCTATTCCCGGATAAACCTAAATACGAAAATTTAATTAAGACAGAGAATGGTAAAGCTCGGGAATTACATCTCGGTTTTTGTACTGGTGGATCTAGTGGGCCTTTCAAAGGCTTTTTGCTCTCACCCTACAAAGATGTATACATATACTAGTCATTCGGGCTAGAGCTGCAGTAACTGGATTTCCTGTGTATTGTCTGTATCCTTAAGCTCTCTGTACATCATTTTGATGGTAAAAAAGAATGTCTCAGGTAGGGTGTATAACAAAGTTGTAATTGCAAAGCAATATTTTTAAGCTAGGGTAGGGTGCTAAAAACAGAAGAATTTCCTCAAAAAAACGAAGAGAGGGGCTCGAAAGGTTTGTAGGCCGGTTTGTATGACATGAATATTGCGCTTTTCTTAAATCGTGTTTCTTTCCCTGTGATTAAGACTTTAAGATGTTAACATTGTTCATATTCTTATCAATGTTTGTATAAGCAAATTTCTCAATGTGGTTCTGAGTTTATGAAACAAAAAGTATGTAATATTTGATGTTAATCTTCTTTTTTACAACATGGATTTGTTGTGCAGGGGTAGCCAAGGTTGTGGTAAGTATCCAAGATGAAAGGTTTGTATATATGCTGCATGTAAGAACAATGCTTTGGTAACCATGTCAAATTCAAGTTATATGATATTCTTATTTCTTTTATTTATTTATTTTATAAGGAAAGAAAAAACCGGTTATCTTGTGAACGTGGACCGACCCACATGCATCTTTGCGGTTGATTAGAGAAAGGATAGAATCACAGGGACAATACTAAAAGGTTTAATGCTTGTGTCTTTTATTTGCTAGGTAGTCTGTTACGTGTTTAGTTACGTGTTTATCTTCTCTGTAGATATGATTATTGGTGTATTGATTAAATTTGGATAGGTCTATGTAAGTGTCTTGAATTAAAGTGTGTTTTTTTCAAGTGATTTGTTAATTTTTTTTAATAACATTAATGATTGCAACATTGTTGCCTTTGATATGGATGTTTTTGATTTCCAAAGAGAGCATTTTAAAACCCTTTTATGAGGGCAAGAGCCTCCGCAAATAGGATGTATATATTATGTGAATTTTTTTTGCTTTTAATTTAACAAATTTTCTTGTGGTTTTTAATTATGAAACAAATAGCTATACATGCTGTCATCAACATATTTAGAGTCATTAGTTTGATTTAACAATGTCCATATGTGGAAGAATCCAACTTATATTCTCATTTAATTTATTTTTTTATGCGAGTGACAATTTTCAATTTGCTAAAAAAGTGATTTTTTGATAATAATACGGAGGGAGAAGGAAGGGAAAGAAAAAGGAGCCACTCGAAGGAAAAGGAAGGGAAAGACAATGTGGTTTTTTTTGCCCTAATTTTGGAGAGAAAATTGGTTATTAGAGAAAAAGGGAAAATAAAATAAAATTGTCTTGTTTCTTACTTACCCCAATTTCTAAACTATAAATTCTTTGATGAAACGATATCACCGTAAAATTAAGTCTTACTAGAAAAGGGCAAAGATAAACTTTTAAAAGTTACAAAAAAGCGTATAAATAATTATATATTTATAAAATAATTTGATAACTTTTTATTTTTTTATATATATATTTTCAATAACTTTTACATATAACTTTTCTCAGAAATACTAGGTCTTACCAATTTCTTTATTGTGAAGGAGTTTTGGGGTCCCTAGACCAAACAAATAAAACCTCGTTGTAGTATGAGTGGGGGTGTCAAACACGTGGAACAAGCCGTGAATCGTGATGCGTGATTTAGGTCGATTGAGGGTCTTGACTTTGCTGTTTTGAAGTGGAAGCTAAACTACGACCAAAATTAAATGCGAGAAACGAAAAATAAAAAGATTTAGAGTTATGGTTACGGATTCTAGCGACTCGCAAACGCATCAATGATTATTGAGCTAAGGGGTGGTTTGGTTGTCAAAGTGGAAATAAAATCACTTTAGGAATATGAATGAGGCAGAATAAAAAGTAAACGTGTTAGATTTAATTAGTTGTTTGTTAAAAAAAAAGTATAAACACACCACCACCATAGTCCATACCACACTAACCCAAGCCCATGCCCACCACCACCGAAACCACCCACCTCCCATCCTCCACCCATTTTCGGCGCCGCTGGGTTGGAACGGCCATGTCACTTGAGCAATCCTTCAAAATCATTCACCATCTTCAACAAACACTCAAAATCACAAGCTAAAACTACATATAAAGCTATGAAACAAGAAAATCAAACATAAATCCTAAAACTAAATCCTCAAGCCCTAAGCTAAATCTTTTTTTCCCCCTAAAACTAAGCTAAAGTATGTGTTTTTATGTTTATGGACCTTAGAATATATAGATACAAGTGGGGGTAGTGAGGGCAAAGCAAAAAAAGAAGCTTGAGCAACGAGCACAGCTCAAAAGTAGTGCTGCAGGGGAGAGCTAAGTCGCGGACACTCCATGGGAGCTTCGCGGGCGTGTTGCTGGCGTCGTGGCTGCGACAAGGAAGGTGGCGCTGCCGCGTGTGGGGCGAAGACGAGGGCGTGGGAGCTGCTTCTTTTCCTGATCTCGCAATCAAGTTCATTTGTCGTGGGCACGCCTATTTGCCTCAGTATGCGACGCCTCTTGACTCAAAACCTTCCAAAAATTTTTCGATTCTTGGAACGGGTCAACACGCCTCCCAAGCCATCGGGCCTGACAAGTTGTCAAAATTACAAAATTCCTTTTTGGGGGCCCTTAGCCTTGTTTTGGGTTCTCGGTTTTGCGGCACGCTTCTCAAAGCTTCTTGGACTTCTCAAGACCCTTGTCGGCTATTGAAAACCAGTCGAAAAACAAGCAAAACACATACATGAATGCACGAAATGCATAAGTAACACAAAATGCTCAATCTAAAACTTACTATATTTTTTTTTTTTAAGTTGAGTAGAACGAACCCTAGGTGGGTATATGGATGGATTCCAACGTGGAAATGTAATGTTCAATGTTCAAATCATAACATTGTTGTAGCAAAACAAAAGAAGAAGGAAAAAAAAAAAAAACCAACCCAAAAAAACTCAACAAAAAAGTGTAAGAAAGAAAGAAAGAAAGGGTTAGTGAGTGCTGTTACTGGTCGAATGTCTCTCCTCCCAAAACAAAGAATATAACAACAGAGAGTGAAAGAGAGAGAGAAAGCTGCAATTACAATTGAGTACAACGATTACAAGAGAGAGAGAGAAAGCTTTGAGCTGTTATTCACATGGCGTCTTTGCCTCCTCCATCTCACAATCCACCTCCTGATTCTTCTACTTCCTCCAATTCGAACCCCATTTCTAATCCTCCTCGTTCCTCCATATCTGATGATAAGGTTCTTGTTTTCCTCTTCATCTGCTTCTTACTTTCCCCCCTTTTTTAATCTTGTTTTTTGTTTTCGTTTACCACTTTGCATTTCTGGGGTTTTCTTCATTCTTTTTGTTTTTGGATTGTGGCTGGTGGGAGGGAGTACCTTTTTTCTGTTTGTGATCTCGTTCTATTTTGTGCAATTGATTTAATCACTAGAATTAAGTTCTCGCTGTTACAATTGACTTCATTTCACTGCATTTTTCTCTGTGTTGCTTTAATAATCAGTTCTAGGGTTTCCATCGATCTTTGGGGGAAAATAATTAGCGTTTCTTTGTTTCCTGTTGAATATGAAGTTTCAGATCTGTTTTACTGGGTTATTCATTGGATGATATGGACATTTTTCTTTCATAATTTTGACAACCCAAAAGAAAATAATTATTGGGCTCTACTACATTAGGTTAGGCTGCCCTTTACTTGTAAGATAAGAAGCTTTAATGTTATTAAACTGTTGTGAGTCAAGCTTGTTTCTCAGTATGAGTTTGTTTTTTGCTTCATTAGGCTGTAATCAATCCTTGGATTCTTTTTCTGAGACATTAGTGATGATTTCCTTAATTCTTTCCTAGTTAAGAATTCTGAGTTTTTAGTTTTCTTGAATGTGAAAGATGGTAAATTCCCTATGCATTTGTGCTGTTTTCTTGTGAATTGCTGATACAATATGCTTTGTGTTCCAATCATTTGAGCTGAAATTCTGGCCGTCACTTTGCAGGAAATGACGCCTGCTGTAATACAGGGAAATGATCAGGTTACAGGCCACATTATTTCGACAACTATTGGTGGCAAAAATGGTGAACCCAAACAGGTAACGATTTTTGTTTTTGGTTAATACTTGATTCATGGGTTTGTGAAGTAAAATTCATTGGAAGCTGCACATACTTAATTCATGGATTTTACTTGCAGACTATTAGTTATATGGCAGAGCGTGTTGTTGGTACTGGTTCATTCGGGGTTGTGTTTCAGGTATTGGAGTTGGATTTACTGACTTTGTGGTTTTTGTTTGTTAATGTTGTATGCAAAGTCTCTCAGCTGTTATTTTGCAGGCAAAATGCTTGGAGACTGGAGAGAATGTTGCCATTAAAAAAGTTTTGCAGGATAAGCGTTACAAAAATCGTGAATTACAATTGATGCGCTTGTTAGATCACCCCAATGTAATCTCCCTTAAGCATTGTTTCTATTCAACATCTACTGATGAGCTATTCCTCAACTTAGTAATGGAATTTGTACCGGAAACCTTGTACCGTGTTCTCAAAAACTACAGTACAATGAACCAAAGGATGCCACTTATATACATTAAATTGTATACGTATCAGGTATAAAATGTCCACAATATTTTCTTCTTACAAAATTTTTAGTTTGCTTTCTTTTGTTATTTGACACTACATCATTCCTTACAATTATCAATAAGCGAAACCTATATTACAGATTTTCCGTGGATTGGCGTACATCCATTCTGCTCATGGTGTTTGCCATAGAGATATCAAACCTCAAAATCTCCTGGTATGGTGATTTATTTGTCATCTAATCAAGTTATTATATATTCTGACTATTTATCCAAGCTTTTCTTTTCCCATTCTTATGTCTGCCTCGTTTTTTCCAGGTTGATCCCCTAACGCACGAACTTAAAATTTGTGACTTTGGAAGTGCTAAAGCATTGGTAAGCAAGACATTTGCTGTTTGGTGTCATCATTTTAATTAATATAGTTAGTGTTTCTGAAATAAAATCAGTCAACAAATTGATGAAATGTAAAGCCTCAAATGTGATTGTAGTGCATATTGACCATCTGCATGGCGCTTATGCTTTCTGAATGTTTTGTGTTTCTCTGTGACCAAACTTTTTTGTCTGGATTATTAGGTCAAGGGTGAACCAAACATATCATACATATGTTCTCGTTACTACCGAGCCCCTGAATTAATATTCGGTGCAACAGAGTATACATCTTCAATTGATATTTGGTCAGCAGGTTGTGTTCTCGCTGAACTACTTCTTGGTCAGGTTGGTATTGTATTAAAAAATAAAGTTTATACTGAAAACTCTCTTGTTTTCATCCCAAAATCATCTTTATCTTCCTCACGTGCTTTTCCCTTATTCATGACAGCCATTGTTCCCTGGTGAGAATGCGGTGGATCAGCTTGTAGAGATTATAAAGGTCTAAACCTAATCTTCATGATGAATTTTCTGTATGCATTTAAATGATGCGATTCTAAACTTATTGATTGCATTTATATATGTTCAGGTTCTTGGTACCCCCACTAGAGAGGAAATTCGATGCATGAATCCAAATTATACTGATTTTAGGTTTCCACAGATTAAAGCTCACCCATGGCACAAGGTATTTTTGCCATTCATGTTTTTTCTCACATAGTTGTTACATTCATCCTATTCTCTCCCTCTCTCTTTTTGTTTCTTTCCTTTTTTTGAGTATACTTCATTCAGTATAATGTATTATTATTTGGCTTGTTTTATGCATGATGTATTATGTAGAAGGGGAATAAAAGTGTTGTCATATTAATATAATTGTTCATGTGAAAAACTTGGGGCTTGTTCGAGATCATTGTAATTTTTAGTTTTTTGGTTTGTTTTTGAAAGTTATATTATATATATCACAGAAGGAATAAAAAAAAATAGTTAAACGTGTTAAAGACATCATAATTTTGAAATCTGACAACAGCAAAGCACAAACCCCTTGCTTTAATAACATGTTTTTGGGATTTTGATTGAAAGTAAAAATACAAAGTCTTAGGTGAGACGGTTTTTACCGTAAGAACAAGGCTCACTAGGAAAAGTTAATGAAAAAATTGCATTAGCAAAAACATATAAAAAGTGAAATGTGTATAAATTACCTAATAACTCCTTACTTACTCTGATCCATATTAATCGCAACGTTTTCATTTTCATGCTTTCCGATACATAATTTGTATTCCTAATATTGGTAGCTACGTTTCTTCAAAAATTATAAAAATTTGATTGTAAAAGTACAAATTGAGACGAATCCAATGAGATCCTACATGTTTATATTTTTTAACACGTATAAAGCACAAAAGCTAATTATATGAGAGACTGAATAGTGGAAAGTTGCAAACGTTTATAATAGATCGGAGGAAGTATATTTTATCAATAACGTTTGCTGATTTTTTAATAACTTTTTCTTAGTAAGATCCAATCTCACATAGAGAGACCGTCTTACTTGAGAGTCTGAGACCGACTCTTCTTCTTCTTGCATTGTACCTTAATCCCAAAGTGATGGCACGAGGATTTCCTAAGAGGTCACCCATCCTAGTACTATTCTCGGCCAACCACGGGGTCGGTGGGGTCAGCGATATGGCAACACAAGGACTTCCCAGGAGGTCACCCATCCTAGTACTATTCTTGTCCATTAATGCGCCTGGATGTGACATATTTTTACGTTGGCTGTCACAGGTTTATCACAACCTTCCTCCTTTATCCAGTCTTACCTGAGACCGACTGAAACAAAAAATGATAAAGAATAGACCCTTAAGTGCTGAAGTAGCTAGTGCTTTGACAAATCTGCTTTATTGAAGTATTATAAGCAAGCATTTTTAGTCCCTATTCCATGAACCTTTCATGACAAATTCTTGTGATTTGTAGAATTAAAATATTTTTGAACAGCTGAACATGTATTTGTTGACAATGTTGTTATATGTCTTGTGTGAAACTGATCTGTCTTTTTTTTTTACAGTTGATTTATGAATAGTGATATTCTTTGATGTAGGTTTTCCATAAAAGAATGCCCCCTGAAGCCATTGATCTTGCTTCTCGACTTCTTCAGTATTCTCCTAGTCTTCGATGCACTGCAGTAAGTAACAATTTTATTAAATTGGTTTTAGTATGTTTGACCTTACCTTAATAGGTTGTTCAAATTTTTTCTTACCTCTTTGTTACCATATCTGTAACCCAAACTTTCTTGCTTGCTCTGCTATTTTTGTCTGCAGCTGGAAGCATTAGTTCATCCTTTCTTTGACGAGCTTCGGGAACCCAATGCACATCTTCCAAATAACCGTTCTTTGCCAACGCTATTCAATTTTAAGCAGGAAGTATGTCTTCACTCTCTAATGTCACTGTTGTTTAATATGAACATGTCCTTGGATTCCTGCACCAACCGCCTTATGTGGGAGTGATTTCATGCATTTGAAGCAATTTTCTGTTTCCTAATTCAGTGTGGTGCTTATTATAATTGATCAATTTGTTCATTACTCCTTGGATGTGCAGTTAGCCGGAGCTCCGCCAGAATTGATAAGCCGATTGATCCCAGAACACGTGCGGCGCCAGATGGGTATATCTCTTCCCGGATAGGCGTAAAAATAGTAATTGAATTTGGATTGAGAATGGTAAAGCTCGGGAATTACTTCCTGTTTTTTGTACTGATGAATCTAGTGGGCCTCAGAGGTTAGGGCTAGAGCTGAAGTAACTGAGTTCTGTGTATTGTCTGTATCCTTAAGGCTCTCTGTACATCGCTTCGATGGTAAAAAAAGTCTCAGGTAGGGTGTATAACAAAGATGCAAAGCAGTATTTTTAAGGTAGGTAGGGTTTTTAAACAGAAGAATGGCCTCAAAACTAAGGCACTCAAAAGGTATGTAGGCTGGTTTGTATAACACGAACGAATATTATTGTGCTTTTCTGAACCTGTTTTACCCACCCTGTTCTCAGGCTGTAAGGCATTAACTTGTTGCTATTGTTCATATTTCTATCAGCAAGTGTATAAGAAAATTTCTTGAAGTGGTTCAAGATCGTGGGAGGAATTATGGATAGTGTTTTTAGTACTCCCGAATTCATTTTCACACTCAATTTTATCAACTAAAATATTGAAGAAATTAGAGTGCGAAAATAATTTTGGAGCGCCAAAATTACTATTCAAAAATTATATGCATTGTTTTGGTTTTTTACCCGTCTGAAGTTATTTGCTACATCTTCCTTAAATAGTTATCTAAAATATATACTATAGCTTACTATAGCATTCATTGTAAGAGTTTATCATATACTCTCTCCGTAACATATTAATGGCAACGATTTGACATAAAGTAGAGAGGAAAAATGTCAAATCGTTGCAACTAATATGTTACGGATGGAGTATATATATATACTGAATTGCTAAAATACAACTCAGAACAAATTTTGAACCAGATGGAGTACAACTTACAAAGTTACAAGGTGTCATTTCTTTAAAGGAAAAAAAGATTTGTAAGAAAATTGTGTACAACTAAGAAGGCAGAACATTAAAGACTGGGGGTTGTATTTCATTAAACACACCACCTTCTATTTTCCTTTGAAGGGTATATTTTAAATTGCTAAATACATCTGAAAAGTGTGATTGGAACACAATTGGCAACAGACAACAGCAACTGATTATCAAAAACAGACAACAATGTGCAAGGTTTCTGACAAATGTAGGAAGTAGTTTTACCATGAAAAACAATAACCTAATTTATTAAGGAAAATAAAGTACCTGCTTATACAACCTCAATTTTAATTTAAGAATGAGCAAAATTGCTGTTTTTCTAAAAATTTAAGCGTTGCTTCTTTGGTTCCTCCCCATAATCGTAGGGGAAAATCAATATGAACTTCTTTTGAAGCATTTCTTGTCAAACCACAGCTAAATATATGGTTGTTGAATTCAAACAAGCTTACTATTAAAATTGAAGTTTTCTTGAGCTAGATTCCCTTAAAAGGGGCCGGGTAGCAAAATTTTAAGATGTTTACAACTATCTTATTGCCTAATCTTATTGTTATAAATTACTCAGCAGCTTGAGTTGCTCGGACATGTCCTTCTATGAAGATTTTGTGACCTCATGGATAGCATTTGCCAAATATTCGACATTTTTAGTCGTAATACCAGCCATACTGCAACATGAGATAAGATAGAGCTTATGTCAGGCACAGAAGGGGTTAGCAAGATAACGGGCAAGAAGCAAAACTAAAGCTATTACCTAATACGACCATTTCGTGTCAAGTATATGTGGAATTCACTTGTCAAACGATCAACTTGCTCTGGTGTTAACCCACTGTAGCAGAACATACCAATCTGCAAACCCAAACCATAGAATATGGATTATGATGACATTTAAAAATTAATTGATTACAGAATTGAAGGCATCTTTTATGCTATTTGTACCTGTTTAGTGATGTGTTCCCAAGGCAACGGCGATCCCAACTTTTCCAGATTATCACGTAAAGATGTTCTCATTCCAATGATGCGATCGGCCATAACCTAGAATCATTTTGTTCAACTAACTCATTTCCAAAGCAAATAATAAAAAGCAAGTTGAGATGGCATGAATGCATGATAAACATAATCTATATTAACACCTTGTGTGTTACTAGTTCTTAGGCCCTATTCTTTTGAATTGAATGAAACTGGACTGAATCCTAAACTCAGTAGAAGTTAAGCTAAATTTGTTTGAATTTTAAGTACTCGTACAAAAGAATAGGGCCTTACTAGGTATTATCATCCCCTCGCGCAATAAAATATGGAAAAACGTAGTGTGAAGCAAACAAGCAATGGCACAAAATATGTTACTCGGACTGTTCATTTTATTCAAAGTACCTATGTCGAATTCTTGACACTTAAACATGGGTACGACAGTTGGATACTTCTTTTGGAGCTAAAATTATGAAAAATACTCACAATTTTTTTTGAGTCAGACACTTGGGTACCGAGTCCGAGTAACATAGCCGAAAAGTGCATATGAGGCAATCTCTCATTGGAAACTTAGTCATAGTATGCCTTCAAACTCAGTCATTAAAAAATATACATGTCATTTTCACCCGAATTTGATACGCAAACTTCTCAGCTTACAAATTTTCATACCTTCACTTCCTTAAGCCACAGGTTCTTCAGATCTGGATCACTAAGGATAATTGAAACCAGCAGCGCACCATGAACAGGAGGGTTACTGTACATAGGTCTTGCAATTTGCTGCAATCGTGTTTTAACAGCCATAGCTTGCCTATCGTGTTCACAAAGTACACTGCAGGATCAGAAATGGAGAGGGGATCAGCTATGCAAAAGACATTACATGCAGTTTACATGGTTATTCTCAAAATCATATTAAAAGACCACCAAATCGATCTATCTAGGTGCTTTCCTTGCTCTCAATCCCAACATTATAAATATCTACATGCATTCTCTGACAGTCTAATTATCTCATGCCTTACAGTAGATGCTTACAATTTTTCCCTCCAGCAATTAGCTATGCTCATTCCATTTAAACATACAAAATGAAATAAATGAAAACTAGATCTATACTTTCAAATTTCAGAGTACGTTTGAAAATAATACTGAAAGAGATTAAAGTAAACGTTCATTGGCCACTGAATCCACCTTACTTCACCAGTTCCCCTTCAACATATGTTAGTACCATAACAGCATTATTTTTTTATTTTCATGTTATTACTTTTGAGTATCACCATTGTGGTATTTATAATAAGCGCGCTAATACAAGTAAGAGCTGAGTAATACACATGTTTATGATGGGAGTCAACTTGTGAAATAAGTGGAATCGTGCATGTAAATTTATTTAGACACTTTTAAGAGGTATTCCAAATATAATTACTTAGATGTGCCACTTTACACTAAGGGAAGCTGGTGCGTCAGAGAAATAGCCTTCATTAGTTACCAATGCTTCTGCAGGTAGCCTGTTTAGGTGTTTTAACGGTATATAGAGAGATGGATTGTTACAAAAGGAGTGTTCAATATCTGACTTTTTCCGGCATCTAAATTCTACTTCCCAAAAGGACGGTGAATTGGATGACATTGTTGCTCAAAAGATCAAATTACGTCTGTTAAAAAAGGAACCTTCCTAAATTTTCACAAGATCAAATTGAGTTTTTTGAAGGAGGGAACTTATATATATATTGTCAATGTCATGTTCATAATATGACACGATTGTTGGATGCTTGGGCATACAAGAACAAATATAATAAAGAATGAGGTTATTAAGAAGAAGGTAGAGGTTAACAAGAATAAGATGAGGAAAAAGCGGCTAAGATAGTTTGGTCATGTAAGGAGGCCAAGGGTAAAGAGGCTTAAAGGGTTGCAAAGGGAGCAAATCAGGAAAATGTAAGTGTGAGAGGAAGATCAAAGCAAACTTGGATGAAGGTGGCGTAAAATGTTTTGAGGCTATCCAACCTTAATTGGGATTAATCCCTTGTTGTTGTCGCAACCTAGAGATTCTACTTCACTAAATCCTTCCTTAAGCTTTAGCGCCATACTCATTTGTTAGCCATAGCCTATATATTTAAGCTATTTAAGCTCTAGTCCATCTCAGGAACCCAAGATAAATCCTTGACACATTGACTTAGCTATGGACGATTAGAAATTCTATTTTAGACACGAAGACTTGAACCTTTTCAGAATACAAAGCATGTCCGACATGAATACCCAAGTCTGAACCATAGGCCATTATTATGTCCACCATCCATAAGCTATTGCTTGAAGATTTGCCTTAACTAGTAGCTTGTTCATCTTTCCTGCCAAAGTTTGTATAATAAATATCATCAGTAAATATCTAAAGAATCTCTCTTAACCCAAATTCTCACTCCAAATCAGACTGGCACGGGCTGTTAAAATTAGACCCTCTCTTTCCCAAATTCTCACTCCAAATCAGACTGGCACAGGCTGTTAAAATCAGACCCACTTGTCTAGGACTCTGGTCAGGCTAATTTAAACCACTCAGGTTAAACAGGAACAGCCCCCCACCCATTCAGGTCTCCCTTTTTGCCTGTATACTCATTTTTTACCCACATTCAAAAAAAAAAAAAAAAAAACTCAATTTTCTACCCTTTCCTTTTCACTCCCATTAAACTTATATTTGTAAGGCATGAAAAAAAAGGTATTTGGCATTGGGTTATCTTTATGGTGATGACACTGTAGACTGTATATAGATGCACTAATATGCTAATTTATATCACCAAGTTCCTGAAACCACTAGGGAGCTTGGCACCAACCTTTTATGTTTTAATGGTCAGGAGTGCAAACTTAATTCAGCCCCTTGATTCAACAGTGAGAACTTTACCAAGTGAGGCTCCTATGGCCAGTTTGGTTTGTAATAAATTGAGTTAATGGGAATGAATTTTCAAGTATAATTTAGTAACAAAAACAACATTATCATCCCCATGCAAACGTAATCTCATTCCAAACTTCTTTGTTCTTCGTATTTTTCATTATCATCTATTACCATTATGAAGAAAATTAGGTGAGTTGGAAGTAAATTAGAACCATCATAGGAATAGATATTGGTTTTCCTTCTAAAATTACATATAAATTCATTCCCATTAAAGTAATTTATAACCAATTACCAAACGGGTCGCTAATGTCATGGAGATGATTGGGAGCAAAGAGATGAATTTTGTACTTGAAGATTAAAACTTTCAATTTCAAAATGGAAAAAGAAGTACTCTATGAGGACACATTGGTAGCATTCTCCAATTAAAAAGAGCCCTCGAGTTAACAAACAAGGGATAGCACAAGGATCTTATTAATTTATTTACCATCTTATGTCAGTAACATATGGCTATTCGCTGATGATTAATAAGCTATGGTCATGAGGGAAATAGACCCTTTTCAAAAGAAAAAAAAGAAAGGAAATAGACAGAAAAATGAAAAGAAGCATGTAAAACAATTACCTCAGACAGCCTACTCTTTGACCATAAAGTCCCATATTCTTTGCGAAGGACTGGGAAATTCCAAGTAAATGACCATCTTGGAGAAAAATCCTAATGGCCTTTGCATCTCTTTCGGGGTCACCACTAGCAAAACCTTGATAGGCCATGTCAAAGAAGGGGAAATGCCCTTTGTCCTGCATTGGTTCACAGTTCAATATGATAAAATATTAAGAAAAGAATATTACTGTAGTAAATATACAAAAGGAAATATTAAAAGCCTTGCCTTTATCAGTTGTGAAATCTCTTTCCATTGTTCCTCTGTAGGGTCAACTCCAGTAGGATTGTGAGCACATGCATGAAGCAAAAAGAACGATTCTTTTGGAGCATTCTGATAATGCAGAAGGAAAGGAACAAGTGGTTAGCTTTCAGCAATAAGTATGGAATTTTTTTTGGAGAATAAGGAATGACACTCTTGGCTTCAATACCTTAATGTCATCCATCATTCCTGAAAAATCCAATCCCCTTGATTCTGCATGATAGTAACGGTATGTTTCTTCTTCGACATGTGCATACCTCCAAATGTTATGATGACTGTTCGAATATAGCATAATATACACAAATAATAAGTTAATCTCTATATTCTGATGGTAATATAGAACTAAGCTATGTATATTTACTTTTGTGTGTGCCTTTTCCATTTCATGGAGTGTTTTTGGTGGGGTGGGGTAGGTGTAGAACTCACTTGGACCAGGTAGGAACCGGAATGTAAATTTTGGAAAAAGGATAATAGCGATGTTGAAAGTCAGCAAAAAGTCGACATGCTCCAGTACCAGACAGAGCCTGCACTGCAGCAATCCTCTTGTCTTTGATGAATTCAGAGTTCTCACCATAAGCGAGGTTCAATGTTTCCTCAATCATGTGGTTACTGCCACCCATAGGAAGATATTCCCTAACAATAAAAAAATAAAAAAAAAACCACTTGGTGAATTCATGTGGTTATAACAAAGTGCAGTGCTTGTCACATGAGAAGGAATAGGACTATAGGAGGCAATCAATGTAACTGCTATATTATGATTTCAGCATCTTTTCATCCGGCATCCATATACATGCTCTCTATTATCTTTAGTGGTACAAATCATTAATCATTTGGTTTAAACTAACATATCAGAGAGATTTAGTGATTTTTAATTTCATGCCAACAAATGGAGCAATTTAGTGATTTAGTGCTCGGTTGACTTACAGCAAGAAAAACAATTAGCCCTTTGAATAATTTTCTTTAAAAAAGCACTTTCTTACAAGCATAACTATGAATTTTGTTATGAAAGATGTTCATGGATAATTTGGTGCAAAATATTTATTCTATATCCCAAATTAATTGCCATATTTACAATTTCTAACACACATCCTTGAGGACCTTGACAGCTCCTATCTCATTACATTTAAGTATAACAAACAAACACAAAAACACACAGGCTTTTCCATGAAGTTCTTTACTTGATTTCCTCGAGGACTATCCAAAATAAAATCCTTATCTAATACCAATCAACAAAACAAAAATGACTGAGCATACATAAAAATCAAAAATATTAGAATCAGCTAATAGCAAAGTACCAACACATATCTTTTAGTAGATAACTTCAAGAAAATACTATAGTGGACAGGTTGCCCTTTTCATTTCTTTACACATATTTTGATATGCATAAGTTTCTCTCTTCTTTTTTGGCCGTTTAACACGTTGCAAAACATAACATTCTTTTGTTTCTTTTTTCATAAATGGAAAAGGATAACCATCACCCTCAGTGGGAAGATCAAACTAAATTGAACATCATTTGCACCAATTGACGCCTGCTTTTGTCATGCAATCTAAAATTCATATCATTTTAAGAAATATATTATATGTTTATGTATCGCCCCGGGGCATCAATTAACATGATCCTTCATAAATTTATAGCCCTTCTACAGATCAAGTGTACATCAAAACCCAGTGCCAAACATATTTCTTGGACATACATTGTAAAATTTAACTCATTCACTTTGCCTAGCACCTTGAAACAGCTAATATTTGTGGGGTTTTTTTAGTGACAAGAAATATGAATATTTCAACAAAATTCTGGAGGAAAATCCATCACAACAAATAGTTTGAAGTCCAATAACATTAAGATGAGTCTTTAACTACACTTAAAAATGAACAACACAAAATTTACGCTTAAAATAAGAGCATCAATCAAAATAGCAGCAAAGAAAGGATTAGAACTACAAAATCACAGCAAAAAAAAAAAAAAAATTAAAATTAAGGCTTGAAAATTAATTTCTAAAATAGACGTAAAACAGAGAGCTTACATGTTCAAATTACCAGCAATTATAGCTTCCGCTTGTCGAACACAATCCAATACAACAGGCTTCCCATCATTATCGCGATAAGCACCCTGAAAACAAAACAAAATAAAAAAATCAACAAAATCAACGAAAACCCTTTTTTTCAAAAATCAAAAAAAGGGGGCAGAATTTATTAAAATTCAAATTAGAAAAATTCATAGTAGCTGAACAAAAAGGAAATGCATGGTACAAATTAGAGAGAGAAAGGAAGAAGAAAAACATACAACTCCAACATTAACTTTGTGAGGAGAAGGATCAGATAAGAAAGCTTCGGTGACGCCGAGAATGGGATCTTTGGGAGCTGGATCTACATGGGCCCACCAATTAGAAGCAAATCGTGCACTAAATGGAGTGATTTTGGTGGTAATTTTGTGTGATATTGATGATGAAGTTGCTCTCAAAGCGGCCATTTTTTATAAGTTTTTTGCTTGAATTTAAAGCTTGAAAAAGAGATGCTGAGTTGAGATAAAAAGAAGAGAAAGAAGGGAGGAGAGGTAAGGTGAGACTGATAAAGTAGAGAGTATATTTGTTGGTTGTAACCTGAGATATGGTTTCGATGTTAGCTGGTGTTTGTGAGTTAATTGTTAGCTGTTAGAAATTAGCTGATTAAATTAGTTATTTTAACTAGCTGTTTGTGATAGTTGATTTAATTAACTGATTATATTAGCTGTTTGTGTAAAAGTGTTTGGTAAATAGCGGTCAGTTGTTAGATATTTCAGAGTAAAAAGAATCAAAAAGTTATAAGCTCTTCCAAACAAACTCCTTCACCTAAAAATAGCTTTTTGAGTTGGTCAAACCTTTCTTTTTCCCTTAAACCTCTAACTCCCAAACACCCCCTTAATAAATCCAACCGGTAAAAAGCGGGTTTTGAAATTTATTTTTATATTTTGACACGTTCAAACCCGTGTTTATAAACCTATTAAAACTCGTTAAATTTTGACCCCAGTCCGGTTTAACTCGGCGGGTTAAGTACTTTTCTATTACTTATTATTTTTAAACGGATATATTTCTATACGTTAAGTTATTAAATCATTAGTTTTTTATTTCTTATCTGATAAGTAGTTTTTATCTTTACATTATCTTATCTAAGTATAAAAAATAATTTAATTGTTATTAGAATTTAGTGATTGAATTTTTTTATTGCATTAAAGACGGATCTTTGATAATTTAATTGTTACTAAAATCCTTAAACCCGAATTAGCCTGACCCAAACCAACCCAACTCATACACAAACCGAACAACCTGTTTGTCGCATATATGATAATGTATGATAGGTACACACCAAATGTTTATTTGGTCTAATTTTAAAATTTGAATATTTGTTATTGTGCTTGAACTAATGTATATCGTCGTGAGTAGTATTTTATTGGCCTGGTACTCATGTGTGCCTTTGAATTTGTGCATATTTAACATAATTCTCAATATATTTGTGGTTTTGAAAATTGCTTCACTTTCGTTTTTTTTTTCCAAAATAATCCGAATTTGATATGATTTCTTCAGTTCTTCTCATATTGGTCTAGCAGTGTTTCCATGCACATAATTTGAGACATCTTTTTGTCTATTTTTACAGAATTAGACCCCAATTTCATCTTTAAGGACCAAAATAACCTATTACCTAGCCATTTTCTCCTTTCATATATTTTACCTTCTTCATTGTCACATTTTGCTTAGAACTAATATTGAAGAAATAATACCAACTTCAAATTATTTTAGAAAAATTAAAACTTGGAATTAATGGGGGAAGAGGCTCTAAACTTCAAATTATTTTTGACAAATATTCCTTTTAAAAAATAATCAATAATTGAACCCCTTTTTTATAAAATGATTTTCATAGTTGGGATTGTTATGATTTATTAGATAACTAGTACATTACCCGTGCGATGCACAGCTTATAATAATAAATATGAGAAAATATACTATTTTTGGGGGGAAATCACGATAAGTAAATTAAAACTATTTACGTGTTATTAAATTATAAAATCTATTCTCTAAAAAATATATAATTACTAGGTCAGACTGTCTGAACAAATAATTAGGTCGGACGATATTAATTGTCCAAATAACTTTGACTTTGTTTAATTTTATACACTTGGGGAAAAATATATTGATGAATCAGTATTTCCTTGTTAGTCATAATTTTTTTTATTTTTTTTTTTGTTAAAAAAAATTAACTTATCATATCATATTCACATTTGAAATTGTAGAAGAACAAAGAGAAATAAAACCCACAATCTTCTTTCCCAAAAAAAACCCACACTCTTCTTTTCCCAAATTAAAAACCCACACTCTTCTTTAATTTATCTTTCAAATTCATTGCAGATATTTGCAATATTTGAAAAACCTCTCTATCAAACATGACAAAATTGGAAGTTCCACTGTCATCTTCAACTATTATATTGACTTTGAACCTAAACAAATTGTCAAGTCCATTATCATCATTTACGCATTGAAAACAAAAACTTAATAAACTAAATATATATACAACAGTGTCTTGGTGACGCAGACTTGACATGTGAGTCACACTTTAAGCACCAATACTTTCCACCACCTTCATAGTAAACTTTCTTGTTACAGTTTTTGCAAGAGTTATAATACCATTTGTTCCCGTCTTCAATGCCAATTATGGTAGCAAAGGTCACACAAAAGCACTCCTACATAAAGTAAAAAAATAAATGAGTAATTCTTATATCAAGTTAATAGACATTAACATAATAGAAATTATAATAACATTCTTTATTTACCTTTTTGGTCTCACATATCTCATCTAATTGTTTTCTCTCAGACAAATTTAAAAATTCATCTAATATAGAATGTGAATTCTGACTTGACAAATGAGTTATTACAACCGAATGAGAATCATCTCCATTATCGATGCTACATAATAAAACAAAAACTATATTAATACGCAATTATAGTATAATCATTAGAATAACTACATAAAGAATGTAAAATACCTTTTCTTATATTCATGAATTTCGGGTATATCCTCACTGATGAATAGGTTTGTCGCAAATAAAGAGTTTGACAAAGAAACGTCATCTATTACCAAAAAAAGCAAGTAAAAAAATTAAAGGTTTAAGTTAATAATGATAAATAATCATGGAAATTCAAATAAAACACGATTCATGCAATATATTACCTCGAAAAATCTTAACTTTTGCAAATTGTATTACAATAATTATGCACCATTTGATGTCATCTTTATTGTAGCTGGACATTTGAATGGCATATTGCCCCCATAAAGTACAACTCAATGTGTTCTTGCTATATAATACAACATTAATAACATTAACAAATATATAAGATAAAATTAATATGATTAAGAATATATTAATATGATTAAGAATATATTAATATGTAGATTCTTTCTTACTTCAAGTCTTCTAGCTCGACTGCAAACTTGTAATTCGGAGTATCATCTTTAGACACATTGATAAGATCGTCCATTCCAATGAGTTCTCAAATAACATCTATATATATTTGAGTGGAAAGTCCGTTCATTAATTTTTACAATATGAAAAATAATAAATCATCAGAATATCAACAATCAAATATCTTACCCACTAAAAATACGTCATCTTTCGGTTTTTGAAGGATTTTATCAAAGGAGACAAAATCAAAACTATGTCGAGGAATTTGAGCATCGTCACATTCCTTCACAATTGTCATGAAAAAAAAGTTGATTTTGTAGGTATGCCGAGTAGCTCTATGTTTACCAGTGTTGTTACCCACTCCAAAGTGGGAGCTGAGATAATACGGGAAGCGCCCTCATATACAAGCCCTTCAAACCTTGAAATTAATGTTTTTTTAATGATTGCTTGTATTTTTGACCCCTTAATGGCACAGATAAAATTAATTAGTATACATAAACACATAAAAATATGGACACAAAATTAAGTAGAAATTCGTATACCTTTGTATCAGCTAGTACTAACTCAATCGAGCTAGTTATTTTGGGGTTGTTGTAATCTGGTTGATACCATAACCTTACAATTCTAACTTTAATTTTTCATGATTCTTTAAGAGGGGATATATCAGATACCATAGTAAACGACATTTTGATTTAACAAAGTAAATATTATTTTGCCAATGAGGTGGTGTTAATTATTTTTGCAATTGTGTTGGTGTTGATTGAAACTGGTACATATTTATATAAGTTTAAAATATGTGCAATCTTTAATCATATATTTAATTTGGGGTAAGAAACTAACAAATTTTTTAATTAAAATGGTACGTATACTAATTGCTTGACATTAGTACAAATTAATTGACATATGACATATTGACCAATTAGTTGTCAATCAATTAAGACAATTAAAATAGTATAGTATATGCAAAAATATGTAAAAATGGATTGAATATACAAAGCCAATGGTGAGTACTGGAAAGTTGCAGACTATACAAAGCCAACGGTGGTGATGTACTGGAAAGTTGCAGACTATACAAAATTTGGAATAAGTAAAAATTAATTTGACATATTTAAAAAATGTCCAAATATACCATGAATACCGTACAAATTCTATTATTTATTTATATATGATATATTCTTTATAAAATTAATTTATTTTGTATTGTATTATTTCCTTTTTTATTCAATTCAATTTAATCAATCAATTAATATAATACCCGAATATATCATTCATTCAATCAAATATTTTTCTTACCATTGATTAATTGTACTGTATTATTTTCATTTTTATTCAATTCAATTTAATCAATCAATTAGTTAAAATATCCGAATATAACATTCATTCAATCAAATTTTTTTTTACCATTGATTAAAATTAATTTATTTTCTATTGTATTATTTCCATTTTTATTCAATTCAATTTAATCAATCAATTGATTGACAGTGGGATTTTTTTATTTAATTTTTTTAATTTATATGATTATTGTATTGTTTCCTTTTCTCATATAGCATTCAAGCAATCAATTAGTTGACTATAGGTTTTTTAGATTGACTATAGCATTCTCATATCCAAATATAGATTGCTTCCTTTTTTATTCCAATTTTTTTTTTAAGATAAGATAAACAAATCAATGGGAGACACTTGTCAGCTCCACATTGATTTGCTTGTCTTATAGTATAGTATATAGATAGATAGATAGATAAATAAATAGATAGATAGTTTGAACCACTTTATCAAATTTTTTTGCGGGTCTAATATTAATCATCATTTTCTTTTCTTTTCTATATATTTTTTTTTACTACTTTTATGACAATCAAATAAAGGTAGAGAACCCTTCAAAAAAAAAAAGTAAAGGTAGAGAAATAAAGTTAGGCATGAGTGAGATGAATTATGTTAAACAAAAGTCCGGAAAATCATTTTTTTTAACGTACTCACAATAATTAGTATATGTGGGTAAAAAAAAAAATCAAACCTCAACACTCTCTCAATCTATTCCAAAACCATATGGATATTTTGAGAAATTTCCTAATAATAACATAGTAATAACTTAGACTCGATTATAATGAATTGAACTAAACATAAGTCCGACAAAAATTAGGCCTTAATTAGTTCCATAGTAATTCATTATTGTTTCTTCTAGGTAAGATTGAAGGTTAATGTAATCGAAGTTACTTTTTAGTTTTAAGGTCCTTAGCAACAATTTTCAACAAACGTTAGTTCTTTAAATAAAGTTTTTTCATTTTGTAATCTCTGATTCGATTCTTTTGAAAAAATAGTAAGTAAGCAACAATAAGTAACTATAAAAGCTACATCAGAGGGGCAACGCCTTAAATAGTTATTTTTATGTCACGTTGGCTATGATACCATGTTAAAGGACCATCGATCGCAACCAAAAGCTTAAGCTGATAGTTGAAGCCCATAAATATGTTTTATATTCTATTACGTATTCCATTTGAATCACAGGACTCCATTACACTTATTTTCTTAAAAAGAAAACTACTAGTATATACTAGTTACTTTTCCTTCAATCTCCATTTGAATCAGTTATAACCAGTTTCATCATCTTCAAAATTTAATGTAATTTTTATACTCTTGTATTTAATTAGCTAATAAGAAATACAAATCCAAATCTAAAGCAAACAAAACTCAAACTATTATCTAATAAATCATAACAATTTTCTTTTCTTTTCTCTCCCTTACTTTACCCTTAAATTTCTCATAGAAAAGAAAAGAAACTCAAACTATTATCTAATAAATCATAACCAATATTCCCTTACTTTACCCTAAAACTCAAACTATTATCTAACAAATCATAACAATTTTTTTTGTATTTTCTTTTCTTTTCTCTCCCTTACTTTACCCTAAAATTTCTTTACACCTCATTTTTTCTCTCTCTTACTTTACCCTCTAATATTCTTATTATTCTACTCTAACAAAAAGTGTCTTGGAAAATGTGATAAGTCATTTGTTGCAGATATTAGAATAAGGAGGGAGTAGTTTTTATTTTTTTGTACGAATCGGTTGCTATCACAGTGTACTTGATCTGAGACATGAGATCCATTTCCGTCCCTCCTCTCTCCCGAAAATACCAACCAAGTATTTAGGCTCTGTTCTTTAGGACTGATCTAGTCTGATCTGATCTGATTTAAATTTGTCTGATCTGATCTGAATTATTTTTATTTTTATTTTTATAATTGTAATACTTAGTTTTTTTTATGAGAAATGTAATACATGATTATATTTAATAAAATAATAATAATAATTATTATTATTAGTAATTAATATAATAATAATTATTATTATAATTATTAATATTATAATTATTATTATGATAGCCCATTTCATTTCACCTCTTCATTCAATCTCACTCCAAAACTTCAAATAATAATATTAATACTAATACTACTACTACTACTACTAATAATAATAATAGTAGTAGTAGTAGTAATAATCACTGCCGAAAAATTTGACCAAACCGTCACCGAAAAAGTCGACCGAATAATCACCGCCGGAAAAGTCATTCTGAAACTGTCGCCGAAAAACTCGGCCTGAAAACCGTCGCTGGAAAAGTTGGCCGAATGATCATCGTCGGAAAAGTCAGTCCGAAAACCGTCGCTGAAAAACTTGGCCTGAAAATCGTCGCCGGAAAAGTCGGCCGAATAATCACCGCCGAAAAAGTCAGTTCGAAAACCGTTGTCGAAAAAGTCGTCCCGAAAATCGTCGCCGAAAAACTCGGCTTGAAAATCATCGGCGGAAAAGTCAGCCGAATAATCACCGCCGGAAAAGTCGGCCGAATAATCACTGCCGGAAAAGTCAGTCCGAAAACCGTCGTCGGAAAACCGTCCCGAAAACCGTCGCCGAAAAACTTGTTCGAAAACCGTCGTCGGAAAATGTCGAGCGGAAAAAAGGATGCTCGAAATTAATAATAATAATAATAATAATAATAATAATAATAATAATAATAATAATAATAATAATAATAATAATAATAATGAGTAATAATGTCTAATCTGATCTGATCTGATTTGAGTTTGTCTGATCTGATCTGATATGTTCTGATCTGATCTGATCTGATTACTGTAGCTTTTAAGTCCAAAAGAACAGGCCTTAGTGACATGAGCCTTAGGTTGAGACCCATTTGACTTTGTCATCATCTTAATACTTCTTCCACTTCATATTAATTCTAACGTTGGCAATTTGAACACTATCACTTTTATAATTTATTTTTGTGCTATATATATATATATATAATATTGTCATGTGGATCTCTTTTGAATCGTCTCAATGTGTTTTTTATTGCGATTAAATTTTTATAATTTTTGGTAAAACAGATGTAAAGATATTACGAATATAAATTATACATTGACAAACGTAAAAAGGGAACATTGTAACTAATATGAAGTGGAGGAAGCAGTAATTACAAAGTTATAATTGTTGCTCCGTCCCTATTTTATTTGTTCATACCATTTTGGAATTTAAACAATATTAATAAAACATGACATTGTAAGGCATTCCTAATATATAAAAGTGAAAGTATTGTGTCGTACGGTCCGAACGCCGGACCGTCCAACACTTGTATTTTTTTAACAATTCATGGGGGATCCAGGTTTAGTAATATGTGTCCAGGTCCAACAACATTTGTTCAGGTTTAACAATATATTTTCAGGTTAAACAAGTTTCACCAGGTTTACAAATGTCATCAGGTTTATAAATAGATTTCCAGGTTTGAAAATATATGTCCAAGTTAGACAAATATGTGTCCAGGTTTAACAATATGTGTCCAGGTCCAACAATATGTTTCCAGGGTTATAAATTTAGGTCCAAGTTTACAGATATATGTCCAGGTCTACCAATACATGTCCAGGTTTAACAATATGTGTCCAGGTTCAACAATATGTGTCCAGGTTTAACAGCATGTGTCCAGGTCCAACAATATGTGTCCAGGTTTACAAATATGTTTCCAGGGTTACAAATTTGTGTCCAGGTTTACAAACATGTGACCAGGTCTACCAATACATGTCCAGGTTTAACAATATGTGTCCAGGTTCAACACATATGAGTTCAGATTCAATCATATGTGTCCAGGTCTAGGGGACTGGTCTAACAGAAACATTACTGTCAGACCAGTCTGACACAATACCTATTCTATATAAAAATGAACCCAACTAGCATTGATTGTAAGTAGAGGTGACAAAAATGATTTATACCCGATACCTTGACTCAAAACTTATCCGAATTCACTAGATATATTTGACCCAAAATTATTTACACGAGTGAATCCAGATTGTTTATAAATCTATTTGGCAAAAACTCAAATCTAACCTGACCCGAATTTTATAAATTATAGTACAATGTGTACATTTTTCTTAAAATCACTTTTGTTATAATATTACGAATACAAATATACAATTATGAAAATATAAATGATTTAGGATGCAATTTGGAAATAAGCAAAAAGTCAAATGAAACAATTGAAGAGAATGAATGAAGAATTGAAGTATTATTGAAACACAAGTAGAGGTGTCAATTCAGTTAATCAGTTCAGTTATGGTTGGACCCAAATGGTTTGGTTGACTTCAGTTCAGTTGACTTCAGTTAATTTTTTTCAAATTAACCAATGCAGTTTTAACTTTTCAGTTTCAGTTCCAAACCAGTCCAGTTATTTTTATTTTTAGTTCAAATCAGTTCAGTTATGGTTTTACCCATAAGATTTCAGTTGTTGTCAGTTCATTGTGAACGATTGACATAACAGTTCCGATTGTATTCGGTTTACGTTATGGTTGGTCTTCGGTTTTACCCGTACAATTTCAATTGATGTTAGTTCATTGTGAACGGTTGATATATCGGTTCCGATTGTTTTCATAATTTTTTCAATACTTCTAAGTCATATACTCATATGGATTATAATGATTATCAAATATGTCGATTAAATACAATTTTTATCAATTAACTTTAAATTATAACAACACTAAATTATAACAATATTAAATTTTTATTAGTTAGTTTTAAATTATTTTCTCCGTAAATGAATTATTGCAACAAAGGACTTTTCACGTATGCCGAGAAAAATTTTTGAAACTTCATATATCTAATTATGTACTTAAAAAAATTATAATCATTAAATAGTAAAAACTACAAGTTAAGACGAATCTAATAGTATCCCACATGAATATATTTCTTTTGTATGTACAAGTGACAAATTACGATCAAAGACTCAAAGTGAAAATTGTGAATAGTGTCAAAAATACATTTGTTGCAAAAATTCATTTATGGAGGAAGTATAACAAATTAACAATTCAATTAACTTTAAATTATAACAATATCAAGTCATTTTGGTTCAATTGATCAACAATTAATAACAATTTAATTAACTAACAAAACCAAACGATTTATAAGTCATTTCGGTTCAGTTGATCAACAGTTAAAAACAGTTAAATTAAATAATAAACTAACAAAACCAAACAATTTACATTTAATTTCAGTTATGATCAGTTAAAAACAGTTATATTTAATCAACTTTTTCAGTTCAGTTGATTTCAGTTCATCAATCAATTCAGTTTCAGTTCAATTAAGTTCATTTTGTTTCAGTTGGAATTTCAGTTATTAGTCATTTGATTCTTGGTTCATTTTATTTCAGTTAAGTTCAGTTCAGTTCAATTAGGTTAACAGTTGAACCAACAGTTCCTAACCAAACTGACAGCTCTAAACACAGGCGGTTATAACAAGATAGTATTTTGCTTTTTCAAGAATCCAAAGAGGTACGTACGTACGTACATATGCCCCCAAAGAACTTGTCTACCAATCTTATCTTTGCCTCTAAAAATCCAATTCCCCTTCAAGCCCCCATTATTTCTTTTCTTTAATTTTCAAATTAGGTGATTTATTTTAAGAATAAATGGAACAGTTTCTATTTCAAAAAATTTCAAAATAAACGCAACAATTTTTATCTTTTCATTTTTGTAAGTCTTTTCTTTCTATTTCTCACATCATTATATATCCACTTTTTGTCTCTGTCCCTTTTACTCTCACGATAAAAAATTGTCTAAGAGTCCGTGCTTCTCCAACTGTTACGTTTTTTTTTTGAAACGGAGGAAGTAATATTTCATATTTGTACCACCTATATATTTAAGACATATTCATTTTTTTGTTATATATGTTTTGATTAATTTTGTTTGGATATATTATAGTCGGTCCACAAAAATAAACACCCAAAATGAGCAACACATCAACATCCAATCTCCCAAACCAAGTAGAAGAGGTGCACCAAGAAACCTCTTTGGGGATCATGCAATCTCCACCCTTGATCAATGGTGATCAGACGGCTGAGATTGGTGGGGTTATGTTAAAACCCAAGATTAATGAAAAGGGTAATGATGAAAAGAGTATGTGCATAATTGATGTGAACAATGAAAAAGGAGGTGTAATCATCAACAATAATAATCATGATGATCATGATGATCATGATCAAATTGATGATGATGATGATGAGAGAGTTTGTAGAATTTGTCAATTAAGGAGCTATGATCATCTACCTGCTGGTACAGGGAATACTAATCTAGTACTCCTTGGTTGTGCTTGTAGAGGTGAACTTAGTTTATCACATTATCATTGTGCTTTTGTCTGGTTTCTTAGGAAAGGAAACAGGTATTTTTTTTTCCATTTTTACCCTTCTACTATGTTTTTTATTTTTTAATTGATTAAGAAAATCCTTTTAAGAAAAAAAAATAAGAATAAATATTTCAGATAATAATATACTCCCTCCGTAACATAAAAATGGCAACATTTTTTTTTTCACGCAACGATTTAAGAGTGTAAACGAATGAAATAATCAAAATGGTTTTAACATAAGTAAGAATATGAATATAAGTTATTAATATCAAAATTATTTTGATTAATTTAATCGTTTACACTCTCAAATCGCTTTCTTAAAATGCGTACAAAAACAATCGTTGTCATTTTTTTGTTACGGAGGGAAAACTATATCTGTTTTTTTTATTATTTGCAACAGTTAGTTGACACTATTCATGCTATACACTTCGACCAAGATTTGATTTTTAACCTGTAATAAAAACATAGTCAAATGGGATCTTGTTGGATTCTTCACAATATGTAGTTTATTAATATGTAATTGTAACAATTTTTACAAACATGTAATTCAAGATATTAATATTTAAAATTTTATTTCAACATACCATAAAAGTGAAGTGTTGCAAATAATAAGAAATGGATGTAGTATAAGGCAGTGGAGAGGCTAGTAATAACCTATGAAAATGCCTAACATCTACATGCTATTGTTGTAAATAAATACAACTTTTAAATGACATTATTTACAACAATATCACTAAAAAGTTGTATTTATGTTACTCTTGTTTTTGCCCTTTTTTTCAATTAAGAAAAGAGGAAAGAATAAAGGATGATAATTATACAGTTTACTATTTCATAAATTGGAGAATAATATTATTCTCTACAGTACTTGTTTAATAATGTACTAGTATTTTATTGCATAGACTTTAAAAGCCCACTTGTTGGGATTTTCATATTTTATGTTGAAAATCTAGGGGCATGTTTGTTTTGCAGTAGCTTCCTGCTCTCTTTCAAGTTTTGCAATTTTTTTTTATCACGTAAGGCTCTATTTTTTTTACTTAAAAACTACAGTAATCAGATTAGATTAGATCAGATCAGTTCAGATTTTTTTTAATTTTATACTCTCACAAAATAATATCTCCACCTAATCAGTTCAGATCAGATCAGTTCAGATCAGATCAGATCAGATCAATTCAGTCCTAAAGAATAGAGCCTAAGATAAATTGAGTCATAGTGTAAAGCTATCGAACTCGTAACTTCTCGGTTGCAACACTATATGTTGGAATTCAATCTTTGATTTGAAATTTATTAGGCAGTTAATGAAAATGATATAGTCGCAACATATATGCCCCTTTGGCACGCACCTTTAAAAAGATATTTGAGAAGGTAATTTAGCAAAACAATATAAACAATGAAAGCTTAGGCCTTGTTTGACATCATTTTTTGTTTTTTGTTTTTTTTTTAAAAACAAAAAACTAAAAAACTAGAAACAAGAAAAAAGTGTTTCATTTTTCTGTTGTCAGTTTTGAAAAAAATTATGATTTTAATAAGATTAACCAATTTTTGTTTCAAAATATGATATATATTATATAGTTTTTGAAATACAAAAAAACCAAAAAATTAAAAACCGCAGCGATACCGAACTAACCCTTAGCTTTTAGTTTTTGTTCTTGATTGTGTTAAAATTATTTTAATTAATTTGCACATTTACATGCTTAAATTTCTTTCTTAAATTGCATGCCGAAGGTACGTTGAGAATAATGTGGAGGATGTTAATTAAATACGGATATTTTGCATTATTTAGTGAATACTTGAAACCAAAGTGGAAGGTAATGAGCCTTATATGATCGGTGCAACAAATATGGATGCATAAACTCCATTAAATGAATAAGTGCAACAAATATGGATGCATAAACTCCTAGGTAAAATTTTTAGTGTGTAATTAGTTAAAAAGTGGGCATGTGATTATGATGTAAAAAAGAGTAAGTTTGGACCATTTTTTAGATTAAGTTGTAGAAGAGAGAGAAAAATGGGGACCATTGTAATTTAAGTGTTAAAATTTTACCAAATAAAAAAAATAAATTTTGTTGCACATAATTTAATTTTTAGTATCCTTTTATGGCAAATGTTGCACATAATAATTAACGGAGGTTGTAAAAGGTTTTCCAAAAGAGAACCAAGTGAGTTGATTGACTTTATATGACTTTTTTTTAGAAAATTAAAAAACCACAGGCCTAAGTTTTACTTTGTTCTTCAAACTTTGTAATTATCAATCAATATAATCTTATGCAAAACTCACAAACACATAAATGTATGCTCAGAATATGAAGTAGTTATCAAATTGCCCTCCACTGAATATAAAATCGGTTCGAATAACACGTCATGCATGTTTGGTAATCGGTTATAGGAAGTTAAGGCTTGTTTACTTCAGATTATATTCAGTTCAGTTCAGTTCAGTTCAGTTCAATTCATCTTTATTTAGTTCAATTAATACACTTCTATTCAGTTAAGTTCAGTTCAATTCAGTTCAGTTCAGTTCAGTTCATCTCTATTCAGCTAATGTAAACGAGCCCTTAATAGGAATTAGTTTATACGTAAATATTTAAGAAAAAAAATTAATATTCATTCTCATAATGGTGCTACAGTGCTAGTTTACCTCCAATTATATTTTTTTTCAATTGTTTAATTAATTAATTATTTTTTTCGTATTTAATTTAAGATTTAATTAAGATATGGTCAATTGGTCATATAATATGAAGATTTGATAATGTTATAGGACATGTGAGATATGTGGAGAGCCAGCCAAGAACATAATAGGGATAGAAGATACAGGATTTCGAGCATATTCAACAGATATTGACACGTTGAGTTCCGCTGAATTTGCAATGAGTTTCGGGCCAAATGAGACTACTGACCATCATCAACGCGGCAAGTGCTTGTCTAGAATTATACTAGCGGCCTTGATGTTAGCCTTTCTCCTCCCTTGGGTAGTTCGTCCCAACAAATTATTTTGACACAATTTTTTTGAATTGATGATTTTCTAATTATTAATTTATTCTTTGATCATGTTGATGTCTGGTTGTTTTTCACATGGTATCCATGAGGTTTTATGAAATTCACGAGGTACTTTGTACCTTTGTTATTTTAAGAATGTATCAAATATCTCTAAAGTTTTTTAAAAATGTACCATGTGTCATATTTTATGACTAAAAACATTAATTTTTTTGAAGTTATTTTTCTGTTTTTGAATAAGATTAGACATCGGAATGATGGTATAAGAGGGAAAAAAAGTGCAGCTTAAGTTATAAATAATTGATAATAACATTTAAAAAAAAACCGTCGATTTTTAGTTATAATATATAATAAATGGTCATATGGTACATTTGTTGAAAACCATATGGGTATTTGGACTCTGTTTGTTTTGGAGAAAATTATTTTTTTTGAAAATGATTTTCCTACCGGCCTCTATTCATTTTGTTTGTTTTGCTAAGGGCAAGGGTGGAAATTTTCTCTTTTATAAAGAAAAATCATTTTCATTCTCTTATCAATATATGCCACATTTTTTACCTTATTCATTACTTTTGCTTTGTTTAATTCTATCCTTTCACCATTTTTTGCTTGGAAAAATTCATATGAATAATCCCTACTATCGGAGGTCTTCCAATATTAATCCCAACTATAGGTTACTACACTATAATCCAAACTATGGGCGAAGTTTTATGATATTAGTCCATACTAACTTTTGACCGGCTCTGATTTCATTGGTAGAAAGGGAGGAAGATATAGTCAAGTACAATAAATAGAAAAAGAGGAAAGATAACGAATAAGTTTTGAATTAGTGACCGATAACAATAGGTTAATTAAGCCAATGGACTAATATCATAAAACAACCCCCAAAGTTTGGATTATACTGTAATAACCAATAGTTGGGATTAATATTGGAAGACCTCCAATAGTTGGGATTATTTATATGAATTTTTCCTTTTTGCTTCTATTTTCTATTTTCCCTTGTGTTTTGTTTTCTCCTCACATCCTTCAACACACTCTTCTTTTATGCTTCTATTTTCTTCTTTTTTTCCCTATATTTTCCTATGATCAAACAAATAAAGGAAAATTTGTTTGACAATCATGTTTTTCCTTTGAAAAGTGTTTTCTTTCGAAAATTATTTTCTATAAAAATTGCTTTCCGTCAGAACAAACAAAGCCCTGGTAAATTCTTGAAACAATAAGGGTAACTTGTGAATTTCGTAAAACTTCAGGGGTACCGTGTGGAAAAACGGCTAATGTAACTTTATTATTGGTGCGTATGAGTGAATGCCGAATTGTAAATTACAATTATCTGGCAATTTGAGAGTGAGGGATAGCTCAGGTGGTAAGAGTTTATCTCCCGTTGTTAGAAGATTCAATCGATTCTCATCATCGCTCTTGTGGCACTAAAAAAAGGGGGGGGGGGGGCAATTTTAATGGGAATTATATATATTTATTTGCGCAAGTGATTAAGTGAGCATATGATTGTGCCCATGTGATTGTGTTGTTGCATTAGCATGCAAAGCAATCGGTTGTGTGATGATGCTTGTTCGCTCTTAAATCGAGGTTAGGGTTGAGCATGAGTTGTGTTTGTCTACAAAAGTATGTAGTGACACATATTCAATTGATTGTACATGGCTTAGTGTAAAAATTGAATGAAATGAGTGCATCTCAATATGAGAATTATTCACTCAAGAGTTTATGTAGTATTGAAAATGTAAAATATTTATGTGTACAAATGAGAGTAGTATATGTTTCTATCTTGCACTATTTATACATTCACATGACAATTGTAATTTGTAATTAACTAACTTAAGTTGAATTAGAATCTTTACTCTCCTATACCACCCCTTCAAGCTGGAACATGAGTTGTGTTGCATTTGGAATATGAGTTGTTTGTTTGAAACCTACCTTCCTCTACCCGTTCTCTAATATGGTGCATATCTCGCTTACGATGTTTTGTCTTCTCATGATATAATACATAGTGATTTTGTGATTGGTAGAGGAACTGAAACATCTAAATCATGTGACAACTTTTGCGACCAAACAACTTCATTTGTTGTATTGAACATAATCTTGTATTCTACTTCAGTTCAGCTTAAGATTTACTATAATGTAGGCTAGGAAAGTTAGTGGGTCTGGTCAAGTAGGAAACAAGCTCCATCCCCACCAAGATGGGCGGATGGGGCTAAGTTTAATTTATTTAGGTTGCCTTTTAGTCTCCCAAGATACCAAATTATTGCTATAAAAATTATATAGCATAAGCTGGTAAACATTACGCCAAATGACCTTATTAATGAACTAAATGGACAAATACTCTAATCTGAGTCACTATAGGCCTTTAGTTCTAAATTGAACTAAATTGATAAACACTCCATTCCCACCAGTCTTCTATAAACATGGTTCATTTAGTTCTTCTCCTATATGGCTACATCCTAGTGATAGTTTAATGCCAATAGCCATAGGGGGAAGTGTTGCCTATTAGCTGCTATTTCATTTAGCAGCATTTTTTTAAATAAAAAAAAAAAAAAACAATTTTGAATCTGCTAAGTAATGGAGTAACCACACATGCTGCTCACGTATTTTTCCTTTACTCAACACTCCTCTCCTCTCCTTTGCACTTCTATTCTACTGCACAAACCAAATCCAAAAAAAAAAAAATTCGTAGAGAGGAGAGAGATTGGTCGACGGCGACGGTGGTTTTGTCGAGAGAGAGAAAAACACAAATCTGTTCGAAGGTGTTTAAAGTGGTTCTCGTTAGGGCTGCTCAAAGTGATCCGATCTGAGCGATCCGATCCGCGATCTGACTGATTTGATCCGAAAAAGCAGATATTTTTAATTAAAAAAATTTTCGGATACCTGATCCGAAAAATTTCCGGATCGGAATCGGATCACGAAATTTGGATTTTCAGATATCCGATCCGATCGGAAAACCTATGGGCCTTTTTTGGGCTTTTTTCCCTTGTGCATTATACGCTAGTGAGTAGTCACTACTTCATTTGAGAGTTTGATACAACAAAAAAAATCCTTAACTCTCAAATTTCAGTCTTTCTCGCCTCCTTTCTCTTTCACTGTCTCGCCTCACTGATCTCAGTCTCTCACCACCATCCACCGTCCACCGTCTACTGTCCGTCGTCCAACGTCCGACAGCAGCGCTTAGCAGCAAGACTTCGACAGCAGCAATTGTCCTCTTACCCACTGGTCCAGTGGAGTTTGTCTGCTTGATACTTCATATTCAATGGTTAAAGTTGTATATTTAGGAAGTTATTTTCCTTCAAAAATGCTTAAAGCAAGTACTCTGAAGTATGAAGGTGGGGGATTGTAGTTTTTTTAATTGAATTTTTGTTGTATTGTTGGAAAAATATAGCATCACAGGGAAAAGATCAAAAGCGGCGAGTGATTTCCCTACTTCAGGGAAAAAATCACAAGCCAAACGAACAAACAAAAGACCACTTAAGTATCTACAATAATAAAAAGACATGCCAAAAGACCACTTACAAAAAAATACACTAATATTTTGAAAATACATCAATCAATTAAGAAACAAATCACAAGAACAAAAAAGAGACATTGCATAGCGTTAAGGGACAAGTGACCCTGTAGTAAGTAGTTAAACACTAAATTAAACCAAATTCAAAGAAAAACACTAAATACATATCTCAAAAAAATGAACACAAATATATCCTGATGTAACCAATTAACACATTAATGGCAATTAAAATTTAAAGTGGTACTAAAAAAAATGGAAGATTCAAATAAAGAGACCAAAATGAGGCACAATGCTTAAGCTTAATAGTGTATTGAGCACACTGGATCCAAAAGTAGATATCAATTTTTGCTTTTTTTTCCAAAATAAAACATAAATTAAAAACAAACTTCGGAATCATCAATAAAACGAAATAGGAGATCAAACATTTCACAGTGAAACCGAAAACAAACCGAATCTAACATTTCACATCAATAATAATAATAATAATAATAATAATAATAATAATAATGATAATATTCTATACATTTAAACCTATGTTTTTTTTATTGTTGAATTAGGTTCAAGAAGGTAATAATAATTAGTATATCTTTTTTCAAACCCATTATTAATTAATATTATCAATTCCAATAACAACTTATCTACATATTTAATTTTTTTTAATTCACTTGTAGTAAAATTAACAAATTAGAACGGATTGAATAATAATAATATAGAGGATGGGTAAAGTTTAATTTGGACCAAAATTAGTAATAATAATATGGAGGATGGGTAAAGTTTAATTTGGACCAAAATTAAATCAAACCCAAAATAAAAAATAAGTTTTATTTTATAATATAAAAAATAGTTTAATTCAATCTAACTCTGATTGGTTTCTCTAAAAAAATTATAAAACAAGAATGATAAAATAAAATTGGTTTATGTTGTGTAAGAGTGCTTTAAGTTAATTATTAATTTAATTAATTTTATTTGATCAATAATTAAAAATAATAATCTAAACTTGATTTGAACTTATTAAACCTGATTAGAACTTATTAGACCTGATTGGAACTTGTTAAACCTTATTGAAACTTATTGGACCTTATTGCAACTTATTAGACCTTATTGAACTTATTAGACCTGATATAACTTATTGTAACTTATCTGAACTTATTAAACTTGAAACATATTTTTTTTAAGGTGGAGATAACGCACCCTAAATCAGAGTGGACAACTGGCAACATAAGACAATCACCGCAAACAAAAAGTGAGGAACATCCTCTAATCGAATTGAGGTATAGTACAGTACCCCAAATTTATCATATATTGTGTATATAACACTGGATCAATAAGAAATGGGGCAAAAAATCGAACAACCAAAATAAGAAAAATTGACCAAACATAATATGGGGCAAATACAACACAAAAAAGGGCAAAAACCATGAAGCATCCTTTAAAAAAAACGACTCAATCAACATTGGAGCAGAGCAGAGCGGAGCAATCCAAGGTGGAGTTACTTGCACAATTAAATGGAGTTTATAAGATCTTTCATTGATGGAAGCGAAAAAACCTCCATAAAAGGATGAAGAAACCAGCGCAATCATGGTGATTAATGACCATTAGACCTACAATTGTTACTGCTAGTGTAAATTTATCCTACAATTTATTTTGAACTAGGTATTTTTTTGTTATTGTTATATTTTTTTAATCATAAAAAATAGGAAATATTGATTGGAAAAAAATTTTTGGATAATCGGATCAATCCGATATCCGATCCGATAATTTCGGATTTTTCGGATCGAATATCCGATCTTTCGGAGCAGCCCTAGTTCTCGTGGCGAAGGAGGCTAAAGGTGACAGGTGAAGGCGGAGGTTCACTCTTCGACATCAGAGGAGGACGGGGTAGAGGATCGGTCGACGGCGAAGGCGCTGCTGCTTTGCTCACGGCGACGGGGTAGAGGATCGGTCGACATCATATCTCCTCTGAAATGGACCTTCCTTCATCGCCGGAATCGACGGGCTCTCCATTCTTTGCAAGTGACTGCGTTATATCACAATATTGAGTCATTAAATTAAAATTAAAGAACCATTAAAGTAAAATCAAATGTAGCCTAACTTTATTTCTCCAAACATTCTGAAAGGGTTGATGTCCGTGACTGCAACCTCTGTTTTCCCGTGCGCCCTGTTGTTATCCCATAGCAATGCTACTCCTCCCCGAAGACCCACACTCTCGTCTATGCCCCAATCAAGGTCGCCGTGTAGCTTGCCTTGGAGGCGAATCCACATAGGCCGGTATAGATGGGTTTCCAGCAGCACAACGCATATTGGGTTGTGGATATCAAGAAATTTCTTGTAGTTAGCCGGAAATGAGGGTCTGCATGCGTGTCGTGCATTCCACACGATGATTGTTGAATTCTTAGGTAGTGGGGGTTTTCTTGAAAACGATTGTGTGGATTTTCATTGTCATCTTCATTTTCAAGGGTAACACAAAAGTTGATCTCCGTCACATTCTCACCAAGGCGGAAAATGGCAACTCAATCGGTGAATCAACCCATCTTCACATCTATGATACGATCCAAGATTGTGTAGATAGGTCCTTCAAATTTGATGACAGGCTTAGGATCGACGATTTTCTCTATGGTTTTTGGAACTACCTTACCGGGCCCATTATATTCAAGACCCCCCCATAGATAGTTGTTGAACCATGTTTGATTTGAATGATGACAAACCAGTTCTCTATACTTGATGTCTATGCATATTCGTGTATGAACAAGTTGAATCAAGTGAAGACTCATCAAGACAACCATGAAGGCCTTGAGATACTTGAAGACCAGAAGCCAAGAGCTTGGAGTTATTTATTTTTTATATTTCTAGGATCTTCTTGTAAAATAGGCTTAGGAAAATATTCTTAGTGTTTTTAAGTAAAGAGCAAAAAGACTTTAAGTTTACATCCAGTAAAGAGAACAGGCAAGAACAAACTAAGAACAAGCAAAGAACAAGCTTGGAACAGTTCCCTTTATCAGATGTAGACTTAGTAGTACTGAGACCACTGTGGGAATAGACCTCAGTATTACGCACATGATATGTACAAATTTTAGTGTTCAAAATTATTTTTGAAAATTTATTTGAAAAATATGGATCACTTGTGTTGTGGAAATCTGCCAAATTGATTCACAAAATCAGCTTTGAAATGTACTTGTTTGGACTCTAGTGTAATTTCCACTACATGTAGTGGAAGGAGACAAAGGTCTGAAATAGGTGCCTTTCTACTTGTGTCAGCTGAGCTTGTTTGCACAATTTAGGCAAGTCTCCAAGCACACTTCTAGGGCACAGTTTTTCTTGGCTTATAAAAACAATCTTTGCAAACCCTAGTAAGACTTTTGCTCTCCAAAGAAAACCAAGTTATATTTTCTGAGAGTCTATCCTTAGAGCAAAACTATCTCCATATCCATCTTTAAGAGAAAAACTTACGGAGATTTGAGTTTGTAATATTTGAACCACTTAGAGGGAAGTGGTTGGGGAGTGTTCTTTGAACACTGAGTGAACTGTTAGAGTTAACAGTTGGGGAGTTAAGTGTTACAAAGTTGTAGCATTTAGTTGAGTGTGTAACCTTGTTATTATTCTGAGTTGATTAATAATATTGGTGAGAGAGTGGAGGACGTAGGCTTGTTTAGAAGCCGAACCTCGTTAAATCTTTGTGTCCCTACTCTTTATTTACTGTTCTATCGTTGTTCTCACAAAAAGATAAACAAACTTTGAAAACGGTTGAAAAAACACACATACTCAATTCAACCCCCCCTTCTTGAGTATACATTGAACTTACAATTGGTATCAGAGCCTAACTTCTCAAAAGGTTAACTACCTAGAGGAGCAAGAAAATGTCTACTCAAGAATCAAACAGTTCAAGACTCCCCAAGTTCAATGGCACTAACTACTCTTGGTGGAAGAATTGCATGAAAAATCTTATCATTGGGATAGATTATGAATGTTGGATGATTGTAAAAAATGGGCCCACATTCATCCACAAGAAGAATCAGGAAGGGCTCATAGTTCCAAAGTCAGAAGAAGAGTACACAAGTGAAGATTACAAGAAGCTAGAGAAGAATGCAAAGGCAATGTCACTTGTTCAACAAGGAATTGCAGAATGTGAGGTAAATCGAATTCTAGCTTGTTTTTCTGCAAAGGAAATATGGGATACGCTAGAGCTTGCATATGAAGGCAACTCTGAGGTGAGAAGCTCAAAAATTGACATGCTTATGTCAAAATATAAGGTCTTTGAGATGACAAGGGAAGAAAACATAAAGGACATGTTTACAAGGTTCATGACCATTGTAAATGAACTTAAGTCATTGGGGAATACCTTCTCAAGTGAAGAGTTGGTGAGGAAAATGTTAAGAAGCCTGTCAGGGAAGTGGATGCCCAAGGTTATAGCCATACAAGAAGCAAAGGATCTGACCACACTATCTCTAGAACAACTTATTGGTTCCTTGATGACTCATGAGATGTTGGTAGATTCAAAGGCTAAATCTAGTTCAAAAAACAAGGAAATGGTCCTCAAAGCAGAGGAATCTGAGGAAGATGAAGATGAAGATGATATAAGTCTTATGGCCAGAAGGTTTGAAAAATACCTTAGGACAAAGTCTAAGGGTAAGTTTGCAAAAGGAAGGAACAGTTCAAGAAAACCAGTTCCAATGCTGGTTGCTTTAAATGCTGGTTGCAAAAGGAAGGAACAGAATCAAGAAAACCAGTTCCAATGCTGGTTGCTTTAAATGTCCAACATGGAAAAATCCCAAGGGAAATCCTGGAGTCCAGGCTGAGAAGAAGGTTTTCAAAAGAGCTATGCTGGCTGCAGTTTGGGGAGATTCAGAATCAGAGAATGAGGAAGATGAAGAAGAAGCAAATCTTTGTCTAACTGCTTTCACATGCACAGACCAGTCTGAGGTTTGTTTGGAAGAAGAAGAAGTTCTCTATCTCATGGCTGGTGGAAGCACTTCAGATGATAGCCAGGTATGTTTTAATGATTTAAAGGCAAATATGCATAATTTAGATAGAGATGAACTACTTGACTATCTTGAATTCACCATTAATCAATGCATTAGTGTTGGGTCTGCCTATCAGAACAACAAAAAGAAACTAAAAGAAACAGTTCGAGATTATGAAATATGTGGTGCTAGATTTGCTAAACTTGAGCTTATTTGTGAAGAACTTAAAGAAAAAATTTCTGAACTTGAAATAACAGCAGATCAACAAAGAATGGAGCTTGAGACATTAAACTCCAAACCAGTCCCTAAAGAGGATGAACTTTTTGAAAAAATTGAAAAGGGGTTTAATGAGCTCAAGAAATTCATTACACATAATTCAAACTTTGAACTGCTAAAAGACACATGTACCTTGAGTAAATCTGATGTCATACTTGCATATGACCACTTAATTGAAAAACTTGAAGATTTACACAAGGAACATGGTGAACTTAAGGGTTCTGAAGAGACTGGTTCTCCCACAGCCTTTGATGAGGTTTTAGATATTTTACATGATGAGTGCATAGCTAAGATATGTGATCTTGAGGCTGAACTCATCCTGCTAAAACAAGAAAACATCAAGAAGACCAGTGACGAACCAGATCCCTCCCTGGTCTCAAGACTACAGGATGAACTTCAAAAGACTAGACTTGATTTAAAATCTTTTGAGAAACAAAATGAAGTTCAACTTAAGAGGCTTGAGAACAAGGAAAATGAGCTAACAGATTGTATGAACCAATTGAACAAAATGTTAGATGCTCAGAAAACCCTAAACATCCTCACATCCCAACCTGGAAATTCTCAAAGGTTTGGTTTAGGGTATTCTGGATCTAATTCTACAACTGTTCTAGGCAGAGACAACACATGGTTGGATGAATTCAAGAAAGGCAAATATATATTTGCCAAGGATATGCATGTTTGTACCTATTGTGGTAAAAGTGGTCATGTGACTAACAAATGTTTCACCAAAAAGAAGCATTACAAGAAGAACAAAACCTACACCCAACAAGTGTGGGTTAGGAAGGTCAAGGTTGAAAATGTTTCAAAGAACAAGGAACCTAAGCTGGTCTGGGTTCCTAAAACTAATCTTTAATTTGCTTGTGCAGGTAGGAGTGAAAGGAAAGCCATATTGGTATTTGGACAGTGGTTGCTCAAGATACATGTCCGGGAATAAAGAACAATTCGTTTCACTCACTGCATTCGAGGGAGGGCACGTGACATTTGGTGACAATAGCAAAGGACATATCAAAGGAGTAGGTAAGGTTGGTAAGTCACTCTCCCAAGCAATTGACAATGTTTACTATGTAGAAGGTTTGAAACATAACCTTTTGAGCATATCTCAACTATGTGACAAGGGAAATAAAGTGAATTTTGAATCAAACACTTGTCACATAGTGAACCCTATGACAGGGGAACTGGTCTGTGAAGGAACAAGGCATAACAATGTGTATATTACATACTTAAGTCAAATTCCACAGAACAGTGCCCTCTGCTTTAGTGTTGTAGAGGATGACCAATGGCTTTGGCATAAAAGATTAGGACATGTTAGCTTCACTTTGCTCAACAAGTTGAGAACACAAGATTTGGTGATAGGTTTACCTAACATCAAATATGTGGCAGACCAGCTCTGTCAAGAGTGTGCAAAGTGCAAACATGTGAGATCATCTTTTAAACCAAAGAAAGTGGTTAGTTCCTCTAGACCATTTGAACTTGTACACATGGATTTATGTGAACCTATGCGTGTACAAAGTAGAAATGGATTTAGTTATGTATTTGTCTTAGTTGATGATTACTCTCGTTTCACTTGGACCATATTCTTGAAATACAAAGATGAAACTTTTGATGAATTTGAAATTTTAGTGAAACAGGTCCAGAACAAGATCAATCATCAGTTAGCGTCTATCAGATCTGATCATGGATCAGAGTTTGATAATGCTAGCTTCATAACTTATTGTATAGAGCATGGTGTTTCTCACAACTTTTCAGACCCCAGAACTCCACAACAAAATGGAGCAGTTGAAAGAAAGAATCGCACTCTAGAAGAAATGGCAAGAACCATGCTTCTAGAGAGTGGTCTGTCCAAGAAATTTTGGGCTGATGTTGTGAGTACATCATGCTACATACTGAATAGGGTTATGCTAAGACCAATACTAAGAAAAACACCTTATGAACTTCTAAGGGGTCGAAAACCAAACATTGAACATTTAAGAATATTTGGTTGTAAGTGTTTTGTACACAACAATGGTAAGACCAGTTTGGACAAGTTCGACCCCAGGAGTGATGAAGCTATTTTTATTGGGTATTCTCCTCATAGCAAGGCATATAAAGTTTTCAACAAAAGAACCTTGTGTGTTGAAAAGAGTATCCATGTGTTATTTGATGAAACTAACATGTTCAACAAGCCTGTGCAGGTAGATGATGATGAAGGCTTTGATATTGGGATGACAAATTTCACTGGAGCTGAACCAGAGAACACTGCTGAACCAGACCCTCCAACTCCTCCTGAAAACAACAATGGGTCTGGTGCAGCAGAGGCAAATGCTAAACAGGTTGTTGAACTCAGTGACTCTTTTCCTGCCCATCCAACTGAAGATAAAGTGGGAGAGAACACTGAAGAAACTGGTCCACCCTCTCAAAATGAAAATGAATTAGGGGGAACCAGTACAGACATTGGTTCTAACTTAGGTGACTCAAATGCTGTAAGGAAGAGTATGTTTAAGCAAAGAAGCTCTCATCCTTCTGATCAAATCATTAGTGATTTATCAAAAGGATTCCAAACTACAAATTCTGTTTGGAAGAACTTATGTGCTTACTTCTCCTTCTTATCTCACATAGAACCAACTGACTATAAAATTGCACTAACTGATCCTAATTGGATCTTGGCCATGCAAGATGAGTTGAACCAGTTTGAAAGAAATCAGGTTTGGCATCTTGAACCAAGAACCAATGAGATGTCAGTTATTGGAACCAAATCGGTCTTCAGAAACAAAATGGATGACTCTGGTACTATAGTCAGAAACAAGGCCAGGCTAGTGTCAAGGGTTTAACCAACAAGAGGGAATAGATTATGATAAAACCTTTGCTCCAGTAGCCAGGTTTGAGGCAATAAGAATCTTAATTGCCTTTGCTGACCACATGAACTTTAAACTCTTTCAAATGGATGTTAAAACTGCTTTTCTAAATGGCTATTTGAAAGAAGATGTGTATGTGGAACAGCCCCCTGGCTTTGAGGATAGAGTTTGTCCAGATCATGTCTACAAGTTAGACAAAGCTCTTTATGGCCTCAAACAAGCCCCTCGTGCTTGGTATGAGAGACTCTCTAGTTTTCTTATTGAAAATCATTATGAGAGAGGTTCAGTGGACAAAACTCTATTCTTAAAGAAAAGGGGAACAGATCTGTTAGTGGTCCAGGTATATGTTGATGATATTTTATTTGGGGCTACTAATTCTGTTTTGTGTGATGAGTTTGCAGACCTAATGAAGAGTGAATTTGAGATGAGTATGATGGGAGAACTTGGCTTCTTCCTAGGGCTCCAAATTAAGCAAGTGGATGATGGAATCATGATCCATCAACAAAAGTATCTCAAGGAGTTGTTCAAGAGATATGGTCTGCAAGATAGCAAGTCCTATGACACACCTATTCCTACCTCTTCTAAACTGAACCTAGATGAGAAAGGAAAGGATGTTGAGGATAAGCTATACAGAGGTATGATTGGCTCACTTCTCTACTTAACAGCTAGTAGACCAGACATAGTGTTCTCAGTTGGGTTGTGTGCTAGATTTCAAAGCAACCCAAAAGAGTCTCATCTAAAACCTATTAAGAGAATTTTTAGATACCCGAGTGGTACAGAGGACATGTGCTTATGGTATCCAAAGGGAAGTAATTTTGATCTTTTAGGATACACTGATGCTGACTATGCTGGTTTTAGTGTTGACAGGAAGAGCACTTCAAGAATGGCTCACTTCTTAGGTTCTTGTCTCGTATCATGGGGATCTAAGAAACAAAATTCAGTGGCCTTATCCACAGCTGAGTCAGAGTACATAGCTGATGCTTTGTGATGTGCTCAATTGCTTTGGATAAAGACACAACTCAAGGATTTTGGGGTCTGTTCCGGAAGTGTTCCCATATTGTGTGATAACACCAGTGCTATAAACATTTCTAAAAATCCTGTCCAGCACTCTAAAACCAAACATATTGAAATCAGACATCATTTTCTCAGAGACAATGTTGAAAAAGGAAATGTGAATCTTGAATTTTGCAGATCTGAAGAACAATTGGCTGATATTTTCACTAAACCCCTAAGCAGGGAAGTGTTTTTCAAACTCCGCACATTACTTGGTATGGTAAGGATTAGATCCTAGTTCCTTAGGACTTATCTTTCTCTTTTTGGCTATGTTTGACTTTTTGATCCTTAGTGTACATAAGTAGGGTTGGTTAACTTGTAAATGTCATACATGTAAGTGGTCTCAAAGTTCTTATGTTGATGCTGTTCCAATGTGTGGTATCTCTAAGTTGCCTAACTAAAAGATGCCTCAAGTTTTTAATATATACAGATCAGCGTCAGACCATCGTCAGACCAGTCCCTTACAACAGTTATATCAATTTATTGCTGAACCCTCAATTTTGAAATTGAGGATTTAATTATTCTGAAACATGACCGTTGTGAACAGTGTAAAGTAACTTCCATCTTATCTGTTCTAATAACTGCCATTTTTCTTCATTTTAATTCACTCTTTCACATTGAATTCCCTCTCTAACCTTCTCTCTCTCTCTCTAATTGCTCTTCTCTCTCAAACCCTAAGCACCATCATCAGAATCTCTGTTGAAGAATTCGAAATCAGTTTCTCTCTCTCTCTCATCAAACTTACTGATTCAATCAAAATGGGAAGAAAGAAGAACAAAGCTGAAAGGAAGAAAAGCAGAGGACCAAGTCAATCTCCTAGTTTCACACCCTCTAAGGTTGAGAAGGAATCGAGTACTGCAGTGGTTGCTGAACACCACCATGTAGATGAGAAGCAAGAAGAGGTCAAGGACCAAGCCACAACAGAAACAGTTGTTGAATCAGAGGTTGCATGTAAGCCCAAAGAAAAACCTACTCCACCACCAAGCCCTAAATCAACACCACCATCTTCACCAAAATCTCCACCACCTCAACCTCAGAAAACTCCCTCACCATCTAAGCCATCATCCCCTCCATCACCTAAACAACCCTCTCCACAACCTACTATCCCTTCCCCTCCACAAAAATCACCATCACCCTCAAAAGCCGAAACTTCTCCTCCACCATCACCACCAAAGTCCAAAACTCCACCACCCTCTTCACCACAAAAGGAATCAATCCCATCACCTTCTCCACAACCACAAAATACACCTTCACCAACCCCTCAGACCACAGAGAAACCAGTGCCAAGCACTGAGGAGAAAGAAGTTGAGAAGGAAGAGACAGAGAAGCAGGATGATGACACACATGCACAGGACATGGATGTCGAAATAACTGGGGTAGTACAGGGGGAAAAATAGATTGGAAAGAGAACAAGACCTTTGAGGACAAGGGTCTGTAAGGAAGAAGTCAAAAAGGAGCATGCTGAGAAGGTTCCAGAGGGAAAGAAGGATGAAGAGAAGAAAAGAGTGAAGAGTGTTGCAAAGAAGGGCAAAGCCTCTGAGAGCCCCAAGCCTGCAACCAAACTTCCAACAGAAAAGAAGAGGAAAGCTGACTCTGCCCCTGAAAAGGCCTCTGTCAAGAAGAAAGGTAAGACCACTTCTGAACCACTGTTTGAATTAAGTGGTAGGGGTGTCTTATTTGGTTTTGCATGTCCTAAGTCTTGGATGAGTCAACTATTTTTAGAGGAGTTTAAGGAGGCCATAGAGTTCCAGGGTTGGGAAGGGCTCTTTGATAAGAAGTTGGGTGTTTTTGAAAACTGTGTTGAGGAATTTTACTCCAAATTAGGGAAATTAGACAAAGGGAAGGTCTGGAGTGAGGTCGAGGGGGTCGACATCACTCTTTTAAAGAAGAGTCTAGGGGAGGTACTGGGTGTACCAAGAAGTGGGTTCTGTGACTATTCAAAAGACAACTGGCCAACCATTCCTGAGGTCAGTACAGAACACATACAGACCACTCTCTTTATTGGTTCTCCAAATGATGGTCCTGGCTATGTTATTGGCCAACTAAGGGAACCAGTGATGAGGCTGTTCCATACAGTAGCCTCTAAGATAGTACTCCCTAGGGCTCAGGGCAGAATGGATGTGAGAAAGATGGATGCTGTGATTATCTACTCCTTGTATGAGAAAATTAAGTTGAGTCTCCCTGGTCTCATGTTAGCCCACATGGTTAGCATTCTGGAAATGTCAAACCACTCTCTACCCTATGGTGCCTGGCTTACTTTGGTTTTCCAAAGTAGGAAAGTCCATCTGAGTGGTGAGGTCAAGAAAATGTCTGTCCTCACCAACCAGATCCTAGGCCAGAAGGGGATGACCTTTGAGGGTGGAATGCTGAAAATGAGGGATGAAGAGAGGACCACAGGGGTTAGAAGAACAAGCAGTTCAAGGTCTGAGGAGGCTACTGGGTCACTGTCCAAACAGGTGCAAACACATGGGGAACTACTGCAACAAATGATGGCTAGTGTAAATGCTCTTTGCACTTCTCTGGATGGATCTATAAAGAACATATCAGCACGGTTGGACTCCCATGAAAAAAAGCTTGCCTCCTCTTCCAGCTTCAAGCCTAAGACCACTAAGAGACCTGTAATGACCCAGATTTTATCGGTATTTTTGTCGGTATTTATGTGTGATTATGTTTGTTTATGTGCTAGTTCAAATTAATTTTTGAACTATTTATTTTAATTTTATATGAATAATTTCGATTTAATCGAAATGTTTATTTCTTAGTTTTTATTATTTATGTTGATTATTATTTAATTAATTAGAATTTTTATTATTTAATTTTTCTAATTAATTATTTAATATTTTGGGCTAAATTGATTTGTGCATGATTAATCATGCGGTTTTTGCAAATTAGCCCAATTGAGCACGAGAGCCCATATAGGCCCATTATAGCCATGATGGCCGGCCCTCTCTAAATGCATAGCAAGATTTTGCCACTTGCCTTGTGTTCACACCTTAACTAACTCTATATATAGGAGAGTTAGTAAGGCTTTGGCTCATTTTTGGTCATCCTTGCTTTTAAACACCATTAGCCATCAAAGTTCAAAACACAACTCTCTCCCATTTGCCTTGAATCTCACGCCATTTTTGGATGATTGATACCCATCAATTGTTCATCAATTTTATTAACCCAAAACTTAAAGATTCAAAGTTCATTGATCTTTAGGTGACTAAACACAATCCTAAACACATTTATTTCAATCAAGATTTATTGTTCGGGTTGGTTTTGGGATCGTGTTCGTGTGGGTTCGTGTGGTGGCAGCCGTGAGGTGAAGCTTTGCCAGCCGTGTGTGTGCGTGGAGGTGCCGTGCGAGTGCAGTGGTTGTGCGTGGAGGTGCCGTGCAAGTGCAGTAGCCGTGCGTGGTGTAGTGGGCAGCAGGGGGTGTCGTGCTCGTGGCTGGGTGCAGTTCGTGGGTTCGTGCAGCCTAGTCGTGCTGTGTAGGCTGGTTCGTGGAGGTGCACCGTGGTGAAGCCGTGCAGCCGTGGTGTTGAAGCCGTGTTGCTCGTGTTGGTTGTGCCGTGTTCTTTGTATTCCGGGCAGCAATATTTGTGTTGATTTGTGTGTACTCTTCAATAAGGTAACATACTAACTCAACTTAATTGGCATACCTTGTTTATAGTATAGATTAAATATATGTTTAGGATGTTTGTTGATGATTGTTCATGATTTTATGTATGATTTTATAATCTGATTTTTATGTGATTATATGAGGATTTTGATAAAGGTTTTTCATGGATTTATGATTGATTATATGTTGTAATATGATCATGATTATTGTGTTAAAGTTTGGTTGATTTTGGTAAGTTTTCGAAAGGTTTTATTGATGATTTTCGTGTGGTATGCGTGTATCATGGATGAGTTTGGATGAGTTCTTGATTGAGTTCTTGAATCTTGATTGAGTTCTTGATTGAAGAGCTTGAATGTTGAATAAGTTCTTTATGAGTTCTTTATGATTTCTTTGAGTTCTTTGTGAGTTCTTGAGGAGTCTTTATAAGTTCTTGGTTGAATCTTGGAAGTTAAAGAAAATGGTTTAAATAGTAAAGAAAGTTAAAGAAAGTGTCTAGTATGATTAAAGAATGTATAAAGATTAATGATTAATGATTGGTTAGACTCAAGAATAAGGCTAGAGGCAGTTCTTGAGAATAACTTCGATGTTTTAGCTAGTTAATTTCAAGAATCGAGGCTTTAGGCAGTTCTTGAACTTAATATAGTTATGTTGGATAATAATGATGATAAATTGATGAAAATGATTAAATGAATTAATTAAGTATTTAGCTTGATTTCATTTCTAGACGCCCTGAACTTAGAGTAAGATTCTTAGTTTTCGGGTTAAGACGTTGCCCCTATCCCATCCGCGGTATTGGGTTAGTTGGAGTCATACTATGTGATCTTTGTGAATTCCAGTAAGATTGGTTTCACGGGACATGGATTTCCAGTAAGATTGGTTTCATGGGGTTTGGGAGTAAGATTCTCAAATCCGAACATAGTAGAAAGTTCGAGCGCGCAAGATGCGTTCGTACGAGCACAGTCCGGTCTAGACTATGGATGATTGCGCCAAAGATAGTTGATTAGGTTGGTTTGAGTCGAGTTCACGTTTTGGGTTGTTCTCGTACTTTGTTTAACGATGATTGTTTGTTTGATTTATGCTATGTACATGTGCGTTCCCATTAGGGTGAGTCAGTTATGTTACTCGCCACTGATGGTGGACCGTTGTTGTATTTTTCAGGTACTTCAGATGATGATGCTCTTGCCTAGTTTTGGGTTGGGCGAGCGACGTTGTTTCTTGTGTTGTCTGTTGTATTTACTGTCTTCTCAACATTAGTTAGCGATAGTATTGTATAGATGTTATTACATTACTTTTGGACTTTTGTATGTTGTTTAAAGACTCTGACATATAGTTGGAGTTAACTCGTGTTTTTAGTTGTTGTAGTTGACTTTTGGATTTAGTATGTACAAACTTGTGGGTACTTGTACACTTTTGGTTATTAATGATAATCTTTTGAGGTTTTAGTTTTATTTCCTAAGGTTTGAGTTGTAGTTTCTAACAACTCGACTCGTCGGTTTCTTCCGCGCCGGTTTAAGCGAGTCGGGTCGTTACAGTTGGTATCAGAGCCGAATAGGTTTAAATGAAGTTTTAGGATTTGAGTTAAACCCGGGAGTTGAGAGCTTTACTATTCCCGAGTGATCAACCAAATTCTAGTTAAGAAAAGGGAGAAGAGTTGGGTAGAAAGACCGGGATAAGATCTTTTCTATTTCTTTCTTCCTTTATTTTTGTTTACTTGACTATGGTGGAGTGTTTGACTAACATTTTATCGTTGTTATGTCTTTTGTTGTGATGCGTTGCAGCATGTCTACACCTCGCCGGTTGAGTACTGGACGACAGAGGTTGCGGGCACTCGAGGAGGCGATCCTTACATTGGCGCACCATAGTCGTCAACCGCCGAATATGCAGTCGACGTTCGATCGTATCGCACGTCATCGACCTCCGACTTACGACGGGGTTGCCGAGCCTACTACTTTGGAGAGCTGGATCCGCGAGATGGGGAAGCTCTTCGACGCGACGTTTTGTCCCGATCACGAGAGGGTGCTGATCGCCGCATATTACTTACGTGGAGAGGCTGATAACTGGTGGACGTTAGCGAAGGACGCGTACCAGCCGCTGCATGCGATGACTTGGACCGACTTTATCGATAAGGTCCAGGAGCGTTTCTACCCCGATGAGTTGCGGTGGCAGAAACAGGAGGAGTTTCTTACTCTTGCACAGGGTAAGATGTCTGTCCAGGCGTACACCGATCGATTTACAGAGCTGTCGAGGTTCGCTACGTCTGTGGTTCCGTCAGAGAAGGATCGGGTCAAGCGCTACATCAAAAAGCTAGATCCGAGGATCCGAGTTCACGTGATCAGTAGTGGAGCGACGACGTTCCAGCAGGCATACGAGGTGGCACTCGAGATACAGTCATCGATCACCGAGGAAGATTCGAGCAAGAAGAGAGCTCCAGTTCCGACGACTACAGCTTCGTTTAAGAAGCCCCGATTTGGCACGTCTAGCAGTACCCCTTCGACCCCGAGTTCGCGTAAGGGTAGTGATGGCTCGAAGTGTAGAGGTTGCGGCCGAGACTTCCATCCAGGGAAGAAGTGTGACGGCTCTCCGATCACTTGTTTCACTTGCGGTAAGGTAGGCCACAAGGCGTCGACTTGTCCCGAGAAGAAGCCAGATTCAGAGGTTCAGCGACTTCCGGCACCGACACAGACTCCAGTGAAGAACCGAGTCTACTGTATGACCGAGGCGGAGGCCGAGGTTCAGCCTGACGTCGTATCAGGTAGATTTCTTGTCTCTAGTATGTTAGCATTAGTCTTATTTGATTCTGGTGCTACTGTTTCTTTTGTAGCTAGTAGTTTTGTCTCGAGGTCCAATCTTCGAGGCAGCCTTCCTGTTAGTTCAATTATTACTCTCCCTTCCGGAGAGGATTTTGTTTGTCAGCGTGAATTCCGAGGAGTGCCTATCGTGATAGCTGGGGAGCAAGCGACGGCCGATCTGAAGGAGTTTCCGCTGATGGAGTTTGACGTAATACTTGGTATGGACTGGCTATCAAGGTATCGAGCGATTATTCGTTGCCGAGATCAGTCAGTGACATTCCGAGGATCTCAGGGCAACCGAGTTACCTACTCTGGGTTCGTCCTTAAGAAAGGAGTAAAGGTAATCTCTGCTTTGAAATTGAGGAAGCATCGCCAGAAGGGCGATACGGTGTATTTATGTCAGGTACGAGACTTGACTAAAGAGTCTTTGTTGGACGATATACCTGTAGCGAGGGATTTCAGAGATGTATTTCCTGATGAGCTACCAGGCGTTCCACCTGAGCGTGATGTCAAGTTTCATATCGACTTGGTACCCGGGACAGCGCCGATCTCGAAGGCACCGTATTGGATGGCACCGTCTGAGTTATTGGAGTTAAAGACACAACTCCAGGATTTGATCGATAAGGGCTTCATTAGACCAAGTGTTTCTCCGTGGGGAGCTCCTGTACTCTTCGTGAAGAAGAAAGATGGTAGTATGCGCCTGTGCATAGACTACCGAGAGTTGAATCGGGTAACTATCAAGAATAAGTACCCATTGCCTAGGATTGAGGACCTGTTCGATCAGTTGCGAGGAGCAGGCGTATTTTCGAAGATAGATCTTCGGTCTGGATATCATCAGATTCCAGTCAAGAAAGAAGACATCCCGAAGACTGCTTTTCGTACTCGATACGGCCATTACGAGTTTGAGGTGATGCCCTTTGGCCTCACTAATGCGCCAGCCGTGTTCATGGACCAGATGAACCGGACGTTTCACCACTTACTCGACAAGTGCGTCGTAGTATTTATAGATGATATCTTGATCTATTCTAGAGATGAGTCCGAGCATACGGAACATCTCCGGATGGTACTCGAGATATTGAGGAGTCATAAGTGGTTCGCGAAACTCTCCAAGTGTGAGTTCTGGCTTCGCGAAGTAGCCTTCCTAGGTCATGTAATTAGCAAAGAAGGCATTAAAGTAGACCCAGCTAAGATTAAAGCTGTAGTAGATTGGAGTAGCCCGACAAATGTGGCGGAGGTTCGTAGTTTTCTGGGTTTGGCCGGATACTATCGATGATTCGTCCAGGACTTCTCCAAAATATCTAGACCGATGTCTAGTCTCCTGCAGAAGGAGGTCCGATTCGTTTGGACAGAAGCTTGCGAGCAAGCATTTCAGGAGTTGAAACAGAGATTAGTCTCTGCTCCGATTCTTACTCTTCCGAACGATGAAGAGGGCTTCGAGGTCTATAGTGATGCTTCGAAGTGTGGCTTAGGTTGTGTGCTCATGCAGGGTGGGAAGGTTATCGCTTACGCGTCGAGGCAACTGAAGGTGCACGAGCGTAACTATCCTACGCATGAGTTAGAGTTAGCGGCTGTGGTGTTCGCGCTCAAAATTTGGAGGCACTATCTCTATGGTGGTTCGTGTAAGGTATTCACGGATCACAAGAGTCTCAAGTACATCTTTACTCAGAAGGACCTCAATATGAGGCAGAGACGGTGGCTTGAGTTGATCAAGGACTACGACCTGACGCTCAACTATTGCGAAGGCAAGGCGAACTTAGTTGCGGATGCGCTGAGTCGCAAGCATCGCTTGAAATTCAGTAGAAGTCGTGGTTCCGTCAGACTTCGTCTGACGTCTATAAGTGCCGAGCCTGATTTATTTCAGGAGATACGTGAGGGTCAGCAGAACGACCCACAGTTTGCTAGGATTCGAGAGGCTATACGGCAAGGTAAAGCCGTAGGTTTCGAGATCCCTTCTGATGGTAGTATGCGCTTTCGAGGGAGATGGTGTGTACCGGACTGTTCTGACCTTAGAAACAGAATCATGTCCGAGGCACATAACTCGCCTTATTCTGTTCATCCCGGTGGTAATAAGCTTTACCAGGATCTTAAAGGCCAATTCTGGTGGCCTAAGATGAAAAGGGATGTAGCAGAGTTTGTCGCTCGGTGTTTGACCTGTCAGAAGGTCAAGATTGAGCATCAGAGACCAGGAGGTCTGTTGCAGCCACTACCTATTCCGACCTGGAAATTTGAGTCGGTATCTATGGACTTCGTAGTAGGCTTACCCACTTGTAATGGCTTGAATGCTATTTGGGTCATAGTGGATAGGTTAACTAAGGTCGCTAGATTCATTCCAATGAAAATGACCTGGTCGATGGAGCGTCTAGCTGAGGCGTATACTCAGGACATAATCCGACTTCACGGAGTTCCGAGGGAGATTGTTTCTGATCGAGATCCGAGATTTCTGTCTCGTTTCTGGAAGTCAGTTCAGGAAGCCTTTGGGACGAAGCTGAAGTTGAGTACCACTTTTCATGCGGCTACTGATGGTCAGACTGAGAGGACCATCCAGACTTTGGAGGATATGCTCCGAGCATGTGCTCTGGAGTACCACCAGTCTTGGGTACGCATGCTCTGCTTGATAGAGTTCTCCTATAACAACAGCTATCACTCCAGCATTGAGATGGCTCCGTACGAGGCCCTATATGGTCGGAAATGTCGGAGTCCTATATGTTGGAATGATATCAGCGATACTGTGGCTTTAGGACCTGAAATGGTACGCGATACTATCGAGAAGGTTCGAGTCATCCGGTCTAAGATACAGGCCGCTTAGAGTCGTCAGAAATCCTACGCCGATAATCGACGTAGACCGCTGGCTTTCGAAGTAGGTGACAAAGTCTTGCTTAAGGTTTCGCCATTCAAGGGAGTGGTACGCTTCGGTCAGAAGGGGAAACTCCGACCGAAATATGTGGGACCTTACGAGATACTTGAACGAGTTGGGGAGGTGGCATATCGATTGGCATTACCACCTAGTTTGGCTAATGTTCATGATGTATTCCATGTTTCCCAGCTAAGGAAATATGTACATGATCCTACTCATGTGATTACAGCGGATCCGGTCGTGATCGAGCCGAATCTGACTTATGAGGAGCGACCCGTCCAAATCTTGGATCGGGAAGTTAGGACCCTGCGGCGTAAGCAGGTACCGCTTGTCAAGGTGTTGTGGAGAAATCAACACCATGAAGAAGCGACTTGGGAGACGGAAGCGTCTATGCGGCAGAAGTACCCGGAGCTGTTCGATGGGGAGCGATCTCCTGCACCTTGAAATTTCGGGACGAAATTTCTTTAAGGAGGGGAGGTTGTAATGACCCAGATTTTATCGGTATTTTTGTCGGTATTTATGTGTGATTATGTTTGTTTATGTGCTAGTTCAAATTAATTTTTGAACTATTTATTTTAATTTTATATGAATAATTTCGATTTAATCGAAATGTTTATTTCTTAGTTTTTATTATTTATGTTGATTATTATTTAATTAATTAGAATTTTTATTATTTAATTTTTCTAATTAATTATTTAATATTTTGGGCTAAATTGATTTGTGCATGATTAATCATGCGGTTTTTGCAAATTAGCCCAATTGAGCACGAGAGCCCATATAGGCCCATTATAGCCATGATGGCCGGCCCTCTCTAAATGCATAGCAAGATTTTGCCACTTGCCTTGTGTTCACACCTTAACTAACTCTATATATAGGAGAGTTAGTAAGGCTTTGGCTCATTTTTGGTCATCCTTGCTTTTAAACACCATTAGCCATCAAAGTTCAAAACACAACTCTCTCCCATTTGCCTTGAATCTCACGCCATTTTTGGATGATTGATACCCATCAATTGTTCATCAATTTTATTAACCCAAAACTTAAAGATTCAAAGTTCATTGATCTTTAGGTGACTAAACACAATCCTAAACACATTTATTTCAATCAAGATTTATTGTTCGGGTTGGTTTTGGGATCGTGTTCGTGTGGGTTCGTGTGGTGGCAGTCGTGAGGTGAAGCTTTGCCAGCCGTGTGTGTGCGTGGAGGTGCCGTGCGAGTGCAGTGGTTGTGCGTGGAGGTGCCGTGCAAGTGCAGTAGCCGTGCGTGGTGTAGTGGGCAGCAGGGGGTGTCGTGCTCGTGGCTGGGTGCAGTTCGTGGGTTCGTGCAGCCTAGTCGTGCTGTGTAGGCTGGTTCGTGGAGGTGCACCGTGGTGAAGCCGTGCAGCCGTGGTGTTGAAGCCGTGTTGCTCGTGTTGGTTGTGCCGTGTTCTTTGTATTCCGGGCAGCAATATTTGTGTTGATTTGTGTGTACTCTTCAATAAGGTAACATACTAACTCAACTTAATTGGCATACCTTGTTTATAGTATAGATTAAATATATGTTTAGGATGTTTGTTGATGATTGTTCATGATTTTATGTATGATTTTATAATCTGATTTTTATGTGATTATATGAGGATTTTGATAAAGGTTTTTCATGGATTTATGATTGATTATATGTTGTAATATGATCATGATTATTGTGTTAAAGTTTGGTTGATTTTGGTAAGTTTTCGAAAGGTTTTATTGATGATTTTCGTGTGGTATGCGTGTATCATGGATGAGTTTGGATGAGTTCTTGATTGAGTTCTTGAATCTTGATTGAGTTCTTGATTGAAGAGCTTGAATGTTGAATAAGTTCTTTATGAGTTCTTTATGATTTCTTTGAGTTCTTTGTGAGTTCTTGAGGAGTCTTTATAAGTTCTTGGTTGAATCTTGGAAGTTAAAGAAAATGGTTTAAATAGTAAAGAAAGTTAAAGAAAGTGTCTAGTATGATTAAAGAATGTATAAAGATTAATGATTAATGATTGGTTAGACTCAAGAATAAGGCTAGAGGCAGTTCTTGAGAATAACTTCGATGTTTTAGCTAGTTAATTTCAAGAATCGAGGCTTTAGGCAGTTCTTGAACTTAATATAGTTATGTTGGATAATAATGATGATAAATTGATGAAAATGATTAAATGAATTAATTAAGTATTTAGCTTGATTTCATTTCTAGACGCCCTGAACTTAGAGTAAGATTCTTAGTTTTCGGGTTAAGACGTTGCCCCTATCCCATCCGCGGTATTGGGTTAGTTGGAGTCATACTATGTGATCTTTGTGAATTCCAGTAAGATTGGTTTCACGGGACATGGATTTCCAGTAAGATTGGTTTCATGGGGTTTGGGAGTAAGATTCTCAAATCCGAACATAGTAGAAAGTTCGAGCGCGCAAGATGCGTTCGTACGAGCACAGTCCGGTCTAGACTATGGATGATTGCGCCAAAGATAGTTGATTAGGTTGGTTTGAGTCGAGTTCACGTTTTGGGTTGTTCTCGTACTTTGTTTAACGATGATTGTTTGTTTGATTTATGCTATGTACATGTGTGTTCCCATTAGGGTGAGTCAGTTATGTTACTCGCCACTGATGGTGGACCGTTGTTGTATTTTTCAGGTACTTCAGATGATGATGCTCTTGCCTAGTTTTGGGTTGGGCGAGCGACGTTGTTTCTTGTGTTGTCTGTTGTATTTACTGTCTTCTCAACATTAGTTAGCGATAGTATTGTATAGATGTTATTACATTACTTTTGGAATTTTGTATGTTGTTTAAAGACTCTGACATATAGTTGGAGTTAACTCGTGTTTTTAGTTGTTGTAGTTGACTTTTGGATTTAGTATGTACAAACTTGTGGGTACTTGTACACTTTTGGTTATTAATGATAATCTTTTGAGGTTTTAGTTTTATTTCCTAAGGTTTGAGTTGTAGTTTCTAACAACTCGACTCGTCGGTTTCTTCCGCGCCGGTTTAAGCGAGTCGGGTCGTTACAAGACCAGTTCCCATCATTGCCCAAGTCAAGCAAAAGCAGCAGGAGGAGAGTGCAGAAAAGGAGGATGAGGATTCAACTGAGGATTCTGATGATGATGCTAACTCTAACTCCTCCTAGCTTACCCCCCCTACCCTACTAACATTTATCTCAAACTATCATTTCTCTAGTTTCTCTGAACAATTCCTATTTCTAGTTTTTAACCATTTCTGCTAAACAATTTCTCTGCAGAATGGTCCTGGTCTATATAATTTTTAACTTCTGTGTGCACTTTGACAATTGGGATTGTGAGTTGCAGGTACTCACTTCTTTTGGGACAGCATCTCTAGAATGATGTGTTTATATTATGCTTATGACTTCACTTGTTGCCTTCTCCTAATTTGTGTTGTAACGATCCGACTCGCTTAAATCGGCGCGGAAGAAACCGACGAGTCGAATAGTTATAAACTACAACTTAAAATACTTAAGAATTAAAACTAATTCCTCGAAATATTGTTATTAAACCATAAGAGTACAAATACCCACAAGTTTGTACATAACTAGTCCCAAAATTCAAACTAAAAATACCGAAATACAAATAACTCCAACCACACGTCAGAGTCCAAAAATAACGTATAAAGCCTTTACAACAGTCCGATACTATCTATAAGCAACAGAAATAGAAAATACATCCAAAACAGAAACAATAAACGTCGCTCGCCCAGCCCAAAGCTAAGCAAGTACATCGTCATCAGAATTACCTGTAAAACAGACAACAGTCCACCATCAGTGGCGAGTAACATAACTGACTCACCCTAATGGGAATACACATGTACATAGCATAAACCAAATAATCAACATCAATAATCAAAGTACGAGAACAACCCAAAAACGTGAACTCGACTCAAACAACCTAACCAACTATCTTTGGCGCAATCATTCATATTCTAGACCGGACTATGCTCGTACGAACGCATCTTACGCGATCGAACTTTCTACTATGTTAGGACCGGGAATCTTACTCCCAAAAATCCCATGAAACCAGTCTTACTGGAAATCCATGTCCCGTGAAACCAATCTTACTGGAAATTCAAAGGATAACATAGTAAGACTCCAACTATCCCAATACCGCGGATGGAATAGGGGCAACGTCTTAACCCAAAAACAAAGAATCTTACTCTAGGTTTTAGGCGTCTAGAAATGAAATCAAGCTAATTATTATTAATCATTTTATCAACTTATTCAACTCATTCATAACTAAATTAATTTCAAGAATTGCCTTTGCGCCTTGATTCTCGAAAATAACTAGTTAAACAACGAAGTTATCCTCAAGATTGCCTTTGCGCCTTGATCTTGAGTCTAACCAACCATAAACCATCATTTAAATTCCATTCTTTAATCAATTTAGACTCAATCTTTAACTTTATTTAACTTTTAAACCACTTTCTTTAACTTTCAAGATTCAACCAAGAACTCATAAAGACTCATTAAGAACTCATAAAGAACTTAAAGAACTCATAAAGAAACCATTCAAGATTCAAGATCTTCAATCAAGAACTCAATCAAGATTCAAGAACTTCAATCAAGAACTCATCCAACATCAAACATCACACGCATAATCATATGAATTACTCGAAAATTCCACTTAAACTCATCAAACTTTAACATAATAATCATGATCATAAAACAACATAGAATCAATCATAAAATCATAAAAACCATCATCAAAATATCATGAAAACCATATAAAAATCAGAATAGAAACAACACATGAAATCATGAATAATCATCACCAAACAACCCATACATGCATTTAATCTATACTATAAACATAGTATACCAACTAGGTTGAGAAAGCATGTTACCTTATTGAAGATAACACACAAAAATTAATACAAAAAGCTGCCCGGAAATCGACCCACACGACTCCAAGCAACACGGACCACCGCCTTCAAGCCGTGCCACCACTCGAACCACCACACGGCACCACTGCCCAACTGCACCGCCTCACTCGAACCACCACACGGCCAGACCACGAGCACCACCGTGCACCACCACGTCTTCACACGAGCACCACCACTCGAAACCCACGAATAACCCACACGAACCAAGCCCGAACTAATGATCTTGAATGAATTGATTGTGTTTGATATTGTGTTTGAACACTTAAAGATCAATAGAGTTTGAATCTTTAAGTTTGGGATTCAAAATATGGATGAACAATTGGATGGGTTACTAGCCAAAAATGGCGTGTAAGAGGAGAGTAAATGGAGGTGTTTGTGTTTAATTAAGATGGCAAATGTGTTGGGATGGCAAATGAGCAAATAGATCCTCAAGCCTTACTAACTCATCTATATATAGAGTTAGTTAAGGTGTGAACACAAGGCAAGTGGCAAGCCTTGCCATGCCTACTAGTAACCGGCCAAGAGAGGGAATCATGGGCCTAAAATGGGCTCTTGTGATCCATTGGGCTAATTTACGTGAATCACATGACCAATCATGTATAAATCGATTTAGCCCAAAATATTAAATAATTAATTAGAAAATTAAATAAAAATTCTAATTAATTAAATAATCAATAACATAAATAATAAAAACCGAAAATAAATAATTCGAATTAAATCGAAATTATTCACATAAAATAAAATAAATAGTTCAAAAATAAATTTGAACTAACACATAAATACACATAACGCACATAAATTATCGGCAAAAATACCAATAAAATCAGGGTCATTACATGTGTGCTATGTTAATTTTGTCATTTGATGATGCCAAAAGGGGGAATAGGACATGTGAAGTTCCTAGTGTCAAGTGTAGCAACTTGAACAAGGTTCAGACCTTGTTAAGAGATGGCCCAGCTTTATGCCTAGGAGTACCTTGAATTCAGATCAAGTGCTCCTATCCATCCCAACTGGAAGAAACTTTTCCAAGTGAAATTGAAAATTTCTCCTGCTACATTTGATAATTGATAAGTCTTGCAGGTTACAGGTTTAATGTTGAAACTCAATAATTAATTGAGTAATGTGATGAGTGACTGACTCTTGTAATCAGTCTAATTGTGCTTTAGTATGCTGTGTATTTTTTTATTCTCTGAGATTATGAATCTGACTACATGCATAGTGCAAGATCAGTTCCTCTGAACAGTTGTTTTATTTTCAAACAATTGGTTACTGTTCTCAGGGGGAACTTCATGGTTTGTCATCATCAAATAGGGGGAAATTGTTGAACCATGTTTGATTTGAATGATGACAAACCAATTCTCTATACTTGATGTCTATGCATATTCGTGTATGAACAGGTTGAATCAAGTGAGGACTCATCAAGGCAACCATGAAGGCCTTGAGATACTTGAAGATCAGAAGCCAAGAGCTTGAAGTTATTTATTTTTTATATTTCTAGGATCTTCTTGTAAAATAGGCTTAGGAAAATATTCTTAGTGTTTGTAAGTAAAGAGCAAAAAGACTTTAAGTTTACATCCAGTAAAGAGAACAGGCCAAGAACAAGCTAAGAACAGGCAAAGAACAAGCTTGGAACAGTTCCCTTTATCAGATGTAGACTTAGTAGTACTGAGACCACTGTGGGAACAGACCTCAGTATTACGCACGTGATCCGTACAAATTTTAGTGTTCAAAATTATTTTTGAAAATTTATTTGAAAAATATGGATCACTTGTGTTATGGAAATCTGCTAAATTGATTCATAAAATCAGCTTTGAAATGTACTTGTTTGGACTCTAGTGTACTTTCTACTACAGGTAGTGGAAGGAGACAAAGGTCTGAAATAGGTGCCTTTCTACTTGTGTCAGCTGAGCTTGTTTGCACAATTTAGGCAAGTCTCCAAGCACACTTCTAGGGCACGGTTTTTCTTGGCTTATAAAAACAATCTTTGCAAAAACCCTAGTAAGACTTTTGCTCTCTAAAGAAAACCAAGTTATATTTTCTGAGAGTCTATCCTTAGAGCAAAACTATCTCCATATCCATCTTTAAGAGAAAAACTTACGGAGATTTGAGTTTGTAATATTTGAACCACTTAGAGGGAAGTGGTTGGAGAGTGTTCTTTGAACACTGAGTGAACTGTTAGAGTTAACAGTTGGGGAATTAAGTGTTACAAAGTTGTAGCATTTATTTGAGTGTGTAACCTTATTATTATTCTGAGTTGATTAATAATATTGGTGAGAGAGTGGAGGACGTAGGCTTGTTTAGAAGCCGAACCTCGTTAAATCTTTGTGTCCCTACTCTTTATTTACTGTTCTATCGTTGTTCTCACAAAAAGATAAACAAACTTTGAAAACGATTGAAAAAACACACATACTCAATTCAACCCCCCCCCTTCTTGAGTATACATTGAACTTACAATAGTGACATCCACATCTGAGCAAGGTTTACCTTGCCATGGAGATCGACTAGGTGGGGAAGGAAAGCTAGTCCTACAAGACCTCTATTTACCCACCATGACCATGTCCTTTAGCTTTTCCTCCCATGGACTTTCTGGCCCAACAATTATCTGTTGTAAGGTTTCGTCGTGGACTATGTCGTAGTCTTCGTAATCGCCTAATTTTCGAATTGCAGCGTACATGTACTCGTTAAAGTTTATCTCTTGACGAGTACTGCAATTCGGTTGCCAGAAATTCAATTCGGTTGGTGTGTATTGGGCTATGTAGTAGCCCATTGGGATATTGACATTTGGTGGTGGTAAGTTTGAAGAGGAGCTTGCCATATTTTTTTTGTAGTGTAGTGTTGGATTATTTTAAATATGACTTATGTTTATAAATATTGGAAGTATATGTATATATATATATAGACAACCAATATATATATATAGACAACCCATTCAATATTTCAATGTTATGTAAACTAATTTTTCCTATTTTATTTTCTTATTGATACACAGATTTTTTGAATTATGAACCGTTCATTGTCCTGTCGTTATCAATTATTGTCCACAGTGATTTTTTCTTTGTCCCGTCGCTATCATATATTGTCCACACCTGTAGCCATTGTTGTAAACGTGAATCATAGAGTCACGTGAATTGAATTCAGCTTTAATCTTAGTTTTTAACTTATTATACAGAGATTCCCTGCATATACTGATCATTATTATCTGTTTAGCTTTAATTATTGTCCACAGTGATTTTTTCTTTGTCCAGTCACTATCATATATTGTCCACACCTGTAGCCATTGATGTAAACGTGAATCATAGAGTGACGTGAATTGAATTCAACTTTAATCTTAGTTTTTAACTTATTATACAGAGATTCCCTGCATATATTGATCACGATTGTCTGTTCAGCTTTAACAATTGTCCACGTGATTTTATTATTGTCCACACATATACCTTCAGTGTACTATCAGGCTTTCAGTAGTGTCAGCCTTTACTTTTCAATACATGTATTTACTTGGACCTTTTCAGTGTGCTGTCTTTATCAAGTATTGTCCTTATGCTTCATTACATCTACTGGCTAAAGCTTTATCTTTTCACTATATATATGCACTTTTATGTATATGTATGTATATATAATATTTTCTTTTCATAGTTCCTTTACCAAAAGTAGTGTTCTTATCTTTTCATAATTCAACAAGGTAGTGTTCTTATCTTTTCCCCCTAAAAAATATATAGTGAAAATATAATCATATAGATACTGTCTTCTGCAAGCAGTGACTCGTCTTACATTAGCGACTCGGACATCGAACATTATGTTTCCACACCGTATGCCGCCTTGTAAAATGGGAAGTATAAGGTTTATAATTCTAATGGAACCCTTCGATGTCCATTTTGCCCGGGCAAAAAAAAAAACCAACAATGGGGAGTTCACGATCTTTACCAACATGCAACTGGTATATGTCGTAGTACAAGTGAAAACCGCACTACAAAACTGAAGGCTCAACACCGTACTTTAGCACAGTTTATTGAAGTTGATGTTCGTGCTGCTGGCTAACTGGCCATGTGTTATGCCTTTCTTCTTGTACTTGTTGTTTTTAACGCTTTTCCGTGTGTTAATTTTTTTTTTCTTTGTGTTATTTTTTTTTTACTCTTCCACTAGTGTACTGTACTCCTTGTTTTATTTATTTAACTTTTTTTATCGCTTAATGTGGTCCTTTAATTTTATTTCCTTTAATTTTGTTTCCTTTAAAGGACCACATTAAGCGATAGAAAAGGTTAAATAAATAAAACAAGGAAATATAGTACACTATTGGAAGAGTAAAAAAAATAACGCAAGGGGAAAAAACACACGGAAAAGCATTACAAACAACAAGTACAAGAAGAAAGGCATAACATGTAACGACCCGACTCGCTTAAATCGGCGCGGAAGAAACCGACGAGTCGAGTAGTTAGAAACTACAACTCAAATACTTAAGAAATTAAAACTAATTCCTCGAGAATATTATTAATCAACCAAAAAACGTACAAATACCCACAAGTTTGTACATAACTAGTCCCAAAATGTCAAACTAAAAATACTAAAATACAAGTAACTCCAACCACACGTCAGAGTCTAAACAACATATAAAGAGTCCATCAATATTGTATAAATCTATACAATATGCCAATACTATCTATAAACAACAGAAATAGGAAATACAACAAATAACAGAAACAGTAAACGTCGCTCTCCCAACCCAAAGCTAAGCAAGAGTATCGTCATCAGAAATACCTGGAAAACATACAACAGTCCACCATCAGTGGCGAGTAACATAACTGCCTCACCCTAATGGGAATACACATGCACATAGCATAAATCAAATAAACAATATCGAATCAATAATCTAGAGTACAAGATCAACCCAAACGTGAACTCGACTCAAACCAACCTAATCAACTATCTTTGGCGCAATCATTCATATTCTAGACCGGACTGTGCTCGTACGAACGCATCTTACGCATTCGAACTTTCTTCTATGCTCGGATTTGAGAATCTTACTCCCAAACCCCATGAAACCAATCTTACTGGAAATCCATGTCCCGTGAAACCAATCTTACTGGAAATTCACAAAGATCACATAGTATGACTCCAACTATCCCAATACCGCGGATGGAATAGGGGCAACGTCTTAACCCAAATACAATGAATCTTACTCAAAGTATCAGGCGTCTAAAAATGAAATCAAGCTAATCATTAATTAAATCTTTAATCATTTTAATCATCTTATTATTCAACCTAACCAAATTAAGTTCAAGAATTTGCCTCTAGCCTTGATTCTTGAAGATAACTAGTTAAAATACCGAAGTTATCCTCAAGATTGCCTCTAGCCTTGATCTTGAGTCTAACCAACCATAATTCATCATTCAATAATCATTCTTTAATCATTTTAGACACATTCTTTAACTTTCTTTATCATTTAAACCATTTCTTTAACTTTCAAGATTCAACCAAGAACTCATAAAGACTCATCAAGAACTCATAAAGAACTCAAAGAACCCATAAAGAACTCATTCAAGATTCAAGATCTTCAATCAAGAACTCAATCAAGATTCAAGAACTCAATCAAGAACTCATCCAAACTCAATCAAACTACACGCATAACATCATCATCAACCAATCGAAAATTACCATCAAACTTATCCAAAATTCATCAAACTTTAACATGATATTCATGATCATAAACCAACACATAATCAATCATAAAACCATGAAAAATCATCATCAAAACACCATGTAAACACATAAAAATCAGATTATAAAATCATACATAAAATCATGGATATTCATCAACAATCAACCCAAACATGCATTTAATCTATACTATAAACATAGTATACCAAAAAGGTTGAGAAAGCATGTTACCTAATGAAGATTAAACACATAAAGAAACCCAAAACCCGCTGCCCGGAACGAGTCTTGCACGGCCATCATCACACGGCTACCTTTGCACACGAACACGGCAAATAAGCCACCACCACGGCTACACCACCTGCTGCCCCCACTGCACGGCTGCACCACCTGCTGCCCCACTGCACGGCTGCACCACCTGCTGCCCCACTGCACGGCTGCTGCCCAGCCAGACCACACGCACCACCTTCCAACAACCAAGATCAACCCACACCCTAAGTCTTGATAAAAAAAACTATGAAAGCTAATGTGTTTAGTTACTTAAAGATCAAAATTAGAGGTTGAATCTTTAAGTTTTGGTTGAGGAAAAAGATGAACAAAGTTGGGTAAAAACAAGCCAAAATGGCGTGAAGGAGCAAGGGCAATTGGAGGGAGTGTTTGCCTTTTAAAAGAGATGGCAAAAGATGAGCAAATGGCAAAAAGGATCAGCATGCCTTACTAATACTTCTATTTATAGAAGTTTAGTTAAAGTGTGAATGCAAGGCAAGTGGCATAATTAGGCCACCTAATCAAATGGGCCGGTTATGGCTAAGAAGAATGGGCTTCCAAGATCAATTGGGCCATTTGCAATAATTCATGACTAATCATGATTAATTTCGCACTTGGCCCAAACTAATTAATTAATTAGAAAATTAAATAATAAAATTCTAATTAATTAAAATAAAATAAAATTAGGAATTAATAAACCATTAAATAATAATGGTTACAATCAAGCACTAAAAATAGTCTAAAATATATTTAGACCATGCACTGCAACAAAAATAATATAAGAAAACAACCATGAAAAATAGCCCAAAATCTGGGGCGTTACAATCTCCCCTCCTTAAAAGAATTTCGTCCCGAAATTCAAGCAAAGGAGATTATCCACCATCAGTAATCCGGGCTTGATACACAAAAAGTCAGACGAAATCTGACGGAACTTCGGCTTCTACTCGCGACTTGATGCTTCAACCACTCAGCTTGTATTGCCTGCATGATCGAAAAACGTTCGTCGAAGTCCTGAACATGCTCCAGCATTCTTCGACGCACCACTATAGACTTCGAGATCCTCCTCGTTGCTCGGAAGGTCAAGATAGGAGCAAAGCCCAACTTCTGATTCAACTACGAACCCAGAACTACGAACCTCCGTCACATACTCAAGCTACTCCTCTAGACTATAGACTTAACTCTTAGAGGTGTAAAAACGATCAAATGGCCAAAATCTGGTATACGGGTTATGATCGATTGGTCAAAATTGGAATGCAGATATAATCGGTCAATCAATGTAAAAGTAGGAAACAACCAGTTTGTCTTGGACGATCGAACAAAATTTCCAAAACAATCAATCAATTCAATAGTTCATATCAGATTTTGACATTCTGATTTAGATGGCTTAGAATATCTGGATCAAAAAGTTGGGAATAGCAAGGACGTTAATAAAAGTCTGATATGAATATAATATAGAAATCAAAGAATATTTCGACGAGCTATATTGATTCTGAGGAGTAGGATGGCTATGATCATATAAAATAATAAATATATATATATATATATATATATATATATATATATATACATATATATACATATATATATGGCCAAAATAGGAAATAATGATATGATGGTGTGTAAATGGCATAAATTATCCATCGATAAATCCGAGTGATGATGGATGATATTAACAACAACGGCCAAAAACACGGTGGATGATGCAAGGTGAATCGGTGTTAATCACGAGGTTGGCCAACATGAATAACGTTAATGATTTATGATGGCCTCAATTAAGTGTGGTGACGATAACGTCAATGATGGGTGATCACAGATGACAATAAGGACCATGCTTGACGAAGACGATGATATGAACGACGATAATGGATTACGACGCTCATAATCAATGGTTAAAAACTTATGACGTCGAATGAGGGAATGATGATCAAAATGATAGATGGTCCTGAACGATGATAAGGATAACAACATGGATGTTAAGGGATTGATTATAACAAGGGTGTGATAACGATATTGTTAACAATTAGTAAAAGCAATGAATTGATGGTGATACTTATGTTAACAATCATGGTACTCACAAAGAATAAGTTCAATAACGGAAAATAAGGTTAATTGTAAATCAGTCATAAGGTTGATCAATTAGGTTTGGTACCATCGGATTTTAGTCAAATACGGTAGGTCAAGCGGTTTCCTGACCACAATTACACCCCTATAAGCTCTAGTCTGGTCTACCTTAACACCTTCCTAGTTGAGTACGCGACTCAAAAAATGCTAATTCGCGAAGACAGAGCTCCCACTGGAAGTTATTCGCGAATCACCTGCTGCTCCATAATATCCTCAGTACCATACGGAGATGATCTGCAAGCTCAGACTCGTCTCTCGTTTAGACTAAAATATTATCGAAGAAGACTACGGCGCACTTATCGAGTAAGTGATGAAAAGTCCGGTTCATCCGATCCATGAACACGGGTAAAGCGTTAGCGAGACCGACGGGCATCACCTTAAAACTCGTAGTGGTCGTATACGTACGAAGAAGCGGTCTTCGAAATGTCAATGACTGATTCCGGTAACGAATGATCGCTCGATACCTCGATAGCCAGTCCATGCCCATAACGACATCGAACTCCATCAGCGGGAAACCCTTCAAATCGGTTGTCGCCTGCTCACCAGCTAAAACGATAGGCAAACCTCGGAACTCGGGCTGACAAACAAGATCCTCTCCAAAAGGGAGAGTTATAAATGAACTAACGGGAAAACTGAGACTCCATCGAACTGGACCTCTGCTTCTGCCTTGATCGTACAACGGACTCGATCCTTCATCGGAGACTTAGCCGATGCCGAAAGCTCCTCTCCTGCCGATGGAACATGCCATAGGCGTGCCGTCACATCGCTTCCCTGGGTGGAAGTTCTGGCCGCAACCTCTATACTTCGAACTGTCGAAATCCTAATGCGAACTAGCGGTCGGAGGGGGTACTGCTAGGAGCACTAAATCGGGCTTCTCGAAATATGGCGACGTCACCGGGGTCGGGGTCCTCTTCCTGCTCGCATCCTCCTCGATAACAGACGCCTGAATGTCGAGTGCTACCTCGTAAGCTTGTCGTAACGACTTCGCTCCACTGCTGATCATACGAACGCGAATCCTCGTATTCAGCCTCTTGACGTAATGCTTGTCCCGCTCCTCCTCGGATGGAACGACTGACGTAGCGAAACTTGATAACTCGGCGAACTTATCGGGGTACGCCTGAACTATCATCTTACCCTGGATGAGAGTAAGAGACTCCTCTGGTTTCCGCCACCGCAACTCGTCGGGGTAGAACCTCCTCTGGGCCTTAGCTACGAACTCGTACCACGATATCGAATGCAGGGTAAACACGTGTTTCTAGCTATGCTCTACCAGTTATCGGTCTCTCCTTGCAAGTAGTAGGCGACGAACTGGTCCTTCTCGTGCTCGAACAAAACGTAGCGTCGAAGGGCTTCCCTATCTCGTGGATTCAACTCTCCAACATCGTAGGGTCGGCAACCCCATCGTAAGTCGGTAGTCGAAGACGAGCGATACGATCGAACGTCGACTGCGATCCCGATGGCTGACGACTAAGATGCGCTAGCGTAAGAATCGCTTCCTCGAGCGCTCATAATCTCTGTCGTCCCGAACTCGATCGGCGAGGTGTGAACACGTCGAAACGTAACACGATAAGAACAAATAAACAAAAATGTGAATTAACAATCCACACTTAAGTCAAGCATACACACAAAAGTAAGTAGGAAAAAGAGTCTTATCCCGGATTCTTCTACCCGTCACTCTTCCTCCCTTTACTTAAATCTTAATTTAGGGGGTTTATCACTCGGGAATGGTAAAGCTCTCAACTCCCGGGTTTAACTTAAATCCTAAAACTTCACTTAAAACCTATTCGGCTCTGATACCAACTGTAACGACCCGACTCGCTTAAATCGGCGCGGAAGAAACCGACGAGTCGAGTAGTTAGAAACTACAACTCAAATACTTAAGAAATTAAAACTAATTCCTCGAGAATATTATTAATCAACCAAAAAACGTACAAATACCCACAAGTTTGTACATAACTAGTCCCAAAATGTCAAACTAAAAATACTAAAATACAAGTAACTCCAACCACACGTCAGAGTCTAAACAACATATAAAGAGTCCATCAATATTGTATAAATCTATACAATATGCCAATACTATCTATAAACAACAGAAATAGGAAATACAACAAATAACAGAAACAGTAAACATCGCTCGCCCAACCCAAAGCTAAGCAAGAGTATCGTCATCAGAAATACCTGAAAAACATACAACAGTCCACCATCAGTGGCGAGTAACATAACTGCCTCACCCTAATGGGAATACACATGCACATAGCATAAATCAAATAAACAATATCGAATCAATAATCTAGAGTACAAGATCAACCCAAACGTGAACTCGACTCAAACCAACCTAATCAACTATCTTTGGCGCAATCATTCATATTCTAGACCGGACTGTGCTCGTACGAACGCATCTTACGCATTCGAACTTTCTTCTATGCTCGGATTTGAGAATCTTACTCCCAAACCCCATGAAACCAATCTTACTGGAAATTCACAAAGATCACATAGTATGACTCCAACTATCCCAATACCGCGGATGGAATAGGGGCAACGTCTTAACCCAAATACAATGAATCTTACTCAAAGTATCAGGCGTCTAAAAATGAAATCAAGCTAATCATTAATTAAATCTTTAATCATTTTAATCATCTTATTATTCAACCTAACCAAATTAAGTTCAATAATTTGCCTCTAACCTTGATTCTTGAAGATAACTAGTTAAAATACCGAAGTTATCCTCAAGATTGCCTCTAGCCTTGATCTTGAGTCTAACCAACCATAATTCATCATTCAATAATCATTCTTTAATCATTTTAGACACATTCTTTAACTTTCTTTATCATTTAAACCATTTCTTTAACTTTCAAGATTCAACCAAGAACTCATAAAGACTCATCAAGAACTCATAAAGAACTCAAAGAACCCATAAAGAACTCATTCAAGATTCAAGATCTTCAATCAAGAACTCAATCAAGATTCAAGAACTCAATCAAGAACTCATCCAAACTCAATCAAACTACACGCATAACATCATCATCAACCAATCGAAAATTACCATCAAACTTATCCAAAATTCATCAAACTTTAACATGATATTCATGATCATAAACCAACACATAATCAATCATAAAACCATGAAAAATCATCATCAAAACACCATGTAAACACATAAAAATCAGATTATAAAATCATACATAAAATCATGGATATTCATCAACAATCAACCCAAACATGCATTTAATCTATACTATAAACATAGTATACCAAAAAGGTTGAGAAAGCATGTTACCTAATGAAGATTAAACACATAAAGAAACCCAAAACCCGCTGCCCGGAACGAGTCTTGCACGGCCATCATCACACGGCTACCTTTGCACACGAACACGGCAAATAAGCCACCACCACGGCTACACCACCTGCTGCCCCCACTGCACGGCTGCACCACCTGCTGCCCCACTGCACGGCTGCACCACCTGCTGCCCCACTGCACGGCTGCTGCCCAGCCAGACCACACGCACCACCTTCCAACAACCAAGATCAACCCACACCCTAAGTCTTGATAAAAAAAACTATGAAAGCTAATGTGTTTAGTTACTTAAAGATCAAAATTAGAGGTTGAATCTTTAAGTTTTGGTTGAGGAAAAAGATGAACAAAGTTGGGTAAAAACAAGCCAAAATGGCGTGAAGGAGCAAGGGCAATTGGAGGGAGTGTTTGCCTTTTAAAAGAGATGGCAAAAGATGAGCAAATGGCAAAAAGGATCATCATGCCTTACTAATACTTCTATTTATAGAAGTTTAGTTAAAGTGTGAATGCAAGGCAAGTGGCATAATTAGGCCACCTAATCAAATGGGCCGGTTATGGCTAAGAAGAATGGGCTTCCAAGATCAATTGGGCCATTTGCAATAATTCATGACTAATCATGATTAATTTCGCACTTGGCCCAAACTAATTAATTAATTAGAAAATTAAATAATAAAATTCTAATTAATTAAAATAAAATAAAATTAGGAATTAATAAACCATTAAATAATAATGGTTACACTCAAGCACTAAAAATAGTCTAAAATATATTTAGACCATGCACTGCAACAAAAATAATATAAGAAAACAACCACGAAAAATAGCCCAAAATCTGGGGCGTTACATAACACATGGCCAGTTAGCCAGCAGCACGAACATCAACTTCAATAAACTGTGCTAAAGCACGGTGTTGAGCCTTCAGTTTTGCAGTGTAATTTTCACTTGTACTACGACCTATACTAGTTGCATGTTGGTAAACATCGTCAACTCCCCATTGTTGTTTTTTTTTTGCCCGGGCAAAATGGACATCGAAGGGTTCCATTAGAATTATAAACCTTATACTTCCCATTTTGCAAGGCGGCATACGGTGTGGGAACATAATCTTCGATGTCCGAGTCGCTAATGTAAGATGAGTCACTGCTTGCAGAAGACATTATCTATATGATTATATTTTCACTATATATTTTTTAGGGGGAAAGATAAGAACACTACCTTGTTGAATTATGAAAACACTACTTTTAGTAAAGGAACTATGAAAAGAAAATATTATATATACATACATATACATAAAAGTGCATATATATAGTGAAAAGATAAAGCTTTAGCCAGTAGATGTAATGAAGCATAAGGACAATACTTGATAAAGACAGCACACTGAAAAGGTCCAAGTAAATACATGTATTGAAAAGTAAAGGCTGACACTACTGAAAGCCTGATAGTACACTGAAGGTATATGTGTGGACAATAATAAAATCACGTGGACAATTGTTAAAGCTGAACAGACAATCGTGATCAATATATGCAGGGAATCTCTGTATAATAAGTTAAAAACTAAGATTAAAGTTGAATTCAATTCACGTCACTCTATGATTCACGTTTACATCAATGGCTACAGGTGTGGACAATATATGATAGTGACTGGACAAAGAAAAAATCACTGTGGACAATAATTAAAGCTAAACAGATAATAATGATCAGTATATGCAGGGAATCTCTGTATAATAAGTTAAAAACTAAGATTAAAGCTGAATTCAATTCACGTGACTCTATGATTCACGTTTACAACAATGGCTACAGGTGTGGACAATATATGATAGCGACGGGACAAAGAAAAAATCACTGTGGACAATAATTGATAACGACAGGACAATGAACGGTTCATAATTCAAAAATCTGTGTATTAATAAGACAATAAAATAAGAAAAATTATTTTACATAACATTGAAATATTAAATGGGCTGTCTATATATATATATATATATATATATATATATATTGGTTGTCTTTATATATATACATATACTTCCAATATTTATAAACATAAGTCATATTTAAAATAATTCAACACTACACTACAAAAAAAAATATGGCAAGCTCCTCTTCAAACTTACCACCACCAAATGTCAATATCCCAACGGGCTACTACATAGCCCAATACACACCAACCGAATTGAATTTCTTGCAGTACTCGTCAAGAGATAAACTTTAACGAGTACATGTACGCTGCAATTCGAAAATTAGGCGATTACGAAGACTACAACATAGTCCACGACGAAACCTTACAACAGATAATTGTTGGGCCAGAAAGTCCATGGGAGGAAAAGCTAAAGGACATGGTCATGATGGGTAATAGAAGTCTTGTAGGACCAACTTTCCTTCCCCACCTAGTCGATCTCCATGGCAAGGTAAACTTTGCTCAGATGTGGATGTCACTATCTATGGGGGTCTTGAATATAATGGACCCGGTAAGGTAGTTCCAAAAACCATAGAGAAAATCGTCGATCCTAAGCCTGTCATCAAATTTGAAGGACCTATCTACACAATCTCGAATCGTATCATAGATGTGAAGATGGGTTGTTCATCGACGGAGTTGCCGTTTTCCGCCTTGGTGAGAATGTGACGGAGATTAACTTTTGTGTTACCCTTGGAAATGAAGATGACAATGACAATCCACACAATCGTTTTCACGGTGTCCGGATCTAACCTCGACGTTTTACAAGAAAACCCCCACTACCTGAGAATTCAACAATCATCGTGTGGAATGCACGACACGCAGGCAAACCCTCATTTCCGGCTAACTACAAGAAATTTCTTGATATCCACAACCCAATATGCATTGTGCTGCTGGAAAACTGTCTATACCGACCTATGTGGATTCGCCTCCAAGACAAGCTACACGGCAACCTTGATTGGGGCATAGACGAGAGCGTGGGTCTTCGGGGAGGAATATCATTGCTATGGTATAACAACAGGGCGCATGGGAAAACGGAGGTTGCAGTCACGGACATCAACCCTTTCAGAATGTTTGGAGAAATAAAGGTAGGCTACATTTGATTTTAGTTTAATGGTTCTTTAATTTTAATTTAATGACTCAATATTGTGATATAACGCAGTCACTTGCAAAGAATGGAGAGTCCGTCGATTCCGGCGATGAAGGAAGGTCCATTTCAGAGGAGATATGATTACTCATCCAGTTGTATTATTAGCTAATTTATTACTTGTAAAATTCGGATTGGTATTAAACTTACATTGTGTGTTAATTGCTTAATTTTCTTTGACTAATGTTGTAATTTGTATTTTCCGTATTAGATTTGTGCATGTATGTGTGTTAATTGCTTAATGTCCTTTGACTAATGTTGTAATTTGTATTTTCCGTATTAGATTTGTGTATGTATAATTGCTAGATTTACTATAAATAATGTTGTAATTTTATTTTTTTTAGTATAATTTGCTATTATATATGATGTAGTAATAAATAGTTTCTTGAAGCGTAAACAAATAACACGAGGGTGGAAATCACTGTCAAGCGGTAAAGGTAAATTTAGTATAATTGTTTGAATTTGTCATTCTCTTCATGCTTGTTTTTTATTTATTTTTATTTAATGTTTAATTATTCTTTTAATTTTTTTAAGATAAGCACGGAAGAAGGAAGAGAAGGCGAGAACACGAGGAAGGCTATTTATTTTTGTTGCAAATATTATGGCATTTATAATAATTATTAGCGTTATTAAGTAAGTAAGTAAGGCTATTTTGTATAATTATTGTCCCATGCAATAAAATAGTTGTCTCGTAAAGTATAATTATTGTCCCTACTATAAAAAGTGGAGGAGTTCAGTTCTACAAAATATTATATTAATAAGTAAGAATAAGCATTAAAATTCATCAATGAAAGGGGGGAAGCGGGGGAAGAAACAGTAACAGTTGAGGCATAGAACCATTTTGAACATGGTGGTAAGGAAAAACCGGCTAACCAATAGAGCCAGTTGATTGTGAAACTTGTGGGGCAGCTGAAGTTACCCATGTTGCATTGGGAGCTCCTCCTATCTACACAGCAGCACGGTTTATGCTGCAATAAATAAATATTATAACATTATAAAAGAGTTTTCTAACAAATCTTATTGTTTATTTTTATTATTCAACACCAAGTATAATACATCAAATGAACTGTAAAACACTATAGAATAATCATCAACAAAACAAAGTCACAAAGCAAAAAAAAAAGGACTGATCATAACGGAAAAAAAATCACCCTAAAGCATATGATACATTTAATCCGGTTGATTCCCCCTTACCTGAGCAGCCTTGCCTTTGCCCTTTTTATTCGTTGCTTATTGTCAGAATTCTTCTCCACACACGACAAGTAACGCTTCTCTTGTTCTATGCGGCTTCTTCTTCGATGGTGGATCCCTTATAATTACATCAAGAGGAGCAACAGAAGGCTGTTGGTGGGTGGCAGATCCATCTACAGAGCCTGTATTATTGTCTACCGGTGTCCTCGTGAATGTGGGCCGAAGACATGGTGAATCATCGCTCGGCGTCGCTGCATTTCCAACAGCCCATGCCACATCATTGGGTAGCGCATAGCCACCAGAAGAGGGAGTGCATTGTGTGTTATTAAGGTAATTCAAATGGCCCGAAGACGGAGTACATTGTGTGTTATGAAGATCCATTCGAGGTTTCTTCGACCGCCTATCATGAATCATACCCTTCGTCTTCTGAATCATATCAAGAACAATTTCAGTCTCACCGTCATCGGCGGAAGCTTCTAAACATAGAGGATCGAACTCGACTTGCATCCAATCATACCTTTTGACTTCATTTGTCTTGCTCGGGTCATAGTAGGCAACCTTCACCATTGTATGCTTTCGCTTTAAGTCCTTCCTCCAACGATTCAAGATGTACTTATTTAAGTCCTTTCGTGTCTCCTTCTTGAAGGTGTACACTCTATCTAGGAAAACGAATTCAAAGTTCGCAGTACTAATCTCCTTCGTTGAGACAATTCTCACATAGATAGTTTTGATACACTCCACCTGAACCTCACTTAGTTTCGCAGTCGTGTAGTACTTCCTAAAAGTACGCTCCAGTGGAAAAGTGGTAACCAACTTCTGGTTGAACCTAAGTGAATCAGCATCCGCTTGCCTCTCATCATTTGCACGGCACTCAAGCGCTTTTATGTACTGCTGCACAAACTCGAACAATTTGGTCTTCTTCGACACATACCCTTAAAGAAACTGTTAATACTTTCCGATCTCTGCTTGCTCTTCATTCCAACCCAAAAAATGTGGTTCATGTATGCTGGAACCCACATTTCTCTTTCGGCTAAAAGACCTGTACAATAATAATAACCATTATCTTCATGAATGTTAATAAAATAAAATAAAATGTATTATTAAAACAAGAACCAAATAACATAACAATTGCGTAATTACCTGAAAGCCATTGATTTTCACCAAGATTATACTTCCGTATAACAGAATTCCACTCTTCCTCGAATTCCTCAGCAGTATGACTATCGTATATTGCATTAAGCAACTCAGTCTTCATTGCGTCATAGGTCTCATATGCACCAAGTTTCTTAGCAAACTTCATAGTGATGTGCCATAGGCACTATCTGTGCCTTGTTTCAGGAAATGCTTTTGCCACAGCCTTCCTCATAGCTGCATCCTGGTCGGTCAAACATCCATCAGGAGCCTTTCCTCCCATGCAAGACAACCACGTCTCAAATACCCACTGAAAAGTCTTAGCATCCTCGTGCGAAACCAACGCGCATCCCAGCAGTATACTCTGCCCATGGTGATTCACCCTGACAAAGTTCGCAAAGGGTAACTCATACTCATTTGTGATGTAGGTCGAATCAAACGTCACAACATCTCCAAAGTCACCACATGCAGACCTGCTTCTCGCATCCACCCAAATCACATCCTTCAATCGATCCCACTCATCCAAACGGTAAGCATGAAAGAACTGAGGATTATCAGCACTCATTCTATTTAAGTACGAGTACATGGCCTTCGCATCACCACCTTCCAACCGAAGCCTCCTATCTTTAGCTAACTCATTCCTTAGATCTCTTTGAGTGAGTGCAAGGTTATCATAACCATTTCTCTCATGTGCTAGCGACCGGTGAATCTGGGAAATTTTAACCCCTCCGCCATAGTAGTCATTGAACAACCTCCTCTTAATTGCTGGGTTCCATTCATCTTGGTGATAACAAGGTATATACTTGCTCCTTGATGGGGTGGGGTTGTGATTCTGATGCTCAAGCTCCAACTTCTTTATAGTCCATACCCCTTCTTTGTTACCACTTACATAGAGCATAACAAGGCAATTACAACCCTTCGACTTCCCCTCCGCAATACGTACACCATCATAGCTTGCACCTGTTTGCCTTCGCACACCACTCTGGTCTTGGATCACAAGATCCTTTACTACATGCTCTTCACTAGCATTCTCTTGGATCGCAACATCCTTATTGCAGTTTTGGACCTAGTACTTGCTGCAGGTGCATCCAGCCCCCACATCTCACACCTCCATGTCACATTACGGTATTGTTTGGTTTGCTTCCCAGCTTGCTGCCTGTATCCAGCCCCGACCCTTACAACTGCGAAACCTGTATGCTTCGCGTAGCACCGAAAATGGGTGTCTACCTCTTGCCAAGATTCATAGACCATACCCACTTCAGGAGTGGCAACAGTTGTGTCAAGAGATGAATCAAGTGGCTACGGAGTGGTTTGGAGCTGCATATTACCCAAGTCTATGGTGTTCATTGGGTTGGGTTCAACATCTTCCTTGTCCCTCGTAGAGGTTTCTACTACATTAAATGGCTCATGACCAACATTTCCCCCCGTATTCTCCATCAATAACAATGCATTTTCCTCTATACTGAAAAGATAAACCCAAACCAATTTCAACTAAAATTATCAAGTTCATACACCAAAACACCCAATTTCACCTAAACCCAAACCCAATTTCAGCTAAATTAATTTTACTCAATTAAAATCATAAATTGCAACAAGTAATGCTCTTTATAAATTTATCAAGTTCATATTCCAAAACCTAAACCCTATTTTAGTTTAATCAATTAAATTCAAAAATGGCAACTAGTAATGCTCATTAAAATTTGTTATATAATATTAGTAGGGTGAGAATTGCTATCAATTAAATCTATGCTTTGGCTTATTTTCTTTGCTATCATAATATCATCAATTTACCATTCAAACAAGGAAAAAAAATACAGGGGGAGAATTGCAATATTAGTAGGTATTCTATCAATTAAATTTTTTAATTGAAACTAATATTACTCTAATTAAATTAAAAACGTGAAAGAACACAACTAATTAAATTAAAAAAAAAAATCATATAAAAATTTAATAAACACTTGAAGTCATCAACAAATCAACAACACAACATTTAATCAACAACACAACAAATCAACTAATATTTCTCAATTTTTTGTTCAATTCACCTTAAACCCTAAACATTAAACATTAATCCAAATAATTCATCCAACTCCAAATAATTTAAAGAACAATACCTAGCCGTGAGCAAAGCAGCAGCGCCATCGCCGTCAACCGATCCTCTGCCCCGTCCTCCTCTGATGTCGAAGACTGAACCTCCGCCTTCACCTGTCATCTTTCACCTTTAGCCTCCTTCGCCACGAGAACCACCTTAACGGTCTTCGAATAGATTTGGGTTTTTCTCGATCTCTCTCCACAAAACCACCATCGCCGTCGACCAATCTCTCTCCTCTCTACGAATTTTTTTTTTTTGATTTGGTTTGTGCAGTAGAATAGAAGTGCAAAGGAGAGGAGAGGAGTGTTGAGTAAAGGAAAAACATGCGAGGATCACGTGTGGTTACTCCGTTACTTAACAGATTCAAAATTGTTTTTTTTTTAAAAAAATAAAAAATGCTGCTAAATGAAATAGCAGCTAATAGGCAACACTTCCTCGGAATATATTACCCCAATTTTCTTTTTCCTTTTTTTTGGCAGCACCTCATTTGTTATTAACTCAATTTCTCATATCTTTCACACAAACTTAATTGACACAAAGGCCATTTAATTTATATGTTGTAGCCAGGGCAATTATTACCTTGACGATTGTTGATTTAGCAACTGGAGAGAAAATCTGACCGAGATCTTCTCTCTCTTTTTGTTCGTAATCAAGCTTGAATTTGTTAAATTTGATTGAATATTAAAAACGGGCCTGAGCAACCCAATATGGAAGAGGAGAGTTAGGTTATTTATAAGTCATAGGAGATTCCTTCCTAAAACCAATTGGTAATATGATGAGTGTGTCCTAAACTTATAAGTTAGTTAGTTTAGTCTCTCATCATCTTCCGATGTGGGACACTCACTAGTGCAGAATATGGGGTTCAACAGCATTTCCTTATTCATGGTTTCCACCATCCTGGAGACAAATTAGCTTGATTGTAATTTTTATATTCAACTATTTGGTGTGAGTTAATAGCAAATGATTGAGACTCAATATGGAGGACATAGGTTGAAACCTATGAGAAACATAATTGACAATAAAGTTGCCATTATATTTGCTTGGTTTTTATATTGGCCTATGTGAAATAATAGACGGTGGAATAATAGGTGAAGCCACAATATTAGGAGATCTAACAAAAGCTCATAGACTAGTAACAGGTGTATTAATTAAGCACATAATTTGACAAATTAAAGAATTAGGTACTACAGGCCATGTATAGGTGAAATGGTATGCAAATTATCATTGGGTAAAGACAAGTAAAATTCAGTATTAGAATTAGAAATATATAAGGAGTTGGGGTATAGATTAGTGGTAAGCGCCCCACGTCCCATGACCAAGGTCATAGGTTCGATCCTTACCCTCAGTACTATGCTGGGGTATTTTCCCCTTCCCCTTTGGGCTAGTAGTCCTGTACCACTCAATAAACTGGTGGTTTCTTTAATTTACCTAATAAAAAAAAGAATTAGAAACATGTGAATTATTTGAAGAAATTTGATCATATGAACCAAGAATTTGTGATTATTTATATGTGAGCAAGGGAAAGAAACATGACAAAAAATCAACAACAGTCACTAAAGAATAAAGATAATACTTCATTTGTCACGCATTATTGGCAACAATTAAATACTTTACCTCTCAAAAGTAGTACCAAATGTTGACAATAATAATGCATGACGAAAGGAGTAGTTTAGCTATTTCAAAACTGAAATCACTATAATAATGGAATACGGAGTATATTCTCATAAAATATAACATCTCTAGAAATAAGCTTTTTGTGATTGCTTAGATTATACTAACTTATAAGGGTATCCTATGAAGATACACCTTGTTTTAGTATCAAATTTATCCCTTTTATAAGTAAAACATCCAAAAACTCATCTTCATACAACAGGCTTACAAAATAAGATCTTATAATATGTTTTTCAATCATGTATTTTCGTTGACATTCTATCAATGATTTAAGTATTCTTCAAAAAAAAAAAATAATAATAATAATAATAATAATAACCACCCCATAAATCCATAATTTCTTTGATAATTTAGATCTTTATTTTGTAAATCTTTTATGTTGTCCCATTTTTCTCTATCTTCAACTTCTATAATCTTCATGGTGTTAGAATGTGAATTTTTTTTTATAAGAAAAGAAAATCAATTCCTTCAACAGGTCAACCACACATATTGTGTGAAACCAAAAGGTCAATGTGCGATGTCATTTGTTTGCTAAATAATCTAAATGAGTGTCTTGTATTGAGCTATGTACTTTCCAATGAATTATGGAATTTCATTGAGATAGCTTTTTTATTCCTTCTCTAATGGCTTCTACTAATAGAATAGAATGCATATTTTGAAATTTATTTGCCCCTCAATTTAAAATTTCTCCATTTTGGTTTCTAATTATGTGAATTTTGTGTAGGAAGAAGGAAAGTATATTATAGGTAGGAAATGTTTCACCTTCTCTAGGTTTAGGACTGATGAAGATGCTAAAAAGGGTTGTAATATTGATTTTGGCACTCCAAAATTTCTTCCCACACTCCACTTTCTTCAATTTTTTAGTTGAGAACACAGTGATAAAGTGGAGCGTTGAAATAAATTTTAGAGTGTCAAAATCACTATCCCTATATTTGAGACCTGAAAAAGTATTGGTAGTATGTGAACTTTGTGCAGAAGGGGAAAAAGTTCCTTAATAGGTACAAGTATGGATAATCCACACATGAGGAAATCAAAGTAAAATTTTATTTAAGCAAAACAAAAATGGAAGCTGCTAGTAAATTGAAGCAGACTAGCAGAGTATGTTTACACCAATATACACTCAAATATCAGGAATAATCTTACAGTTTGCTTCTTGATAGAGTATCATGTGTTGTTCAGCCGACCTAGCCTAAGGCCCTGTTCTTTGGGACTGGATTAATCTGAACTGAATTGAATTTGTCAACTAAACTGAACTAAACTAATCTAAATCCTAGACTTAGCAACAATTGAGCTGAACTAAATGTCTGAACTAAACTGAATTGAAATTTCAGAAATCAAGTCCAAAAGAACAGGGCCTAAATACAACTAGCGATAAATTTGCTCTACATTAGTTAGCAGTTTTCTCTATCCAGTAAAGAATGCGCCATGGTATTCAATTCAGTGAGCCAGCTGCTGCTGAAATGCTGTAATTTTCTTGATAAACTTGTGAAAGACATACTTCACTCAAATAACAAAATCTACTTGTCCAAGGTAGTTATTCTTAGATAGGATTATAAGAACTGGTGAGCTTTGTGAAGTTGTGAGAACTTGTAGCAATCTGACACATCATGCCCTTGTTACTAGTTTAATTCCTTCAAATACAGTTTTTCCCAAACATTTGATAATCAATTTTTTTTTTCAACAAAATTTACTTACAAAAACAAAGTAAATTCTGAAACCCTTTAGTGCTGGAGCATTACCAAAATGCATCAATTCCATCCATGTCAAATTTCCTGAATAGAAATCAAGTTGTCATCATTACCTGCAGAAATTGAAATTGGCAAGTTTAACAGGAATCACAAGTTATGAGCAGCACATTTGAAATTATAAATTTTGAGTTCAGAATGCTTGGATGTCTAATACGACCTAAAAAGGATGCGTTACACGAACTTAAGAGTGTATAAGAAAATTTATGACCAAAAAAAGGACGAGCATATAAATTATACTCTATATTTGCTCATCAGTTGTTCATAAGTACCTTTGTGGTTGTAGTTCATCTTAGGTAAGCCATAACACACAGCAACAAACATTCTAAGCAGGCACCTTTGCTTTTGTTACTTCTGGCTTTCTACACTCGAGGCAAACTATCCAGTGGTGTAACAAACCATGGCAATATGGCTTCTGAAAAGGGGGGAGAGAGTTGATATGCCTAACCCTAAAGGCTAGCATTTCATGGTCAAATAAGCTCTTTACTTCAAAATTTGTAAGGCAATATCGGATATTAACAGTTTAATAGAGTCATGCCAAAAGAATCATATGTACACCTCTAACGTAAAAATTTTGCCATTCTAATCTTTGCTTGGAGTTTCCTTGCACCTTTTCTGAATCCTGAATCTCGAATTCCTCTAATAACTGCCCGCTCGGCAGATTTCAGTATGTTCATCCCATTCTTTAGACAAGATAATAAGAGTTTGGATGCACTCCTAAACTTCCTTTCCTTGCAAAGATTGTGCACCATTGAGGAATAAGTAAATTCATCTTTCATCTTCATCAACCTAAATAACTTCATCGCATGTTTGGCATGGCCAGCTTTATACATCCCATCAAGCAAGCTATTGTAGGCTGCTAGGTTTGTACTAAAGCCTGTTGAACTGATGATTTGTAGATGTGTCTGAGCTCCCTCGAGATTCCCTGCCTTGCACAATCCATCGGTCAAGATGGTATGAGTATAGTGGTCACATTCCATACCTTTTTCCTCCATTTTATCCAATAATCCATATGCAGCCTCAAACTTCCGCTCTTTGCAGTATATATTCATCAAGGTATTATAAGACACAATGTCAGGTGCAATCCCACTCTCCAGCATTGCTTCCATGAAATCATTTGCCTCTTTTAGCCTGCCTTTCTTAGCAAAAGCTCCTGCAACAGTGCAGTAAGCAAAAGCATCAAATGTATAACCTTTGCTCTTCATTTCCCAGAAAATCTCTAAGCCTTGTTCAAATTGTCTAAACCTAAAGCAACATTTCAAAACTGTTGTGTAAGTAATAGCATTGGGTACGTAACAAGAATCGCCTAGCTCTTTGAGGATCCACCTAGCCGCCTTCCATCTACCAGATTTGCATAGCCCATCAATAAGAATGTTATATGTTACTAGCTCAAGTTTCCAGCCATGACGTTTTAGATTCTTATATAACATTAGGGCATTATCAGTATAACCATTCCTACATAGGCCATTCAGCAGGGTGTTGAAACTAGTTCTATCAGGACTGAGATTATGAAGAATAATATCCCGAAAGACCCTATAAGCTTCATCTGGTTTTCCTAATCTAAAGAAGCAATGCATCAATGTATTGAAACTCCATAAATCTGGTGATATACCCAATTCCAGCATTTCTTCAAATATATCAAGGGAAAGTGACAATTGGAGACGTCTGCTGGCACCTGCTAGCAATGAATTGTAAGTAAACACATTAGGCTTAATACCTGCAACTTTCATCCTACGCAGAACAGCATAAGCTGCATCAATTCCAACAAACCGGCAGTAGGCGTCAACAAGGGCATTATAAGTCACCACATCAGGAAGCAACCCTAATCTTATACCATCAATTATAACTGCTTCAGCTTTGTCCAATCTTTGTAATTTACATAAAGAAGATATGCATATATTCAACAGTCTGGTACACAATCTGTGGTGCATGCTTCACGTGAACACCATTTACGGACCAAACCTGCACACATGCAACATTTAGGCCACGCAAATCTATTAAGGGGGTGTTTGGTATAAATTTAGGAATGGAAATGGAATGTAAACATATTAGAAAGGGAAAGGATAATATTAAATGAAACCATTATTTGTTGTTTGGTGTAATTAGAAAGAAATAGAATGGAAACAAATTAGAAAGAGAAGGATTTTGTTTCCACAAGGTTGAGGAGGTAACAAAATGGTGGAAATGGTTTCCATTAAGAAACGACATGTGTTACCAATGTCTCATAGCAAACCTTAGGTAATGTAAATACTTATTTGATGCCATTCAATACCAATTATGCTCTTAAGGTTAAAGGGAAATGAACTAAGGGTTGTTTAGTATACCAAAATATTAGCATAGAAAACGTAATCACAAAACAATACCGTTACCATGTGTTTGTTATGAGTTGTGAGAAACGGAAACAAATTTGTAGAACAAATTCCCTTATGCTATGTTTGGATACAAGTATTTCATTTGAAATGATGGATTTGGGTCAAATTACATGTTTGATTGGTAAAAAAATTTGGAATTGGATTTGGCCTAATTCCCAACCCAAATGTTTAACAAGCAAATATTGTGTATTTTAAATACTTAACAAAACCATTTCATTTCAAATTTTATAAACAACCCAAACGAATACTTGTCATTTGAATTGTAACATTTCATTCACAGAAATTGAATTCATCAATTTGAAATGAATTCCACATATCCAAATACTACCTTACATTATTACCTTCCTAAACCTAGTGGAAACAAATACTGTTTCCTTAACCGCAAGGAGGGGGATGCCGAAGGCAGGGCTAGTGACTGGTCCGAATGGTAATCATATATGTTTTCTTAGTGATATCAAACAGCTAGTAAGGGTAATACTATTACCCTTTGTCCCCCTTATTTTTTCCATACCAAACACCCCCTAAAAATCAATTAAACACGAAGAACAAACTTTCAAGATTGGCAATGTGAAGCATAGCCATGTAATGCTATCTTTTGATCCTTATAAATATCACCTAAAAGCTAACATTGTATTTATCATTTTAATTTTTTCCCTTTACTTTTTGTCTCATCCTTAAATGGACCCTTAAATTCAAATATATCAAATTCCTTAGTATTCAATAACGATGAACTCACATGATGTTATTGAGTTCAATTATAGATTCCAAAATCATGAAGTTCAATTCCAAGTATGGTGCTTACAGTACAACTAGTAATCCAAATTCAGAAGTTTTATTCAAATGTACTCTTCGAGAAGTGAGATTTCAATACAACATATCAAAGCATTGATTATGCAAAACTAAATAACACATTTTCTAGTTTCTACAAGCTTGTTTCAATGGAAAACTTTGCACTAATAAAGAACAAGCACTGAATTGATTTCAAAATTATAAACCTTAATTTCACTTCTTTCATACCATGGATCTATATGTATGTAGTGCATAAAAAAAGAAAATACAAATAAAAAAAAAAGTAGGATCGAGAGAACAAATCAAGAAGAGCCATGAGAAAGTTTGACCTTAAAGGCGTCAAGACAAACTATAGGTGTTCATTGTGTGATGAAGCATTTAACACATATGCCCTCGGCCCAGAAAGAGAACCTCCATTTTTATAGTCTACAGCACAGCACAGAACAGCAAATACACTATCAATAATATTCGATTGGAAATTCACTCTCCTTCTGCCAATAAAATAAAATTACCCAGCAATGCGTCAAATTCCCTGATATTATATATAGGAATGATATATATATTCAATCAACCCAGACTAGACTAGACTAGAAGAACCCAACCCAACCCAAAGCCATTGATTGTATAAATGATTCTAGGGAAAAGCAATCTTACCTCAAAAGCTCTGCTTGCTTTAATGGAGGAAAGGCACCACAAAAACCATGCCAAACCCACTCACAGTTAGTTAGTTCGACAGAGAAGAGGAGATGAGGGGAGAGGGTGAAAGAAACAGAGAGATGGATGGAACCGCTGCGCTAGGGTTGATTTTTTAAAATTTTAAAGGGTTGAAATTGAAACACAAAAAAAAAAATTGGGCAAATCATCTTGTATACTACCTCCGTTCCAAAAAACGCAACAATTGTTATGGAACGGACTCTAGGCATTTTTTGTTGTGGATAATTAGAAAAAGTAAGGGGTAGTTGATTAAAATAAATGGAGAGAAAAGTGAGGACAATTAAAAGAGTTGTGAAAGAGGGTGGGGACAATTAAAGAATTGGAGAGAGAAAAGGTGGGGACAAATAAAGAGTTAATAAGGGTATTTATGTCTTTTAAGTAGCAAAAGTTTACTATATAAGGAAAATAAAAATTTGTTGCATTTATTTTGAAACATCAAAAAATAGAAACTGTTGCGAGTTTTTTGGGAATAGAGGAAGTATATTAGTCAATTAATCAAATATTTAAATTGCTGTAAAAAAAAATTCAAATTAACACCTACCTATAATTTTTGAAACAAACTATATATGCGATAAATTGGCGAAAAAACTTTAGCTTTTGGATGATAAATTGGTGTAAAAAATATCTTTAGGCGACAAATTAGTATTTAAAAAAATAAAAAAAATAAAAAAATTGGCAACATATTGAACACATTTGCGTTATAAATGAAATTAGGCACATGTTCTTCTCTTTAGGTTTAGCGCAAGGATCTAGGTTTGCTCCTAAGGTTTAGGCCGGTGGGTTCATTGAAGTCTACTACTACGAGGGACAAGCTACACTTTATATTTTTTACTGAAACCGTCTATGCAATTTGGGCTCAAAGGAATTCAAAGTTCTAAAATGGCGTCAGTGTGCCTGCTAATAGGCTCTTTGGGGTTGCTTGTGATTGTCCTCGTGGAGATAAAACATTGCTCTTTTTAATTATGTAACTAGTTTGTTGGCCTGGGTGTTGCCCCGAGTGTCACTTTTTTCGATTGATATGTATTTGTGCGATTTTGTCTTACCTTTGTGAATTTTTTTTTTTTTTAAAAAAAAATCTAGTTAACTTAAATAAAGGAGACAAATATATAATGTTATGTGCAAAATTAAAACACTAGTAAAAGTTGGTTGAGACGGTAAGTGGGTGATCTTGATTTGCAAGACGTAATAGGTTCGAATCCTGATGTCCTGAGTGTCTTTTAATATATTGTATAGATTTTAGTTTTGTCCTTTCCTCACCCATTTGGATGCATTAAGTAAATCTCGTTTTATTGATAAGAAGCTAGGTGTTAGTCTTACCTAGTTTGGTTGTCTTTTTTGACTGGTTGTTGTATCTTTATCATTGTTGGGCTTGGTGGTTGTTGTAGGCTTTGCTCGGGGGTGTTTGCAATCTTGTGCTGGTTGTTTGGGTCTGTCGTAATTTGGGCAGGCTACTAGGGGCTGGTGTGATGTATGTGGGAGCCGGCTGTTAGGGTTGGTTGCTTTGTTTAGGCAGTTTGTTGCTGGTATGTATCTGTGCAGGTTGCTACTGAGGCTTGCTACCACTGTTTAGGCTGTTATGGATGTACAACCTCGCTTTGAGGTTGTAGGCACGTAAAATTTATTCATGTGCCATGTCAGATTAATTGGTTCAAAGTTAAAATTTGATTCAATGATTATTTGACAATTAATTAAAAAAAACTAGTATATTATGGCTCGGGCATTGCCCCGGGTGGCCAATTTTATATGGTGTTGGTTTGTAAATGGGTAGAGCATTTGTCGCCAAAATTGGGGTTTTTTAACTTCCATTGTCCAAAGGACCTCCACAATACTTGAAATCCTTCATGGACCGTAATGTAGGACACAAATAGCCAAATTTAGAGAAAGAATTTGAGCGTATAATTGTTTTTGTGTTGTGTTTAGCATCTCATATGCATTTAGAATTTTGGAACATATCGATTGTAGTTTGTAACAATAGTTAAGGTAGTCTCGAATCTTAATTGAACACAAATATTATAAGTATTTAGAAGAGTGTTTTAGTTCTTAAAACCACCAATATGTAAGCTGTAATTGGTGTATAATATGCAAGTATGATCTTCAGGACTTGTTTGGTACTCAGGCATTGTTATGTTTCTCCATCCCTACAGTATTGTAATTCAAATATGTGTTAAAAATTGTTTTTGATCTTACTTAAAATAATTATTTGTGAGTAGTTATCTTACACACGTTGTTCTTTTTTGTTGTTTCTATGTTCTACTTGTTGCTATCGTGATTCCTCCGGGACTTGTGTAGTTTTGTCTTGAATGATGCCTTTTTACTTGGTTGCCTCACTTACTTTGTTTCCCATATAAGCATATTCATTGTATTCAATAACTCAGTGGGTTAATCTGTTTGATGTAGAAAATCCAATAGAACATGGACAGAAAGATATTAGGGCCCGTTTGGTTTACTGGGATGGATTGGAATGCATTAATAACCCCATATATGCCTAAAACAGTTTGGTTCAATTTTATAGTAGATTTAAAATCCATTCCCACTGTTTGGTTCAATCCTAAAATTGATTCTTTGCCTAGCTTTAACACACATATACATACATAAGAACAAATTCATAAAAAAATCGTAACCAAATCACGAAGATTATGTTAGAACAAATTCGAATACAAAATGATACATATCCGAAGATCGATGATCGAATGCCGGGACGTGGTAGAATCCACTGTCCTAAAAGAAGATTTCACGCTACCTCGGTGTAGTGGTACAGAAGCGGTCGCCCTCCAGGATTAACACGGAACCAGAGTTTGTGTGCGCACACAAATGTCGACTGGAACCCAAAATATTTGCCCGAAAAGAAGATGAAGATTTTGTGGTTTTTTTATGGAAGAGAAAGAGTGTGTATGTATTGAGTTCTGTGTTGAAGAATGAGCGTTGTTCTGATTTTATAAGGGAGACGATTAGGGTTATAGCTATGACTCCGATCCATTAGAGGAAATAAAGGAGACGGTTTTGGGATTTCTGTTTTAATTACGGCAACAAAATATATTATTGCTGTAATTAACTGTCCTAAACAGTTTTTAAACGCAAAAAACCAATTGGGCCAAGGTCCAAAAAAATAAGTGGACCACTCAACACTCCCACTCCCTTGCAGAGCGCATCACATTCCCAAGACCCAAGAACGACCGGACCGGCTCAGCTCGGCTCGGCGCACTCTTGTGTGAAAGATGTATACCCCCATCCTTGGCTCACTTAACTAAAGTATACCAAGAGACTCTAATTAATAAACAAGTGAAAATACTTTACATGTAATACCCCGAAATTTAGGGCCAGAAAATTTCGCGGTTTATTAGTATTATTTTATTATTCTAAGTCCAAAAGGCCCAGTTATTGGACTGTTTAATTCTTATTGTTTCTAGCTTATTCTGAAATTGGGCCTATGACCCAATTTCCTCTCCCTTGGCCGGTTCCCCTTTTGTTATGGCCAAGGATTATTTTTGCTTTTATTTCTTTTTGGGTTGTTATAATTAGGTAAGCCCATCACTAATTGCCTAATTAAAAACCCTAAAGTGTGCCTACCTTATACTAAGTCTACTAAGTTGAGCCAACAACCCTATTTTCACTCCAAATTCACGGCCCCCCTTTCACCTTGTTTAATTTTGTTTTCTTTTTTTTCCTTATATTATAAATAGGGAACAAGCCCTAAACCTATTTTTCTTTTACACAAGTCTTTTATACACTCTAAACTCAAAAGAAACCCTAATATTTTACTCAAGAGGGCCGTGTGGTTTTTCGAATCCCGAAGGGGTGATTCCTTGGATTTTTAATGCGATTCAGGTAACTAGACTTACCTTCTTAAATCTGGAACAAGTTTTCCATATAATTAATTAGGGTTAAATCATGAAAATTAATAGGAATAGTATCATGTTCACCTAGTATTTTTCGAACCATATAGTATAATTTATTATGTTACTTTCTTGATGTTTCATGAATCTTTAATTGTTTTTATGAATTTTTATGCGTGTATTAGGAGTATTAAAGGTTTAATTTTTATTTTATTTCTTGATCAAATCTTGTTATTTCTTGATAAATTTTTCTTGGGAGTTTCTTTACTGTTTGATTATTAATCAAGATTTATTTCGTGGCAAAATTCGTCCTTTTATTGCTTATAATAACTTAATCTTTCAAACCAGTAAAACTGTCCAGATTTAGTTTACGAATTTATCAAGATACTTAATCAATTCGTATGACTACGAAAATTTAGGTGGAAGTCACTAATAGTGTTTTACAGATTTTGTTAAATTTTAGTAATTTTTAAAGTTCGTTTGCTGTGGCAGAAAAATCGGAAACTGATTACAGCCTAATCTGATTTGTTAGTTATAAAATCCCTTAAAAATAGTAAATGAAGTTATTTTTGGACTAAATTTATGCACGTTAAACCTTGAACCCATATTTAACTTCCATTAAAATTTACAGATTATTCGAGACCTTTAAACGGTTGATCTTAATTTAATTCTTTAAAATCAGATTATGTAAAATAGTGTGATTAAATTATTAAGACACTTTTAAAGTATATCTTGTCGAATCCCTTATTCAGATTATGATTCTTTATGACTTTCTTGATTTAATTTTTACTAAGTGAATAAGTTCTTGAATTAAATTATTTATATGATTTATTGTAACTTAAATGATTTTCTTTATTGATTATATAATTATTTGGTGAATTTATGTAAATGTTATATTATTATAGAAAATGTCGAGTGGTCCTAAATTAGTAGAGTTCAGTTGCTTTGATTTTTGGCCTATAATAATATTAGAAGGTATTTTAGGAATTATTATTATTATTATATTAATTATTATAATTAAAGTAGTCAGTAAGGATAAGTTGCAATAGGAAGGGAGGGTATAATAATATAATAATAACGAAGGAAAGGAAACAGAGTAAAAGGACATTGAATTGTTTCGATCTCTGGCTAGGAAAGACTTGGTATTTAAGATGGCCAATATACGTGTCGCACCTCTCTTTCCTGGGATTTCGAACATCTCAGTTCCAATTACGGTCACCTAGTACTTCCAGTTTTGGTATACTCTACCGGGTATTATGGAATTGACGGCCGGTATGAGTACCAATATAATAATAATTAGTGGTCTCAAGATGGCCTTTAGAAAAGACTTAAAAGAAATAGTGGTCTCACGATGGCCTTTAGAAAAAATAGTATGTATTACGAACGCCCCTTTGATGATACACGAGTCATCAATCGGGTTAAGTCGTTGCCACTGCCAGACCGCGGTATCTGCGCAGTTCTTGATCCTAGAATATGTAGTCGTCTAAGTAGTAGTACACGAGCTGCTATTTAGGGGTTATGGCCATAGCTTAGGCTTAGTTCTTGCAAAGGAGGGCTACGGGTTGAATACACGAGTTCACCCTGGCATGTTTTAGGAAATTTGTGGTGCACACGGGATCCACAACGAGCTATAAAGACCGGTCCAATATTATGATTTGAATATGATAAGATAAGATATTTATATTATGAAATGAAATGATATGGTATGATAAGACACGTATTTACTGAAGAGTATTTGATATGATATTATAAGATATGCATTTCATGAAAGGTTGCTGTCGTATGTAGGTATTGTATGTTTTCGTATATATGTATACGTATTAGGTTGTAGTTTAAGTCTTCCGCTGTGTACGTCCGGTATTGTATGTTGTACGTATTTGTATATGTATGTTGTACGTATTTGTAATTGTATGTTGTACATAGTTATGTTTGTATGTCATACGTATATGTATTTGTATGATGTACATATTTTGTACCTGTATTGTACACGTATTTTGTATGTATCCTAACCGTATTTTGCAGGTATTTTATACGTATTTTTGTACGTATTTCGTAAGTATTTTTGTACGTATTTTCATATGTTCTATATGATTTTCCTTGGTTGATTCTATGATATTATGTGGTTAGCGGTTCCTCATTTAAGCGGGACAACCTAGTTACTCGCCACTGACGGTGGACCCCCCCATTTCCAGGTGAAGACGTAGAGACGTAAGTGGGCTTGCGGTGGTTCGGGATGTCTGTTTTGTTTGAGCGATAGAGAACCCATAGTTTAGCTTATGTCATTTTATTCTTTATCTATTAAGTATTTATCCCAGCCTGTTGGGATTGAACAATATTTCAGTATGTATTTTAGAGTTTGTCTTTGGATTTTGAGACTAGTAGTTATTTCTTCAATTAATAAAAGAGCAATTAGACTTAAAATATGTTAATTATGTTATGTTTATGTTTGGTAATGATCTGATTGTCGATTTCCTTCGTCAATCGACGGTCCTTAAAAGTCGGGTCGTTACATTACATTTTCTAATGTGAGATTTTTACTTCTCTTTTCTTGGGTTACTCACATTCCCTGACCTCTACAAGTGTATGCTTTATTTCTCTCTTTTCTTTCTTTGCACTCAAGAATTTCCAACAATCCTCCACAGGTTCGAAGATGAGAAAAGAAAGAAATGACAATAATGAAAAAGACAAAATTTCGGGTAAAACAAACAATTGCATAAGTACCAATGTCTTGCGACTTGAAATAGCACATAGTGAGATTTAAGTTATTATTCCTTTCGTGCTAAGTGACTTTCATCTTGAACTTAGTAGGGAGTAAGGAATATATCACTTAAGTTATACAATTAATAATGTGTAATATTCTGAAGTTCCACGTGTAACGACCCGACTTTTGGACATGTCGATTTACGAAGGATCGATAAACGGATCATTACCAAAACTATTTAAACTAAATATTAAATTAATTAATTAAATTAAACTACCTTTATTGAATTAAATAAATAAAACTATATCCAAAGTCTAATATTCTCAAAAGAAAAGCAATTACATAAGTTGTCCTAAAAACTGTCCCGGCATACTGTCCCAACATGCCGGGATCATAAACGAATAAATAAAGTAAAATTGTCTTAAAACATCTAGGAAACTCTAAGGTAAAGCTAAAACTCTGCCACGCTTAAGCCCAACCATCGGAAGCCCGTCCTAAGCTGCAGCATCGTCACCTGAAACTGAGGGGGGGTCCACCGTCAGTGGCGAGTAACTAGGCTGTCTCGTTTAATCGAGGGACCGCTAAACACATAATATCATAGAATATCGCATGAAAACCATACAAAAATCTAATACATGTTATACAGAATTCAATACGATGTACGTATAAAATACGTACAAAAATACGTATACGATTACGTACAAAATACGTATAAGAATACCTGCAGAAATACAGTTAGAATACGTACAAATCTACGTATAATGTACGTGTAATCATACCTGCAAAATACGGTTAGGAATACGTACAAATATACACTTACTATACATACGTCCATACATACTTACACGTATACATACATGGATACATACATACGTACATGCTTACATACAATCTTATACGAATACAGAAATACACAGCGGAAGTCTTATACCATTCTCAATACATATACTTATATAATTATACCCTTATAACCTAACTATCCCGAATTCATTCGACCATAACCTACATCTTAAATTATACATCTTATGTCATATTACAATATATGTCATAACTTATGTTACTCATCATCATCTTATCAAAAATATCATCATATCATATCTTATCATTCATATCTTTCATATCATATCATTATCATCTTTCAGCGGACCGGTCACTATAACTCGTTGTGGATCCCGTTTGCACCACAACTTTCCTAGAACATGCCGGGGTGAGCTCGTGTACTCAACCCATAGCGGATCTCGTTTACACCACTAAGCCTAAGCTATGGTCATAACCCCTAAATAGCAGCTCGTGTACTACTACTTAGACGACTACATATCCTAAGACCCAGAACTACTCGGGGGAACTCGTGTGTTCGTCCCATTGAGCAGTGGCTTCGACTTAACCCAATCTGACTACTCGGGTCATCAGGTGGGCGTCCTTATCTTATCTTATATCTTTCAAATCTTATATCTTATCTTATATCGGGAAATACTAGGTGGCCGTAATCGGAAATGAACCGTTCGAAGTCCCAGGAAAGAGAGGTGCGACACGTATATTGGCCACCTTAAATACCAAGTCTTTCCTAGCCAGAGATCGAAACGATTCGTATTCCTTTTACTCTGTTTCCTTTCTTTCCCTATTAATATCTTATTCGTAACTTATATAACTTATCCCTACTGATTCCTAATATTAATAATAATACTAATAATAACACTAACATTATCCGAAATATTATTAATAATAATAATAATAACCGTGTAAATAATAATAAAAATAATAATATTATTATCTATTCCTTCTTGTTACAACTTATCCCTGATAATTCCTTTAACTGTAACTTTTATAATTAATATATTAATTATTCCGAAATTATTCCTAATATTATTATAAGTCAAAATTAAACTAAAATTGACTAATTAAATACTAGGCCATTCGACATTTTCCATATAAAACCAACAATTAAATAAGTTCACAATAATTCATATAAACAATTTAATTAAACATCTAAATTAACAATTAGCATCATATAATAATTAAATCAAGATAAAAATACTATTTTTCCATCCAAGAGGCACTCGACATTTTCATGTCAACATATCAAAAATTATACCTTTAATCAAATAAATACAATTATCCATAATTCATCATACAAACTTAATAATAAACAAGTAAATCATGCTTTGAACATTAAATTATCAAAATTGAATCAAAACAAGATTAAAATCATTTCTTTTTACATTCAAACCACACGGCATTCATGGCACAACAAATCAAGAACAACTTCAAGATTTAAACAATATCATGATTATTAAGGATTAACATAATGATTGAATTAAAGATTAGCATTAATAATTCAAGAATCATCAAGATACATCTTAAAAATCATATTTTTAATTTCCTTTTAATACTAGGTTACTCGAAAAATTCAAGAAATTAATAATAACATATTTTAACAATTCAATTACCCTATTTTATACAATCTGATTTTTAAAGAATTAAATCAAGATCGACCATCTAAAGGTCTCTAATAATCTGGAAATTTTTATGGGAGCTAAATATAGGTTCAAGGTTTAACTTTCATGAATTTCGTTTAAAAATAACATCATTTACTAATTTTAAGTGATTTTATAATTAACAGATCAGATTAGAAAGAATTCGGTTTCAGATTTTTCTGCCATATCAATCGATCTTTAAAAATTACAAAAAAATTACATAAGATTTAAAACAGTATTACTGACTTCCACCTAAAATTTCGTAGCTATTAGCTTTGATTAGATATATTAATAAATTCGTAAACCTAATCTGGACAGTTTTACCGGTTCGAAAGATTAAATTATTATAAGTAATAAAAGGACGAATTTTGCCACGAAATAAATCATGATTAATAATAAAACAGTAAAGAAACTTCCACGAAAAATTCATCAAGAAATAACAAGATTTGATTAATCAATAAATTCATACAAGAAATTATTCAACAGTTAAAGATTTTCAAGATACTACATAAAACAATCAAGAAAATTCACAAAACAAATCAAGAATTCTATCCTCATATCACTCGAATTTTTCAAATTAAAACAAGCATAAATCCTACAATTTTCATGATCCATCCTAATTAACTATGTGATTAACTAACCCAAAAATTAAAAGAGAAAGCATAGTTACCTCGGATCGCTAAATTTTCCAAGGCACAAAAATAATTCACTACTTGGTGAACTTGTGCTGTTCGGCTTTTTGGAAGGGAAAGAGGAGAAAAATATAGTTTTTAGGGTTTAAGAGTATAATAGCAGATAGGAACCAAATGAAAGGGTTAGGTCCTATTTATAGAAAAAGAAGAAAACAACAACCCTAAAAATTGTTAAGGAGGGCCGTGTAAAAGGGGGACAAATAGGGAAAAGTTGAGCTTAATTTGGGAGGCTCAACAAACTAGTTGGACTAGGTTTTAAAAGATTAAATTATTTATTTTAATTAATCTAATTAATCCACAATATCTAATTAATTAGATAAAAAAAAAACAACATTGGCCCAAAAACAAAAAGGGGACCGGCCAAGTTTATAAGAGGGGAAAAAGATTGGGTCATTGGCCCAATTGAGTTAAAAGAGAGGAAAATAAAATAAAACAGTCCAAATAAATGGGCCTTTTGGACTTAAAATAAAATAAAATATTTAGGAGAAAAGAAAATGAATAAAAGGATGGACTGCGTAATATATGGATCAAAGGAAACAATTGGGCTCGGGTTTTGGCAAGACAAAATAAAAAAAAGGTCAAGGCCAGGCTTAAAATGATTAGAGGCTACACAAAATAATATTTAATTAAATAATAATCAATTAAATAGTCAATTGATTATACATTTAATTAATAAATAAAAATTTTAAAATATCCCAAATTTTCGGGGTATTACACCACGAATAAAAGTGACGCCTTATACTGGCCATACGTCCAAACCTGGATTCTCATAGGTGCTCTAAAATATTAGCCCATACCAAACTCATAGGAAGCTGCCACACGTTAAATAGGTGAATCCCATCAAGTGTGAGCTACACATCACACCACCAAACATATGGCTATGGGTTCATTAAGAGCCATATGATCATCCTCATTCACATATGTAACAAGGACATAATAACATCTAGGGATAGACAAAAAATTAAAATTTTCTTTCAAATTATTACATAATGTTCCCCTTTGAACTCATAGTGATCTGAGTCGAAGTTCAATACTTACAATTCATCCAATGGGCTTCACACCCATCCCTTCCGATGTAATAAAAAATAGTTTTCTACATAGCCCTGTAGTTAACGAATCCGCAATGTTCTTCTCAGATTTTACATAATCCAGTGATATCACTCCATTAAACAACAATTCTTTGATTGCCTTATGCTTCAAACAAATGTGTCTCTTCTTTCCATTGTAGCCATGGTTGTTCGCAACTGCAATCGTTGCCTGCGAATCATAATGAAGTACAACAGTACTAGTTTCCTCCACAACGGAATATCAGCAAGCATGTTCCTGAACCATTATGCCTCATGACCTGGCAATTCAAGAGTAATAAATTCAGATTCCATAGTAGACATAGCAGTACGTGATTGCTTATTAGATTTCCACGATGCGGCTCCGCCCCCAAGGGTGAAGACATAACCACTCGTGGAGTTAACTTAATTGTTGTTGGACACCTAGTTGGCATCGCAATAGCCTTCCGAAGCTCCTGAAAATTTAGAGTAATGTATACCCTAGTTCATGGTGCCCTTCATGTACCTAAGCAATCGTCTTAAGGCGAGCCAATGATCATTGCTCGGATTATGAGTGTACCTGGTCAATCTACTAACAGAGTAAGCAATGTCAAGCTGAGTGTAGTTCATAAGAAACACGACACTACCAATAATTTTAGCATACTCAGATTAATAAAGGTTTCCCTAAAAAAACCCTTTTTCATAGTTAATGCAAGTATAACCCTTTTTTTCCCCTAAAAAAGATTTGATTGTTTATCTTTTTCTTGTTTTATTTTTCATAGGATAACTGATGAGAAATTCACTATCTTATTGCTTGGCATGCAATTCAAACCTCTAAATTTGTAGGTGGGGTGTAGATAGAGTCATTATTCCATACTTATAGGCTAAACGTGATCATCATTGCTTATTTTTTTATATATAGCTTATAGTATCTCCTTAACAAATTAGTCGCAACAAAGGGTCTTATTTGTGAGGTATTAAATATTCATTTGTTACCTCTAATCTATTACAAGAGAGCTCCTACACTACACACCTAAGTGCACGTAGAGCTACTTGTATCCAAGTTTATATTTTGCTTATTTAGTATCCAATTTTTTTTTGGGTTTTTCTCAGCTATACCCATGAGGTATTGGGATTTCCCACCTGCAGCCATGAATTTTGAAAAATTTCTGTTATACCCATGACATTTTTAAAAATTCTTAACGGTAACCAACAAACATAATTATGGCTAACACGGTTAAGTCGTTAACAACAAACTAACATTAATTTTTACCACCACAACTACCAAATCGATCTAACAAAAGTCCACTACGCCCCCACCTTTTTTCTGCAAAGTAAACGATGCTAACATTTCTGACCTATAATTATGTTTGTTGGCTATAGTTAAAATTATTTACAAACCTCATGGGTATAACAGAGAATGTTCAAAATTCGTGGCTACAGGTGGAAAATATCAATACCTCATGAGTATAATTGAGAAAAACCCCTTTTTTTTTATATATATAAAATTGTCTCATATTGCTTAATCTAATTTTTTACATGGCTCATTTTTTTAAATTGCATATTAAATGAATCAAACATAAACATAAATGAATTAAAATTGCAAAAACCCATTAGAGATGATGACCCAACAATCGCAAACTAGTCCACTTTGTCATAAATAAAAGCCCAAATCATAATCTCACAAAAGATGGGCCAAATTTTGTCATCACCATCAAAATAAAAACCCTACATTACCGCACTTCTCTCTCTCATTTTTAGGGTTTTTAATCTTCATCCCTGAACATCTCTCTCACTTCTCTCTCTTCACATCGGCTGCTACTGCTTCAAACCCTAGAAATGGTAACTTTCTCTTTCTATTATCTCCATGTTCGTGTTAACTCTGATGTTGTTAATGGTGATTTCTAGGGTTAGTGGTGTTTTATCTTTACATTTTTATGGCAAATGTAGGCACCGGAGAGGAAGTTATCGAATCCCATGAGGGACATCAAGGTTCAGAAACTTGTTCTTAACATTTCTGTTGGTGAAAGTGGTGATCGTCTTACTAGAGCTGCTAAGGTAATTACTTTTCGTTAATTGATATGTTTGTGAGTTCGAATCTGTTTGTATGAAATATAAATCTTGTATTGTATTTTTTTTTTTTTTGGTTTTGATTCGATATTTTAGGTGTTGGAGCAACTCAGTGGTCAAACCCCTGTTTACTCCAAAGGTTAGAATTTTTAATCCTTCGGTTTCCAGATTTAATTTATGCTAAAGTGTGATTTATGAGTTTTTGATGGAAACACCAACAAATTTATGCGATCATAATATTGATTAGAATTCTATTGAATTTATTAGTTTCTCTATTATGATTCAATTCTTTGAATTTATTAGTTATCATTCTATTGAATTTACGAATGCACTGTGCTGTTCTGTTCTGCTGCGTTTATATGTTTTGAAATTTAATTGTATTCTGCAAGATTTGCGGAATTTCTTACTGTTCATATTCTCGTGTTTATATGAAATGTTGAATAAGCTTCTAGTTGCCGTAGATCTTAGATGGTGTTGGTTTCCCTTGTTTCTTAATGATATGTTTATGTCAGCATTTATGTTGTTTGCATTTGAGATTGCTGTTTTTTATGACTGATGAGTTGAGCTTAGGCTCTGTTTACTAGTTCGTAAAACATTTTCTTGGAAATCTATTTTCCTCTATTTTTTATTTTACATTGTTTACGTTGCCAATTTAGGACTAATGTTTCTTTTACAATGATGGAAACTCATTTTCCCTTCAAAATGGTGGAATAAATGTTTTCATTCCTTTTCATTACCTTACCTTCCTACTTGCCTCTTCAATTTACTTATTTTCCATCAGTTTTCTTACATGTTAGTAAATAATGTAAAATTTATTTTGCAATTGTGATTTCCATGGTAAATTGTTTTCCAGCAATTTTTTTTACATTGAAAATGTTTTACACCCAAGTTAACGGAGCCTACTGCAAAAGCGTTATGGGGTCCCTGCTAGGAGGATTCAGTTTATAATTCTCTAAACATTCTTATTTTCAGTTGAAGCATTGAATGATTATTAGGTGAAGTCATGTTAATGTTAATGTTGCTCTTTTTGGAAAACTATGAAGTCAGGGTCTTATTCGAGTGATTAGTTTACATAATAATGTTATGATTTGTTGTAATGTTAGCGGTATGTGTTGGGATGATGTTTTGAATTTATATTTTTGGTGAAGTTGTGTAATTAATATTTCCTTTACTTGTAGAAGATATTTGTTCAAAATTTCTTAAATATTGTTAATGATTAACAGCCAGGTACACTGTTCGATCCTTTGGTATCAGACGTAATGAAAAGATTGCTTGCTACGTAACTGTTAGAGGTGAGAAGGCAATGCAACTACTTGAGAGTGGTTTGAAGGTCAAGGAATACGAATTGCTGAGGAGAAACTTCAGTGACACAGGCTGCTTTGGATTTGGTATTCAAGAGCACATTGATCTTGGAATCAAGTGAGTCATCGTGCTCATCGATTTTTGGTTTTTTGTCAAATGTGTCCTTGCATTTTTGCTCTATATTGTTATTCAAATATGTCTGTTGTCAAGATATGTCCTTGCATTTTTGTGTTAGCCATTGAAAATTTTATTGTATTGATAGCTGTTTTCTATTGCATGCATTTTTGCACATTTTGGAATTTTATATGGCAAAAGATAACGGGTGATAGATAAGATAGCTAAAAATGAAATGGCTAAAGGAATAAACATTAATTATGCCGTTCAACGTGTGATTCTAGCATGCATTTCAAAATTATGCTCACTTTAGTAAATATATTAAATGCTCATTTAGCGTCTTGCGGCGCTCCTTAGCATCATAGAATTTGTATTTGTCTTGTGATGGTAGTAAAGGATGAATTTGCATTTCGACTTATTATTCTAGTGTTGCATTTACTTGCTCTTTAAATATTTCCTCTGGTTCAAAGTAGTGATTACATTTGACCAAAAAATGTAAGCTTTTTGGTGAGATTGTAAATAAACACTATTTGTGAAACAGAGGAGGTATGATTGTTGAGGTAATGTGATCAATTCAAGGACTCTTCTTGGTTGACATAGTGAAATCATTGATCTTGATTGTCTTATTCTCCCCCTTTCAGGTATGACCCTTCTACCGGTATTTATGGTATGGACTTCTATGTTGTGCTCGAGCGCCCTGGTTACCGTGTAGGCCGTCGCAGAAGATGCAAGGCCCGTGTTGGAATCCAGCACAGAGTTACCAAAGATGATGCCATGAAGTGGTTCCAGGTCAAATACGAAGGTGTTATCCTCAACAAGGCCCAGAATGTTGGTTCTTAAGCTTTTGCTACCTTTCTTCCAGTGTTATAAACTTTTTGCCATCTTAGTTTTTATCTTGTTAGAGAAGAATTGGGTTCGTAGTGAAAAAAGGTTTCTTGGCGATTTTGTAGTTTGTTTATGTACTATTTAATCAATGACCTATGAATTTTTGTTCTATGTTGCATCGCATATACAATTATCATTACCATGACTACCCTATAGTACTTTTATTAGTTCGATAATCAATTGGCCGATTGGGTGTTGTGGATCAATTTATGATTATTATGCAATATATTTCAGAATGATCTATGATAATGGAGGAGTTCCATCCATCTCTGAGATTGGATTTTGCAGGTTTTAAACTTCGCAAATAATGCTTTTCATAGGAAAGATAATCAGAAATAGTGGGGTAATTTTACTTGGAGCACCATTAGCAATGAAAAAAAATAAATTCATGGGTCACTATCACATTTTCTCTCTCATCCACATCACCAAACAAATCATTTTCAATTTCTCTTCTTATTCATGAACAAAAAAAAGGTTCATCAACTTTTTACACTACCCAACCTTTTTATTTATAATAAAATAAAATATATAAATAATTATGATTAACACTATCAATTGTAATTATAATTATGATTAACGTAAATTAATTAAGTAGTTCCGATTACTTTAGTTTAATTAAATATTTGCAAGATAGATAATTTTTTTCATGATTACGATTAACAAAATTAATTAATAAAAAATTTAAATAATTGTGATTAACGAAATTAAGTTAGATAATTTTCGATACAATAAATAAATACATTAATCAAACAAAAACTAAGTAGAACGAAACCATCACGAACTAACATTAATTCATCCTAATCGCGGATTAGCAACTGCCGTACGAAAGTCAGGAAACTTTTTAATCGATATCCATTCATCAATGAAGCGAAATTTATGGTAATCAAACTTTTTAATCGATATCCTGAAATCCACTAGTGGGTGTATTTGGTGTTAAACCGTCGCCGTCGTCCCTAATTCTCTTCCCACTACTACCGCTCCCTAAGGAGTCATTCATTGCAGGTTCTTTTGATGGACGACCACGCTGTGGTTTGCCAACCTGTTGATCCAAGATAGAGCAGTATTTGTCCCATTTTTTAAGTAACACCCACTCGTCATAGAAACCAAATTTTCCAAACGAGTTTTGATGGATTGTATGAGCCTTTGCGAGCACATCATCTTCATTTTTCCCACTTGTCTTCCTAGCCCTTGCCTTGTCCATGCTTCCACACCACTTCGAAACCGCCTCTGATATTCTTAACCACCGCCCCTTCAAACTACTAGCAGTTCTTTCAGAAATTTCCTCTTGATTGGTTTCTCTAGCTGCATTGTATGCTTCCAAAACCCTACCCCAAAATACCCCCTTCTTCTGCTGAGTACCTATAATCGTATCCGTGCTTGTGTTCATGAACGCCGAAATAAGAGCAGTGGTCTCTGATCTGGACCAGCTTCTTTTCTCTGTTTGATTTTCTCGGAGATTAGGGTGAGATCGATGGGTTGTTGTGACAGAAGTTGTGTAAAGTTTTGTTGTGATAAAAGAGGGTCAAATTCATCTTCCTCATCACCATCTTCTTCATTAGATTCATCCACACCACAATTTTCATTGGTGCTCCCGGCTCCACCGGGGGCTGGATGACCAAACAAATTAAAACCACTGCTATATTGTGACAATGATTGATTTGGGAAATGTTCCCAATTTTGTGACAGTGGAGTATTTGAAAATTGTTGATAATTTTGTGACATTGGCTGATTTGGGAATTGTTGCCAAACTTGTGACATTGGTTGATTTGGGATTTGTTGCCAACTTTGTGGTATTGTTTGGTTTGGAAATTGTTGCCAAACTTGAGATGAATTTTGTGGGAAACTTTGTTGATTTTGGGGGGAAATATGTGGATTTTGCAAAGTATTTTTTTGTGATTTTCTTTTCGAATTACCCTTTCTGCTAGTATTAGGATTATTTGGATCAATGAAATTATTGGAAAAAAGTGAATAAGATGAGATCAAAATGGTTAGAGTAAAGAACAAAGCACAATACTTAGATTTTTTTTTTTGGGGAAACAATTATATGGAAAAAGGGTGATTTTTTTAAAAATAAAATATGGCAATATGGGTGTCTATTTATAGAGGAGAAAAAATTATGAATTTTGGTGATTTTTTTTTTAAATTAATGTATGTGTTAAAATTAAATCCACAAAATTTAACACATTTGCATTTTTTTAATTGGCTGAGACGTGGCCACATGTCGCGTTCTGCAGCTGACACGTGGCCCACGTCCTTTCCCTTTTTTTTGACTGAAAACCAGCCAAAACGGCGTCGTTTTGGCTGGAACAGAGCCAAAACGCATCGTTTTGGCTGATTTTCACTATTCACATTATATACTTTGACAAAGTTTTGAGCTTTATACATAATAAAAAATATAGTCAAGTGGGATCTTGTTAGATTCGTCTTGTAAAACACTATCTTAATATCAACTTTTTATAATTTTTAAATATTCATAATTACAGTTATTAAGGATCAAAGTAGTGTCTCGTCATGCGTGAAATGTTGACTGTTGCATTTTTTTTGGAACGAAGGAAGTATGATATTATCACATTAATTTACTATTAGGATTGTAAAAAGAACTTTCTCCTTTATTGTTTTTTTTTAAACATGAAAGGGAGAAAGGAAGCTAAATAAACGTTATTACAAGCTCATGTATACCAATGAGCCAACCATAAATGAAAGAGCTAAGCTAGAGTTTCTGATATTACACTGAAATACAGAATTGATAAACAGTAAGAGTACAAAAGCATAATTATTCAACTTGAAATCTGATTCCTGCCATACCATGGTCTAAAGTCGGCTGAATCCACGAAGGGGGGTCTTCAAAGTTTCGAGCACAGAAGTTAGAAAGTTGTCCCTCCTTCGCAAGTGTATGTGCTACCACGTTAGCCTCCTTCCGAGCATGTAAAATCTCCATATCGGGGAATTGACTAATTAGGCGGCTGACTTCAATCACCAAGGCTCCCAGGTAATGAGTAAAGTATTCCTCAGCATGATCCATCATCACTTTGACGACCTTCGCGTCTATTTCCAATTGAAACCTGTTGAGATCTTTAATGGTTGCCACCATCAATCCTTCTCTCATAGCAACGAGTTCTGCTTCAGCTGGTGAAGAGACTTTAATTCGAATGTAGCTCCCGTAGACCCACGACCCACTTGAATGTCTAACCACTATGCCCGCAGTTGAGGAGTTAGCATCTTTCCAACTTGCATCCGTGTTAATTTTTAGCATTCCGGGAGGCGGTGGTTTCCATAAAGGACAATCATAAGGTAACATGATTGACTTTCCTTTATCCTGCAAACATACATTAGTTGCGGAACAGTCCATCCAAATTTTATTGAGATCCATATCCAAAGTGTTAGTTATATTTTGGAATATATGCATATTCCGTATCCTCCATAGGTGCCAAATTCCAATGGTAAAGAGCATCCTCAGATTTTTGTTTTGTGTTAAATTAAAGTGAACCTAATTGTCCCAATCTAAGTTCAAAAATTCATGATAATCAAAGAGGCATGGGTTTTGAAATTGTCTAATTAAAGCATTCCAAACCTGTAAACTTCGAGGACAATCTCTAAATAAATGAATGTGTGATTCACTATCTCGGTGACATCTAGTACAAATTGGTGAGAAGTTTGGTATTTTAATTGAAAGGAGGGAAGCAGTAGGTAAGATAGTGTGACACGCATTCCAAAGGAGCATCCTATATTTATAAGGTACATTTATCCTCCAAATTTGTCCCCAGCTGTATGAGTGCAATGTGACTTTAAGGGTGGGAGGGTGTGCCATGTGATAAGCAGATTTGAGGGTGAATGTTCCAGAAATACTTGGTCTCCAACAAGGGATGTCCATTATAGAAGAGTCAATAGGAAGGGGAATGTTTTGAATTTCAGCCAAAGATTTAGAATTGAGATAAGGTTCTAATTCAGAAATATTCCAAGTCCTGTTAATTATTATTTTGCTAACTCTCCATCGAAGAATGTAATCAGGTGGTGTTTTAATTGTTCGCTACATTTTGAAAAAAAAACTCTTTACATTTTATGTCAATGGTTAATGAGCAAGAAAAAACGGAGAAAGTATGCTAATATGTATTAAACTATGAAAGTGTGTCAAAATTTATCGTTAATTAGGCTACTTATTTTTTTTTCAAAATGATCTTTTTTAAAAATAAAAAAATAATAATGAGACCGGATATTTGGTCATGAAATTGGTTTTTATCGGGTTCGGTTTCCAAAGATTAGGATCCAGTTGAACTGGGTCCGTTTCCAGTTCCAAAATTTGTGAACCCACTGGGTTTGACAAAATTGACCGGATACCCGGTTCTGCTCATCCCTCACGGCTCACACTCATCAAATATTCAAATGTGATCACCGTTTGTTTTTGGCATTTACACCGCCATTTTAGTAAATGTACCTAACTAAGTTGTAGAAGGTGAAAGAAGTTGTTCCATTTGTGGTTTTACTTATAGAAGTTGTGCCAATATCACTTTCTAACCGAACATTGCTATACTTATCCAGTGGGTAACCACTAGTAATAGAAATATTAAAATATTGTTAATTATATGAGTTAGATTCCACTATTAACATTAACCACAATACATTATTAACAATGCTTGAGTTTTTTCCTGTCAAAACTCTATCTTATCAAACACCAACAAACAAAACATAGACACAGTGAGCAAGCTACAATCCACACACACTTTGACACGTGCAAGTCACCGCCAAGCAGAAGCTAGACATTATCCCTCAGATTCTTCCAAATTACTAGGAATTCTTATGAAACAATTGAACCTCATTTTGACACTTCATCCTCACATTTCACCATAAATATTCTCATCCTCATATATTTTTTTTTCTTCCTTAAATTACCAATTAAATTTTCTAAAAAAATATCTAAAGCAAAACTTTGCCCATAATCTAACTTCAAAACAATAAAAAAAAATAATCTGTAAATAATAATCTAGGAAACTGTTATGGCTCAATTGTTAACCCCAGTATGTACAGATCCATTCAAACTCCAGAACCCAGTACATAATTTCAATACATTTTCAAATAAATGGCGCGTGCATTCTACGCGCCATCATAACTGGCGCGTGAGGAGTCGGAACAGAAGAAGGTGTTCGACCCGAGTCAAAGCAGTTGCTGATGATTCAATGACTATGGTGGATGCTTTTGCTGATGATTACTATGCCGTTTTGGGTTTGGTAATTTTTCAGGACTAAACTCTCATTTTGTTTAATTTTTTGATGTATTTTTTTGGTGTATAATTTGATGGTTTCTGAACTTTCTTTGCATTAATTTGACAATTTCTGTTGTGGGTATTTTTGGACTCACATGATAAAATTGGGGATCACTTTGTTTTTGTGTGGGTTTTGGTGTTTAATTTTGGAAAACAGAAATAGGGTTTTGGTTGATGGAATAACTGAATTATCTTTGTTTATGCAAATAAATTGATGCTTAAAAGCTGAAGATTTTTAGTTATTCTAGAGCAACTTCACAAAAATGAGAATTAAGAATGGGATTTGGAGATGCTAATGATCATGATTTGAATGATACTAATGATTGAAAATTTCAATTTGGGCAGACTCCAGATGCCACACCACAACAAATTAGAAAAGCTTATCATAATTGTATGAAAGCTTGCCATCCAGACTTGAGTGGTGATGATCCAGAGGTTACTAACTTTTGCAAGTTCGTTAATGAAGTATATGGGGTATGTTTTTTTCAAGGAAATATGATATACTGTACTACTTTTGCATGGGAATTTTCTTGAATTGTGATAGATATAATTGATATGAAAACTTAGATTTGCATCTTTTAGGTATTAAGTGATCCAGTTCAACGAATGGTGTACGATGAAATTCATGGATATTCATTGACAGCGACAAATCCGTTCATGGATGAATCCAGCACCCGGGATCATATTTTTGTTGATGAATTCAGCTGCATAGGTGTGTGCAGATGATGTAAATATCATACAATGGTTTAAACGTGATAACCTTTTCACCCTTTTGGAATAATTGTTAAAAGTAGTCCTAAGTTTGGGGCGTCTTCTACTATTAATCCCAATGTTTTAATTTTCAAGAATAATCCGAAGTTAGTTATGGTTTCTCCCTATATATTGGTCCCTGGTCAAGACTCAAGGATAACCTACCTAGATGGTAAAAATTGTGGGGAAGGAATTAGTTAGGCAAATGTTGTAGTGATTATTTGGTCCTTAATGATCAAAATTAAGGTGGAAATTGGTAGAAACAGACTACAAATGACTCAATTTACATGCTTGAAAACACATTTAGGTCAATATATGAAGAAATCATACCAAATTTGAATTATTTTAGAAAAAGGTAAAACATAGGATTAGCAGTGGAAGATGCTTTAAAATTCGGATTATTTTTGACAATTTTCCTCCAAATTCACAAGTGTCTATTTGGGATATTAAACTTTATCATAATCATACTGGATGATTCATTACAGGATGTAAAAACTGTGTTAATGTGGCACCGGATGTTTTCCAAATCGAGGAAGATTATGGAAGGGCTAGGGTCCATAGGCAATGTGGCATGTCGGACCTTGTTGAACAAGCAATTGAGAGCTGGTATGAAAATGTTGCCACTTATATTAGCATCACATGATTGGTCCTTGTGTAGTTAGTTATACAGAAGTATATGATACTAGCTACTAAAGCATCATCAATATTACTTTTGTCCCTGTTATATGCTCTTAAAAAAGAGTCTTGCTTTTCTTTTTTAGTGATTGGAATTGGATATCTGATTGACAGCCCAGTTGATTGTATCCATTGGACTTCTGCTGCACAAGTGTCTTTGCTTGAGGATGAGATGCGGAGAGTGGAACGAGTTAATGTAAGTAGAAATTGTAGAATGTATTGCTCTTGATCTTTTGCTTGTTTCTCGTAGCAGATCCTGTTTAATTGTTTCAGCTATGACATGAATACCGAAAATAAACAAAGGAAAATTTTGATTGAAGGAGTACTTTTATTGGTATAGTCAAATAGGTTTCAAGGAGGCAACTATTTGCTGCATCAGATGTTTTGAAATATGAAAGTAATATTGGTTTTGATGACATGCTTAAACTTTAAAAGTTTTCCATACTGAAGTGCAAATAGATGGACAAGAGTTTAAATTTATTTTGATCTATTAGTTTACTAAATATTATTCCTCGTCTTGCAAATGATGATCAGGTTGCGTTGATGCTGGCGGGCATGGGAGCATCATCCGATGTATTTAGAATGGTAATTTCCTTTTGTGGACGTCATTATATATACTAACTAGATAATACCCGTGCGATGCACGGTTTAAGTTATTTATAATCTAATATTTGAGAGCAATTGTAATGATAAATTGATAATGAAAGTGCACAATTTGTCTCATATAAAACTAATGATTTGAAGTTGTAACTTATCTGGTTTGAATATAATATATGAAAGTGTTGTAAAGAAACATATAAGAAGCAGAAAAATATTCACTTTTTGAATAGGTCCATATCATATTGGCATTGAAATTTATGTGTATTGCTCCCTGCTCAAAACAATAGTCCCAAATCAAAGAAAACAGAGATTCACAAGATTGTGTGTTGCAGTGTTTAAAAAATTGATCCCAACATATTGTTTGGATAGAAGAAATTGGAGAGAAGAAGGGGGAAGAAAGGAAGGAGAGCAAATCGTCTTGTTTGGGAATTGGTTGGTAGGAAGGGGGAGTGATCCATTTCCCCCCCCCCTCCTTTAATAACCATTATCCCTCCAAATTTGAAGAGATTTGGAGGGAAAATGGAGCATACCTTACTCCACCCTTTCTTTCCCCTCCATATTGCTATCTACACATAGTGTTAAAATTGTAATATTGACAGCAAAAGAGGGAGGGGGGGAGTAACGTGTGCTCTATTTTACTTTCAAAGTTCAAATCACTTCAACTTTGTAGGGATAATGGTTATTGAAGTAGTAAGGAAAATGGATCCCTCCCTGTCCCTCCCCTTATTTCCATCAACCTCTTTCCCAAACATGGAGATTTGCTTTCCTTCATTTCATCTCCCTTCCTTTCTCTCCAATTCCTTCTATCCAAACAACATAAATGTTTGGGAGAATGGGTGTAAATCCTAATTTTCTACTAACAACCGATTGCAATTTTACCGGATATGCATTTTCTTTTAAAAAAAATAGTCAGCGTTGTTTATCAAATTAAAGATTCCTGATTTCAAGGGATGATTAAGTTGTTAGTGAGTTGTTTTTCCATATGATATTGTAGGCCCGAACTCGCTGGGAGAAACGGCAGTCCAAAATTTTGGTAAGACCTAAATACAATCTTAATGTTCCATTTGTTATGACTTTTGATCAAACTTTCAATTTTTTTGATGTCTATCTCATTGCAGAAGTGCCTGAATATGTTACTTTGTTGATTATATATTTGTATCTAATATGCTTATGTTTTATGTATCAATTTCTTTTCAGGAAAAAGCTAGAATGAGAATGATGCAACAAAATGGCGCTGGTGCTGCTGACATGAACTGGGATAACCTCTGGGGAAAGCAGAAAGAGTACCAAAGTACAGGTAGATAGAGCCTACCTCTTATAGCCTAATTAATACTGTAATAGTAGATTTGCATTTGATTTGCTCTATACAAAATTGCTATTACAAGTTTTAGGAGGTTACTTTTATTATATCTAACAACAATACCACTTCATTTTCTACACCAATTCATGCCACTATTAACCGTATCTTCATGCATCCCACATGACATATTTTTCCATTTAGGGTGGGGGTTTGATGCACCTATCTTTAGGCATTAAGTCCTGTAATTTAAAAGTTGTTTAAAAAATTGATTTTTGGGGGTAATATGGGTGATTGGGTGGTACTAAGCCTTGGGTCAGGCCGACTGCAGGTCACCGACTTAATTTAGCTGACACACACGCATTTGAAAGGGAAAGATAAAGGATCTCTAGCCTGGCGTTCGACGATGTAATGAAATACAGCTATGGTCTTTACATGGTTTGCCAATCTTGGATCATTTCACTGTAACCCTATTTTCTTTGATTTTGGTATAGGTGCATAATTTGATTCTAAATACTCAAGTAGATTATGATCTTTTCACATATAAATCATCAGGTGTTTGCATTGCCTGCAACTACCAAGTTGAAAGGGCTTTACGGACAATTTGCATCATTCTTAGAAAAATTTTAAACATCAAATGTCTGCTTTTTACTGGATTTCCTGCTTGTGCCATCTCTTGCATAATTATGTCATCTATTTGTTGAATACTTTAGAATTTGATTGAAAAATCATGTCATCTACATTACTGACTTTGGCCCCTGATCTTTTGGATTTAATGAATGAACTGAATTGCACCAAATCCTAGATTCAGCAGCTGAGCTGAGTTGAACAGAATATGTTTGAAATTAAGTTCAAAAGAACAGGACTTTTATGGCTCTCTATACATTCACAAACGTGCACACAAAATAAACGAACTTTTTGTCAAAGCTATAAATTTGCTTTTCTTGTGGCAGAGGAAGAAGTAAACGAGCGAGCAAGACGAGCAGCTGCAGCAGCTCGAAGGTGGCGTGAATACTCGAGAAGAGGCTCTGATAAACCTCCCGCCTATAAACTTCCCGAGGCAGCGGAAGTCTCCAAGGAGTAGCCACCTTCCAACATGCCTAAGATTCAATAATCTTATTTATTTTTCTTTCTTTGGACTTGCAGTATAATTTTTCTTTGAAAAATGTATAGCTTATTTTAAGTTGCATATATTTCCTTACCTACTCCTTTTCTTCTTAATGTAATGTTTTTCTTTTCGTTTTACATGAATTGTAGCTAGATTATAACTTTATGAAGTATATATGTAAAAGTTTTACTAGCAGATTTAACATTCAGATATCTTCTTTTCAGAAGTTTACGTTATATGTCAAGATTTTTTGTGAAGTTTACATTATACTTGATCCGTTTTGTTTTAATTGCAACAAATGAGTTAGCACGGACTGCACGATTACCTAGAGAAATTTTCAAAGTAAAGTTTGGATAATGGTAAAGGGTAAAGCAAGAGAGGGAAAAAAAATGATGTGTAAAATACTTATGAAGGATGAGTAAAATTTAAGATGCTATATGTTTATTTATATTTTTGAGTTAGGGATAATTTTGTCATCTTAGGTCTAAAATTTTACCAGATTTAGAAATATATGAATTGTTTCAGTTATTATGTTACAACTTTATTTAGAAATGTATAAAAATATAGCTTATTGGTGGATAAAAATATTAAAAATGTCAAATTTCTTGCAAGTTTTTCAAGCCAGGTGGAGAGTTAACAGTATTAGTAAAGTCATGCCCGAACAACTCCCATGTAAGGTTGTCTCATACGCACCTTATTGGTGGATATGAAAATTTGCAGCTAATGGACACATCATTTAGTAATGTTTAAGATGACAAAACAATCATAGCCAGACTTCCATAATTATGTCACATTCCTCATTGCAAAAGTGGTTGAAAACAGCTCTGCCCTGTGAAAATTTTCAATTCCTGTTAATCATAAGTATAATGTAAATCCAAAGCTGTACTTTTGGTTCCTTTGAACTTAATCCTTGAAACAGATAATCTAGGCCTTAAGAACAACAAGATGGATCATCTGTACTCATGTGGCAAAGTGTATCCTGTCAGCACAATTTTGTCAGTAAACATCTTTCCAGTTTTGGGCATGACATGCCAATGTAACGTCAAGTTGAAATCCTTTCCTCGCAAATTGCTCCCCTGAATTCATTCAAACCTTGTCAATTAAGTAGTTGCTCCATGCTAAAACTTGTTAGCTATAAAAACAACAATATACAACGAAGGCAGAGCTTTAATCCCAAAAGATGAGTCGAGTGAACGAATCAACAATTTTCTCCAACGGTGGACTATAATTTTTTTTTTTTTTGACGGGAAAGAACATGCAATTAATTAGATAAAAACATAACATCAGATACTACCAATCATGGATTTTATGAGGGTAATTTTCAAGCCATACCCTCAAGGAAATCCAAGTAATGCTGTTTCTATGTTCATATCTAAAATCGTCAAAGGCCATGCTTTTATTTTTTAAAATTTTCAAGGATATCCTAGTAATGGCAGTCACACAATGGTTCCAACTACGTCCCTTTACCCAACTCTCAATAAAACTCCTAAAATATTAACTACTATGACCTAATCACGATCCTAATTCTTATCTCATCTATTTGATACTATCCATCGGATACATGTTGAACATTAATTGTTGTTTATACATAAGAAGAAATAGTCATGTGAGATTTTATTTGATTCTTCTCGATAAACACTTTCCATATACTATGTATAAGCTAATAGCTACTTTAATGTATAAATGATCAATAGGAATGCATAATTTAACATTGCAAAATTTGTATATAAAAAAAAAGACCTTTTATGAACAATTGTTGTTTATTTATTGTTTGTCAAATTTATAAAAACCGTTAGTGATGATAAAAAAAATTAAACAACTCAGTATGGAGTCATTGTTCTTATTTTATCCACCTTTCTCTTCCTATTGCTCTAGATGCTTTTATGTCATTATTGTATGAAATAATTACACTTAACTCATTAAGTTTTTTTTATCTATCAAGAAGAAAAGTTGTGTTATGTATTTGGTTGATCAGGCTCTCATTTACCCTTTTTTCTTTCAAAATCCGTACATTGCCCGTGCTAAAACCTAGCATTATTAAAATTACAGCTGTTGCATTTGTTTGCAAGAGGACTACGATGCTGCATCAAAAGGCGATCAGAAAATAGAGATAAACAAGCAAAATACACTACAGGTGAACCCTTACCTGATCAGTAAATCGATACTTGTTTGATATACTGACTGAAAACTTTGCCTTTTCTCGTAATTGTATAATAGCATCCCAGAGTGAAAGCTGGTCACAACAAAATAGTAAGTATAAACCGAGCATAATCAAGCAGTTGCATAAGGTTTATGGAGCAAAATGAAATGTTAGCTGGACACAAAATTGATGATACCCTTCACAAAATTGAAGAGAACCCAGTTCTTTTGGACAGGAATGGGCTAAAATCAATTAAAAATAAGTCCAAAAAAACATACACACTCATTTACTTAATAATTAGTTTTTTATTCTTATTTCTATGAATTTTTTTTTTTTTTTTAAATATCTTCATTTTTAATTTGTTATTATTTTTTATTTATTTCACTTGACAAAAAGAGTGGTTAAACCAAAAGAACTCTGAACTAAAAATAAGTCCAAAAGAACAAAGCTTAACTGCAAGGAACAACAACTAATATACTGACCCTCATATTGTAAAATCAGATGCCAATAGGGGTGTCAATTGGATGGATCGAATTAGATTTTACCAGATCCAATCTAAAATAGTTTTGACATGAGAATTTAGGTCCAAATCCAATCCAAATACTTTTGAGTCCAATCCAGTCTGATCCAAATAAAATCTCTCAAGTTCAAATCTAGTAAATTCTATTCCAAACTAATAATAGCAATTCGGATTTTTATGTGAAACAAAACATTTTAATTTCTATAGAAATATTTAAATCTCGAATAAATATCATAATAAAGATTTCTCCTTATAACAAAAGACCAAACAAAATGTTCCTAGTCAGACTAATTTAACTTTAAGCCTATTTCGTAACTTTGGCTTATTTATTTGCTATTACATACTCCCTTCGTTTTTTAATAGATGTATCATATTGACTTTGCACATTTACCGAGGCACAACTTTGACCAACAATATCTTTAAATGTATAACTGCAAAAATTATAAAAAAAAATATATATTTGGATAATGTGTATCAAGACGAATCCAACAAGACGAATAATTTGGATTGAATTTTGGACTTTTCCAAATCCACTTAAACCCCTAGATGCCAATACATTTCATGGCCATACAGAAGGTATCTGCATCCTTCACAATAGCAATATGCAAGCCATATAGCAAAACGATGGCTAAATTGGACAGATAAAGCAATTGATACAATTTTCAAGTATTGCATTAGACAATTGATATTGCTGTGAGGTTGGCAGTAGTAACGTTCATCTTTGCATTTTTCAAGTTTGTACTTTGTACTGACAGGGTTTGGTCAGTGATAGCAGATTTTCTCTGCATTCAAGCTGTGGGCAGGAGGAGGCAGCAGTGGTGGAGGTTGGACATTGAGTGCTTACTGCTGAAAAAAAATCTTTGATCTTACAATAAAAGTTCTACAATTGTAAAAAGCAGGAAACTTGTATTAGACAATTGATATGTTTGTAGTGACATAATTTGGTCAGTGGTAGCGGATTTGCTCTGCATTCAAGCTGTGGGCAGCAGTGGTGGAGGTTAGGGCGGTGACATTGTTGTTGGTGATGGTGCTAATAAGAGAAAGAGGGGATAGGATTTTTTTAAAACACTTTACTTTTTAACTTCATTTACATCAAGGTTACAAAATTCTTTAAAACAAATAGTCTAGGTTAATTGTGGAAAACTGGAAATAATAATTGCTCGTAAACAAAAGGAAAAAAAAACTACCCAAAGGCCCTATTCCACTACAGATCGGATGGGAATAGTGAAGTGATTAGGTTGAATAGAGCAATTATCTGCCCCAACCACCCCCTCCTCCCCGCCACGCACGCACCCACCACCACCACCACCAAAACACACACACACACACACACACACACGCACACACACAAATCAAAAACTTGGATTCCAATCACTTAACAAAATAGCTAAATTTATGTATTCAGAAGCACTTGAAAAAATTAGAAAAAAAAAAATCAACCCTCAAGGGCCATTATCAACTGAAGGTTGAAGTTGAAATGATGAGGAAGTATAGGTTCTGTTAAGTCATTTATCTTACCAAAAACCTTGCCCGCCCCAACTCGCCATACCCCAAATCCAAAAAAATTACACAAAATTAATGTGAAGATAAGGAAAAAGTTGTTAGACTAGGAAATGGAGATTTAATTAGAAAAAACCCATATATGCAAGTTGTATTGTTGTAGCAATTATATGTGAACAAAGAAAGTATTTCAACAGCAACGTTTGTTATGATTGCAAAAGCTTTACAGGAATAGTTTATGTTTTTGAAGGAACACAAGAACAGTTTTGAATTACCTGATTCAGTACATTTTTATGGGTTTCATACTCAGCCGCAACAAATGCAAACACCTACAACAAACAAAAAAATAGGAAAAAAAAAACAGTCAGGCTGTTGTGTTCATGTTATTCAAAGACTGGCACGTTATAATGCAGGCCTAAGCACATGCCACATGGTCATGCTAGCAACCAGAATAGCATTCCAAACAGGGTTAAAGTCATCAAACACATTATAGAAAAACCAACTATATGCTATAGTTTAAAATTACTGCAGAAGTTAGTTTAGTTTCAAAATCCTACACTGATTTGATTACAAAACCACACAATGAACCACAAAGAGATAGCTATTTACTCAAGCAACTGGTTCCAGCATTTATCTTCCACATCCTTAAGATGACAAATATTGAAAATGATGAAACCCAATCTATATTCAAATCTGAATGCTCGATTTCCATGGGCAATTGTGATACTCTATTGAAAAATAATAGCATGCGCACAAACACCCCATTAAGTTAAAGTCAACTTCCCCATGTATTTAAACAATTTAAAATATAAGCAGGATTATCTTTCTCCTTGTTGAAATGCAAGTTAGGAAAAAGAACAGTTTTTTGACAGGTTATCCAAGAGTAATTTCAGAATTTATGGATTATCCCTCTACTTTCAAGAATGCATCAGATGCCCGCGAATAATTTCAAATTTGCCAGATACCATTATTGTGTAACAGATGTTAGTTGAACATAAATCAATGGCTGCCTCTTCTTCCTCTTTTAGCTTTCTCCTTGCCTAATTCTCTAAATTCAATCATGCTTCTTTTTTCCTTCTCTTTAAAATTCTGTTAGTATAGTTATTCACTAGAAAAACAACTTTCTTACAATGTCTTACAATTACCATTGATAGTGGGGCTTAATCCCACTATTAATAAACATTTGTCCTGCGTCATTGCATCAATGAGAATTGTTTATTTAAAGCAAATATGCCCATAGCATTGTGAGAGGAGGTGACTAATACACCTCAAAAATCGCATGTTAATCGTACCATATCTTCTATTATTCACGTCATCATTGAACCACAAGAATACTGAGAACACAGTCATTATAAGGAATTTAATTTGAAGAAAATTAAGATAATTATAGCATTTATAAGAAATTTTGGAGAGCACTATGGAAATTTTAGTCTACAAAATAAAATTAAGGATGAAAATGTTAGTCTTTTTTTAGAAAATTGTGATATATCTAGGAAAAGAACATTAAAGGAGAGAAAAGAGCAGTAGGATCATGGAGATGAAGAAGGGATAACGGGAAAAAAATAGATTAATAGGCCAGGTTTAGGATTACTAGATTTAGGGCATTTAATTAATGGAGAGCTAATGGCTCTCGGTCATTAATGACAACGGGCACATTTTTACCAAACCCGATATTTGGTGCATTGGTGAAACTAGACAGATATCTAAAACATTTTTAAAATACTTGTGTTTACCTAATCAAAAAGGCAAAAAACAATGATTTGATGCCATAAATGAGCATGCAATCAACAAAGATACCAACATAAGCTGTGGCAAGCACAACTGGAAAATAACTACATAACCAATACCCATGTAATTCAGCTCCCGGTGAGGGTTATCAAAAGATAAAAGATTGACATACAGATAACATAAATATTCGACAAAAGCATGACAAAAACAATAGCAAAATCATCAGGAAGTAAGATGATGAACCTGCTTCGTATTCCAAGTAAATAATGACTGGAGATCAGCTGAAATATTCAATACCATGGCAACCTGTGCAAACATTTAAGGAAAAAAAAAGATAAGAACAAGTAAGATTAAGGAAGATCAATTTAAACCAACCGGAAGAGAAGCATAAAAACCATACTTCTACGTTCTAAGTTCTAACTACTAAAAAAAGGGGGGGGGGGGGAATAGATATATATACACACACACAAACATATAACGAAAAAGAAAAGAGAAAATATTGTTTCATATATCATTTCCCAATTTCTACTATCAGATACTCCTTCCATTTTTATTTAATCTGCTCACTTCACATTTTCACGCTTGTCGAAACAACTTTAAAGATTAATATCTTTAATAGCGTGTTTGCAAAAATTATAACTAAATATTAAAAAAAATACATATAGAGACGAATCCAACAAGTCCCCAAATGGCATTTTTAAAATACGTTGTCTCGTTTTGAACCATACAACATTAAAACATTGTTGTAGATATAAGAAAGAATTTCGTCTTTTTCTCACGAATCCTTTCTTTCTCATCCATTAAACAGTCTTGTGACTTGCACTTACAAAGGATTCCGTTTATTACTTGAGCTTTATGGCTGAAAAATTAGGAAACAATGGGATCAATATATGGGGAAGGAATTACTGAATTAGCTTTCCACAACTTGCTTTATATGCATTTGAATAAGTTCAAGCACTAACCACTACATCCAAAACATAATCTCGAAGGGCAGATCTTAGTTTCAAAGAAGCCTATCAGTCATCACGAATCAGCAACCGCCCTATCTAAGGTAAGTGAAAACCACAGCCCTGAGATGGGCAGCGGCGAAACCCATTATTGGTGCAGAGACAGGAGTTGAGGGATCTAGGGGCACAGACATAAAAACTAGAAACAAGGACATGCTTGCAAAACTGATAGGGAGCACTTGAAGATACAACCACTTTCCAAAGGGCTACCATCTTTATCTCCTAATTCAGGTGCATCACAACTAGGTCAACTTCAAAGACCAATGTGATGCAGCTCCCATGGACAAATGACATTATTTGAAACACTAAAAAGTAATAACCCTCAAAAGATACCTTTCTAATGTGTGCAACTTTGCTAAAGGATGTTTCCCAAAGCCTATCCAGAAAAGGACCCTTACAAAGTATAACATAAACTTAACGTCTTAACCCAATCTTGATGACATACTACAGGTTCTTGAGATCAGAGATGGAAGTAAATACAAGGCATTGAATCACAAGAACACGGGAGAGCAAATATAAAAAAAGGAGATTATGGAAAGGAGAATCGAAGAACATTCTTCTCAGAATGGCATGGTACAGGAAACTGCAAAAGAATGGCACCTCTATACTATACATAGTTCTCGAACTAGAATAAGCATGAACACAGATTTGTAGTCCTCAAATGGACTTAGAATTTGACAAAAGAAATATGTTCCTTTAGCAGTGATTTGAGAGCCTTAGCAACTCAAACCTTCAAGAATACTCTAAATTGGTTCTTAAGGCTATATAATAATGGATATCTAGTGTGAAACACTGGCAATCAAATTCTCACTTGAGTATTGCTTTGTGCTCCATCTCCATGTTACATCATGCAATTGTCCAATAATCTCATGCTCAAGTGAAACATTGAGGGGGCTTTTGGTATAAACACCGTAAGCGCAATAGACAGGATTTAAATAAAAAAAAGGGAATTGGCAATGATAAACGTTACCTTTATTATATGTTTGGTATCCTAATTTGAAAGAAACAATATAAGGACTTTGTGATTGAGGAAGGAAACATATTTTGTTTCCACTAGTTTGACAAAGGTAACAATTGATGGGATTTTGTTACCCTTTGAAAACGGTATTTGTTACTTATAACTCATACCAAACAACTAGAATTGGAATTTGAAAACATTTATTTGTTTCCGTTTCATACATCACAAATCTCTATACCAAACGTCCGTTAAAAATCTATCAAATATTGTTTGTAAATGAAATGCCTGTGTCTTGCATGAAAGTGAGGTATCAATCTCAAACAACACAGCACAACTAGATCATTTTCATTGATGAAGTCGTCATCGACCTTCTCCAAAAACATAAAGTTATGACCTTCCAATACTTCGCAAAGAATCAACCTATGTGATAGAAACTTTTACATTATATGAAGAAAAAGAAGCAAATATAAACACCTTTAAAGAGAGTGTTATCTTGCATGTTATGTGGAAGAGTACAGGTACTAGACATACATATTTATAAAAGTGCCCAACTTGACTTTTTTGTGAGAATTCTTTAGGATAACTGTCCACAAGTATAAAAGTGTTGAGAACCAACATAGTAACATGGGTATCTAAGCTAAATTAGGAGTTTATCTAATACGACCCAAGGTCCCACTAAATCATAAAGTAGCTCAATTTTTAAAGATCGAGCCTAAAAAAAGTTTTTCTTTTCTACGCCAAAGCTAGAACTGAAGACCATTGCAGAGCATCTCAAAGACCCAGCAATAACCCTCAAAACAAATCAACAGTGTCAAATAGGGTGAACTATAAAATTATAAGAGCATCAATTAGCAGTTATGAAGCAACCTTATGCATAAGTGCACTCTATAAGCATATCCAGATTCTATTTGTCGTGAATATGCAAATAATAGCACAATGATTTAACAATTGCAGTATCAAAATAGTTTTAAATTTTGAGAGAAATTTTGCTAAACCAAGCTTAGTGGCAATTTCTGCAATAATTTAAGCAATATAATCAGAAATATTTCCACTAATTTATTGCACTCAATACTGTATATTCCTACAATATAGACCATACTTCGTAATAGTTCTTCAACCTTGTTAATATGAAAACTTAAATGCAATCAAGTAGTTACAAATTTGAATAAACAATATAAGAAAACAGGTATCCAATAGATGCGACATATCAATTAACCAATATTCACGGCCGGTTGATGGGGTGTGCAAAGAGCCCTTTAGCACAGGGCCCCAATATTTAAAGGGTCCCAAAATTCCTAAAACCAGAAAATAAAACTATTATATACATTTTGTAATAAAACAAGTTAAGACAACTTAGTAGAGTTAGTTGAGGTGTTGTGCATGGTACTAAGACAACTTAGTAGAATCCATATCCATCTTTTTGCTTCTTTTTTTCACATTACTTTAACTAGTAGACTGGTAGAGACTATTCTTTTTGCTCAATTTTTTCCTTTCCCTCCAACCCTTTTAGGTTATTCTTTTTGTTTCCCTACTGCCCTATTTTGTTCCAACTTCATGAAGTGCTTAAAGTTAAAAAAAAAATAAATAAATAAAAAAATTGACGATTTATAACTACACTTAAATAATATAGTCAAAGATTATTATATACATAACATAGATAGCACAAGGCCCCCAATATGTTCAAGACAGCACTGCCAATATTCCGAAAAAAAAATTCCAAATCAGGGGAAACCCCAAAAATATCAAAGACTCAAAAAAGAACCCTAATTAAAATTTTACCTCGTCATTGCCATTGGAAAGTTTCTGAAACCTATGAATGTTGACCACCTAAATAAAAAAAACCCGGCAAATAAAAACCCAAATCAAACAGCATAGTAATTGAAGAAAACAACAGCAACAAGATGAAAACAAAGAAAACCTTAATTTTGGCGGTAGGAGAAGGGGAATTGAAATTGTCAGAGAAAGAAGCAACAGCGCACATAATTGCAAGAATGGTAACAGCTAAAGTAAGCAGGGCATTGGCTCTGTACCCAAAAGAATGCATCTTCTTGTTATTTGAATTGTGTTACAAATCTGCAATAAGCAAATCACCAAGGCATTGAGTCAGCTACAATTTTGTAGTCCTTAAATACAAGCACACTTGCAGTAGAAAAAACATTCTTAGAAGCTAATGAAAGATTCGGCTGTAAAATACTAAAAATACAAGTAAAATCAGAATATAAAAATGCAAACTAAAAAGATAAACATACAATACAAGCAATGGAAGACCCATGATTTGTACCAAGGGGATTCGAACTTAATCAAAGACCGGATATTCGGATGCTCTAATATAAATCAGGCCATCGGGCATAAAATCTCTTGTTTCAAATTCATACCAATTTACAAGTGCACAATTACATAAGTCCATATTGTAATACACTTAACATAACATTTAGCAAAAAAAAAAAAAAAAATTTAACAGAACATAACTCCAAATTGATACCAATACACTCACACAAGTCCAAATTCACAAGTTCAGAACATAATATTTAGCAAAACAAAACACTTAATACATTTTGATTAATACTTTTGATGATACTTAAAACAGAACACTAAATAAATTAATACTTTTGATCAAAAGTTTTGGCCTCCTAAACCATTTGGTGGCTCACTCAAGAGGGTCTTCCTAATGTCACTGATAATTTTGATTGGCATTCTTGAATTAATCTGTTATAGTGATCACTTGCTTGGCACGTGGCTATTTATCAGTTGTAATTAAGTTAGTTGCTTGTGTTGTTAGTTAAGGCATATGTATATATATGTCCTCTGCTGTAACTTTTATTTTCCTCATGATTACAACAACGTTTCCCTTCCTTACTTCGATTATTGTTCTTGTGAGGTTGCCTCACCATTAACGGTTGTCAGTAATTAAGGTTGCCTTAACTATTATAGTAGTATCAGAGCTGTCCCTGCTGGCTGCTGCCACAACTCTATCAGTACCTTGCAAACCCTGCTATTGCATTACAGGTGTTTGATAAAATTCCTCACCCACCCGTTTCACCACTTCCTGAATTCTTTCTTTTCTTGAACTCTGGCACTTGCTGTAACTAAAAGGGTGGAGGCAATGGAGGAACAATTCAGGTTACTCGAGGATAAATGGAATAATGAAAGCACTCAGAACAAAGAATCCCAAGAAACTGCTATGAAGAAGTTGCCTGAGCTTGGGGATATGATCAAGGTTAGTGAAGAAGATGCATCTAGTAATGGTCCAAAGACTATTGACCCCATGATCATGGGCAATAATCTTCGAGGGTATGTTCCTAAACTAGAGTTTCCTATGTTTGATGGCAGTAATGTTAGAATGTGGATCAAGAAATGTAATAAATACTTTAAGATTAATGATGGCCAGAAAGTAGATCTTGCTTGTTTGAACATGGTTGATAAAGTTGAAAATTGGGTTTCTAGCTATATGGCTATTAGGCAAAATATTGAGTGGACTGGTATGATAGATGTGTCAAAAAGAATTAAAGATGAAGTAAGATTTAATGTGTTAGAAAAGTTTAATAAATTACAGCAAAATGACTCATTAGAATCCTATATTGATGAGTTTGAGAATATAAGGGCTGTTATGCTGCAACAAAACCACTTGGTACCTGATTCATACTTCTTGGATAGTTTTATTGTTGGCCTAAAACCCACCCTGAAACCTTTTGTTCAAGCACTTAAACCCAAATCTATATCTGATGCAGTGGAGTATGCTAGACTCCAAGAAGAATCCTTAAATATTGTCACAAAACAGCATAAAGCCATGACATCTTTTCCTTACCCTTCTAAGTCTTTCAACAAATCACTTCCACCTTTGTTACCCACACCTAACCAGATTCCATACGCTTCTCTCAAAACCACCCCCAACCCAAATTAATCAGCCCAATAAACCCATATCCAGGCCTTAAATCAGATTAACCCCTGCTGAAAGAAGGGAAAAGCAATTAAAAGGTTTGTGTTATTTTTGTGACAAACACTTTGACAGAAACCATGTGTGTCAGTTTAAACAAACTCAATTATTCACCATTGAGATACCTGGGATAGAGTGCTATACACTAGCTAATTATAATAATAATGGCATTTTGGTTATTTTGTTGTATTTTAGTAATAAGGGTAGAACAGTCTTTTAATAATTGTTTGTAAGTAGTTTAGTTAGTTTTAGAGTTGTCATTAGTCTATAAATGACAGATTAGGAGAGAACTTGGCCTCTCGAAAGCCAAGAACACCAGCCACGTGGTGATCCGGAGGCGGTGTGCAGCATAGAGGAGGAGGATGAGTTGCCTGTTGAGGAGGAGGATGCCAAAGAAACTACTGGAACTTGGTTATGGGAGAACCTTGTATTTCTAAACTGCCTTAAGTGGTAGTCATACATTTCATACCATGAGGGTGAATGGAGTCGCACAAAATAGTCAATTGCATATACTAATTGATTCTGGTAGTACACATAACTTTGTGGACTTAAAATTAGCTACAAAATTGAACTTGCCTTAGAATCTATCACCCGTCAGGCAGTGTCAGTGGGTGATGGAAATCACTTGGCTTGCCAGTTCATATGTAGAAATTTTTCTTGGTGAATGAACAACACTAAGTTCACATTTGATGTTTTCATTATTCCATTGGGAGGTTGTGATATGGTTTTGGGAATTCAATGGTTGAGTGACTTAGGACCAGTTAAATGGGACTTCAAAAGATTGCTGATGGAGTTTGATTATAGGGGTGATCACTATGTAATGAAAGGGGTGCCACCCAAACCTATCAAGACTAAGGATTAGTTGACTATTAAGGCTAATGATTATGTTGCCCAGCTGTTCTTCCTTCAATTAATACCTTCTGGGAATATAGACATTGGCATATTCAGTATATCTACTAATTTTCAAAAAAATCCACAACCCATACAACACCTGTTAAACAAACACCACAAATTTTTTGAAGAACCTAGGGAACTACCTCCTAAAAAGGGCATTTATGATCATAAAATACCAGTGGTGCTAGTGGGCAAGAAAGATGGTTCATGGAGACTTTGTATTGATTATGGAGAGCTTAATAAGAAGACAATATAGGATAAATTTCCATACCAGTGGTAGATGAGCTTATTGATGAGTTAGCAGGAGCACATGTGTTTAGTAAAATTGATCTTAGGGAAGGATACCATCAGCTGAGAATAGAGTTGGGCATAAGCCGGGCCGGCACGATTTGGGCCCGACACGGCATGAGCCCACTATGAGCACGACATTGCACGAAGGCACGACTAGTGGGCCGTGGGCCCCCTTTCAAGCCTTTGTTAAGAAGGTCAGTGTCAGTCTTAATATTCTTTGATGATATATTAGTTTACAGTGTTAATATGGGTGATCACCTACAACATTTAGAAGAGGTGTTTCAATTAATGGAACAACATACTCTTTATGCCAAGGCTAGCAAGTGCTCCTTTGGCATCCCCAAGGTAGAATATTTGGGACATTTCATCACAGGACATGGGGTTGAAACTGATTCTTCTAAAGTAGCTTTTGTTCAAAATTGGCCTACTCCTACTACAGTTAAGGAATTGAGGAGCTTCTTGGGATTGGCTGAGTATTATAGAAAGTTTGTAAAGAATTATGCTCTCATTAGTAAGCCCTTAACTCAATTGCTTAAAAGGGGGGAATTTCAGCGGTCAACAATTGATTTGAAAACTTTTGACTCACTTAAATATGCTTTGGGTACATCACCTATTCTCAATGTTCCTGATTTTTCAAAAAAAAAACTGTGATAGAAACCGATGCCTCAAATGAAGGGATTGGAGCTGTTTTGATGCAAGATGGAAACCCATTATCCTACCTTAGCAAAGCTTTGGGAGCTAAATGGCAAAAGTTATCTATGTATGAAAAGGAGGTGTTGGTTGTTGTTACTGTTGTACAAAAGTGGGAACAATACCCCCTTGCATTTCTTCTCTTAGCCTTTCTATTGTCTCTCCAGAGAGGGTGATATCGGCTCGTAATCTAGTCAAAAATTCTTAATTAAAACTGATCAGAGGAGTCTTAAATGGTTATTGCAGCAAAAGATTTTAACCCCCTTTCAACAATTTTGGCTTTCCAAACTCATGGGATTTGACAATGATATTGAATATAAGAGTGGGTCACAAAATGCAGCTGTTGATGCCCTTCAAGAGTGGCTGGTTCAGAACTATTGTGTTTAGCCATTTCAGTTATTGACTTTGATCTTAAACAGAAGATTAAGGAGAGTTATGCTTTGGATTCTAACTTTGAATTGTTATATGACAAGCTGGTTCAAGGGGCCACTGATACAATTTTCAGTCTCAAAGATGAACTGTTAAGGAAGGGTGACAAGATAGTGGTAGAGCCAAATGATGATTTGAAGAAAGTTATACCACAGTGGCTGCATAGCTCCTATCAAGGGGGCATTATGGGAGAGATGCAACTTTGCAAAGAGTCATGCATCTGTTTTATTGGAAAGGATTGAACACCCATGTCACTCCGTTTGTAAGGAATTGTATCACTTGTCAGGCTAGCAAGCATGAAACAACTACCCTAGCAGGACTATTGCAACCCCTACCTATCCCAACTGAGGTTTGGGTAGATATATCCTTAGATTTTATTGGGAGTTACTTATTTCTCAAGGGAAGGATGTTATTATGATGGTGGTGGACAAAATGAGTAAACATGCTCATTTTATGGCTCTGTCACATCCTTATTTTGCATAGGCATACTTGGATCAAGTGCTTAAATTACATGGATAGCCAACGACAATAGTTAGTGATAGGGATCCTATTTTTTTTCAGCCAATTCAGGCAATCCCTTTTCACTATCCAAGGAACTGAAATTTTATGATCATCTTCTTTCCATCCACAAACTAGCAGATAGAAGTTGTGAACAAATGTGTTTAGACATTCTTAAGGTGTATTATGATCATCTTCTTTCCATCCACAAACTAGCAGACAGAAGTTGTGAACAAATGTGTTTAGACATTCTTAAGTTGTATGTGTGGTGAACATCCTAAAGAATGGGCCATGTGGTTACCTTTAGCTGAATGGTAGTATAACACCAACTTCCACACTTAAGCAAGAATAACCCCATATAAGATAGTCTACAATCAACCTCCACCTCTTCATTTGTTTTATTTGCTAGGAGTAACAAAAGTGGAGGCAGTTGACGGGTCATTGCAAAGGAGAGAACAAATGATCAATTATTACAGTTCCATCTGTCTGGAGCCCAGAATAGAATGAAAGACCAGGCAGATAGAGGAAGATCATAGAGGACATTTGAAGTTGGTAATTGGGACTGGTTGAAATTACAACCATACAAGCAGCAGTCTGCGAGTAGAAGAGCAAATGAGAAGCTGACACCTAAATTCTATGGTCCATTTCAGATTATTGAAGTAGTGGGCAAAGTAGCATACAAACTCTTGTTACATGATTCATCTCAAGTTCATCCAGTTTTTCATGTATCCCAGTTGAAACACTTCAGGGGGAATTTGCCAGCAATAACTCACATTCCTACTTGGTTGCATGGAACGGATGCAAGTCATGAAAAGCTGTCAGTTGCTATAATTGACAGAAGGGTAGTTAAGCACCACAATCAAGCTGCAGTGCAATATTTGGTGCAATGGGAGAATTGTCCTATGGTGGATTCCTAGGTTGCACGGAGTCGGATTCGGGGTCGGAAAACGAGCACGGTGACGGAAAACGGTAAAATTCCAAAATAAGCTACGGCTTGGGAACGGCAATATATATAATTAATGATTTAAAAAATTCACAAATGCAACATCAAAAGAGATATAAATTCCTTGTCTTACACATCATAAAAATACATATTAAACGGCACTCGGTTTCACAGAGAATTCATAGACAAAAAAAAATATTAGACTAGAAATAATCCCAAGAAGATGTGCTCTTACTCTAGAATAAGAGCCTGTCCTAACATCATTGCAAAGGTTACATTGAAATCTCCACGTACCCCCTACTGATCCTTGTTTTTCCATCCTAGTTACATAACTCCAAAGTGGAGCATCCCCACTTTGGTTTGATGCAAAAGAGCCACCAGATCCCAGAGCTAACATTACCACTAGATGATGCCATAAGGGAAATTCGAACAGAAAAAGAAGAACAGAAAAACTGAAAAAGAAAAGGAACAAATTCGAACAGAAAAGAAGATGCAAGACAACCAAAACAACTTAGAAAAAGATGCATAAACAAATTCGAAATGAAATGAAGAAAAATTAGAAGTTCTTCGAACAGCACAACAGCAGAATTCGAAGTTGAAAAAAAAAAAAGAGAGAAGAAAGAAATCTCGCAGAACCTGGTGCTGGGGTGGTGACTGACCGGCCGTCGGTGGGGTGGTCGACGGCAGCGACTCGAAGCTGTGGTGGTTTTGATGGAGTGAGAGCAGATGCGTGGGGGAGAGGGTGAATTTTTAGATTTAAACCCTAATCCCCAAATTGATTTTAAACTCTAAAATTTTCTCAGAATTCTCACGTGTTGATGGTTTTGTTGTTTGACTATCTTCTATGCATGTCAGTAGAGTAAACTTTTAGCAAACTTTTACTCTTTTAGCAAAGGGTGTGTTTTCATAGCATTCAAAAAAATTATCTTTCAGTACTAGTCTCTATTATATAAGTAAGGGGAGCCATGGTGTCCCCCTCGAAAAGTCTATCTTACCCCTCAAAACATTCTAAAATCTTAATTTTTATCACTCCTAATTATTAAGGAAATTTATTACAATTTTGGGACTTTTTAAAATGAAAATAGTACAAAATATAAACTTCGAAAAAATAAACAAAAATACCAAAATTCATATTTTTAAATTCTCTATAAATAGACATCCATATTGATATAGTTCATCAAATAAAAATTTTACATTTTGATTATCGTAAAAATTTGGTAGCCAATAGAATATGGTTAATAAAACTTTTCTTTTGTTCACTGTTGTGGAAAGTTATTTTTAATTATGTGAATGAGTATGAATTTGACAGATTTTTCAATTTTCGAACATATAACCTTTATTTTTTTGTTTGTTTTGACAGATTAATATATATATTTAAAATACAATCGCACGCAAAACGTGCGTAGAAGGCTAGTAAGTTCTAATAAGAGGTAAAGTTACCTTAAAATTGATTTGAATACTCAATTCGCAACTTTTAAAAGTTGAGTATCCAAATTGTAAATTTGAGTACCTACAATTATATGTGGGGATACAAAAATGTTTATATGTGGTTACAAGGTGTTTGTTTGGGATTACAAAGTGTTTGTTTGGGGTTACAAAGTATTTACGTGGATTACAAAGTATTTAAGTGAGGTTACAAAGTGCTATTGGAGTTACAAAGTGTTTAATTGGGGTTCAAAGTGGAATTACACAGTGTTTCGTAGAAATTTACTATAGCAATATGGGTCTCTATTTATAGAGTATTAAAAAATAAAAATTATGGTGTTTAGATTTTATTTTTTAGAATTGTATTTTTTGTACAAAAATACATTTGAATTTTTTTTTTAAAAGTATTTACCAACTATGCATATGATTGGTAGAAAAATATTAAAAGTAAGAGTGTTTTATTAGGCTGCATGTCTTGAATGGAACATTAAAAGGGATTAGCAAATCATGCCACACCATTTGGTAAACATGCAACCTGCGCACAATTTGTATTACTCTTATTATAATTTGTAGCAATAAGATTCTAATTCAAGAGGAAATCTCCGGGTGAAAGTATTGTATCGGACGATCCGAACATCGGACTGTCCAACACTTGTATTTTTTTAACAAAATTACAAGGGGAATCAGGTTTAGTAATATGTGTCCAAGTCAATGAAATATGTGTCCAAGTCCAACAATATTTTTCCAGGTTTAACAATATGTTTCCAGGTTAAACAAGTTTCACTAGGTTTACAAATGTCATCAGGTTTAACAATATGTGTTCAAGTTAGACAAATATGTGTCCAGGGTTAACACTATGTGACCAATGTTAACAATATGTGTCTAGGTTAAACAAGTTTTCATCAGGTTTACAAATATGTGTTCAGGTTTAACGATATGTGTCCAGATTTAACAATATGCTTCTAGGTGAAACAACTTTTTTACCTCGATCCCTTCACCAAGTAGTGATACACACACTATTTTTTTATGAAGATACACACACCATTTTTTTTTTTAGACGATAAGGTGCACAAGTGGGCCCTTGTACTGGTTCTATCTCAGAATGCCAGTACAAGGGGGAAGGGAAAATCCCAGCAATTGCTGGGGTGAGGACTCGAATCCGGGACATGGTTCGGGAACGGAGGCGCGGCTCCCACTGAGCCACGAACTCTGCCTCATGAAGAATTGAAGATACACACACCATTACATTGTATTGCATGACTGATATATACATGTACATTAAGAATGCAACTACTTAGCTTATTATCATGCTACCTTAATTTATTTATATTTTTAAAAAAAAAAAACTTTTTTTGACAAGGTGGTAGTAGGGTTTTACAAATTCGAAGGGGAAGATGCACGAGTGAGTACAATTTGAATAATTCTCACTCGATGTATATTAGTTCAATCTCAATGCACATCAATATAAAAATTTATGAACATCATTCAAATTTCATGATTAGATCAAATGAATATTCACCATCAATTTAATGGACAGTTTATTCATTGTAGTTTGCATTTGTATGGGGTGTACCTTCTTTTAGATGCTCACTAATGTGCATTCTATAAATTAATATGTTTTGAGTTAGGTTATACACTCATAATGTAGGCCATCTGATGCAGTCTATTGAACACACACAAACACATCTTTAGAATACTAGAGGCTGAAGAGGTTAAAGAATCATCGTAGGCCGCCAAATGTGTGGGTTGTGTGGTGAGCGTCGAACCAGCAAGAATATTCTCACCCTAATGTTCAAAGTCTTATGTCATAATAGCATGCATGAACTAGTCTTACCCTTTTCTTTTTAATTTGTTATATATATAAACTAAATACAAATTATATTTATAAAGATCTTATTATTCTCTCTTTGAAAATTTCAATTTCTGTCAATTATTGTACATTTGATGTTTACCTCATGCTCTTTCAAGGTGACATGGTGACAAGTGACTATCACTCAGATCACTTGTGAGATCTCAATTTGTACTTCATATTAACTTGGTTGGGTTATTGAATATATTTTTCAAAAAATAATAAAATTCGTGCATTAGAATTTTTTTCCACATAGGATACGATCTAGGGTGTGTTTTCTCTTCAACTTATATCAAATCAGATCTCATAATATAAATTCAAATTTTCATACATTTTAAGATCTTATCTTATCAAATCAGAAAAAATAAGACGAAGAAAACACACCCCTAATCAACAGGGCACGTCCAGTACTATCTACCACATGCCCAACTTTATTTGTACCCAATTAAAAATTATTTATAAAAATTCATATCTGTTTTTTTTACGTGTTCACACGTATATACTCGTGTCGTCATACCTGTACTCGACACGCAAAACACTCCAAAAGTAAGGTACTCATGCATCATATATAGATTAGAAGCATTACATTGTAGAGCTAGGCTAAAAATAGCATGACAATGGAGACCATCCTTTCACATTATACTAACAATTCAAAGTAGGATTAAGCCAAGCTATTTGAGAATGTAATTAATTATCCGAATATTTGATGATCTAATTTTTGAATAATCAATTCGAAATATGACATTGGATATCTTTTTCCAACGTATGAAATTACGGGTATATTTTGCATACCATCTTTAATAAGAAAGGTAAATTTTTTATAAAACGTCTAAAATGTCAAAAAAAAAAAGATATTAGAAATTTGATATATTCAATGTCAAAGATAAAATTTAAGACATTAAATATTCAAAATTTTCCCATCAATGTGACTACTAGATAATGGCGATGCTGATTTCAAATACTAAACCCGTTTCTTTTTTATTGCAAAGATTTGATATAAACTCAGATCGGATTGGTTTGGACCAACGGTTTCTAATTTTAAAACTATTTTTTCTCTAACTCGGACCGGACCGGACCGGAATTTAAATGCACTTCTTTTATATATAAAAAAATATGTATTAATTTTTTTAGATTCCGGTCTGGATCGGAATTTACCAGGTTTGAACCAGACCGGACCGGTGACCGGAATCACTATTTTCATGGACCGGGGACCAGACCGGTCCGGTTCATGAACACTCCTACACATGACAACAAACACAATGTTGAACTCCATATGGTGCACTAGTGAGTGTCCCACATCGGAAGATGAGGAGAGACTAAACTAACGTATAAGTCTAGGAGTACTTCTCCTATTACCAATTGGTTTTAGGATGGAAACTTCTATGGCTTATAAATGGCCTAACTCTCTTCTTCCAAACCCGTTTCTAATATTCAATCAAATTTAACATGTATCAGAGCCCAGGTTGTGGGTATCTTCTAAACTGGTTCTTATTAAGCAACTAAAAAGGTTTTGCCTCAACAGGCTGTCCAAACCCTAAGAAGATTGTTTCTAATTGCATTTCCAGCTAGCTCTAAATTTTAAGGACACTCACTAGTGAGGGGGAGTGTTGAACCCCATATGGATGGTGCACTAGTGAGTGTTCTACATCAGAAGATGATGAGAGACTAAACTAACGTATAAGTCTAGGAGTTACTCCTCATTTTACCAATTGGTTTTAGGATGGAACCTTCTATGGCTTGTAAATGGCCTAACTCTCCTCTTCCATATGGGTTGCTCAGACTCGTTTCTAATATTCAATCAAATTTAACACACAATGTATGCAAATTTTCTTCAATTACATATTACTTTATACATTGAGAAAAGTTACGTTTGTCAATGCATAATTTAGAATATTAATATCTTTAAGTTTTTTTTTTGTAAAAATTACAAAAAGCGGATTTTAATAAAATACTATTCGAGATGAATCTAATAAGACCATACATAACCATATTTTTTCTAGTATGTAGATCACCACAAAATGCAATCAAAGACAATATTGCGAATAGTGACATATATATTGTAAAAAAAAGCTTAATGTTGTGACTATGTTAGTAAATCAGAACCGATAACGTATAAGAATAGAAGTTTTAGGTCCAGCATAATTCAATTAAGCTTTAGTCCGATTATAGAATACAATAAAAATTCAGGTTGATAAATTTTGATTTTAAATAATTTTAGGTAAAAGAATAAGGAGGTGAAGTGAATGCATCCAAATATCATATGTATGCAATATGTAGAAAATTCCTTGGAAACTTTACTTTTTTTTTCCTGATAATTAATGTGTATAGCATCAGACTTTCAATCGGATCGTATTGCAGGTCGTTCGGCCCAATTTGACCTGCATACACATTTGCAAGGAAAAATATCAGAAGTTGCAAATGCGTGCTGTGAACTTCGAACCAAATTCAAGACCCCATATTTAAATTTCATGTATAAATCTTGTATAAAACCTCACGTGTATAATTAAATTTCATGTGGAACGTGCACGAGTTTATTTTAGAAAACAAAAATAAATTGTGCACCTTCCGCGTGTTAACTTATATCATGAACTAACGATGTGGTGCATCACATCTTAACATGTTTACATGTACTAACAAAGGTATATTCGGCTATTCGCTCCAACTTATTATATTTGTACTTATCTAAACTTATACGGAGTAATACTTGTATAAATTATTGAAACTTATTGAATTTATTAGATTTGATTGAATCTTATTAGCCTTGACTTATAAGGAATTAAACAATGTGAAAGTATTGTGTTCGATGATTGGACCGTCGTGCACCTGTAATTTCTGTCAAATCACGACGCGAACCAGGTTTAACAATATGTGTCCAAGTTAAATAAATATATATGTCCAGATTCAACAATATATGTCTAGGTGTAACGATATGTGTCCAGGTAAAACAATTTTTCACCAGGTTTACAAATGTGTCCAGGTTTAACAATATGTTTCCAGGTTAAACAGATATGTGTCCAAGTTTAACTGTATGTGTCCAGTTTAACAAGCCTTCACTATGTTTACAAATATGTGTCCAGGTTTAACAAATACGTATCCAGATTTAACAACATGTGTCCAGATTTAACAATATGTGTCCAACTCAGTTGGACTCGTCTGACAATAATATTACTGTCAGACGAGTCTGACACAATACCTTCACTTAAACAATTTAACATCATCAAACCTAATTGAACTTAAGACCTGATTAGACTATTTTAACTTATCTGAAATCGTTGAACTTATTTGAACTACTAAAGCTATTTTTTAAAATTAAGATGAAGAGAACGCACCCTAAATTTAAGGAGGTAAAATCATTATCTTGAAGATTTGGGATCTTGAGAAAACATGAGAACAAGTCTTGCACATTTGTGCTAGTCATTTTCTTAATTGCAGAGAATAGGTCGTGCTAAGGAATCGGTTCATTGTCTTATATATACATGGTGAGCGAACACTATTTTATTTTATATTAAAAATTAATTAAATAATTGATGAACAACCACTTACTTATGACTTAATTACGTACTTTGATTAGACTATTAATTATGGTTTTATTTTAATGTGGTATGTAAGTTAGTGATTAGTGAAGATGCTTAAATATGGTCAGAAATTACGTCATAACTTCATAAGGATAAACATTAAGCATAGCTTAATTATTTTGATATTATGAAGCTCTTAATTAAAGTGATAACTGATAAGTGGAGAAATGATAAAGGCACATCCAAAATTGGTATCGGCACACCTTTTTGTGAGAGTACATTTTTCTATTTTTCCTCTCAAAGCGGTGTGTCAATATCAACATTAGTTGTGCCAATATAATATCACTTTCACTGTTAAGCATATCTTAAGCCGTTACCTAAACGAATTTAATTGTCTTTAGTGGTCTGGCCTATAGATTTTTATTCTTTTTTGGCAAAAGAACAGACAATACCTTGGTAAACTAGTGTGTTATCATGCATGGGAGAACTGCATAAACGAAAACAATGAAAATTACAAAATAAACTATAACTATAACTAAAAGAAATAGTTCCAATCCCTTGTTCTTGGATTATCATTATAGAAGCATGTCAGTTTCAGTTCAACAACATGGAGATATTCTAGATTTCTAAATATTGTTAAAAAAAAAATAAATTAAAATGGTTACATTTACACATTGGATAAATAATTGGGAATTTGTTATTTTGAAATTTCCCATCAATTTTAAAATAGAAAGGTACTTAAGGGTAAGCAAAGCTATATGAAAATTCAAAACTCCAATCTAATCCAAAAATTTGGATATTGGATCGATATAACTACTCAAATATAAATTTGAAATTATAAAATAATCGAAATATCCAAAAAAATCATATATTTCCTGTGTTTCATAATTGTTGTAATAATGTTTGCAATTTCACGCTTGTCAATAGTCTTAATATCTTTAGTAGCGTTTTGTCAAACATTATAAAAATTAGATTTTAATAAAGTACATATTGAGACGAATATAATGAGATCTTACATGATCGACTATATTTTTTTACACTTATAAAAACACAAAAAAATAAAAAATAAAATTCGATTCTTAATTTTTGAAAATTTGAGTATCAAATAATCAACTCTTTTAGATCGGACATAGGGGCATAACTGATAGGTTGTTGTGTTCTTGAATAACTCGTGAACAAACTTAGTCAAAAGCTTACAGGCCGGTCTCAGCTCGTGACCAACTGACCACACCATTAGTTGATGATGTGACTTGCCACATATAAAAATAGTCTTTTATGCACGCAATGCGTGCGTTAAATAAATAAATATTCATTATATACGCAAATTTGTAACAAAGATAGACATATAGTACAGTAGTGTATTGAATTAATTTAGATAGAGTGGTTATTGACATGGATTATTAGACATAAATAGATTAATATTCATTATATATACAAATATGTGACAAATTAACCAAAATTGTGGTGAATAATGCAATGGTTGCTGAAGTTTAATTTTATTGAAACATACATTTGTTCTTTGATTAGTTTTGTTATTAAAAATTGTTGGTTATCTACAAACTACGTTGTTCGTCATAAAGTATGGTATGAAGTATTTTAGAAATATAAACTCTTAATGTATAATTTTATTATATACTAAATGTGATTTTATCATTTTTGGAACCTAATATATAATAGATAAGTTACCTATAATGCCCATATTAATTGTTTATTCAAATTTTATTAAGGGTAGGATAATAATTTACGTGAACAACACCGCTATCCCTCCTTCCCTTAGAGATTTGTGGAATATTATTACTGGTTCAATGGATATTGCATATTCAATGGATGTTGAGTTTCGATAGAAGAAAAGCAGATCGGACCGTGCCTTAGGATGGATCAACATTGAAAATATATATGTATTCCAAAACTTATTTGTAATGTACAATGCGAATAGCTCAAAAGTCACGATACAATTATAGATTTTTAAGGAAGGTTTGTATTTACATAAGTAGTCCTTGTTGTAGTTGTTTAAGGAAGGTTTGTAATAGAAGGAAAATAACACATTGTTATTACTATCACAAAGACTAGTTAAAAAACAAAATAATTAAGGCAGCAGTCAACATTTATAATCAAAACTTTGGTCACCATAATTTTTATTTTTATTTTTTAATGGTAATTAAGTTAAATAAGGCTCCAGCACAAACCTTTCATCACACAGATATATATTTAATGGACGCGATGCGTGTGTTAAATAAATTGTACGATAGAGTATATAACATATTTCTGGGTGTCATGTATATGTTATAACTTATATACTCTATCAATCAATATACCACATTCACCCCTTTTAACTTATGCTACATTGCTAGTCGTTACTCCACTTAAAGTTTGTATTGACGGTTGCACTTAAGCAAAATTATATGGTGTTGTTCCAGCTACTTTTACTTATTTTAATTTGTCATTTATTATGAAAACATATGGTCAACTTTTTAAAATCTTGACTTTAAAAAAAAATTGAAACATGAATGAAACTAAAGTGAAGGGAGTACTTGATTAAATGGCAATGCAACTTGATTAATTTAGTGTGAACAGATCTGATTACTAATTACTTCCCTTTTTGTATCTTTCTCTTGTTACTTTAATTTGTCTTTCATAAAGAGGTTACAAAAGAAAGAGTGAGGGATAGCTCATGTAGTTCGAGCTTTCCTCCCGATTTTAGTGATCCTGGAATCGATGCTCATCTCCACCCTCTGTGGCTCATTCACACCAAAAAAAATAAAAATAAAAATAAATTAAGAGGTTACAAAATCCAAACTAAACCTATATATATAGGCACCAATATAATGGTACTAACGTGATGTAATTAAGGGTGCGTTTGATTTGTCTGAAATTTTCTGATCTGATCTAATCAGGTCTGGTCTGATCTGATCTGATCTTTTCTGAAATTTTCTGATCTGGTCTGATCTGATATGATCTTTGGTGAAATTTAATTGTACATTATTATAAATGTAAACTATTATTAATATTGTTTAAATTTGAAATAAAAAATAATAATAATAAAAAAATAATAATAATAGAAATAAAAAAATAATAGAAATAAAATTAAAAAGAAAAAAATCAAAATCAAAAAATCGAAAAAAATAAATAAAGATTAAAAAATATAAATAAAATAAAAATGGAAATACATGTAAAAAAAAATAAAAAATAAAAATGAAAATACATATAAAAATAAAAATATAGATAAAAATTAATAAATAAAAAAATAAAAAAAAACAAAGATAAAAATATAAATAAAAAATAAATTAAAAGCAAAAAAAAATAAAATAAAAACAAAATAAAAATAAAAATAAAAAAAAAGAAAAAAAATTAAAAAAAAAGATAAAAATATAAATAAAAACTAAAAAATAAATTAAAAGCAAAAAAATTAAAATTAAAATAAAAACAAAAAACAAAATTAAAAAATAAGGATAAAAATAAAATAAAAATAGTTGCTTCACACGTCTTCCATATATATAATGGTGAATTACATATATATGGGACATGTGTTTTGTGTGTGTATATATATATATATATATTAATAATTAATATCATCATTGTGTATTATGTATATAATTTTCTTTCAAATAAAAAATTATGTAAATAGTTAATAATTAATATTATCCTTCAAAATTGGTAGTAATTTTTTTTATTTATGGCTATAGTATTACTTCCAAAATATAAGCTAAAATATCACAACAATTCAATTTTTTTTGTCATGATCAATAAATATAATTAATCATTAGTATGCATAATATTATAATTATATAACACTATTCATTATTATTTGTTAAGAGAAATATTATTAATTGAGTTATAAGGAACAAATAACAAAATGCTGATCTGGTCTGATCTGATCTGATATTTTCTGATCTGGTCTGATTTGAATTTTCTGAAAATAAGCATAGGAGTGCTTATATAAGTTGAATCAAACACACCCTAAGTTATTAACTTTAATGAATATTAGTGTAAATATTAATGAACATTATTCGAATTTCAAACGTAAATCAAATGATTTTTTTTATCAACTCAATGAATATCCAATTATTGTGAATAATATCAAAAGTGCAAATATCAAGAATTGTAAAAAAAACGTCAACCTTTAGCCGTTCTTCTTAAAATAAGTCAACTTTTTTATTAACTCAAAATAAGTCGACCTATTACACACATCCGCTCAAATTAAGTTTTTTTTTTATAATTTAACGATGGAAAAATAAGTAAATAATTTCAATGAAAAATCAAAGCGGTGCATTAATATATCATCATTATTCATTGAAAATGTTAATTTAATTAATTAAGAAGTAAATAGTGAAAAAAACTTAATTTGAGAAGACATGTATATTAGGTTGACTTATTTTGAATTAATCAAAAGGTTGACTTAATTTGGGGAAACCAGCTAAAGATTGACCTATGTTTTTTAACAAATTTTCCAAAAATAAATATCTCAGATAATAAAGTTGGTGAAATTAAATTTTTTAGTCTTATTAGCCTGATAGGCGATTTTTACTATGTCAAATACAAATAAGGAAACCCAAAAAAATGAAACATAAATCCTACGTGTATGATAACTACAAGTATTATTAACAATACGTCATCAAATACTTTTTCCGCTCCATATTAGTTGCAACGTTCCTTTTTGTTACGCTTACTGTTAGGATGTCCAGCCACTAAGAGGATTATTTCTGATTGTCTTTCCAGTTAGCTATACAACTAGCCTCATATGCTACAACAGTGAGTGTCCCACATCGGAAAATGAGGAGAGACTGAACTAGCTTATAAGTCTAGACGTTACTCCTCCTATCTTCGTAATATATATATCTTTAATTCCGTCTTACCAAAAATTATAAAAATTCGATTACAATAAAGTACATATGTATAAAACACAAAAATAAATTATATGAATAATTATGAATAGTGCTCAAATTATCAATATTACGATTAATATGGAGCGGAGGAAGTCCGAACTATCAATACATGTGTATGTGTATGCGATTTTTATTTTTATTGATTTCACTTGTTGGTATCAATCTTTTTTAGATACATACAAGCTATACAACTCCTTCCTCACGTAGTCACGTAATTTACACAAAAGCTAAAATAATATTATTGAAATATTATTATCCTCTGCTAAGAAACATTCTATCATTAGTGATAAGCTAAAGTTGGGATCGATCATACACTCTTTATTCTATAATAATGTTACAATTTATTATATGTATGGTTGACTAAATCATAGTTTGTAATTTATAAACAAGATAAAATAGTGGATTGAGGTCGGTTTGTAGCCGTGGTTCCACCTTCAATTTTGATTTCTTATATTAAGATGTGTTTAATTAATATGATTTGATCTAATTTATTTTTATCCGATCTGATGTGATCTAATTTTTTCAAATTTTAATTTTGTCTGATCTTGTCAGAAGATGGACTAAATTTTCACCTTTTTATACACTAATTAATTAATAATAAGGATTTTTTTTTTAATCAAATGGGTATCATTTTTTTTCCATATTGTTGGTGAGTACTTTTCAATTATTTATGTTTTAGTACAAAGTTAAAGGTGTTATAGGAATATACAAAAACAAATAAGAAGATTTGATTTTTTATGATCTAATCTGAAGTGTACAAAATCTTAAGGCACTCACAACACCGATAGAAAAAAAAAAAAGCACACCAATAACCTCATCTTTCTACTCACTTTCTCACTCTTGCACATACCCAAAACCTGAGGGGTATTTTTTTTTATTTTAAAAAGCTCTACCAATAGTGATAGAAAAAAAAACTTCAATACTTTCTCTCCTACCATTTATTATACCAACCGTGATATAAAAAAAAATTGTGGTTTTATTACCAAATAAATTAAAAAGTATTCATCAAATTGTTTTGAACTAGATGCTTTAATTCTTTCTTCATACAGCTTTTCGCGAGGGGTTCTATCGATCTGCAATAGTTTTGAAGTAGATGCTTTAATTCTTTTGAATGTAGTGGAAGTACAAAAATCTGTTGTGATCTCGCGTTTAAACTCCATCAACAAACTAATTTCCATAGAAAAACAAGCACACATGGCCGAAATAATTATCACAAAGGAGAATGATAAATCCGATAGAACGGAATAATAGGTCTCATAAATAGAATAATATGTCTCATAAAGAGAATAATAAATCTCATAAAGAGAATAAAATAAGGCTTTATTGTAAATGATAATAACAAAAAAAAAGAGGAAAAGGGGCCGGAGCTTACCATCGACCTTTAGAAGATTGATGGTAGCCCCAAAATAATGGAAGAAGAAGAAGGGTTTTTCTTTAGAGAGAGAATAGAGAGAACGGCTAGGGTTTTGAAATGAACCTAATTAATCTTTTTTAAAATAAGCAAGTTAATTTAATTTCTTATTTTAGAAAATATTTTTGGCTTTTTCCATAAATCGGTTTTATTTTCCTAAAATAAGAAATATAATTAAAGAATTTTTAAAACGATTTTTAATTAAATTTAGGAATTAAAAAGAAATCAATAATCAAGCAATCCTAATCATCCATTACGATAGTTTATAGTCATAACTCATAAGACTACATTAGAATTTTCACAAATATTTTTATAAATATAAATAGAGGCGTCAAATTTGGGCCAACTCGTTAATTTGGTAGAAATGTAATAATATGCAGCTACAAGCCTACATAATCACTGCATCAAGTTGCTATTTTTTTTCACCTTTTATTACATTAACAATAACAATATGATTGTGATCAACATATATAGGTTAGACCATTCAATGATGTAAACAGCAAAAACAGGAAAATCTTGTTTTTTCCCTACGTATTTTTACTAGTAAAAAATGAAAAAAATAAAATAAATATATATATATATATATTTATAAATTTCTAGATAGATAGTAAAAGAATTCAATATATAACTCAAAAAATATTTTGAATTTATATTTCTATATAACCAATAAAATGTTATCTGGAGGTCTAGTCGTATATGCATGTCTTTATTAGGTTTGAATAATGTTTGATATGGGTCCAATTAAGAATGAACCCTATTGTACTTAATAATGTTTTCTATTTAGGCTATGTTTAGTTCAATTTTCATGTACTTAATCCCCCGTTTCGAAATTTTTTGTGTATTTACTATTTGGGGAGAAAACTAGAAATTAAATAATCTCTATTATATAAGGGTGAGGTCAAAAAGGCAAAAGAGATCAGGGTGTATGGATTAAAGGGTTAAAATAAGGAAAAGTGAGAAAAATAAGGAAAAGTGGTGGAATCACCATATTAAAAAATAGTAAAAAATATGTTTCAAAATAGTATAAAATACAAGGCACAAGAAATTACGAAACATTCACTTGGAGAAAGTGCACAAAAAATTATGAAATAGAGCCATAGAGATTAGAGGGGCCTTTGTTATTCTACACATTACTATTATTCCCATGACTATCAATTTCAACATTATTACACTTATTACCTAAAATACACTCAGTACTAGTAGTGTCAGGCCAGGCTCTTTCCAGAAGACCTCATGCAATATAGTCCTTGTTGCTTAAAGCCAACAGCCACAATAGATCTAGATAGGTCCTAAAATAGACATTTATCTTTAGTGAAAATCGATCATTTAAACATCAGTTAGTTAGCTCAGTCATTTTACTTGCAGATAATAGATTGTGCCCATGCTTGGAAACTTCTACAAGTGAGACTCCATGTAGACACAAATTAAGATTAACAAGCACACTACCAACCAGATTAATTAACCTTCTTGAAAGAACCATCATGAAGTCCTACTCTAATAGGTTTATCCAACTTTCTTGTATTAAACAATAAAGAAAAACAAAAAATCATGTGATCATCACTAGCTCCATAATCTATGATAAAAACATATCATCACATTTTTGTAAGCAAGAAGCAATAAAAGAAAGTTATACCAGCATAAGGCAAAACCTAAACCATCAGCTTCATTGTTACTCTTGTTCGGCATGACTTTGAACACCTCCCGAAAAATAGAGGACACTATCTCCGAGGGGTCAAAAATCACTACAAGAAAAAGGACTTTGGGCAACGAATTTTTTATTAAGTGTGACAAAATTAAATTTTGTTGCACAAACTAATAGAATGAATGGGCAACCAAAAAATTATCGTTGCACAAATCCATACTTGGACGACACTACAATTCAGTTCGTTGCCATTTAGTTATTTGGGCGACAAGGCTACAATTCGTTTCCCATTTTAATTAAAATCATTGCCCAAAATACTTTGTGCAACAAATTAATGTTTTTGTTTCCCTTAGTTGATTTTTGCAACGAAATTACACTCCAAATCAACAAATAATGATTTTTAAGTTGCACATACTGCAATATTACGAAATACAATTTCGTTGCCCAAAATAGCTTGTGCAATGATCATTGTGCAACAACCTTGTGACGAATTTTAAATCGTTGCCCAATATGGTTAGGGCAACGAGATTTAGACTTTCAAACGTGTTTTTCTTATAGTGAATGTAAAAGAAAGTTATACCAGCGTAAGAAAAAACCTGCAGTAGGGCCACCAATTCAAGACCTAGTAGTACCACCCACATACAATATCCAACTAAAAAAACTAGCAGTGTTGTGCAACCCTTAATTAATTACTTGATCCGACAATTCTTCCCAACAATAAAAACCTTTGTATAATCAAATTATCATTCATGTGTCACACAAACACTACTAACCCTAATTCAATAGTAGTACTCCCTCCGCAATGCATTAATGACAACAATTTATTTTGCACGCACTTTAAGAAAGCGATTTAATGGTGCAAACAAACAAATTAATCAAAAATAACTTTAAGACTAGTAACTTATGATCCCAATCTTACTTGTATTAAAACCATTTTTATTAATTTATTCATCTATAACCTTATATAATTTTCTAAATCTGCATGTTACGGGACGGCCCATCATGCTCATTTTCTAAAACTGTATATTAAATAAATAAGCAAAGTATAAATATAAATGTACATACATTAGAGTGCATGATATAAATTCTAGATTAAGAGAATATCCGAATTTCTTGTGTGTAACTATATTGACAGAGTACTCAATTAAACAAAAAGAAACCTTCCAACCTCACTTAAAAAGGGAAATTATTAATCTTTTTTTTGTGCAATTTTTCCAATGATATAATTTAATTTTATATAATCTAATTCTAATACTAGCTTAGATTAATATATGCATCTTTAATTATTCAATTCTAGTAGATTAAGCCTTGAAGAACTTGTCGTACCCAGGGGCGGATCCACCTTATAATAAGTAGGGTCCGTTGACCCTACTTGAACCTAAATGTGTAAATTTTTCTCTTGTAAAATTTAGAAATTTTTTAAATTTCCCCTATAATTTAGAATTATTGACCTCTATTAAATTTATAAAATGCATTTTGACTCCACTAAACATTTTTTCTAGATCCGCCACTGGTCGTACCCATGTATGTCTGATGTCTCACAACTCGATCTAGGAATGTTAGTTACAACATGAACAGCTAGAATCAATCATTGGTCCACATATAAATAACTATATATATATACAACTATAAATTAAATAATTAAAATATATATATATAGTAAATCAAAATTATGGGGCCTATTAAGTCTCTAATTACCAAAGTAATCAGTGATCGATTCTCCTGATTCCTCCACGATGATACCAACCATCCTTTTTTTTTTCAAAAAAAATAAAAAAAAAATCTATATGTTATATGAAAAAAAAAAAAAACACTAAAATAATGTTTGATCTTGCTAACAAATGAACCTCTCACGTTAGATAAAAAATCAATATTCAATTTTGAGCATAATAATAATTTTTAAAATGCATATCGAAATTACGTGTTAATGGGTGTCAAATAATAATATTTATTTTTAATATAATATCATCATTTTAACTATCTTATTATCTAAGCTCCAAGGTGTTGGTTGCCAATAAAAATACATCAATTAAATAATTATGGGTGCGTTCTCTTCAACTTATTAATTAAACCTTAATTTATCTGAATTCATTTGAATTGAACTTATCTGAAATTAACTTATCTGAATTTATTGGAACTTATCTGAACTTATTAAACTTGAAACTTATTTTTTTAAGTTGTATTTAGAACTTATCAGACCTGAACTTATCTGAACTTGAAACCTATTTTTTTAAGGTGAAAAGAACGCACCCTACAAAAGCTTCTGTCAGAAATTTTAGCTTAAAATTTGTAATTATTTTTTTTTGTATAAATCTATATTTTTTTCCATAATTTCGTAAGCTTTGCATAAAAAAAAATTGTGTTTTTATGCTAATTATATTTTTTGTTAAAAAATAATTAAATTACCCAATCAGATCCATCAGACTGCTTAACAAAACTTAATTATGTTATAATAAACTTAATTAATTGTCTACTTCAACCATGCGACGTCACACAGCTAGAGCAACATATATAATACAAGTAAAAAGAATTAGTCGACAAATAAGCTAAGGGATAATAATGCAAATAATTATCTAAAACTCTATATATATTAATATTATGAGTTAAAATTAATTATATATATGATGATTATGTAAGTATCATATGATTGCGTATTTGTTCGCACGACCCACATTAAAATATACTAAATTGCACATCTGTTAACATGACCACTAACCATTAACTTATTCAATTTTTTATTTTATAAACCAAGAAGCTTTATTATTTCTCCAATATCTCTCACCATCTCCATAAACTCCTACCTCAAAAACACTAGCTTATAACTATATCATACATATAGATATAAATATATATAAATATTTTGCTTTCTCCATTTTTTGTCTACATTTGAGACAAAAATATCATATTATTCATCACTTTGTATTAGGATAACCAACAACTTGTAAAGTTTTTGATTAACTAAAGAAGCACAATTAATATCATTTGTGTTTTATTTAGTGGAGCTAGAAGGTGATTTAATTCAAATAAATCAATCATGGTTATGGAAAATAGACATAGAACAAGCTCTTATTTTACTAATACTGAGCAAGATGACCCCCAGAGCTCATCAGAGAACGGCGGTGATTCGCCGCTCTCAGGCGAAGACTCCAGGGCTACCGCCGCCACCGCACCTTCTCCTAAGAAAAGGTTAGTCCAAATTATGAACTACCCTCGTTAAATAATTATTTTCTTATATATAAAAAAAAAAAACCCATCCTGCTGTCAGGCTGCATCATATCATTATAATGATGCAGCCATAAGAGGGGCAGAGAGTAAAAGGTTCCCTTAAATGTACAAATATATCTAGCAAATTAAAAAATGGACCCAAAAAAGTTTTTTTTTTTTTTTTGGGGGCGGGGGGAGAATGTGATTAAGATTAAATTGAATTAATAGTTAATATAATTATAATGATAATAAAAATAATTAGGGTGTAATTAATAAAATGATTAGCAGGAGGAGCATACAAAAGAGGGTGGTATCAGTACCAATAGGAGAAATAGATGGATCAAGAAGCAAAGGGGAGGCATATCCACCGTCCGATTCATGGGCTTGGAGAAAGTACGGTCAGAAACCCATCAAAGGGTCACCTTACCCCAGGTGTGTATGATTATATGGTGCACTTTGTTGTATGTGATTACTTCTTGCTAAAGTACAAATGTTTTAAGCTTCTACGCCATGTTAGGAGGCGTATTTTAGTGTAGATGGTGGCTCTTGCTAAAGTACGCTTGTTCATGGAGTGGTTGAAAAACCAATCATGGGAATGTTCACTTCCCATTTTGTGTGCGTGTGTTGCACGCTTCTTCTCTAATTAGAGCTTATTATTGGCAAGTTTAGAGGAAAATGCAATTTTTAGATTATTTTTCCATCTAGCTTAATTAGCTTAGTGAGTGCTTTGGTGAAAATTAGTAATTTGTGGAATTTTAATTTGCTAATTTACTACCCATTTCCATAATTATATACTTGTACTTTATCCGTAAATGAATTCTTGTAACTAATGAATTTTCACTTATGTCAAGATAAAACTTTGAAGATTAATATCTCTGAATATGTATTTTAAAAAAATATAATTATTAAATAGTAAAAAATTACAAGTTGAGACGAATCCAACGAGATCCCACATAACTATTTATTTATGTATAAGTGACAAATTACGATCAAAGTGGAAATTGTAAATAGTGTTAAAAATACACGTATTGCAAGCTAAGAATTCATTTACAGAGGAAGTGTATATTTTCGGCTGATAATAATGAGGTTTTTCAAGTATGCTATATCACAATTTGGTATCGAGGTAAAAAGAAAGAAATACTACAGTATCATATATATACATACATGATACATGTGTGAGCGTAGTGAGGAAAATGTCTTAGCCTAGTATGGGCAATGGCACTACCTCTAGCCCTCTAGGCTTCTAAATAAGTCATAGTTTCAAGGTCGAACCTCGCCCATAATAATTTGTTTTTGTATTTCCCGTCCTCCTTACCTGTTTAAAACATAATATATTTGTGTGTATAATTAATCTTCATCAATGGCTTAAAATAGGGTTTCATGGAAATTTTTGCGGCAAAAACATAATTTGTTACGAAAATATTTGATGTTTATATTGTCCATAATTAAGTTTCTTCTTGTAACTCATTTAATTAGTAATCTCTTTGGTGTTCAAATCAAACACCTAATTAATCATTTATCATGTAAATTAAATGGTATATACATAACTTTGGAGATACAACAACTCTATCTACAAAATTTTTGAGCGTGTTGAAGTCATTAGACATACATTAATTTTGTACTTGTACTTGTTTGAATTGATCTATGTAGGTTGTCCTAAAAAAGTTAAAAAAATTTGCCATTTATTGATGTCATTTTGTCAATAATCAAAGTATACAAATATGAAAATGACACAATTTCAAGAAACGGTCATCATATCTATACGTAGCATAATTTATGACAATTTTCAATAAAAATAAAAAAAATAAAAAAAGATGAGTGAAATTTTCACTAAATCTTATTAAAATAATAGATATTTTTTTATTTTTATGATTTAGGATTATTTTTTAGCCTTTTTATTTTTAAAACCTGGTGTCAAGATTCAATCCGTCAAATTTTACGGGATTTTTCTTCTTTCCGTTCTGATCATATTTATCGTAAAGCCAATCAGACCGTAGATTATGTCACGTCTCTCGGACATTGGACCTCTACGCATATTGATATAGATAATTTTTTGGATGCTAAATTCCCTTTATTTTTATATCGTGATCGGTCAGCCTGTCTCTTCGAGAGGGATAATTCCTGACCTACTTGTATACCTCTTCTTTAAAAAAAATGCTAGTAAAAACATTAATAATAATAATAATAATAGTAATAATAATAATAATAAAATTAATAAAATTAAGGGTATATGCATGTATATATTCTTCTTATGAAACAATCAACTTTTTGACCTCTAGAATTAGCAACATTTGACACTTGGGTAGTTGCTAGAACATGAGAATATTCTATAACATGTTCTCACGTATGAACTTTGACAATTGAATCATATTGCATATAAAATTACTAAAAATGTAGAATCATAACTTATCCAAAAACTTTTGAGTTTAATTATTTTTATAGAAAATAAAAACAAACAAAAAAGATAAATCATTCTAAATATATATCTGATCGATTACTTGGGAGAGACACCATGATCTTCCCAAATTTTAATTCGCTCTTATCCTCAAGGTAGGGTTAAACTTCCATAAATTATAATACATCCTAAATTCTATATTAGCCACAACATATTATTTATTTTTTTTAACACAGTTTAAGTCTGTATCTCATAGTATTTTATTTTAATAATTTTTTTAACGGGAATAAAAATTTAAATATCTACTTTTTAACTGAAATACGGAGTACATTTTTGACACATACTAGCTTACACATAGAAATTTAGTCTTATACGAAGTATAATACATTTTTTCCACCTTAAAATACGTGTCAAAAAGATATGTTGTTATTAATATAAAATAAAGAAAGTTAAAAAAAATCTTTCTTAGATAATAGAGTCTTTCATATATAGATCGAGAATATGTACAAATTCTTATTTCCTCCCTCCCCGAACAAATTGTTTGCATAATTTTAAATATGAGATCTCTTAAAAAAAAAAATTTAATATGAGATGGATAATGAAGGAATAATATATATATATATATATATATATATATATAGGGGTGTTTGAGAGTTAGAGGTTTGGGAGAAAAAGAGAGGTTTGAAAGGAAAGAGAGGTTTGACCAACTCAAAAAGTTATTTCTGGTTTTTGGGAGCTAGAGGTTTGGAAGAGAGTTTTGGGATATAAAAACTCTTTTTCAAAAAGCTCATATGATGAGATTTTGTAGAACCGTAACTACTTTTTGGTTCCTTTTACTATGAAATATCTAATAGCTAATCACTATTTACCAAATACTTTTACACAAACAGCTAATGTAATCAGTTAGTCAAATCGACTAATCAAAACAGCTAACTTAATCAGCTAACCGCTAACAGCTAACGTCTATCAGTTAACTTCCAAACATGGTCAATTAGTCATACATGTAAAAACTAAGAGATACTAGGACACGCGCCTTTTTTTTTAAGATCTGCTTGTTTATACGTCCCTACCAACTCCTCGTTTCCTTTTCACCATGATAAATATGGCTAAATACTAGACATGTTGTTCTTGTTTGTATTCACATGATCTATTTAAATTAATTAATTAGTTTCAATTGTTTATTTCAGGGGATATTATCGATGTAGTAGCTCCAAAGGATGCCCTGCAAGAAAACAAGTTGAAAGGAGCCGTGTGGACCCCACTATGCTAATAATCACCTACGCTTGTGAACACAACCACCCACTACCCACCACCAAGCACCACCACCATCACCACCACAACAACCACCAACAAGCGGTGGCCGCCACCGTCCCCGCCACCCCTCCAGCCACCGTTGCCGATGTTGACGATGATGACACCGGCAGAGGTGGCGGCGACAACGGCGATGAGCCTTCTTCGTCGTCGCCGTTGCACATCAACCCCTTTAGTGACCCACCAGCACGTTTAGAGTTTGTGTGTGAGTCTTTGGTGGTGGGGAATTTGGGGGTAGAATACAGTTGGATATCTGATTTGTCATTTGACACACCATCTTTAGTGGGACCCAAATGCGACGATGCTGAGGTGGCTACTTTTCCTATGAAAGAGGAAGATGAGTCATTATTTGGGGACTTGGATGAGTTGCCTGAATGCTCCTTAGTTTTCCGGCGTCGACAAGGTGGTGGTTCCATTCAAGGGTGTAACAATCCTACCACTCCCATATGTGGTAGTACATGATAATCTGTCTTTAAATGTTTGCTACATATTCCTCTCCGGAATGTCTCAGAAAGTTTGCTACATTACAATTTTCTTTTACAGTAGAAGATGGTCTCACACACACTCTACCTACCTTTTTTACGGGAAATGATCTTGGCACTACTCAAATTGATACTGGCACTCCACGCACTCTGTAAGTAGACTATTGAACATTGTGCTTAGATCACAATAAAGCAAGGACTGCCAATATTAAATTTGAAGTGTCAATATCACTACCTACTTTTTACTCTTACCCGCTACTCCACATATTACCTGCCCATCTAATACAACTTTTAAAAAAGTTTAGCAAATATTAAGAGACAGAGGTAATATTTAACTACTTCAATTCACTCAGACTCAAAATAATGAACTACTATATATGCTTTTTGATATCATGAAAAGAAATGATCAAGCACTCGAAATCTTAACATTTATTTGAACTAGAGAAAGTAGTGATTTGTTTCTAACCCTTATATTGGGCCTTTTTTTCTTTTGTATGCTATGTTATTGCTTAGTTGTTATACAAATACCAAAATATGTTATTATATCATACTACAAAGAGTGAAAATTTTTTACACGATGATTTTTTTCCCTTCACCATTGATCTAGAATTTTGGTTCAATAGAGAATTGTAATAATGATCATATATAGATTGTACACTTGTATTCTTATATTGATGTGTTCTTTATCTCACATGAATAATTTTTAAAGTCCACACTCTTGCACTTATACTATAGTATTAGAAAACCAAAATTGAGATATGCAATTTCTTGGTCACTTTTCCTTCCACAACTCTCATCTAATTTTCTTGGTTATTGGACTTATGAATAGTGTTGATTGTTGGCATTAAATTGTATCTTTAAAAAAGAATTTTAATATGCATAATTTATTAAGGGAAGTACCTCATAATCTCCATAAAAACTTAATCTCATTCAAAAACTTATATTTTCTTTATATTTTTCATTATCATCCACTATTACGGAGGATTTATGAAGGGTTGAATATACTCAAAGGGGGGGGGGATGAATAGTATTTGGTTTATTGGTTAACGGTTTTAAATTTTTCTGTTTCTTTAGGGAGGAACCAGTTGGGTTGGTTCCTGCAGCGGAATTAACAAACGTAAACAAAATGAAACAGTACACCAAATTTAACGAGGTTCGGCCCATCTAAAGCCTACATCCTCCTACCCTATGTATCTTATTAAATCAACTCAGAAATAATAAGATTACACACTCGACTGTACCTTACTCAAGAAACCAGTCCACACACTCAACTCTGAGTGAATTCTCTCGTGTTTGAACTCTCAAACACACTCCAATCTTCAACCCCTTTGTTGAAGACGAATTACAATATTTTTTTCACTCTGGTTTTCTTTCTCACAAAGATTAAAGGGTAAAGTTGAATTGAAGCTCTTAAAGATTTGTGTTCTTGCTTGATAAAGACTTTATGCGTGGTGTGAATTTTTTTCTCTGAAAATAATTCTCAGTTTTGCGTCAGAGATTCATAAGCTTTTTGATGTATGGAGTTAAGTATTTATAGGCTTATGATTTGCTCATAATTCCGCCAAATTTAGTGAGGATATTATTTGCAAATATTCTCTCTTAAATAATAAAAGAATATCTTTTTAATTCTAACAAACTTTATAAAAGTTTGTTACAATAAAAGATTTTCTCACTTATTTAGAAAATAACCTTTAATTACTTAGCAACTAATCAGTTGTCATTTAATTTTAAAACCCTAAAGCCCATTGGAAAAATATGGGACAAAAATCCTATTTTTTGAAAACTGACAACAGCTCGTAGAGGAACTGGTCCCTAGACTTGTTTCCCTACTAAGTAGTGTTATGAATATTATACCTTCTGGTTCTAATATTCATAATACTCGTTTAATCACACACAAATGTTCTCAAAATAAAGGTCCTAATCTATCTTCATGTATATCCAAGTCTTCATATTTGAATCTTGACTTCAATACTTGAATAATCTCATACTTACTGCACATTCAACAAAGTTAAAGTATAGCAAGTATATAAGGTTGTTTCAGTACAGCCCAAGGAACACTAAAACTGTTTCCATACCAGTTTACACAATGAATCACAATACATGTTCCCTACAAGTTAGACATGTTGCATATCCAAGAATAATCCACATTACACAACATTCATAGAAACTGATCTTAGCTGGAGTTAACCAACTACATAACTCTATAAGAATCAAATGTTCCCTGTTCAGTGTTTGTCATCATTCAAAACTCAAGGGACTCAACAATTTAAATGATGATATTGAATTAGAGTAAAAATTGAGTAATTTGGAGATAAAATAGCACAAATACGAAAAGTAATACGAATTTTCCTTCCAAATTTACGTAAAAATCCATTCTCATTGCTCTTGTTAATGATCGATGCCCAAGCAGACCATTAAAGTATTATGTATAACTTCTTCATACATTATTGTTAGATCAGATTACCTTTTCATACTTTTCCTTAAGTTTTACTTTTTTTGTGCTACTATTATTGACCAAAACATGAGATGGTCTCATCAAAGAATTATATACTCCGTATAATACAATAAATCTAGTTTTATTAAATAAAAAAATTGTTATTTAAATTTGTGGATAATTTGGAAATTTGGTTTAGCGCAGTCTTGAAGGCGTTGAAGCTACACATAAACATAAAATATACTTCATTCAATTATTTTTTTAGATGCAATATTTTTTTCACACATATCAAAAGAGTGATTTAAGGGTGTAAATGACGATGAAATTTTAATACAAGCAAACACGAGATTACATATGACATGTCATAAAATTTTGTTGATTAATTTGCTCGTTTACATTATTAAATCGCTTCCTTAATATGCATGAAAAAAGTGTTGCACCTATAAAATATGGAGGAATTTTTTTTAAAAAAAATTGATACTTATACCAAACAAGGTATAAATGTAATGTCTCATTCAACATACTATATATCTTCATTTTTGGTATCTTGTATGCATTTCTAAGGCTTGCTCTTGTCATTTTTCTTATCATATATTTATTTAAGGAATTGTATGTATACTATATCTTGAACTACCAACATGATTATTAAAAAAATTAACTGAAAAGAAATATAAAATGCAGATGTATAAGGTTAAAAGGAGTGACAAAGTATTCCTCACTCCCATTTTGTATCAAAGGGATACGGGATTTAAAAACTAATTTAAGTTGAGTGACATCTTCCAAGAAAGATAGTGTCACCTATGGTTGCAAGTGTAGAGGTTAAACATGATGAAGATGGTGGGTAAGATAGGTTGAAGATGGTTAGTTATGACTTGTGAGTAAATTGGTAACAATTCTTTTCCCCCCTCATTAAGGAGTATGAATCAAAATTAAATTAAAAATAAATAAATAAATAACGAAGCTATGTAGTTTCTTTGAATAAGGGTAAAGTAGTAATCTTGCACATTAAAACCTACTCCCTCCATAACATAATACTAGCAACAATTAATTTTGCACACATTTTGAGGAAGCGATTTAAGTGAGTAAATATAAGAATTAGTCAAAATAGTTTTAATACAAAAAAAAAGTTAGCGTAAAAACCCTACATTAGACACCAAAAGGGGTACGTGTGTGGTCATCAATAAGAATTTTGCAAACACCGACAACTTTGATATAAAACCATGCATACCCTTTAAATGTCTAATGTATCACTTTAATTTAGTTTTGAGCAGTTTTTAGCAATTTTGTGGTTTTAGCCAATCTTTCCCTATCTGTCGCAACTATTTCTAAACTTCCTGAAATAGAAAATGCTACACCTAAAATAGATATAAGATTAGTTGAATGTACATCAATTATTTATGATGAAGAAGAAATAAGTTTGAAGGCAATTTCATATGGAATTCATTCCATCTACATGCAGCAAGAGGCTTAAGCAAAAAAAAAAAAAAAAATCACCAGAAATTCTGGAATGTGATAGAATTGCAGATTCAATACTTGCAGCATCATCCAAGTCACCAAAAGAATCCAGATATAGCTACAACAATTCTGAAGATAAGCTACACCATTCAAATCCATGCAAAAAATACTTCCAAATTGATTCTTACTAAATGTGTAAGCATCTAGAACATATAGACAATAAAATCTCTATTCTTTTTACTTCTTTTTTTTTTCAAGGTTTTTCGGGGGAAGAGGGAAGGGTAGGAGGCAACCGCACCTGCAAAGTTCAACGAGTTAGGGTTTTAATCTGGCGAATCAGCAACTAGTTAGTGCAGCAGCCTATCTTCTTCCAAGTAAAACCCTCATTTTTGATATTTATACTCTCTCCCTGTGATGGAACAGCTGATGCAGAAGCATCACCGGCATCAACTGCTTTCTTGCTGACAATACGATGAATCTGAGTAAGAACTTCGGTGAAAGCGAGTTCCACATTGGTAGCTTCAAGAGCTGAAGTCTCCATGAAGAAGAGCCCTTCCTGCTCGGCAAGAGCTTTTCCTTCTTCGGTATTCACGGCCACGAGATGCCGAAGATCTGACTTGTTGCCAATTAGCATGACTACAACATTTGGATCGGTGTGCTCCCGTAGCTCTCTCAGCCACCTTACAGCATTCTCAAATGTTGATTTCCGTGTGACATCGTACACAAGCAAAGCACCAACAGCTCCTCGGTAATAGGCGCTAGTTATGGCACGATACCTGTCTCAAACAAAAACAAAGGTCTAGATCTGTAAATTACAATAATTAGCTAATTCAATGGTAGAGAGATGATTCATTCAACATGATACGCATGGGAATAACTTGTTACAGGTAATCAGAAGAGATGAAATGCAAATTTTCAGAAAATGAAAAAGGGAAAGCAATCACACCACAAAAGCAGCATACAGTTAACAGTAGAGATCACAAACTGGAACAAGTACGTCTATATGCAGTACACAGGAAACAGGTGAAACAACTCTCAAGAGACACCGATAGAATCACCTACAGCCTACCAATACCATCATGGCCTTCTGGCAATTGAAAAGTAGAACATTGTATCACGGTTGCCAGCAATCAACTTCTAATTGGATAAAATCATATAGGATAATAACTTTTTATCCATTTTGACATAGCAATGGTCAACAGTAAAACCAATAGGTCTGAGGGTTCACCCTTATGTTTTTGTTGCAACTCCTGAAAATCATTATTATATCAAGAACCAGAGTGCAAACAGTTAATATAGGCTCCGTACTTAATGGTCTCCTAATATGATGTCATCAGTGATGGCAACTAAACCTATTACAACAGGCAAAAGTCAAAACTAGGTGCAGAAATGCAATCAGTTGCAAAAAAATTGGATGAAGCAAATGCTCCAAGCAGATAAAAATACAATCAACAGAATCAAAATTTAAACAGATGCATCCATCTCAGGAATCCATTTTCAGAGTTTCAGGTATGATTGTATAATGCACTGTCAGCACAAATTTGGTGAAAAGCTGAAGTTCAGGCAACGATTCACACAATAGGTTCTGGAGAATAAGGAAGCATGTTAAGGATCCGAACCAAGATTTTTATAGTTGCTAAAGAAAGAAATTCGGATTGTAGAGCAACATATGATTTGTGTCTCCATGTAAGAATTGAGGCAAAAATATTCCCATCCAAAATTTTCGCCCTTTGGATAATTATGTTTCAATTATTATACGATGTTTCAAAGGTAAAAGCATGGGGGTATAAAGTAGGCAAGCAACAGCCAAAATAGTAACAACGGGATAACATGAAATATCCATTCACAGAATTCGAATTGAGTATCACAGGTACTTCAGCATTTATCCTTCTTCATGATCAGACACTTTTATCTTAGACAAAATACGAAGTTTGAAGACACAAACCAATCAGCAGGCATCCACATTCAGACAACCCATAAGTCATAACACCTCCTCACCCCATGGAGAGCATAAATTAATAATCAAGTTGTTTGGTCATATTCATAGCATCAGCCACATCTAGAAGGCTAGTACCCATCTCTTGATGCCATTATATTTCAGAAAGATAAATCTTGGAGATTTTGGGTGGACCACAGACTATTGAACAAGGTAACAGATACCCTGTCCCTGTTATCATTGAATTGTTAGATGAGTTATAAGGATCCAATTTTTATTATAAATAAGACCACAAATCAGAATACAACCAAATAAGGATGAATGGCATTATGAGTTCCTAGTAAAGCCTTTTGGTCTAACAAATGTACCAGCAACCCTTCAAGCCCTTTTGAATGTGTGTTCAGACTTTTTTTGAGAAAGTGCATCTTCGTCTTTGTTGACAACATACTAGTATAATATAGGAAGATGGAGAAACATGTTAAACAGTTGGAAAGGGTGCTGAGCCTATTAGCTACTCATCAGTTCTATGCTAATTGGAAGAAATGTGAGTTTGTTATAGGGACATGCCCTATCTTAGGCATGTGATCCCAACTGCTGGAGTAGCTATAGATCATGTTGGACTAGCTTATACCTATCAATTTGAGGTAGTTAAGGGGTTTTTTTTGGGCTCACTGATACTTCAGGAGTTCAGGGAGTTTGTCAAGGGGTCTGCTAATATAGCTCGCCCACTAATTTAACAATTAGAAGGATAGCTTCTGAGCTACTGCAGCCATCAAAGTCTAAACATCCTTGGTTACAGCCCCGATTCTAGCCATGATTTCTCGATCTTTTTTTAGGAATAGGATGCTTCATGGCATGGGTTGGGGACAGTTTGTACCAATAGGGGCATCCCATGGCTTATTTCAGCAACAGTTTGGGCCAAGGAATAAATCTAGAACCATATGTGAGAGAGCGATGGCAGTAATACCAACAATCTAAAAGGTACTACCTCCTAGGAAAAAAATTTTGCCAAAAACTCAAATCATAAAACCTGGAATAAAGGGAAATAAGTCCTGAATATAAAAATTGGGTAACAATTACTTACATCAAACCCGTTACAACTTAAAAGGTGCAGTAAGGGTGTAGGAGAGAGATAAGGATTACTTAGCTAATGAGAAAATCATTCAAAAGCAATGTATAAAAAAGCTCAAGGCGCACCAAGGCGATTGGATTTCCTAGAGCCATAGGCGCGCAGCGCGCTTATTGAAGTGAGGCGCACCTAAGAAGGCATGGGAAAAATCTATAAAAAAAAATTGGGAAAAAAAGCAAAAGTGCGCCTTAGGATGCGCCTAGGCGCGCCTAGCCACAAGCGCCTCGCCTTGGCCAAATTAAGCGATTAGCCCCAATCGCCTAGCGCCTAGGCGCACCTTTGCCTCAAAGTGGTGCATCACATTATCCGAGTGTGGTGTCAAATGATCAAGGCTTTTAGGTATTAGGCAAGGGGTTCAAGGAAGAACTTGGGTGTTGAAAGGAGGATTGGTTCTTAGGACATATGGTCTCTTACAGAAAAATAAGTAATGCTGGTAAAAGTGATGAAGAGAAGATCTATAAACACTTTGTGTCTTCAAGAGGCTAGGTGACAGGGAAGGGGCTTAAAGTAGTCATGTCTTATGGTATGCTGGAATGGATAACAACAGTAGGCAGTAGTAGACAAGGTAATTGAGGCATATAGAAAGAGTGTCATAGTTATTGTATGGGAAAGAGATTGTTAATATTTTTAAGTGCATATGCAACTCAGACTAGTATGGAAGCAACTGAGAGATGGCAATTTTAAGAGAAATGATATGATTAAGATATTCCACATAAGCAGTAATTGCTTATTAGATATATAAATGGGCATATAGGGCAGTAGGAGTAAATCTAACAATTTTGTCGTTTTGAGAGCATCCTTGGAGGTTTTGGATACAGACAAAGCAACACTAGGGGATGAATTATTTTGGATCTTGACAAATATTGTAATTTGAACTAGAAGAAAAAGTCTCATTTGTTAACTTTTCAAAATGGAGCAAATGAAACCTGAGTAGACATTTTGTTAACAAGAACTAAGAATAAACAAAACTGCATTAATTGTACTACTATTCTAGGGGATAATGCAGTTACTTTTCCAGCAAAAACAAGTTTAGCGCATAGGGTCAATCAAGAATAAGATTGTGGGCATTTAAAATAAAAGTATAAGAAAATGCTAAGGTTGCCAAACATATAGTCGAAGAAGTGGATTGAGGCACAAAGGTAGACACAAGACACAACTTGGACTTGGTTAAGGATGAAGAGTTGCTTCTTATAGGCCAACACATTCTATGTGAATCAAAGAAAAACTTCAGCTCATAGAGGTAAATCATGATTAAATCATGATGAAATGAGGATGTAAAAGCATTAATTAAAAGGAAAATAGAATGATATTTGGCCTGGAACATGCGGTAACGAAGAGGTCATTGTGGAGTATAAGGACACTAAACTTATAGCAAGATAAAGTTGTTTGATGAGTCAGCCTGAACGGAAGCAAAATGGATTTTTACAGAATAACAAGAAGGCAAGTGACAAACAAGGATTCTTATGGATTTAAGTGTGTGAAAGATAAAAACAAAGGATTTTGGTCCAGGATGGGAACATCTAGAATATATAGAAAGGACACTTCGAAGAATTGTTAAATGGAAGTCAAGGTAGAAAGGGTATCATATGAGACATATCAGTTGAAGATAATAAAACCAATTAGAGGTATATGCTGAGAAATCAAAAAACAGAGAAGATGGCAATGAAGACAATAAAATTAAGATGGTACTAATTGGCTAACAGAATTCCACAGGATTGGAGGCTAAACACCTTGATACTGATATCTAAGAGCATAGGAAATGCTCAAGATTGTTCAAACTAGTAGGGGATTAAGCTTATAAGCCACAATAAGTTGAGATATGGGAAACGATTTGCTTTTATGCGATAGGAATCAAATGGTGAGAGAAGGAATTACACATGGTTTTCATAAACCTGGATAAGGTCTCAAAAAGGACAATATGAAAAGGGGTATCCAAGGTATATTAACTTGGTTAATAATTTGTATCAAGATGTGACACCTAAGCAATTTTGACAACCAAGAATTTTCAAATAGCAATTGGATTACATCAAAGATTTGTGTTAAGTCAACCAAGATTCCAGTAGCTTTGGTTGTTGACTTAAAACTAGCTTTGAAGTCAACCTACAACCCAATAACAAACAGCATTTTTTTTTTATTGTTTGACTAATTCGACAAGCCACAAACCAAAAGCTACCATGATAGCCAAAAAAACCCCAAAGAATTTGTGAAACTTATACCCTTCCATCAAAGAAATTGTTAATTGTGGCTTTTTCGTTCATCCACAAAGTGGCTCTTTTTGGATTTTAGAAGGCCATCAATTCACAAAATTATATGTCTACACTGGTTGGTGATTCCTACACAAAACTAGGTTCATTAGAGATGCTTTTACCATTTTCAGAATAAGGCAAGGGATATCGAAGGCAGGAAGTTTAATAGAGAGTAGGGGGTTTTAGATAATAAATGAATAGGTATTGAACAAGCTAAAGACCTTAAATTCAGACTGAGCTTGTGAGGCCATCACCAAATGCCCTGCCATGTTTTAAGTAGTTAAGTTATTTCTTCTAGCGCCTACTAAGTGCACTTCCTCAAGCTCGCTAAGGATCAAAGTGCTTTGAGGTCCACCAACATATAAACCTTTCACCTAGGAGGATCTTAATGCACTTTTCACCACCAAATTAAAACATGTTCTTCTTTCAAACAAGCGGCCAAGAAAAATAAATTTGGACTCTAAAGTCTTACTCTATAGTCCAAATCCTTTGTATCCATGACTGATAAATTTACCAGGAAATACAGTCATATGATGAAAGTACTATGTTCTACGAAAGAAGGGATTATAGATCATCATTATTACAAAATAACCTGTTTAATGCATATATAATTGATTCTTTTGCAACTGCAAATCACTGAGACACCTAGATTCCCAATCAGTAACTGACCGCGAAGCAAATTTTGGTGTCCGTACCTCATATGTAAGACGGATGTCAAGGTAACCAGTTTATTGCAGGTACGCAATGACGTACGTGTCTTTACCTCGTATGTAAGACAGTAAGAAGGATGTCAAGATAACCAGTTTATTGCAGGTACACAGTGACTTAATCATGATGCACATGGACTTCTAGTAACCTTTAATTAGATCCTGCTACGGAACAAATCACCTTATAGGGGAAAATAAAATATACAGACTCTGATTGAGATAAACTACCTTTTATAAAGATTTCAAGATACACCAACATTTTTCATCATGAGCTACACCCAACTAGACTCCTTAGTAAAAGGGCATAAGATGATCATATAATCGTCAACCAATATAATGCTTAAAATCCACAGCTCCATGATAAAATATATATATATATATATATAATATATATCCCAATTATTTCCTTTTTCTTAAGCATGTCCACTTATCCAAAAAGTCAAGATCATTGCTTGACATTACTCCACTAGACAATGGCGCACTATATAAGTCAAATTACTCCAATAAGATAAACCTTCCATGGACTTTTAGAATAATCATTCTAAAGAATTCAATCAACAAGCTTTCACTACATGGAATGATAGCATAATGTATGAAGGGAAGTGCAGTGCTGTAGGCCAAGGTAGTAGGTATACTTCAGTATTTTGGTTAAATTCATTTCTGGTAGAGATGAATAAGTTTCATAATCATTCCAAAAGTCCGCCCAAAAAATCTTAAATGGATTATATTGTTGCTACTATCCCAACATTCGGCACCTAGCCATTATTATAACTTATAAAACTGTTCTGGTTTTCTTTGTTTTTCTTCTTTTTATTTGAGAGGGGGTGTAACCATGTAAATACAGAGTCATCTTTTTGAGCTATTCCAAAAAACATGGTAGGTGTCAGAGTAGTAAGGATTTTCAAGGATAGCTAAAGAACTAGTTCCTCTTTTTGTATAAAACCGACATTTGCTTTTGGGTGCGATTCCATGTTACCCAATCGATAGTTGACAGACACGTAATTTGTTACCATTTCAACAATATAACAAGTCACCCTTCAACAATTTAAAATTCACCCAAACATCGTACATAAAAGTCATTGCTTGATCAATACAAACCACCCCTCAACAGCATGACAGATCACACCTCCACGATATAAAAAAAATCACAGAACAATTGATCACACTACACATAAATAAATTCCTCATCAAGAACTAAAAGAGTGATAAACAATGATGAAGGAGGGAGACACAAGGAATTCCTCATCTAGATCTAAACTCTTGATGAACAGCATGAAAAGAGTAGTGAATAAGGTTAATCATGTCATCCATTTAATCAAATTGGCAACCCACCCCCATTTTTTAGGAGAGGACTCATGCAAACTTATCAGATTAACCAAATTATTGCTAAGGCAAACAGTTCTTCAATCTTCACCCCAATCTGCCATAAAAAGACTAAATTACAGGTAGAACACCCAGCAATCAATATAATAGCCTAGTAAATCGCATTTTCATCAAATTTTCAGCGCAATACAGAAATACCCATGTCATCAAACCTAATCCTATAAGAAATCACTGAAACCCCAAAATTGCAACAAATCATTTTCAGCAAATTTTCACCATGAACAACAATCTCCAGTAAAATTATAAAAAATAAAAAAAAAAACACCGAATATAAAACATCAATCCAATAACAAAGAGTAAGAAAATGAGAGAGGGAAAAAAAGTACCTCTCTTGACCAGCAGTATCCCAAATCTGAGCTTTGATGACCTTACCATCAATAGTCGAGCTACGAGTAGCAAACTCAACACCAATAGTAGACTTAGACTCTAAATTAAACTCATTTTTGGTAAACCTTGAAAGCAAATTTGACTTACCAACTCCTGAATCTCCAATTAATACTAACTTAAATAAGTAATCGTAATCATCATCTGCTCTGTAACCTGCCATTTTATGAGATTTTGAAGTTCCTTTTTTTTCTTTTTTTTTTTTGCAAATTCGACCGTTTGAGAGTAATGGGTTTCGCCCAGAATTAATTGAGAAGAGAAAGGGGAAAAAAAAAGAGTTTTTAGTGGAATTGCTTGTTGACGAAGGTCAGTAATGATGAGAAGTGGAATTGCTTGAGAGATTGATTGATTGCCCCTTTTAGCCCTTTTTGTTTATGCTATAGTGCTATACTTTGGCTTTTTAGATTTAATTATTATATATATTATATTAAATACACCAGAAAATTTAACAAATTTCACCGGTACAACTTAGTTTTTTAAATTCTCAATAATAAACAGTTTTTGATAATTCTCAAACTTGAAATTTATTAACCAAAATCGTTAAGTGCTTGTCTCGATTTATGTGCAATCGATTTATGTGACAAATGCATTACACAATGAAAGGCTTTCGGTGTTATTTTAGGCGTTAATGGGTTAAATTTGAGGTCAAAATTTGCAAAAAAAAAATGACAATATTCATCTTCAAATACGTGCTAAAAACTAAAATGAATAGTAATTTAACGGAATATTATGTTTTTAAACGGAATATTCCTTCTAAATTGTAAAAAACTCAGGTTTGTTATTAGGAATTTTGAAAACATAGGTGTACCAATAGGATTTGTTAAATTTTCAGGTGTACTAGTGGGAATATCCTTTAAAAAAAAGGTTTAAATGGTTTTAAAATTTAAATTAAGTTTAAATGGATTTAAATTTTAAATTAAGTTTAAATGGTTTTAAATTTTAAATTAAGTTTTTAAAAAAAATTGAAGGAAGTTAAAATTTTTGAAATCTAATTTAATTTGAATATATATATATATGTAGAGTCATGTGAGAAATGTAGTTTTGGTGAGAAAGGTGAGAAGCAATCTCAACCCTTTGATCAACAAATGAATGACTAGGATTAAATTTGAATTTCCATCCTTACTCCTTCTATAGTTTAGAGTCAATGTATCTATGGCATAAAGTCAATGTGTTTTTACTCAATGTATTTATAGTATATGTTGAATGTACCTATGGTTGGTGGTCAAAGTACCTCTAGGTCATAGTTAATTCTCACCGAAACCCAACCCTATATATATATATTAGAGCGAATATCTCTATTATATAAGGGGAGAGGGGAGGCCACGACGGTGTTCAAGTAGATTACCACACTACTCGAACTCATCATCCTTCCTAATTGTTAATTAAGTGGGATAATTTTGTCATTTATGTACAAAAATCTTGCATAATGATATTTGATTTTTGAAATTATTAATAGCCTAATTTAAAACAAGGTAATCACAATTTTAAAAATTGAATGAATAGTTATTGTAAAATTACTCAAAATATATTCATAAATAATAATTTTTTTAGAGAAATAATTATTTACCCAATTTGGAATATACTTACTATGTCTGAGCGAAAGGAAAAATAAACAAGATTAAATTTAAAAAAACAATTATAAAAGATGTTTACAATTCTGTGAAACTTATTAATTTTATTGTCAAGCTATGTTGTTAACAAATTCTAAGAGCGCATGCATTACTAAAAATGTAAAAAGGTTAAGGGGTTATTTCTAATTTTTCCAAATTAATTATTAAGTTTAGGAAATTTGTATTTAATTCAAAGAACTCATACTTCAAGCATTTGGGAAAAAAAAAAACATATCTGTTCTATGGAAACATGTGTTAGCAAGAAAAATAGTAGAGCATTATAATAGCCATTTACATACATATACTAGTAATACAGATTAATCATCTTATAGGTGAATTAGAAGAACGAGAAGGGAGAGAATCGCGCACTTAACCCAACTTATAGGATTTGACCTATAACTGTCAACTCCTCACAAGGTTCCTACAGACCCCGACCACATTACAAGAAAAACTATTTTTCGCAACAAAGTTTTTACAACTTTATTGTTGTTGCTAAAACAAAGTTTCCTTCCAAATAATAAGTGGATTGAATATGGTAGAAAATAAAATTCGTGGAAAATGAGAAGAAAAACAAATAGAAAATGAGGTAAAGTAGGAGGAAAGAAGCTTGAAACATTTTTTTAAGGGAAGAAGATGTAAATTTTAAATTAAACAACTCTAAAAAATGGAGACCCTAAGGCTATGTGTTTTTTTTTAAGAAGGGGGGATATATTAATTGGGCATAAAATTTTCACAACCATCAAACGCAATCGCATCAACGATACAATTCGAACCCCCACTAACCCAAATATGATCCCCTAAAACAATTGGACTAAGCTTAGTTAAGAGGTGAGCCACAACATTGCCTTCCCTCTTAACATGACTCCAAGAAACAGAACAAAAAACATTATTACGAGATAAAATATCCTTAATCACGAGAGAAAATGAATTAGTTGAAATTTTATCTCCCGTTAAATGATAAATCACATCCAAGCAATCACTCTAAAAAATAGCCTTGTCGTAGCCACAATTAAGAGTCACATAAACCGGAAAGAGCACCGCCTTCGCTTCCGCCACTCTCACATCCCAATGTGCCTGAACTTGTTGGACCGATGCAATTAGAACATCACCTTGATCATCCCTAATCACCACACCCAATCCAATAGTACCATCTTCGATGAAGCCCCCATCGCAATTGACCTTGACCACTCATGTAGGCGGAGGTCGCCATGAAGCATCACGAACTGGAGTCGCCATCTTCCCCACCTGTTGCACTTATGAGAAAGCTGCAAAATAAGCCATCGCATCGGCCACAATGTCCTCAGAGCTCCTCGGACTCTCTCTGAACAACACCTCGTTCCTCGCGGACCAAATCGCCCAACAAACCATCCCTACCCTACCTTTCTTCCACCGAGTGAACCACTAAATTAACTTCCCACCAATCCAAAAAGCACGCTGCACCCTGCACCCGAGGACAAGCATCATCGAAACCAAATCTGCACCAGATTTTTTGGGCTATGTTTGACTCACCAGGCCATTATTATTTTTTCAATTGATACACGGTCAAATTTTATTCAAATCAAACAATCAGATCAGATAAGCTTAGTTAAGTCCAGATCAGATCAAATCAATAAAAATATAATACTACTCTAATTTTGTCTAAAGTCCTCTCTATCATTTTTTTTTTAGTTTTAAACATTAAAGTAAAAAAATAAATCAACTTGATTCAAAAAAAAAAAAGATAGATAAATCAACAAGTTAAAAAACACCAATCCAAAATTTCCAATAATTAATGTTATAGTTAGTGGCAAGCGGTAGAACTTTCCCAGTTGCTCTCCACCATTACTTTTCACATTCATTTCCAATATCTTCAACTATCTCCATCTTCACTCTTCTCTTTCTTTGCACCTAGGGTTTGCTATTCAACTTCATTTCATCTTCATCATTGATTTTGCTAGTCAACTCCATTTCTTCTTCACCGTTGATTTTGCTACTCAACTCCATTTCATCTTCATCTTTGATTTTGCTGATCTAGCCTTTTGTTCTTGCTACAAATTTCTATTTTAGCTTTAATTAAGTTTGCAACTTCTATGTGAGTTTGTTCAAACCCTGAGCAAGAAGACCAAGCAGCCATCGTTTGCTCATCCAGGTCATTTTTGTTTGTTTGTTTCTTTGATCCATGTTTTATTGTATAAACTTGTTGTCAGATTTTTTTTTCCCCTGACCCTTCATTGTTTTTGTTTTACACTTGATTTATTTGATTGAAATGCTATGGCTGTTTCCAAAATGCCGATTGATTAGGGAGTTTTGGATATTAAATCGTGATCATGCTTGTAATTTTTTAATTATACTGTGCCGCCTAATAATGAGTTATGTAAATTTGTTTTCTTTTTTAAAAGAATAAAATCTATCTAGGTTCTTGTTGCTCTAAATCAGGAAGATGAGATATTATGGGCTATTTGTTTAATAAATTTCTCAATCTATATTGGTAGAGCTCCATCTCTTTTTTTGGTACCCAATACTAGGTTAGTTCAGGGCGTTTGGACGATTTAGGTAGTTAACTAGTGTGTTGGACCAGTCGTTGCTGTAGGTGTTAATTTTTTTTAACTTGATATGTTTTTTACCCTTGTGATTTTTTTATTTAAAATATATGCTCTAATTTACTTCATAAATGAAAGAAATATATAATATTATGTGGATATTTAAAGCTGTGATCAAAGTTGGTTGAGATGTGAAGTGCATGTCCGTGAGAGGTAATATATTCGAATCTAGTATTATGCATATCTATATCTATCTATATAATATATTAAAAGACGTTCCTTACGCCGTATTGTGCCACGTATGCGCCAAGTCATTTGTCCACGTGTGTGATGGTTGTTTCACACCATTTGAAACCAAAAAATTTTAAAAAATGGTGCCAACAAGCATCGAACCCACAGCTCAAACTCCATGTCTCAAAACTTTTTACTAGTAGTCTACATCTTTTCCTTGTGTTTAATAAGATGATTTCAATTATTATAAACAACTTTCATTGATAATAATTTAGGTGCCAATAAAGACAAAGAAAATAAAAAATTAAAAGAAAGCTTACTTCCTGGGGCAACGCTCGGCCAAAATACTAGTTTGTTTTATTAAATAATGTGACATGCTTACGTGGCACATATGCTTTAGAGAGTGCTATGTGGACAATCCTATATGATGCAATACGATTTCAAGAGCACTTTTAAGTATAGTGTACAGATAGATTTTTTTTAGGAGGATTGCCATAATTTTTAATTTAAAAATTGCGTATTCTCATTAATTCTATCCCCCTCCCCCCTCAATGTTAGGAATATGTGCAATGATATAA